>CM038679.1:489962673-490562673 GCA_021605205.1 Aegilops longissima | reverse complement strand
TAAAGTGAATGGTTTATTGAATCCCGATCGTAGTGATACACATGTTCATGCCAAAAGATATAAGATAGTAATGATAGTACCACATACTTGTTGCACTGCCATTTGAGTCACATTGGTATAAAACGGATGAAGAAGCTCCATGCTGATGGATCTTTGGACTCACTCGTTTTGAAAAGTTTGAGACATGCGAACCATGTCTATTGGTGTATATGCATGAAGAAACTCCATGCAGATGGATCGTTTGGACTCACTTGATTTTGAATCACTTGAGACATGCAAATCATACCACATGGGCAAGATGACTGAAAGCCTCGTTTTCAGTAAAATGGAACAAGAAAGCAACTAGTTGGAAGTAATACATTTTGATGTGTGCAGTCCAATGAGCGATGAGGCACGCAGTGGATATCGTCATGTTCTTACTTCACAGATGATTTGAGTAGATACTGAGTATATTTACTTGATGAAACACAAGTCTGAATTATTGAAAGGTTCAAGTAACTTCAGAGTGAAGTTGAAGATCGTCGTAACAAAAGGATAAAATGTCTATGATATGATCATAGAGATGAATATCTGAGTTACGTGTTTGGCACACAATTAAGACATTGTGGAAATTGTTTCACAACTAATACCGCCTGGAACACCATAGTGTGATGGTGTGTCCGAACATCATAACTGCACCCTATTGGATATGGTCCATACCATGATGTCTCTTATCAAATTACCACTATTTTTCATGGGTTAGGCATTAGAGACAACCACATTCACTTTAAATAGGGCACCACGTAATTCCATTGAGACGACACCGTATGAACTATGGTTTAGATAAACCTAAGTTGTCTTTTCTTAAAAGTTTGGGGTTGCGACGCTTATGTGAAAAGTTTTAGCCTGATAAGCTCGAACCCAAAGCGGATAAATGCATCTTCATAGGACACCCAAAACATTTGGGTATACCTCCTATGTCAGATCCGGAAGCAAAAGTGATTGTTTCTAAAAACGGGTCCTTTCTCGAGGAAAAGTTTCTCTTGAAAGAATTGAGTGGGAGGATGGTGGAGACTTGATATGGTTAATGAACCATCACTTCAACTAGTGTGTAGCAGGGCACAGGAAGTTGTTCCTATGGCGCCTACACCAATTGAAGTGGAAGCTTATGATAGTGATCATGGAACTTTGGATCAAGTCACTACCAAATCTCATAGGTCGACAAGGATGCGTATTGCGTCAGAGTGGTAGGTAATCCTGTCTTAGGAGGTAATGTTGCTAGACAACAATGAACCTACGAGCTATGGAGAAGCGATGGTGGGCCCGGATTCCGGCAAATGGCTCGAGGCCATAAAATTCGAGAGAGGATCCATGTATGAAAACAAAGTGTAGACTTTGGAAGAACTACTTAATGGTCGTAAGGCTGTTAGGTACAGATGGATTGTAAGAGGGAAGACAGACAATGATGGTATGTGTCACCATTAAGAAAGCTCAGCTTGTCGCTAAGATGTTTCCGACAAGTTCAAGGAGTTGACTACGATGAGACTTTCTCACCGTAGTGATGCTAAGAGTCTGTTGGAATCTTATTAGCGATTATTGCATTATTTATGAAATCTTGCGAGATAGGATGTCCAAACATTGTTTCCTCGACGATTTTCTTGAGGAAAGGTTGTATGTGATACAACCAGAAGGTTTTGACAATCCTGAAAGACGCTAACAAGTATGCAAAGCTCCAGCAATCCTTCTAAGGACTGGAGTAAGCATCTCGGAGTTGGAATATACACTTTGATGAGATGATCAAAGATTTTGGGTTTATACAAAGTTTATGAGAAACTTGTATTTCCAAAGAAGTGAGTGGGAGCACTATAGAATTTCTGATGAGTATATGTTGTTGACATATTGTTGATCAGAAATGATGTAAAATTTCTGGAAAGCATAAAGGGTTGTTTGAAAGGAGTTTTTCAAGGGAAAACCTGGATTAAGCCGCTTGAACATTGAGCATCAAGATCTATAAGGATAGATCAAAATGCTTAATGGTACTTCCAAATGAGCACATACCTTGACATGATCTTAAAGGTGTTCAAGATGGATCAGTAAAAGAAGGAGTTCTTGCCTGAGTTGTAAGGTATGAAGTTAATACTTAAAGCTCGACCACGGCAGAAGAGAGAGAAAGGACGAAGGTCGTCCCCTATGCTTTAGACGTAGGCTCTACAAGATGCTATCTTTGAGTACCGCTTTTGAGGTGTGCCTTGCCACGGTCCGAAAGGGGTACAAGAGTGATCCAGGAATGGATCATTGGACAGCGGTCAAAATCGTCCTTGGAGTAATAAGGACATGTTTCTCGATTATGGAGGTGATAAAGAGTTCGGCGTAAATGGTTACGTTGATGCAAGCTTTAACACCTATCCGAATGACTCTGAGTAGCAAACCGGATACGTATAGTGGAGCAACCATTTGGAATAGCTCCAAGTGGAGCGTGGAAGCAGCATTTACAATATGACCTAGAGATTTGCGAAGTACATACAGATCTGAATGTTGCGACCGCTGACTAAAACCTCTCTCACAAGCAAAACATGATCAAACCCGTAACTCATTGAGTCTTAATCACATGATGATCTGAACTAGTTTATTGACACTAGTAAACTCTTTGGATGTTGGTCACATGGCGATGTGACCTGTGAGTGTTAATCACATGGCGATGTGAACTAGATTATTGACTCTAGTGCAAGTGGGAGACTGTTGGAAATATGCTCTAGAGGCAATAATAAATTAGTTATTATTATTATATTTCCTTGTTCATGATAATCGTTTATTATCCATGCTATAATTGTATTGATAGGAAACTCAGATACATGTGTGGGTGCATAGACAACACCATGTCCCTAGTCAGCCTCTAGTTGACTAGCTCGTTGATCAATAGATAGTTACGGTTTCCTGACCATGGACATTGGATGTCGTTGATAACGGGATCACATCATTAGGAGAATGATGTGATGGTCAAGACCCAATCCTAAGCCTAGCACAATGATCGTGTAGTTCGTATGCTAAAGCTTTTCTAATGTCAAGTATCATTTCCTTAGACCATGAGATTGTGCAACTCCGGATACCGTAGGAATTCTTTGGGTGTACCAAACATCACAACGAATCGGGTGGCTATAAAGGTGCACTACGGTATCTCCGAAAGTGTCATTGGGTTGGCACGAATCAAGACTGGGATTTGTCACTCCGTGTGACGGAGAGGTATCTCTGGGCCCACTCGGTAGGAAATCATCATAATGTGCACAATGTGACCAAGGGGTTGATCACGGGCTGATGTGTTACGAAACGAGTAAAGAGACTTGCCGGTAACGAGATTGAACGGGTGTCGCCTTACCATGGCCCGAGACTGTTTGCGCCTTTTGGCGCACGTATATGATAGTGTCGCTAGCATCCATATGACAGAGAACCCGGGCCGACATGGCTAGTCGTGAACCCAAAGCGGCACTAACCCATGGGGACAAGCATACATGAATCACATCGAGCATGTTGGTCTGCAGCGTGTGAATCTGGGCTATAGCACTGGGCTAACAGGACTCCGGGAACCCGGGCTGTAGCAGGCTAGGCAGGACTCTTGATGTCACCGCGTGACATTTCCCAAAGGACAGATACACGAGAACGGCGGAAACACATGCCCGCCAGACCAAGTGTCCCGAGTAAAGAGTGCTGGGCTAGGTGACTCCGGTGAACCGGGCTGTAGCGGACTACTATGGCTCAAGGAAGCACTAGACTACATTTCCCCATAAGAGAGGCTGCCAAGGATAAACAACTAGATTGTCGGATCCCACATATACCAAGCATTTCAAACAAAGACACAATATGCTCAATATGTGTAAATACAACATGGCATCACAACATAACTCTACGACTCAAGTATTTATTCATTAGGCTCCGAGGAGCGAGATATTACAAACATGGGTCTCATGACCCAACATACAGAGCATACAAGTCAAGGCACAAGCGGAAGCTTAGCATGTCTGAGTACAGACATCTACAAATGAAAAAGGCTGATAAGCCTGACTAACTACCAGATCCTGCCGAGGGCACAAGATCGTAGCTGAGGTATCAAGCTAAACGTCGAAGTCCACGCGGAGCTACTAGCGAGACTGAAGTCTCTCTGCAAAAACATAAAATAGGCAAACGTGAGTACAAATGTACCCAGCAAGACTTACATCAGAACTAACTACATATGCATCGGTATCAACAAAGGGGGTGGTGGAGTTTGACTGCAGCAAGCCAGCTTTGACTCGGTGGCTATCCTAAACTACGACTGCAAGTAACTCTTTTGAGGTGGCGCACATGAGTCAACATATTCACCATATCAATACACCACTATGGATCCGCTCCCGTCTCCCTACGAGAACGCCATCCATAGCACTCACGCTATCTTGCGATTTTAGAGTATCCACTTTCACTTGTCTATGAACTGCACAGCAACCCGTAAGTCCTTTACCACGGACACGGCTATTCAATAGATGATGTTAACCCTGCAGGGTGTACTTCTTCACACACGCCTCGCCACTTACCACCATGTACACGTCGTGTATCTCGGCAACCTTCAAGCGGAAGCCTGGCGAGGGAGTCGGCCACGACCTGACTAACCACACAAGTCTCTAGTCCAGGTTTATCGCCTATTCGGGTTCCATCCGCGAGGAAATCCGGCCGAGGTGTCGCTCACGGCCCCAAACGATGAGAGCAGGGTTCCCGAGGCACCAAACGGGCGCCCCAAGACATCGTGCCTCGTGTCTCTACCGCAACATAGCCCACCCCTAGGGTCAGCGCTACGCACGGCCGCCAACACATATCCTACAAACACCAGAAACTAGTTGCAACTCCTGGACGGAGATCAGGTTGATTAATAAATCGAGAGGGGCACTTAAGCATTCCAATGCGTGATAGTAACTGTTCATGGATCACAAACACAGAACTCAGTTCCTAAGGACGGTTTCAATGAGACAACCCACCATGTACTCCTACATGGCCTCTCACCGCTACCTTTACCAAATCGTGTTCACACACTTAGCTCACACACAGTAGGACATGTTCACACACCTCCAATTCATCCCCGATGAATCAGACCTGACTCAACTCTAATCAGTAGCAGGCATGACAAACAAGCATGAATGAGTAGGCACATCGGGGCTCAAACAACTCCTGCTCATGCTAGTGGGTTTCATCTATTTACTATGGCAATGACAGGTCATGCAGAGGAAAGAGGTTCAACTACCGCAGCATGTAATAGTTGAATCATTGTTGTCCTAATGCAGTAAAAGAGAGCAGGAGCGAGAGAGTGGGATTGTATCGGAATGAACAAGAGGGTTTTGCTTGCCTGGCACTTCCGAAGATAATATAGCTCTTCATCAGTGTCATCGATCTCATCGTCGAAACCACGTCTATCGAGAGGGGACAAATACCGGCAACAGAGAAGAAACACAATCAATGCAATGCACAATATGATGCATGATCATGACATGGTAAAATGAGTGTGTTGGGCTAATGCAACTACAACCAGATGGGTTTGAGTTATTTTGAACCAAAGATTCAAAGTTCAAACACATTTGTGATCTTAAATAGTGCTTTATCATGTTTTGCACTAAACAGCAAGTTAACTTGTTTAAACATGCATGAAACTAGTACAGATGGATAGATTGGATTTTTCTGATCATTTTTCATATATAAATTATTTGATTTGGAGTTACGGTTGATTTTCTATGATTTTTAGAAGTTTAGGACATTTTCTGGAATTTCCTGAATTATATTAAATTCATAAAATGATAACTGCGTCAGCATGACGTCATGCCTGCATCAGCAGGTCAACGGTGCTGACCAGGTCAAACCTGACGTGTGGGGTCCACACGCCGTGACCTGTTGTTAAACAGGGGGTTTTACTAATCTAATTAAAAGATTAGGCGCAGGGCCCATTGTCGCTGTCGTGGTTAGCTTAAATGGTGATTAGCGCTAAGCTAATCACCGGCCGACAGGCCCGCATGTCGCCGGGCGAGGTTGTCGGCGGCGACCTCGTGACGCGCGGCGGCGCTGCTACATGAGCCACGGGCGGCGGCTAAGGGCACCGGGGCATAGCCCGGGCTCGTCCGCATCCAGGGGAGCAAACGGGAGGCTGCGAGGGCGGCGGAGCTCGCCGGAGCGAAGCTCGCGGCATTGGCCGGAGCACGGCTTCGAGCGGGAGCGGGCTGCAGGGCACGGGGAGGCCACCCGAGGGCTCTGCGGCACCCTAGTGGCACCAGGAGCACGGTGACGCGCTTCGATTATGGCTGCGATGGCGAAGCGGCACGGGCGACATGATCGACGGCGAGGAGCTACGGCCATGGTGGGGGAAGGAGGCTACGGCGCAAAAACGGGTAAACAGGGAGAGGGAAACGGAGAAGAGGCTCACTGCGGACTCGACGGTGTCGACGGCGAGCTCGGGGAAGGGCTGGAGTCGGCGGGGCGGCGAAGACGATCTCCGGCGACCGGAGATGAAGACGGCGTCGATGGAGGCGCTCCAGGGCCTCCCGAGGCGCGTGGATTGACGGAGAGGATAAGGGAGATGCGGCGAAGCTTCTGAGCTTGTCGGAGAGGCGAGGGGGAGGCGGTGGCTGCGGCTACGGTGAGCGATGGCGGCAGCCGCCATTCGGCCAGAGAGCGAGGAGAGGAGGGAGGCCACGAGAGAGAGAGAGAGAGAGAGAGAGAGAGAGAGAGGTGCGGGCGGCGCGTGGCGTCACCCGAAGAGGCCAGGGCTGAGCGGCAAGCAGGAGGTGGCGGGGCGCGTGCTCGCGGGCGGCGGCCACGCGCGTGCTGTCCTCCTGGCGGGAGGTAGGTGATGACTGGCACTGTGGGCGATGGGCGCCTGAAGGCTGGTCCAGCTGGGGTGCCAGATGGGCTGCAGGTAAGTTAGGTAGGTTTTATGTCCTTCTCTTTTTATTTCAGTTTTCTATTTTTTGCAAATGTTTTGGCTTTATTAAAAATGCCAGAGCATTTTCAAAAATCCTGAAAATATTTGTGGGCACTGTTGAAATTATTCCCAACAGCCCTCAACTAGTTTCAGAATTATTAGAGCATTTAAAATATTTATAGGATTTAAATGCTCCAATTCAAATACAATATGAGTTAATTCAAAAATCCAGAAATGACCTAGAAAATTGTGCACCATTTTTGGCAGAGGTCCTAGACCAATTCAAAAATGATGAACATTTATGAAGGGCATTTTGGGTTCATTGAAAAGATTTAATTCTGACCCTAGTTGAATTTCATTTGCTGCTAGGGTTTAATAGTCCCCATTTCAAGTTCATTTGAAATTTAAACATGATGACATGAATGCTTGTGCAACTATTTGCAATCAAATTCTAGGGATGTGACAAGGCGTGGGAGACGTCACCGGGCTGCATGTGTGTTGAACGCAGAGGCGCCGTGGTTCGGCGCTTAGATCGGAATCAACCGCGATCTGAATCGCTACGAGTACGACTCCTTCATCCGCGTTCTTGTAACGCTTCCGCTTAGCGATCTGCAAGGGTATGTCGATGCACTCCCCTTCCCCTCGTTGCTAGATTACTCCATAGATTGATCTTGGTGATGCGTAGAAAATTTTGAATTTCTACTACGATCCCCAACATCATGGGCCCCGTCAAACTGGCCCACTAGTAGATTCGGGCCTTTAATAGGCCGAGTAACCACCGGCCCTCTTTTCGCAAGAAAACTCAATGGGCTTTTAGGAGGCTGAGTAGGTTGGGCCTGAAACATGCCGAATAGCTCACGGGCCGGCAGCAGCCCAAAATGGACCCGGCCCATGATTGTGCAAATCAATTCACGGGCTTTTAACAGGCCAAAGTTGTCTCGGTCCTTGTTTGGCCCAATCAGATATGGGCTGCGAGTAGGCCGGATGCAAACCGGGCCGTAGTTAGGCCCAACTATATGACGGGCTTTTAACAGGCCGAAATTAATATAGGGACGAAATGTTAAACGGGCCCTTAACAGGCCGAAACTAATATTAGGCCGAATTACTAAATGTGCCTTTAGCAAGTGGGACCAAAAGCATAGCGTCCAGTTAACGGGCCGAATCTGATATGGGCCATAATTGAGCCCGAAGCCTCTTAAAGGGCCGGACCTGATCTGGGTCGTGATTTGGCCCAGCAAGTGGGAGGCTTTTAACGGGCCGGATCTTATATGGGCCATTATGAGGCCCGGAACATGGCAGGCCATTAATTGACCGGATCAAATATGGGCCGTCATTTGGCCCAAAACATAGCAGCCAGTTAATGGGCGAGCCTACTAGGGTCCTCAAAATCTTGTGGGCCTACAGCTGGGCCGGCCCATTAATGTCAGCGAAATCTCGTGGGCCTTTAGCTGGGCCGGCCATTATGATCCGCAAGAATTTTGTGGGCCTTTACCTGGGCCGGCCCATTATGGCACACAAAAATCTTGTGGGCCTTTACCTGGGCCGACCAATTATGGCCCATGAAATCTTGTGGGCCTTTAGCTGGGCCAGCCCATTATGGTCCGCAAAATCTCGTGGGCCTTTAGGTGGTCCGGCCCATTATGGTCCGCAAAATCTTGTGGGCCTTTAGTTGGGCCGGCCCATTTAAACTTGATGGGCCGTGCCACGTGTCGACGTATCATAGGCGCTTCTATACGTCCAATGAGTGGATGATTTTGTCCCAACGATGAGCCGACACGTGTTTCCTCCAGCCAATGATGATTTTACACATGGAAAATCCCCATTGGTCGGGGCTGTTAACGGGTTATCGGATCCAAAACCCAACCTGATAGCATAACGGCGTTCCTTTATGGTGGATGCCACGTGTCGGTCACCCTTGACGAAAGCACTTCTGTGACGCGCGATTTATCGTCATGGAAGTGGACACTTCCGTGATGTTAATTTTGGTAATGTCATGGAACACTTCTATGACAAAGACAGTATGACTATCTTGATTACGTCATAAAATCGTCATGGATGTACATGCATGACAAAAAACGCGACCTACTGTGACAAACACATATCATCACGGAAGTGTATTTTTTTGTAGTGGTAGTACCGCTCTGTGCGGGCTGTGAGCATAACGGTTGGATTTTTCCCCACCTATAAAAGGGGGTCTTCTTCCCCAATGAACCTTATCCTTTGAGCTCGTGTTCTTCCCCCATTGTTGACCTTCTTCGAGCTTGCTAACTCTCAATCCTCCATGGATTCTTGCTAGTTTTTGAGGGAAAAGAGAGAGGAGATCTAGATCCACATTTCCACCAATCACTTTCTCCTCTATGTGAGGGGAACCCCTTGGATCTATATCTTGGAGTTCTTGGTGTTCTCCTTCTTGTTCTTCCTCTCATTTCCCTCCCTAGCATTAGTTGCTTCGGTGGGGTTTGAGAGAGAAGGACTTGGGCACTCCGTGTGCCCTTGCCCTTGCATTTGGTGCATCGGTTAGAGTTTCCACAGTGATACGTGGAAGTTACAAGTTGAGACGCTTATTACTCTTGGGTGCTTGGTACCCTTGAGCTTGTTCCTCTTGGGTGCTTGGGCGCCCTAGACGGTTGGTGGTGTTCGGAGCTCAATCATTGTGGTGTAAAGCTCCGGGAAAGCGTTGGGGTCTCCAATTAGGTTGTGGAGATTGCCCCGAGCAATTTGACGGGTACCGGTGACCGCCCCCAAGGGTTGCCAAAGTGTACGGGTTCGGTGACCGCCCCCAAGGGTTGCCATTTTATGGGTTGGTGACCGCCCTCAAGGGTCCCTTAGTGGAATCACGGCATCTTGCATTGTCGAGGGCGTGAGGAGATTCTGAGTGGCCCTAGTGGCTTCTTGGGAGCATTGTGCCTCCACACCGCTCCAAACGGAGATTAGCATCCGCAAGGGTGTGAACTTCGGGATACCTCGTCATCTCCGCGTGCCTCGGTTATCTCTTACCCGAGCTCTTTACTTATGCACTTTACTTTGTGATAGCCATATTGTTTCCTGTCATATATCTTGCTATCACCTAGTAGTTTATCTTGCTTAGCATAAGTTGTTGGTGCACATAGGTGAGCCTAGTTGTTGTAGGTTTTGTGCTTGACAAATTAACCTCTAGGTTTATTCAGCATTTGTTCAAGCCTAAACCGTAATTATTTTAAAGCGCCTATTCACCCCCCCCCCCCTCTAGGTGACATCCACCATCTTTCAGCTGGGCTGCCCTCTCCCCTTGTGTTCGGCATTGAGCTTGCCGGCTGTTTGAAGACCCAACAATTTCTGTTGGTCTGATTGGCAGGCTTATCGGGGGTGCCATGAATCTGGCAAGGCCGATCGAGTATTCTGTCTAAACTAGATGGACCACTTTGTTTCCTTTGAATGGCTTCTTCCGTTGACCGGATTTAGAGCCACTGAATCCGGCGTTGACCGCCGTGTCTTCGGTACCTTCGTTATTGCTACGATGCTTGTGCTTGTTGCGTCGTGGCTTGCCATTGCCATCCCTGGCTTCGGAAGTGCCAGGGTCGCTGGTGCTATTGCTTCTACGAGCTAGCCAGCTATCTTCTCCTGCGCAATAGCGGGTCATAAGTGCGGTAAGGGCTGCCATGGACTTCGGCTTTTCTTGGCCGAGGTGTCGGGCGAGCCACTCGTCTCGAACTCTGTGTTTAAAGGCCGCGAGGGCTTCGGCGTCCGGACAATCCAAAATTTGGTTCTTTTTAATTAAGAACCTAGTCTAGAGTTTCCGGGCTGATTCTCCGGGTTGCTGGACTATGTGACTAAGGTCATCGGCGTCTGGAGGCTGAACATAGGTACCTTGGAAGTTGTCACTAAAGGAATCCTCCAAGTCTTCCCAGCTGCCAATAGAATTTTCTGGGAGGCTGTTTAACCAGTGTCGTGCTGGTCCCTTTAATTTGAGCAGGAGGTATTTGATGGCATGGAGATCATCACTGCGGGCCATGTGGATATGGAGAAGAAAATCTTTGATCTATACTACGGGATTTGTCGTACCATCGTATGATTCGATGTTCATGGGTTTAAACCCTTCTGGGAACTGGTGCTCCATCACCTCATCGGTGAAGCATAAGGGGTGTGTGGCGCCTCTATATCGGGCGATATCGTGACGCAGTTCGGATGAAGTCTGTATGCGGTTTTTAGCCCGTGTGAGGTTGTGCCTGTCACGCCAGGCCTGATGGCCGTCCTCCTGCATTGGAGCACATGCCCTCGATCCATAGATTGATCTTGTCTGACGGGCTCTATTGTATAGGTCCTCGCGTAGGTCGTAGGTATAGCCCGGGACTGTTGTCTCCTTGCCTCAACGGTGGAGCGGCGCGGGCTGGTGTTCGGCGTACGTAGTCGGTCTGTCCCGTCCACGTGGTGAGCGGTCAAGTTTGTCAGTAGTTTTATTCTTTGGCGGTATTGACTCAAGGTCCTCGCCGTCGACTTGTGGTAGTAGCTTGCGCTTCGGGTAACTCTTAGTTGGGTGTTCTGTCGGCGTTCTGGGAACAGGGGTCCCCAGACTTGCCTGCCTGCGGCCCACGGCATGGCTACGCTACAGGCCTGTACGACCCATCTTCATCAACTAGGCATTCAAGACCCTCGCGAGGGGCCAAGCCTCGTGAGGCGGACAATGCAAGGCCTCCTCATGAACGGCCTCACCAGGCTGCCTTGCGAGGAGCGGAGAAATCAAGGCAAGGCAAACCTCGTGAGGCTCTCGTGACGTGAGCCATGACGATCAAGATCAGGCGGGCGCCAGGCGGTCGCCAGCGTGCACAGCGTCCTTGTTTCCTCTTTGGTTCTAAGGAAGCAAGTGCAGGCGTGGAGTACCGAGGCATCAAGCAAAGGTTTCCATATCCGTGCAACGAGGAAGACCAGCAGGACGGCAGGACGGAGGTCACCATGGAGCCCAAGATGGCGTCACCACCAGAGCCTTTCGCAGGCGAAGACCACTTTTGTCAGGATAAGCTGTACTAGCTGTCCCCTTTCAAATTGGCCGTTGTTGGCTCCCTTCCCGCTCAATATTTGGGGAGAGGACCAGGGCCTATATAAGTAGAACTAGCCACCATAGTATGGGGCATCTGATAACCCATTGTGAGGCATCTCACGCACACAAGTTCGCCAAGCACAAGAACACCTCAACCTCAAGAGGTTGTTCTTCCCCTTGTACTGTTCATCATCAGCCCAAGAGGCAATCCACCACCCCCACACTGGAGTAGGGTATTACACCACAACGGTGGCCCGAACCAGTATAAATCTTGTGTCTTTGTGTTGTGAGTTTGTCGAGTTCGTCCTCGAGATCTTAGCGAGCTAGGGCGTAGATCGATAGGGAGGAAATCTCTGCGCGCACCCCGGTGTTCGAACCTTGAGGGTTTTGCCGGAACCCGTGATCCGACATTTGGCGCGCCAAGTAGGGGTGCGCCGGAGCTTCCTTTCCGTCGTCTCACGTCCTGTTGCTCCGTCGCCTCCATGGCGGACGCTCCCCGTGCTCGTGCTGAGCGCCGGGCTACCCTAGCCACCCGCGTCGCCTAGACGGCTCCCGTCGATGGGCCACCTCGTTGTTCCCCATCTCCTGCCACCAACGCTGCCACCGGCCTGGTGGGGAACAAGCAGCAAGCGTCCTCGGTGCACCCCTCGGTGCGGCGGGACGGCCGCACCACCACTCCATCGCTCCCATGGACGCATGAGCCGCACTCCTCATGGCGCACGAACTCCTGCGCTACCGCCCGGTCGACAACCTCTACGAGGACTGGCTCGACCGCATCGCCGAGCTCGTCCGTGCCGCAGGGGGCTCCCCTGCGCTGTCCCTCTCTCCGCCTCACCCTTCGCCAGTTACGGGCAACGTAGCTCACGGAGCACCTCCACCTCCTCTGCCCCAAGACGGCGCCCTGGCGCCAAGGCGCGCGGCCCCATGACGCGACCTGCCGCGTCCCGCGCCCGCGCGCGAAGAAAGAAGCCGTCAAGAAGTCCCTCCGCCACATGAGAACGCTCCGCCGCTCCTCGCACCATCGCGCCAGGATCGTCCGCCGCGGCAGGACCCCGCGCCGCTTGCTGTGGCGGCATGTGGGCGTCAAGACCAAGATCCACCTCCAAGTCGGGCCCTGGCGACCACAGCCGGCTGCCGCGCCTTCACCCCCGAGCTGCGTAGCGTCGCCTGGCCGGGCAAGTTCAAGCCGGATCTGCCTCCTCGCTACGACGGCACCCCCGACCCCATGGAGTTCTTGCAGCTCTACGAGCTGAGCATCGAGGCGGCCAACGGTGACGAGAAAGTCATGGCGAACTGGTTCCCTATGGCACTCAAAGACAGCGCCCGTTCGTGGCTCCTGAACCTGCCTCCAGGCTCGATCTCCTCCTGGGACGAGATGCACGACCGTTTCATCGCCAACTTCCAGGGAACTTGCGACCGCCCGCCGGCCGCGGGTGACCTACGCTGCGTCAAGCAACAACCAGGGGAGACCCTCCAGAAGTTCAGCCAATGCTTCAACAACATTCGTCTCAAGACCCCCAAGGTGACGGACGAGGCCATCATCTCCGCGTTCTCTGATGGCGTCCGTGACGTCAAGATGAAGGAAGAGCTCGCTACCCACGAGGAGCTGTGCACATCTCAGGAGCTGTTCAACCTGGCGACCAAGTGCGCAAGAGATGAGGAAGGGCGCCTCTCCCTCCTCGAGCTGCCGGCTGCGGACCCGGAGGAGAAGAAAGCCAAGGCCAAGACCGTCAAGCGCAAGGAAGCAGCCGTGCTCGCAGCGGAGCTAGACACCAAGCGAGGCAGAGACCAGCCCGAGTCATCCAAGAGCAGCCGGCCATTCTGTGCCTTCCACAACCTGAATACCCATAACACCAGCGACTATCAAGAGCTCAGAGCCATTCGTGAAGGACTCTTCGGTCGACGCCCCGAGCGCAACGACCGGGGCTACGACCGGGGAGGAGGACATGGAGGCGGGCGCTGGGACGACCGTGGCCCGCGCCAGGAGTGGTGCGACCGGCCTCATGAGGACCGCTGGCAGGATCATCCACGCGAGGACGCCTGGAGGGACCAGCCTCGTGAGGATCGTCCTCAGGGCAACGCCGGTCTTCCCCCGCTACCGCCACCACCAAGAAGGAATGACGACCACCATCAGGACGAGGGGGATGGGGGCTTCCAGGAGTCGCGTGCTATCGCCTGCATCTTGGGCGGAGCTCAGGCCCCAGCCTCGCAGCGCATCTTCAAACAGTTTGCTCGTGAAGTGAATGTAGTCCTCCCCAAGCTTGAGGCCACGCGCCCGCTCAGGTGGTCCTAGTGCGCCATCACCTTCAACTCAGCAGATTGGCTCAAGTGCGCAGAGAACGTTGGCGCCCTCCCGATGATTTGTTCACCAGTCATAAGCAACATGCAAGTTACCAAGACCCTCATCAACGGCGGCGCAGGGCTCAACGTCCTGTCCGTCGACACGTTCGACAACCTCCAAGTGCCATATGACCAGCTTCAGCTTACCAAGCCTTTCTCAGGAGTGACCCGTGATTCCACCACATCGATAGGGCAGGTCCGCCTCCCCGTCGCCTTCAGAGAATGCAAGAACTACCGCACCGAGCTCATCGACTTTGACGTCGCGCACATCCGTCTGCCATACAACGCCATCCTTGGGTATCCAGCCATGGCCAATTTCATGGCGGTGACACACCACGGCTACAACGTCCTCAAGATGTCGGCAAGCGGCGGAATCATCATGGTACCATGCGAAGAAAGAGACGCGGTGTGCTCCCTCGAGCGTGCCTTTCAAGCTGCAGCAATCGACGAACCCGGCAGCAAGGGCGAGGGCCCTCCAGAGGCCATCCCTAAGAAGAAGAAGCAGTTGTGCCGTGTCGGACCTCAGGAGGGTGGCGTCGTGGCTGGAACCTTGTCAGGACCAGCGCCCGTTCCAGGGCAGCCTCCCTCCACCGCATAGGAAGGCGCGCCCAGCGCCCTCCTCGGGCAGGGTTCGGGGGCTCTCTTCTGGAGGGCCTCAGACCTTGCCAACATCACGAGGGAGGCGCTTGGGCACCACTTGGAGGCGCTCTTCACGGCACGTTTCCCTCAGGAGGACACAGGGCGAGGAGCGCCCACCGCTCAGGAATTCATCACCAAGACCACTCAGGAACTGCAAGACGCAAGGGCCAAGCGCGGCGACCGCCGCTCATGAGGCGCAGCGCCCCATCCAGGCGAGGATGCCAGGCTGCGCGTCTGCATCGGCGTCGAGGCTCAGCAGGGCGCATCTCGAGAGCCTTTCGGCCGCCAGCGCAGAGGCCGTTGCGAGGGTCCACCACACAGCTACGTTCGCATGCCTTTCGGCCTGCCGAGCGTGTCGTGAGCCTATCAGCGCAGCCTGCAGCGTGTCATGGCGGCTCAGGAGGCTAGGCACCACGCTGTCCTGGCAGAGATGGAGACGGTCCTCAGGGAACCACCTAAGCCCCCAGAGCCTCTCGAGGCTCAGGGCACCGGTGGCTCGTGAGGAGCAATCTCTTCACCGCGCACCTTCAGCTGCCCCGACAACCCTTCATCAACAGAACCAGGTGACATTTTCCAAGTTCATTCAGCTGGGAGCGCCCCTCGGACTGCATCATTCCCAAGCCGCGTGGGTTCGTCCCTATGGCATGTATCCCTTTTTCTTCATGTCTTTAGCTTACCTTGATGGGGGCGCCCCTCGGGCTGCATCATTCCTAGGCCGCGTGGGTTCGTCCCAGTGGCATGTATCTCCCATGCATTCACTTAAGCCAGCTGCTTTTATGTCTAACCTATCTACATTGTCACTTGCCCGACTCTCGCCTCCCACGGGGGTCGCTCACGCCGGCACGGCGCTTGTGCATGGGTTTGTCCCTGCAACGTCGAACAAATCTGAGTGGCCGAGCTCTGGCTCGCGGCATGCCCCGCGCACGTCACCTCACCAAGCCCTCAGTGTCTTCGCCTCCTCGCGAAGCAACTGGGTGGACTAACAACCATTATGGCAAACCATGCTTCTCCTTGTGCTGGTTCGTAGGGATCTCACGAGGAGGATAGCAGGCGGTACCGCGAGCTTCCTCTTCTCCCGTGCAATCCGCTTGATTGTTAAAAGGGGGGCTCCTGAGCATCGCGACTCAGGAGCTCTTACTGGCTCCCCAGCCCTCACCCCTGGCCTTGACCACGACATCGTGACCTGGCATACCAGCGGCGGCTGAGCTCGCTCGAGGGCCGGGACCTGAGGACGTAGAGCACTAAGGAGAATATGGGAGAAGGGAGACTCGTACGGGCCCGACCTAGCTATGCTGCAGAATCTTGCGCACCAGCCTAGCGAATCACAACGCATCGACCCCAAACCACCAAGATAAGTATCACGGTCAGATTGGCTAATTGTTGGAGCCTAGGTTTGACGCTCGCCCCGGCCCTGTTGCGGCCGCGTCGCCATCCTTTCTTGCCTTACCATAGCTGCTTGAGCACTAAAGGGGACCTCCTGAGCATCATGCCTCAGGAGCTCTTACTAGACCTCGGGCCGCTCACCTCCTGGCCTTGACCACGGCACGCGACCTGGCATACCAGCGACGGCTGCAGCCTGCCTGGGGACCGGGACCTGTCAGCATAGAGCAACAAGCTATCGCGAGGTTGGAAAGGGGAGACCGAGCCTTAACAGGACATGCGTTCGCAGGTTTTCATAATAAGGAAGATGTACACAAAAGACATCACAAACCCTTACACGCCCCCACGGGGCACTTCTTGGTTCCTCGCAGGGAACAGGAGATGAGAACCTAGGGGAATCCTATCTACACCCTCCCGCGGCTGACGCCATCATCAACAGTGGGCCACGGGAGGCCGGCGCCAACCCCATCCAGATCAGCGGCGGCTGGACGCTGCAGCCCTGCTCCGAGCCCGGCGAGAGCTCGGGGGCACGTAGCTGACATCGCTCGTCTCCGAAGTCTCGTAGAGCTCAGGAGAACTGCTAGACTCCCATGGGTCGCTGCTACTGGAGTAGCCACGAGCTGAGCGCGCGTCATCCTGGCGCTCCCCTCTAGGGAAACACTCCAAGCGGCGGCCCTTCGCGTCGAAGACCTTGAAGAAAATCATGGAGGTGCCATCATAATCGAAGTGGATCGCGAGGGCGCCCTTCGCATGGCAGACCTGTGCGACCTCGCCCCAGCCACGGGTCATGAAAATCTTGCCGGTGGGGACCGCTTCGACCTCTGCTGTGGTCGCCGGAGCATCGCAGTCAGCATGCTGCAACCAGAGCTCGAGGGGCCCCCTCGGTAGCATCATGTCAGAGAAGAACCACGGGAAGCGGATCCAAGAGCTTGGGGGCATCGGCGCCCATAGCACAAGCTCGCGCGAGGAATCCGTGGCATGGACTCCAGGGGCAACAGCACGTGTCGCCATCGCACGGCGACCACGGACGCGGCGCGAGCGGCGACGCTCGACGCTCCGCCCTCCTGAGCCCTCGGCTTGGGCATACAAGGGTAGCGGATACCCTGGAGGAGGCCGCTCGCACCAAGGCCTCGTCACCACCTGCATCGCCGCTTCATCATAACGATGAACTGACCTCTTCTTCGGCGGGAGCGGCTCTGGATCATCGCGGGGGGCCTTTCCTTTCTCGTCAGCGGAGAACCTTTGGATTGGCGCCATCAGAGCTGCTACTAGCAATGGAGCAGAGGAGGAAAGAAGCAAGCAAACAAGGAAGAGATGGGCGACGGGGGCTCTGCCCCCTCCCCTTTATAGCGGAAGAAGGCCAACCGGCACCTCCCACGATCACAGGTAATGATGGTTTTCCTTGCATGTCGCAGGGACTTGTCAAGTCGAGCAGTTGCCGAGGCAGCGTGGGGAAGCGGAGACGCCCATGTCCAATCAACCGCCATGCGTCGACCAAGGCCGCAGGCTTTTGGGGCCCACGGTGCTCCGCGCTTGACCTTTGGCTTCGCCTCAAAGCCAAGCCCGAGCACGCCTTGGGCCGCGGGGCTACTGTCAGCGTTCTGGGAACGGGGATCCCCAGACTTGCCTGCCTGGGGCCCATGGCGTGGCTGCGCTGCAGGCCTGTACGTCCCATCTTCATCAACTAGGCATTCAAGACCCTCGCGAGGGGCCAAGCCTCGCGAGGCAGACGACGCAAGGCCTCCTCAGGAGCGGCCTCACCAGGCTGCCTCGCGAGGAGCGGAGAAATCAAGGCAGGGCAAACCTCGCGAGGCTCTCGTGACGTGAGCCATGACGATCAAGATCAGGCGGGCGCCAGCGCATGCAGCGTCCTTGTTTCCTCTTTGGTGCTAAGGAAGCAAGCGCAGGCGCGGAGTACCGAGGCATCAAGCAAAGGTTGGCATATCCGTGCAACGATACCAAGACCAACAGGACGGCAGGACAGAGGTCACCATGGAGCCCAAGACGGCGTCACCACCAGAGCCTTTTGCAGGCAAAGACCACTTTTGTCAGGATAAGTTGTACTAGTTGTCCCCTTTCAAATTGGCCGTTGTTGGCTCCCTTCCCGCTCAATATTTGGGGAGAGGACTAGGGCCTATATAAGTAGAACTAGCCACCACGGTAGGGGGCATCTGATAACCCATTGTGAGGCATCTCAGGCACACAAGTTTGCCAAGCACAAGAACACCTCAACCTCAGGAGGTTGTTCTTCCCCTTGTACTGTTCATCGTTAGCCTCCACCACCACCCCCACACTGGAGTAGGGTATTACACCACAACGGTCGCCCGAACCAGTATAAATCTTATGTCTTTGTGCTGTGAGTTTGTCAAGTTCGTCCTCGAGATCTTAGCGAGCTAGGGCGTAGATCGGTAGGGAGGAAATCTCCGCATGCACCCCGGTGTTCGAACCTTGAGGGTTTTGCCGGAACCCGTGATCTGACACGTTCAAGGCCGTATTCCTCGGCTGCCAGGACATTAGTCCATCTGTCATTGAGTAAATTTTGTTCAGCTTGAACCTGCTGCTGCTTCTTCTTTTTTAGGCTTCTCGCTGTGGCGATTAGCCGGCTCTTAAAGCACTCTTGTTCGAGGGGTTCCTCTGGCACGATGAAGTCATCATCGCTGAGGCTCACATCATCTTCGGAGATTGGTAGGTAATTACTATCCTCTGAGTCCTCGTTCCCGATAGGATCATCGGGGTTAACTTGACCTTCCTCCCAATCATCCTATTTGGATGTTAGCTCGACAGGGGCTTTGAGGTCTTTGGCATTCTCCGGAGTGTTATTGTCTCCGGTGCCGGTGTTGCTGTCTTTGTCGCGACGCGATTTTGAGCAGCGCCGCTAACGTCGATGCTTCGGAGGTGCTTCAACAGGCTTGTCCTCAACCGGATCCTCCTTGCCGTCGTCGCCATCCTCTTCGGGTGTGTCCACCATGTACACGTCGTATGTGGAGGTGGCCGTCCACGTCCGGTAAATGGAGGGTCTTGGCCTTGTTCGTCTCCGGCATCGTCGTCCATACCGTCGATGTCTTCGGAGGCATAGTCCAGCATGTCGGTTGGATCTTCGACAGTGGCTATGAAGTGGGTGGTGGGTGGGACGTAAAATTCCTGCTCTCAGCCCGTAGTCCGGGCTAGGCATAATTCGGAGGCGATCCTTCCTTAATGGCGAGTGATCGCATTAAGTCCAAAGCCTCGTTTAGGAGCGAGGTTTGGACAGAAAAGTGAGGGTTCGCAGGGCTGTCCGGGGCGAGAGCCTCCTGGCCGCGCCCGCTCGACGCGGAGCTCGAGCGTTCAGATTTAGAGTCCGAGGGAGAATCCGACACTTTAGCGATGGGGGAGCTCGGTTTGTCTTTTGGTTTGCCGATGATGCCATCCCCTCCAGATCTCCGGTAGCAAGTTCCATAACTACAGATAGTCTTCGGACCTGGTAGTGTGCTCTGGATCTAAGGCCGGAGCGGCAGTTGGGGTTGCGAACCCTTCGAAGATCAAGTCTCTACGGATATCAGCAACATAGTTCAGATTTCCAAAACTGATCCGATGACCAAGGGCGTAGCTGTCGATCTGCTCCAAGTGGCCAATCGAGTTGGCACGCAGTGCGAAGCCACCGAATACGAAGATTTGGCCGGGGCGGAAATTCTCCCCTGAAACAACATTATTGCAGATGATCGAATGAGCCATCGAACCTTCTATCGACAGCATAGTGGAACTCTCAATGAAAGCACCAATGTAGGTGTCAAAACCGGCCGATCTCGGGTAGGGGGTCCCGAACTGTGCGTCTGAGGATCGAAGGTAACAGGAAGCAGGGGACATGATGTTTACCCAGGTCCGGGCCCTCTTAATGGAGGCAATACCCTACTTCCTGCTTGATTGACTTTGATGATAATAGGGGTTACATGAGTTGATCAACCTCGAGATCATAATGGCTAAACCCTAGATGTCTAGCCTATATGATTGTGTTCGCCTCTACAGACTAAACCCCACGGTTTGTATAGACACTGGAGGGGCCTAGGGTTGTATAGAGTCAGTTTACAGAGAAAGGAATCTTCATATCCGAACGCCAAGCTTGCCATCCACGCAAATGAGAGTCCCATCCAGACACGGGGGAAAGCCGTCTATCTTGGATCTTCACGGCCCACCAGTCCGGCCCATATCACATAGCTCGAACGCCCGAGGACCCCCTAATCCAGGACTCCCTCATGCATCCAGGCTAGATATAATGCTTAACGTTTGCATGTGTGCCCGATTCCAAGCGGCACCAAAGGAGTCGCATCACCTCGCGGTGAAGCGAATACTTCGATATTTGGCTCACACCCGAACACTAGGATTATGGTGTCCAAAGGGCTCAGAGTTTGATCTAGTTGGATTCTCAGATGCTGATTATGCTGGTGACAAGGTTGATCGCAAGTCTACATCAGGCACATGTCATTTTCTTGGATGATCTCTTGTCTATTGGTGTTCAAAGAAGCAAAAATGTGTATCACTCTCCACAGCTGAATCTGAATACATTGCTGCTGGATCTTGTTGCGCTCAGCTTCTCTAGATGAAGCAAACACTCAAGGACTATGACATCAACATGAAGAATGTGCCCCTTTGTTGTGACAATGAAAGCGCCATCAAGATTGCTCACAAGCCAGTTCAGCACTCGAAGACAAAGCACATTTAGATCCGTCATCATTTTCTCGGAGACCATGTTTTGAAGGAAGACATTGATATCATTCATGTCAACACTGAAGAGCAATTGACAGATATCTTCACAAAGCCCTTGGATGAGAAAAGGTTTTGCAAGCTGCGGTGTTTGCTAAATATCTTAGAATCCTTGAATGTCATGTGAATGGACACACATCCTAACGCTTGTGCATATTGATGACTTAGGTGCGCAACACAAAAAGTAACATATGTCTTCAATTCATGGAGACATACACTCTAAGTATGAATACATTAATGCGAAATTTGACTTCAGAGTGCCACGATAATTGTGCACCGTGTCTGGGTCTAATACTTCATATACGGTGGGTAACGCCACCACCAATCTTTCTTGAAGAGTTATGTTTGGCGTCATGTTGCATTATCTTCAAAGTTGGTTTGTAGAACCACTGACCAAATATGAGTATTTGGAAAACATATACTTACCGGCGTGGCGGGATTCTCGCTATCGAGGCCGATGTCTTCGGTCTTCTTCAGCCACGCTTTCTGGGCCTTGAATAGCAGCTTCCAGATGTCTTCGTGTGTTGTGTCGAAGAAGTGCTTCAGGGTCCGGGGATCTTCTGGATTTAACTCCCACATATGGGAGGGCCGGAGTTGGCAGGGAGGGTATGGCGGAAGTGCATCACCTGAATCACATTAGTGAGACTGGTGTTCTTGTTTATCATGTTTGTAATGCGCTTTTGCAGTATTAACACTTCTACTGTGGAACCCTAGTCCAGACCCTTAGCGGTCCATGAGGTGAACCGCATAGGGGGTCCGGATCTGAACTCAGGAGCGGTCGCCCATTTGGTGTCACGAGGTTCGGTGATGTAGAACCACTCCTGTTGCCACACCTTGACTGTCTCCAAAAAGGCCCCCTTTGGCCAAACTGCGTTGGGGAGCTTGCTCAGGATGGCACCGCCGCGGTCCGCATGCTTCCCGTCGACCACCTTCGGCTTCAGATTGAAGACTTTAAGCCATAGGCTGAAGTGTGGAGGGATGCGAAGTAATGCCTCACACGTGACAATGAACGCCGAGATGTGAAGGAAGGAATTTGGGGCTAGATCATGGAAATCTAGCCCGTAGTAGAACATGAGGCCCCGGACAAATGGGTGAAGGGTAAACCCTAACCCACAGAGAAAGTGAGGGATGAATACAACCCTTTTGTCGGGCGCCGGAGTGGGGATGACTTGGTCTTTGGCGGTGAGCCTGTGCGCTATGTCCACAGACAGATACCCCGCCTCCCGGAACTCCTTGACGTCCTTCTCCGTGACGGAGGAGGCCTGCACTTGCCCTTCGAACCAGATCTGGACATGGATGGAGAGGTTGGTGGCGGTGGAAAAGATTGAAACTCGGGTGCTGGAGCTTGAGGATGGGGAAACAGGAGAAGGGAGAAGGCGTGGGGAGAAAAGAGGGATATTTAGCGGTCCATGAGGTGAACCGCATAGGGGGTCCGGATCTGAACTCAGGAGCGGTCGCCCATTTGGTGTCGCGAGGTTCGGTGATGTAGAACCACTCCTGTTGCAACACCTTGACTGTCTCCAAAAACGCCCCCTTTGGCCAAACTGCGTTGGGGAGATTGCTCAGCATGGCGCCGCCGCGGTCCGCATGCTTCCCGTCGACCACCTTCGGCTTCAGATTGAAGACTTTGAGCCATAGGCTGAAGTGTGGAGGGATGCGAAGTAATGCCTCACACGTGACAATGAAGGCCGAGATGTGAAGGAAGGAATTTGGGGCTAGATCATGGAAATCTAGCCCGTAGTAGAACATGAGGCCCCGGACAAATGGGTGAAGGGTAAACCCTAACCCACAGAGAAAGTGAGGGATGAATACAACCCTTTTGTCGGGCGCCGGAGTGGGGATGACTTAGTCTTTGGCGGGGAGTCTGTGCGCTATGTCCGCAGACAGATACCCCGCCTCCCGGAGCTCCTTGACGTCCTTCTCCGTGACGGAGGAGGCCTGCACTTGCCCTTCGAACCAGATCTGGACATGGATGGAGAGGTTGGTGGTGGTGGAAAAGATTGAAACTTGGGTGCTGGAGCTTGAGGATGGGAAAACAGGAGAAGGGAGAAGGCGTGGGGAGAAAAGAGGGATCTTTATCCACTTATATAGGCCATGAATATCAAACACCCCCCTCAAGCCTTAAAACTTGCCTATTCCCAAGGGGTCGCGCGAATGACATGGTTGGATTACCCAAAACCGTATTGATGAGGATCCCGCAATAAGAGGACACGATCTCTGTTTTGACAGGACGTGTCTATAGAGGCTGTGCCTCGAAACGCGAAGCGGGAGGCGAAAAAACGGTTCAAAATAGTCAAGGGGCCCAACGTGACGTTTTGCCGGGGCTCCCTGGCGCGCCCAGGTGGGTTGTGCCCACCTGGTGGGCCTCCTCTGGTACTTATTTACTCCAATATTCATCAAGTATTCCATAAAAATTATCCATGAAGTTTCAGCTTGTTTGGAGTTGTGCAGAATAGGTAGCCTGACGTAGCTTTTTCAGGTCTAGATTTCCAGCTGCCGAAATTCTCCCTCTTTGTGTGTACCTTGCAAATTATGAGAGAAAAGACATTAGAATTACTTCAAAAAGCATTATTATGCATAAAAACATCATAAATAACAATAAGAAAACATGATACAAAATGGACGTATGAACTCCCCCAAGCTTAGACCTTGCTTGTCCTCAAGCGAAAACCAAAATCGAAAAATATGTCCACATGCTTAGAGAGAGAGGTGTCGATAAAAACAAAATACGGACATAGAAGCATCATGTAGATTATTATAACAGCAAAAAATTTAAATGTAAGACTTTTATCATAGACTTCTCATGAATAAGTGACAATTCATCACACTATTGAAGTATAAAGCAAAAACTCTATTAGAAACCAACAAACTATGTTCTCAGTCAACATTACAACTACAACTCATCATCTTTCCAGGAAGGGTCACGTTTCGGAGCCTTTAGGCAAGTCCACATACTCAACCATCATATAGTCTTCTATGATTGCTCACACTCACCGCATACACATGAGCAAAACGTTTCAACCAGGCACATAGAAAGATAGGGGCTTATAGTTTTGCCTCGCAACGTATTCATCTCAAGGGTGTTGTCAACAATAATAACTCATGCCACTCATATTCAACTGGACATATGTGCCTAGATCTTTCCTCACCACACGATGCTTGCCAAAGGAGAAAATAAAAAGGAATAGAGGGAAAAAACTTTTGACTCTTTAAATAAACGTAAATACATGAAAGTAAAAGATAGGCCCTTCGCAGAGGGAAGGAGAGGTTGCCATGCGCTTATTTGTTTGTATGCTAACCCCTTAGTGCAAAAGAACGTCACGTTGCATTGCCCCTTGTGATAGCGACCTTTATTATGCAGTCTGTCGCTTTTATTCTTCACCATCACAAGTTCGTGCAACGCTCAATTTTCTCTTACACTAGATGATCTCACACATTTAGAAGCAATTTTTATTGCCTTTTTGCACCGATGACAACTTACTTGAGGGACCTTGCTCAATCCCTAGGTAGGTATGGTAGACACTTGAAAATAAGATTTGGGTTTAAGGGTTTTCTGATGCACAAGTAGTATCTCTACTTGGTGCGGAATTTTTGGCTAGCAAAGATAGGGGCAACCACCACATGTTGAAGGATCTATGACAATATAACTTCTATGTGAACATGAACAAACATAAATCATTAAGTTGTCTTCCTTATCCAATGTCAACAATTTTGGCATATAATATTTTTATGGGGGCTCACAATCACAAAAGATTTCTAGGATAGTATATTTATATGTGAATCTTCTCTTCCCTTATTAATTATTTCATGAGTTGCATCATTGACCAATGCTATGTTTGTCAATCTCTAATAAAATTTCCTACTCATACTTTTCCTTATGTGGTGTCATCACCTACCATAAGATTAGCATATGATCTTCTCGATTTATTTCCTTTTTTTATTTACTTCCTTTCTTTTTATTGCAACACTAAAGTAAAGAAATCAAAAAACTAAAACTAACTTTATTATATATTTCGCACACGATTACAAGGATAGATCACTAAGCAAACTCTCGAAAATAAAGGATCAAACAAAACTTTTATTCATGTAAGAAAAAGATCGAACTAAGATAAGTAAAGGCAAAAGATAGTGGGGATGGTATGATATCGGGGCACCTCCCCCAAGCTTGGCGGAAGCCAATGGGAGTGCCCATACCCGATACTCAATTTTCTTTTAGTGATGAAGAGGATGGTGGTGGTGATATAACTCCCAATATATCCATGATTGCCTCCTTCATGCTTTGAATCTCATGAAGGGCTTTATGGAGCAGCTCCGTGTTCTTATGCACTTCGGCCATAATATGCTTATTCTCCGGCCCCCAAGAACTTGCTCCTGCATCACTTTCTCTTGGACGGGATATGTCCCAATTGGATGGTATGTGCACACGAGGAGTGTTTTCGAACCCATATTTGTGAATCAAATTGTGAAAATTGTTACGATGTAACCTGTGTAAGGGTCTTCTTGGTGGGAGTTCTTCTTGCCCTTCAAGGTTCTCTTAATTGTTTGCTGATCTCATGGCCTGGTGAGGGTTAGGATGATTGGAGATGCCAGCTAAGGTGCCCCTCTCAGAATCTGGAAGGTGAACCTCAGAAGAGTTTTCTTCATCCTCCTCCATGGCACCCTCCTCGACTCCTTCTCTCCATAGTTCTCCCTGTGTCAACCAAGCATCGCCCTCTTCATGGTTGGAGAGGTAAGAATCCATGATACCAGTCGTGGCAGATTTGATAGAAAACAGCAAGAAAAGAGAACAGAAGATATCTCCGTGATATGGTGGTCAATAGGTTCGGGGGGTATATAAAGAATTTTTTATCTTGGGAAACAAGCAAACGGAAGAAAAACGGAGTCCGGAAGGTACCCAGGTGGGCACAACCCACCTGGGCGCGCCTGACAAGCCAAGCACGCCCTGGTGTCTTGTGCCCACCAGGGTACGCTTCCTGGAAGTTTCTTATTTTCCTAATTTTCTAAATATTCCAAAACTGACAAAAAATATTTTTGCGGATTTTTCGGAGTCCATTTACTTACCGTATCACGTATCTCCTTATCTTCACGTTTCTGGAGTGTTCCAGAAGGACTCTTTTATGTGTTCTTCCGGTGTCAAAGTTTGGATAATATTGCTTTCAACATTAATGAGCATACCTGAGATATAATGTTTTATTCGTTGCCCATTCACAACTTTCGGGTTAGTGCCTTCGGCATTATTTATTTTGATAGCTCCATACCGATAAACCTCCTCGGTAACATAGGGTCCTTCCCATTTTGAGAGGAGTTTTCCTGCAAAGAACCTGAAACGAGAGTTGTACAAAGGAACATATTCTCCAACTTTAAACTCATGCTTTTGGATTCTTTTATCATGCCATCTTTTAACTTTTTCTTTAAACAACTTAGCATTTTCATAAGCTTTAGGACTCCATTCATCTAATAAGCTAATATCAAATAACCTCTTTTCACCGGCAAGTTTGAAATCATAGTTGAGTTCCTTGATTGCCCAATATGCTTTATGTTCTAACTCAAGAGGCAAATGACAAGCTTTTCCATAAACCATTTTATAAGGAGACATACCCATGGGATTTTTATATGCTGTTCTATAAGCCCAAAGTGCATCATCTAATTTCTTAGACCAATTTTTCTTGGACCTATTGACAGTATTTTGCAAAATTAATTGTATTTCTCAATTGCATCAACCTTATCTTTGTCCACTTCAATACCTCTTTCAGAAAGTTTATGACCCAAGACAATACCTTCATTAACCATAAAGTGGCACTTCTCCCAATTCAAGACAAGACTTGTTTGTTCACATCTCTACAAAACTCGATCAAGATTGCTTAAACAATCATCAAAAGACTTCCCATAGACAGAGAAGTCATCAATGAAAACCTCAACAATCTTTTCATGAAAATCAGATAATATAGAAGTCATACATCTTCGAAAGGTAGCAGGTGCATTGCATAAACCAAAAGGCATACGTATATAAGCATAAGTTCCAAAGGGACAAGTGAAAGTGGTATTTTATTGATTAGGTTGAGAAACAGGTATTTGTGAAAAACCAGAATATCCATGAAGGAAGCAAAGTGTTTGTGCTTAGATAATCTTTCTAGCATTTGATCAATGAAAGGCAGCGGGTAATGATCTTTTCTAGTTGCTCTATTTAATTTTCTAAAAGCAATTACCATTATATAGCCTATAACAATTCTTTGTGCAATAAGTTCATTCTTATCATTAGGAACAACAGTAATACCTCCTTTCTTAGGAACACAATGAACATGGCTTACCAATCTACTATCATCCGTAGGATAGATTATAGATGCTTCCAGAAGTTTTAATATTTTCGTTCTTACCACTTCTTTCATCTTTAGATTTAACCGATGTTGGTGATCAACAAAGGGTTTAGCATTAGGTTCCATATTAATCTTGTGCTGACATAGAGTGGGACTAATGCCCTTCAAATCATCAAGAGTATATCCAATAGCAGCTCGGTGCTTCTTTAGAACTTTGAGTAATCTTTCTTCTTCATGTTCTGAAAGATTAGCACCAATAATAACAGGATATATCTTCTTTTCATTAAGATAAGCATATTTCAAAGTGTCTAGATATTGTTTTAATTCAGACAGAGGATCACCTTTAGGTGGAGGAGGACCTCCTAGAGTTTCAATAGGCAAATTGTGTTTAAGCAGAGGGCGTTGTTCAAAGAAAATATCATCTATTTCATTTCTTTCATGCATATGTAAATCATTTTCATGGTCTAGCAAATATTGTTCTAGTGGATCAGTAAGAGGCACAACAATAGAAGCAAGAACAATTATTTCATCCTTATTACTAGGCAATTTTTTTTCATGAAGCTTTCTACTAAACTTGGAAAATTAAACTCATGAGACTCATCACCAAAGCTAACACCGACAGTTTGTTTCTCACAATCTATTCGAGCATTAACGGTGTTCAAGAAAGGTCTACCAAAGATAATTGGACAAAAGTCATCTTGTGGGGAACCAAGAACAAGAAAATCAGTAGGGTATTTTATTTTCCCACACAAGACTTCAACATCTCTAATAATTCCAATTGGTGATATAGTATCTCTATTAGCAAGTGTAATAGTAACATCTATGTCTTCTAGCTCTGCGGGTGCTATGTCATTCATAATTTCTTGATATAAGGAGTAGGGAATAGCACTCACGCTAGCACCTATGTCACATAAACCATGATAACCGTGATCCCCTATTTTAACTGAGACAACGGGCATGCCAACAACAGGTCTGTGTTTATCCTTTTTATCAGGTTTGGCAATTCTAGCAGCTTCTTCACAAAAGTAAATAACACGCCCGTCTACATTTTCTTCCAAGTGATCCTTGACCATAGCAATACTAGGTTCTACTTTAATTTTTTCATCTGGTTTAGGTGTCCTAATATAACTTTGTTGACCACAGTTGAAACTTTAGCATGTTTCTTTATCCTAACAGGGAAAGGTGGATTCTCAATATAAGCAGTAGGAACGACTGGATCAAAATTATAAAGTATAGTTTCTTCTTTAGCTAGTACCGGTTCTTTAATTTCTTCTTTAATAGGTGGGTGATATTTAAACCACTTCTCTTTAGGGAGATCAACATGAGTAGCAAATGATTCACAAAAGGAGGCTACTTTTGAAAAGCATCGGTATTCATAAGAGATTTAACACAATCATACTTAAGCTTAATACCTGACTCTTTACCTTCGTCGAGGTCCCAATCTTCAGAGTTGCGTTTAATTCTTTCTAAAAGATCCCACTGAAATTCAATAGTGTTCTTCATGAAGGAACCAATACAAGAAGTATCGAGCATGGATCGATCATAATGAGAAAGTCGAGCATAAAAATTCTGAATAATAATTCCACTTACCAAAGGCGCTTCACTCCCCGGCAACGGCGCCAGAAAATAGCCTTGATGACCCACAAGTATAGGGGATCAATTGTAGCTCTTTTCGGTAAGTAAGAGTGTCGAACCCAACGAGGAGCAGAAGGAAATGACAAGTGGTTTTCAGTAAGGTAATGACTGCAAGTGCTGAAATCGTAAGTAACAGAGTAGTTTGATAGCAAGATATTTTGTAACGAGCAAGAAACGATAGTAGTAACAAAAGTGCAGCAAGGTAGCCCAATCCTTTTGAGGCAAAGGACATGCCAAAACGGTCTCTTATAATAAGCAAAGCGTTCTTTAGGGTACACAGGAATTTCAGCTAGTCACTTTCATCATGTTGATTCGATTTGTGTTCGCTACTTTGATAATTTGATATGTGGGTGGACTAGTGCTTAGGTTCTGTTCTTACTTGAACAAACCTCCTACTTATGATTAACCCTCCCGCAAGCATCCGCAACTACGAGAAAAGTATTAAGAATAAATTCTAACCATAGCATTAAACTTTTGGATCCAATTGGCCCCTTACGGAATAGCGGATAAACTGGAGTTTATGCTTCTATCACTCTCGCAAGCCATCATCTAATTGCTACTCCACAATGCATTCCCTGTAACATCCCAAAATTCTAAAATTTGAAATGTTATAATAAATAGATAGATTTGATTGATTGTGTGAAATTGAGTGAAATTTGAAACTTTTTGAAAGTTAAATGAGAGGGAATAAAAGGACTTTCCCAAACTTTCATTTTGCATTCATGATCTCCGTGAATTCAAATTCTTTTCACCACAAAACCCTGGAGAGAAGATGACATGACTTCTTCCATTTATTTAAATGACAAGGGGTGTTGAAAATATTTGAATTTCATTTGGAAAATATTTCCAACCCAGGAACTTTATGCAACTCAATGATTTTCACGAGCGAAGATAAAATTACTTCTTCAAAACATATGAAATATGAGTCGGGAGTTTCAAAGAATTAAATTCAAAGTTCTTTTGAATTTATTTTCAAATTGGAGTTATTTGAGTTTTATTCAAATTATTTTTCTCCAAAAATAAAATATATGGAAAATAGGGTAACATGATTCCCTACATCAGAAAATTGGAGAGAAATAAATTTAAATTAATTTTGGTATTTTTAAAATGATTTTTACTGGTTTTTACTAGAGCAGAAGCACTCTTTGTTTTATTTGAATTTGTGCGTATTTTATTTGACTCTAGAAAAATGTTAAGCTTGTAGGAAATCTTTTTCTGAAATTTTTTATATATAATATGCCTATATAAAATTTGACTTTATTTTCTTTATCCGGTTTTTCTTCTGTTTCTATTTAAAAAATAAACTGGACATGCGGCCCATAGTTATTTACCGCCCACACGCGCAGCATAGTGGCAGCGGGCGCCTCATTTTTTCTCTCTCTCCTAAATGGGCCAGGCCCAGCCAGCCTTTTTATTTTTCTTTACTTAGGCCAATTTTTGTTAAAAAAAACTGCAGCCCGTGTATGCGTGCGGCCGCCGAAGGCTTAAAGCCCATGCGGTTCTCCTCTCTTTCGTTTAATTACGTCTACGTTTAGTCCCACATTGCCTAGCCTTTGACCCTAAACCTTTTTTCCACCTATAAATATAGATTTAGAGAGCCTAAAAAATCATCTGATTCGGGTTAAATCAATATTTTGGTTTGACAAGATTCATTTAAGAAAAATATTTTTCTCCTCTCCGGCGCGACTTCTGGAAAATTGTCTTCTCTCTCCGAAGTTGTCTTTTCTCTGCCTTATAAAGGTACCTTTCTTTGTTTTTTCTTTTTTTATACTTCCATAGTTTATTATTTTCTAGACTAGTACGATAAAATAATTCGATTACCAAGTAGTCTACCTATTTATACATTAGACCTTAGTTGTAGCTATTTTTTTTTCCATAAAACAGCTTGGCCCTGATTTTTCAAATAGCCATAACTTTTTACTCGTTCATCCAAATTAGATGAAACCAACGCCCACTTCTTCGTTACGATCTCCTCTATCCAGTAATCCAACTCAAACATGTTTTTGAAAGTTTAAAATTTGAATTAGATCAGATTTGAATTTGAACTTCGTTTGATCATAACTTGAGTTTCGTAACTCCGATTTAGTTGATTCTTTTTGCAAATCGAAGCTCTTGACCAAAAAATTCTGATAAGGCCAAATTCACATAATTTTGGTACTGTTAGAAATTGTTTTATGTTGCAAGAGTTATTTGCTTGGTTTTGATGTTTTCCGAATTGTTTTCTTCGTTCTTTCCGATCTTTTGAGTGATTTCTTATGTGTGGTTACTATTGCTTGCCTGTGATAGATTGAACGGAGTGTGACGAGTAGAACTATCAAGAGTTATGAGTGCGAATCATCTTCATCAACATTGCAGGCAAGTTCACACTTTGATCATATCCCTTTTCATACCCAGTTTTTATGCATTAGATCAATCCTCAAACATTGCATGATTAGGATCTAATTAAATTGTGAGTTTTGGGAAGTAGATGAGGTAGTACCTATTACCTGTTTTATTATGAAACCCTTGGGAGTTACTTCTACGTTTGCTTATTATGCCATGCTATGCTAGTAGACGTGGATTGGGTGAGTGTATCCATGACAGATGTGATATTGTTATTTAATGGTTTATTTAAGGTGGCAACTTAAACACACATCTGGGTGGATTGAGGTACTGGTATTCCAGATTGCCTGTTTTTTTGGACCGCCACCCGTGCTCAAAGGGATCATGAGATTATTCATGCTAGAAACTTCCGTGTGCAGCCACAAGCTACTATGGGCTCTAGCATAGTTGATTAAGTCGTGTGAACTCTTAAAGTGGTAGACTAGCAGATGTAGGGGATGTAGGTGTAACGGTCTACCCATCGTAAGGTGCTAGTGCTTCTTAAAAACTGTGTCTCGGTCATCCGTTTCTCAAACACCATGTAGTGCGAGAATCCCAATGGAGGAGATCGAGTCTTGTGGGGAAAAGTGCACAAACCTCTGCAGAGTGTACAAACTAATCATGGTTAGCCGTGTCCCCGGTTATGGACATCTTCAGTATCTAATACTTGGATTATCATTTGAATCTCATCATGTTACTTTAAATAATTTTGTTGGGTTAATGATGATATTTTTAATTGGGATTGAGAATGCTGTCAACCATTCTCAATGTTTAACAACCACCATGATAGTTAAATAAAATCTATTCCTTTGCAGTAGGGAAAAATTGGCTTTTCGCAAAAACATTATAACCATAGAGCTTTTCCACCAGCCAAATATGCATGTAGTGATAGCCTTTATTCATCATTATCCTATGGTGTGAATTTGTCAGTACATTAAATGTATTGACCCTTTGTGGCTGCAACGTCTCATGTTGCAGGATCTTACGACGAGTAAGTGATACGTTAGGGTTACGATTTCTACACTCAACTTTGCCATTGGTGTTGATGGGAATCCACAACCTTATTACTTCTGCTATTTGGATTGAGGTAATAGTATTTACGTTATTTATACATGTGATTTACCTCTGTTATAAATCCTAGAGTACTAAGTGTGTCAGCATACCGATCCAGGGATGACACTTAAGCACAGAGACTTGATCCATTCGGGTCGGGTCGCTACAAGATGGTATCAGAGCACATGTTGACTGTAGGACGTGACCCCTAGAAACTGGCAAGCCCATAGGAAGGATTTCCTCTGAAACTTTCTTTTCAAAAGGATCTTTTACCTCTCTTCTCTTCTGAGCTTATTCAATTATTCCCTTTTAGTGAAACCATACCCCTTTTCCCTTTTGACCTCGAAGATTCGACTGATGAGACCACTCCAAGAAGTACAAGATATCGGACAACTAAGACCATTCAGAATGAAGAGCATTTTACCATACATTATGATAATGGAAACTACAACTGTTGAAGACTCCGAAGACTAGGAGAATTTGAGGGATATGAAGAATTTCCAGATTTAGTATGACCTAGGAAGGCTACCCTTATGGAACCTGGCAGACTATGGAAGCTGTCAATACCCGAGATCAAGGTGTATCGGAGAAAGACCGGAATATGGAGCATTAGAACTCGAAAATTTTGTTAAGAAAACCCTAAGGAGGGAGATATCAATTATGGAATGAAGCTCATGGCAGTAACATGAGCATAGACATGGCTGACCATGGTATTATTGCCGCTTATGCTATTGTCATCGTGCTGAGATAAGCATGCAGATGCATGGAAGGATTGAATGTTAGAAGGCTGATGGAGCATCTGTCAAGCAAATGATGCAGTTTTAACCTTAGCTGGTGTATCGCCAGGATCTGGAGTATCACATCAATGATTTTAAGATGGACCTACAAGAAACCGTATTTTATAAGGAAGCGTTTGTGAACAACTCAGGACCTAGAAGCTGAAAGTAGCCAAGCTGGCGGAGCAAAACCTCGAGATACCGGAGATTCGTTAGGAGCTGATTGATAGAAGGACATGGTTCATACCAAGGATGTTGAAACCCAGAAGTTTGGAACGCAACTCCAGAAATATTAAAGGACGTCATGATAGACTTTGCGACAACAGAGATGATCTGGCAAAAGAACTTGAGTAGGACAAGCATGTCGAAAGAAGCCATCGGAGACATGAAGCCCAAACCCCTATTATATACCTGCGTTAGATGCGACGATTGTGAGCTGTCATTTGTTTGATGTTTTTCCGACAGCCACAAATAAAATATATCTTTTTAAAACTTTTGCTTGTATTGTGTGTATCCCTCTCTATCTCTCTTATCCCACCCCAAAACCCATGGACCCAATAGAAGATGAATGGAGATGAGCTTATATTTTCTGGATCAATTGGAGACAGACCGATGGATTCAGAACATGGAGGATCACATGGAGAGTAACCCTATAGTCAGAAAGGATATGGCCCAGCATGCTCTTCCATTCTTTGAAAGAGGTGCCACTACCTGGTAGAAGATGTACCAAACCATCAATGGATGGCAAGGAGTAACCACTTGGAAGGAATTTAAGTGGACTTTGTTAAAGTCTTGGCTTGTGTCCCAGAAATTGAGGCCTTATGGAAAGGATATGAAGAAACCTTGTGCATACAAGCTTTGTGGAGAAATAGGACACAACCATAAAGAAAACAAGGACGAATACCCTCATAATCGGAGGATTACCAAAGTAGTTAGCCGAGGATCTCAGGGAACTTCGGTTGGAGATTGCTCCCAAAGGTTTTGTTGCAGCAATGGAAGTTCAGTCTACATAGTTTGGAAAGATCCGTGAAGCTCAGAAGGATGACAAAGAGATTGCTGAGGTAAAAGAGAGGATGAGCAAAGGAAAGTCTAAAGGTTTTCGTAAGGATGAGCACGACACCTTATGGTTCGAGGACCATATATACGTGCCCAATAATGCAAATATCGGGAAGTTAATACTTCAGGAGGCTCATGACTCACCACACTTGATTCGCCCTGGAAACACTGATCAATTGAAAGTACAGCGGGATATTTCACCCGAACTGCGAGTGTCGTGTTCTCCACAGGGACTAGACGACGGCGACTATGCTCTAGCTAAAGCTAGGTGACAGAATTTAGATGATGAGAACAGAAAGTAAACCTAAACTATCAAGATTGTCACCAATGAAAATGCGGATAAGCAAATGTAGATTCAGATTTTACTAACTTTGTTTTTGGTATTTTTGTAATACTTGAGAAATTAAGATACTAACACAAGCTAACATCAATGACAAGAGAAGTAAAAAGGACATGAACATAACACACACATATGTGTATATATCACAAGAACAATAAACTGGACACCAATCATCAGCAAGTACATAATATATTTGACATATATAGCTAGCTCTAATACATTTGAAATGAGGGTCACAATGTAACAGTACAAACTCTCAATGGTCTATAAAATAAGAACAACACATGTCTTCCGACTGAACAAGTATCATCATCACACAACAATAATTTTGATGAATTACACACACACACACACACACACAGAGAGAGAGAGAGAGAGAGAGAGAGAGAGAGAGAGAGAGAGAGAGAGAGAGAGAGAACAACAGTAGGCTCGGTTTGGTGATGAAGAACAACAACAGAGATGGGTTCAGAGATGAAGCAAGGGCATCAGGGAGAGAAGAGCAGCAGTAGGTTCGTGGGAGAGGGAGCAGCAGCAGTTCGGTTCAAAGAGAAGCAGCAGCAAGGGGTCCCGGAAAAGAAGGAGCAGAGATTGAGAAAGTTAGGAGCATCAGGGGACGCAGAAGAGAGAAGCAGCAGTAGCGCTAAGGGAGATGCAACGGAGAAGAGGCAGCAGCAGCAAGGGGAAGAAGAACAGCAGCAGAGATGGAGAGGGAAGAGCAGCAGCGTGGTGAGGAGAAGAAGATCAGCAACACGGGGGCGCTCATGCGGAGGAACAGACGCCCGTGACCCTCTTGTCTGGTCAAGGCGAGGTGCAGCGGTGGCTGGAGATGGTGCCGATGGTGGATGGATTTGGTGGCGGTGGTGGGTGGTGGAGATGGCGCCAGGAGCTGGTGGAGGCGTGGGAGGAGCTGATGACGCGCCACCACGCCCGGCCTAGTGTGGCGGCGGCCGGAGTAGGAGAAGGAGGGTGAGGGAGAGATGTAGCCAGGCCCGGATGGGGATCGAGGCTCTCGCTAGGATTTTGACCTCTCCTCAGATCTGCACTTTGCACTTCGCCCTTCTACTTCTCTACCTACTTCACAAGTTGATCCCTCCACTCTTTCTTTCTTGCCCTTGAAGCTTTAATATTCATCACACTCAAGTCCATCTTCCTTCTCTTCTTTCATATGCTCATCTCGATTGCCACATGGACAGGAACTTGAAGATTTATAGTGTCTTTCCGCACACTTCTGCAAAATAGACCAAAGACTAGTAAATGATCCTTTATATGATTTTCATGCAAATATTCAATATTTCACAGCAAGAATTGATGGTCATATCTCAATAAACCGCATATTTGAGTGCCAAAAGATGTATATGAAATGTGCTTATCAAGTTCCCCCACACTTAAATCTTTACTTGTCCTCAAGTAAAGGCATATGACAAGAGCAAGATAGTGAATAGTGAGCTGACTAGAGAATGCCAAGTGAAGTAGATCTCTAAACAATGCATGCTTCAGACTTATTTAGTGAAAATTAATGGTTAGAGTGCTACAAAGCAGTAGGATATTAGTAGACTTGACCATTTTAAACTTTTACAATGATAAAAGAAGATTAGCAAGTTCAAATGCTGATTGTGCCAAAAGGTTCCTAAAGAGAGCATGATCCCAAAAACAAAAATAACTTAAACTTGTGATCGGGTCACTTATTACCAGGAACAAAACATTGCAGTTGAAAGCACTTATTGTATTTGAAGAAAGTAATGATAATATTTTGTCGATCTCACCAAAGGAACATACCACCGTTCCCGAGAACATGATATACACCTGGCTCGACCAATTATTAGTTAGTTTTTTTTGTTTGTCTCCCCAAAGGAACATACCACCGATCCAGAGAACATGGTATACACCTGGTTCGACAATTACAATTTTATTAGTAATTACTGCCCGAGCTAACCAGATTTCACATGCCACCGATCCAGGGAACATGACATGCTACTGTTGTCGGTGTACTAAAGTAGGGGTACCGTAGTGTCCCGAACTCGTGCACGGGCAGTTGCAGCACCCCGCGGCAAGGCTTACCTGGTGACCGCCAAGGTCCTCCATGGTTCCTTTGGAGCCATTCAAAAACAAAGTATTTAAGCCAAGGAGGCAAGGCCCCGGCAAGAGGAGCTTGCCGGGAAGGCCACTCAAGGCACGCAGAAGACAAGACCCCGGCAAGAGGAGCTTGCCGAGAAGGCTCGGTGAGCGACAAGCTTCCGGGCGCGACAAGGATTCAGCCACGGCAAGGCGCTTGCCGCGGCAGGCAACCACTCTTCATCTCCGCTCCAGCTCATCCACCAACGTGTCGCCATGGGACCATTCCAGGCGTGCGTGTCAAGAGGCTGTGCAGCCAGCGGAGAGCAGCGGTAAGCGGCGCTGACAGGAGTGCCATCATGGCAAGAGGTGGCGCCCCGATGGTCCTGTTGTAATCGCTTAGGTGACATGGACGGCATTTATTGCTTTTGTCCCTTGCCGTCGAGTTAGGTAGAATACACTGCATAAAGTAGCTGTACCAACCGCAACTCATTTTCCCATTTTGCCCTTGTTCACGCTACACTGCTGGTGACCCCTTGAGCCTATAAAAGGAGGCCCATGCGCAACGTAGAAGGGGTTGGGCTAGTTCGGTTCGCTCGACTCATTCGAGACCGGAGACACTCACGCTTAGGTTTTGTAGCTCTTTGTGCTCCCTAGCAAGAACACAATACAATCAGACAAGTAGCAGAGGAGTATTATCTCCGGAGAGCTCCGGCCGGGTAAACTGCTCGTGTTTCACCTCGATCTGCTCTTCGTAATCTCCGCCCCACCGAACCGAAGGGACTCGGTCCGCCGTCCCATAGGTGTTCATGGGTTACGATCAGCTTCCCGACATCTTTGGCGCGCCGGTAGGGCGCCGAGGCTGTGTGAACCTGATCCGGCGCTCACACGAGCAACATCTTCATCATCTTCATCAACATGCCACCGAAGAAGAAGGCTTCGGCGGCAGCGAGCCGCCCACGCCGATCCCGCCACCACCGAGCAAACCGGTGGCGGGAAGACGCCGCGAAGAACGGGCGTCGACGAGGGAGCCCACGACGCTGCTAAGTCCAAAGACAAGGCCGCAGACCTCGGCGTCAGACACGCACCGCGCCCATCTCAGAGGCGCGGGACCGACAGCGCCATGGTATTCATAGTACCATACGCCGTTGGATCAAGGCCAGCCGAGGATCCCGAGGCCCTCAAGACCAGCAGACACGCCAAAGATGTTGGCGCGAAGGGTACGGTCGCTCGACGGATGCTGCTCCTTCTAACATAGTTAGAAGTCCGAGCATATCCCGCCTCGCGCCGCTCACCATCGCCACCCACCACTCCAGCGGAAGCCTTGGCGAGAGCTCAATCGCTTTAGACTACCTCCAACAGCCGACAAGGTCGATTTAATGGAGGGCCACCATCCGTAGTCTCATCGGCTTTGCTAACGGCGACACTCGCTGGCAACCAACTATCGCCGACGCGGCAAGATGACAAGGCACGAGCCGGTGGCGCGAAACCCGTGGGGGATGCAACCACCATGCACTCTCCACCTCAAGGCCAAGATCACCAACTCGCCGGATCCACCTCGACAATGACTCCACGCGCCATCGGATCCACGAGATCGCCGTGATCAGCGCCAAGTTCTTCAAGAACGGCAACAAGAAGACGCTCAACTCACATCGAGCGTCAAGAGAAGCGCGACGTCAATCCGACCAGCGCTACTGGGCCCTCTGTCGATATGCATGCGCCCGGGGAACCAGCGACTTGCCGACGCGTAGGTTGCCCGGCGCTCACTGCTGAGCTGCGGCAAGTCCAAAGGCCCAGAAGAAAAATTTCTGCCGACGTGCGTAGAAGTACGATGGCAGGATGCATCCGTCGGAGTTCTCAAAGATCTACACCATCACGGTGCAGCAGGGGACGAGACAACAAGATCCTCGCCAACTACTTCCCGCCGGTACTCAAGCTCAATGTCGATCTTGGCTCATGCACTTGCCGGACAGCTCCGTAACCTCTTGGCAGATCTATGCCATCAGTTTGTCGGCGCTTTCACAGCGCCACAAGCCTCATGGCCAAGAGAGCGACCTTCACCGGTCGCCCAGAAGGAAGGAGAGTCCCTGCGCAAGTTCATCCAGAGATTCAGCCGTGTGCACTACAACATCCCAGATGTCCACCCTGTCGCGGTGATCAGTGCATTTCATCAGAACATGCGGAACCGCAGGATGAGGGAAGAGATGGCGATGTGCAAAGTCAAGGACGTCAGTGAGCTGTATGCCCTAGCCGACAAGTGTGCACGTGCTGAGGAAGGGAGAAGACTCCCAGGAGAGAATACAGAAGCAGGATCTGATAGTGAGGAGATCGCCCCGGCAAAGAAGAGCCGGCGACGGAACAACAGAAAGAAGAAGAGCAAAGAGGTGCTAGTTGTCGAGCAGTCCGGCAACGGTGGCGCCGCCAATAAAGCCAAGGTTGGTGGCTTCGGCAAGGAGGTTGCCGCTGACACCGACCGCCAAGCTGTGGCGGCCGCCGACAAGCAGGACAGGTCCAACAAACAGTACTGCAAGATCCACCGCACCAAGGGCCATGACCTCCAGAGCTGCAAGAAGGTCGAGCAGCTTGTTGAACAGCGAAGGCTGAGTACGAAGCGGCGCGATAAGGAGAAGGCCCAGAAGGTGCTGGGGAGTTAGCAAGAAGCGACCCGCCGGGAGGACGCCATGCAAGGCCAAGCAGAGGCAAGGAGACAGACCTCCCCGCCGCCGCGATAAGGATGAAGACGACGACGACGATGAAGATATGGAAGATGATGAGACCGATGAGCAGGAGTTTCGAAAGCAACAGAGGTCCTCTCGCTGACGGCGGTGCTTCTCAGATACTTCACACCGCCAACTCAAGCAAAGGATGCGGAAGTTAATGCAGCAGAACCATCCGTAGAGTCACGCAAGCCTCTAAAATGGTCCAGCATGCCTATCATCTTTGATATTGAGGACCACCCTGATCGCATAACTGCGGTCGGGTGCTTGCCGATGTTGGTCTCACCAACTATCGCAACCTTCAAAGTCACCAAGATGCTAGTTGACGGCGGGGCCGGCTTAAACCTGATCTCCTCCGCAGTGCTCCAGAAGCTTGAGATCCCTGACAGCGAAGCTCAAGAGACCGCACATTCCAAGGAATCAACCCGGGAGGAGCAAGTCAAGGGGAAGATCACGCTGTCGGTAACATTTGGCAGCAAGCTAAACTTCGGATCGAGAGGGTCACGCTCGACGTTGTTGATTTTCCATTGCCTTATAATGGGATACTTGGTCGCCCAGCGCCGCCAAGTTCATGGCAGCCTCTCATTATGCATACAACTTGCTCAAGATGCCCGGCCCGATAAGTGTCATTTCTGTCCATGGCGACAAGAAGGATGCTCTTATCTGCGTCGACAAGATTTACCGGGAGGCAGCAGCTGCAACAGATAGCAAATCACTTGCCGTTGAAGCTCCCTGGGGGAAGAAGAAGATCAAGTCCGGCAAGAGCTCTGATGCCCACTCCAGCAAGCGCACCTCCTCGGAGTGCTGCGCTACCGTCGAGGACGCACCATCGAGCTCCACCGGCAAGTGCAAGAAGACGATGGCGGCTCCACCGAAGACCAAGAAGGTGCCCGCCAAGGAGGACGGCACGGTGGTACCTTCACCATTAGTGCCACTCGACCCTAAATAGAAGGCGCGCCATTGCTTTTCAATGGGCTTAACGCCGACGTGTTTGCATGGCAACCGCCCCGACATCCCCGTGTTCCTGTGAAAGTAATTGAGCATCACCTAGCTGTCTGTCCTCGCGCGCGCCCGCCAAGCGTAAAGTCGAAGCGTGCAAGTGGAGCGCCAAGAATTCATTGCGTAAGAGATCAAGAAATTGGAAGCAGCAGGCCTTGTCGAGGAGTGCTCCATCCACGTGGTTGGCCAATCCGTAGTTGTATCATAAGGCAAATGGGAAATGGAGACTTTGTATCGACTTCACGATGTTAATAAAGCTTGTCCCAAAGACCCATTTCCTTGCCACGATCGACCAGATTGTTGACTCCACGGCCGGATGTGATTTGCTTTCATTTCTTGATGCATACTCGTGGATATCATCGATCTTCATGGCGTAAGAGGATGAGGAGAAAACCGCATTCATCACCCCATGTGGCACATACTGTTTTGTACGGATGCCTTTTGGGCTAAAGAATGCTGGTTCAACGTTTGCAAGAGTAGTCCATGACGCTTTTGAGCCGCAAATACACAGAAATGTAGAAGCTTACATGGATGACATAGTTGTCAAAAGCAAGGATAGGGCAACTCTAGTTCAAGATTTAGATGAGACCTTTGCAAATCTGCGCAAGATCAACCTCAAGCTCAACCCCGAGAAGTGCGTGTTTGGAGTCCCTTCCGGCAAGCTTCTCGGGTTCTTCGTGTCTCAGCGGGGAATTGAAGCCAACCCCGACAAGATCAAGGCCATTGAGCAGATTGAAGCACCAAAGCGCCAAGGATGTACGAAGACTTGCCGGTTGAGAGGCTGCTCAAAGAGGTTTATCTCTAGGTTCTGCTAGCGCTACCGCCATTTTTCAAGACTTTGAAAAAGGCAGGTCCAATGAAATGGACTCCGAAGCGGAGGCTGCGCTGCAGACTTAAAGAGGTACCTGCCCTCCACTCAATACTTGTCGCACCTAGGCTACAAGAGAAGTTGTTGCTATATATAGCGGCAACCAATCAAGTGGTTAGTGCTGCGTTAGTAGTGGAGAGGAGGCGACGATGAGCCGGCAACCAAGGCAGATGCATCCAATGACAAGGTGGGGCTTCACCGACAAGCTCGTCCCGATAAGGACGGATCTGCGCAGGATTGCGAGAAGATGCGTAAAAGGATGGTGTAGCACCCAGTTTACTTTGTCGGTTCCCTTCGCAGGGGCTAGGTCAAGGTACTGTGTGCAGAAATTGCTTTTCGCCTCCTTATGGCCTCGAGAAAGCTGCGCCATTACTTTCAAGCACATGAGATAACAGCCGCCACCGCTTTCCTCAAGAGGATATTGCAAAATCCAGAAGCAACAGGCAGGATTGTCGAGTGGGCGCTGGAACTGTCAAGCTTTGGCCTCAAGTTTGAAAGCACTTCAACTATCCAAAGTAGAGCATTGGCAAAGTTCATTGCAGAATGGACGCCAACGCAAGATGAAGAGATTCCGGAGGTGAGCAGCCCCGTCAAGGAAGCAAGCAAAGAGTGGCTGATGTACTTTGATGGTGCCTTCTCGCTGCAAGGCGCCGGTGCCGGCGTGCTGCTTGTCGCACCCACCGGAGAACACCTCAAGTACATAGTCCAAATGCACTTTCCCAAGGAGCAAGCAACAAACAATACTTCAGAGTATGAAGGTTTGCTTGCCGGTCTCAGAATTGCCGTAGACCTTGGGATCAAGAAACTCATTGTCAGGGGTGACTCGCAGCTTGTCGTCCGCCAAGTAAACAAAGATTATCAGAGTCCGTTGATGGAAGCCTACGTTGATGAAGTGAGAAAGCTAGAAGAACACTTTGACGGCCTGCAAATGGAACATGTTCCAAGAGCTCGTAATGATATTGCCGATGGCTCGTCAAAGTGCGCCAGACTCAAGTTTACTGTGGAACCAGGGATTTTGTGCTCAAGCTGACTCAACCGATCAGTAACGCCATCAACTCGGACAGAACAAGAAGAGGAAGTTGATCTCTGGTGACTATTTTCCGCAGAGCTTCCCAAGCCGCCACCAAGAAGGTCCCCAAGATCAACACCAAGAGTGCCGAGGAGCAACCGCCGCACAAGCCCTAGGGTTTGTTTCGCTGAAGCGACGCCCCGACAAGCTTTGCTCTCGCGAAGCTTGCCGGGAACATCAAGCTCCGCCGAGACGCAGTTCTGCCGTAGAAGCGGATGTTCCTACAGCAGCAGATGTGCCTTTAGTCCTTGTTGTCGAGCCGCAAGCTCCAACATGGGCGCAGCAGATTGTCCATTTCCTTCAGACAGGAGAACTTCTCAAGAGCAAGAAGAAGCGGAAAGAGTAGCCCGTAGTCAAGTATGTACCAGTTTGTCGACAAAGACGCTGTATGTAAGAAGACTCAATGGTGTGAAATTGAAGTGTATTCATCGGGAAGACGGATGAAGCTGTTGGCAGAGATACACGGAGGCATATGTGGTCACCACATTGGCGAAGAGCACTTGCCGCAAAGCTTTCCAAGGTTTCTTCCGCCGACAGCCCTCCGTGATGCAGCTGCACAAGTAACCAAGTGTGAAGCGTACAATTCCATTCCAAACAGATACACCAGCCAGCTCAAGCTCTCCAGACGATCCCTTTATCCCCGCCATTTTGGTCCTGGGGCTCGACATCCTCGGCCCCTTTCCCGAAGTTGTCGGGGCTTTGAGTACTTGTACGTCGCGATCGACAAGTTCACAAAGTGGCCGGAAGTGGAAGCAGGAGAAAGGTGACAAAGACAACAAGCAATCAAGTTCTTCAGTCAATTGTTTGTCGCTTTGGGATTCCTAACAGATCATCACCGACAACGGCACACAATTCACGAGCCGCACCTTCATGCAAGACGCCCAAGATCTTGGCGCCAAGGTTCTGCTTCGCTCGCTGCTCATCCGAGAAGCAACGGTCAAGCGAGAGGGCAAATGTGAAGTGCTGCGAGGGCTCAAGACCGTAACTTTCGGCTGTGCTGCACAAATGCGGAAGAAATCTGGATTGAGGAGCTGCCGGTGGTTCTTTGGTCGATCAGACGACGCCAAATCGAGCCATCGCCGACACCTTTTGCTCTAGTCTATGGAGCAGAGGCAGTTCTCCCCATGGAACTCAGATACGGGTCACCTCGAGTACTCGCTATGATGAGTTTGAGCAAGAGCAGCTGCGATAAGATGACGCTACTGCTCCTTGAGGAGGACCGCCTTCAGCTGTCAGACGAGTTGTTCATTACAAAGCAAGCTTTGCGCCACTACCATAGCCGCAAAGTTAATGCCAGTAGTCTCGAGGAAGGCGACCTTGTTCTTCGGCGCGTTCAGTCCGCCAAGAATTCCAACAAGTTGACGCCGAAGTGGGAAGGCCCTTATCGGGTGAAACGAGTCACTAGGTGTAACATCCCAAATTTCCCATTTGGAATGTTTTACAATTATAGCTAAGCATCTATGCATATTGTTTGAAATTGAGTGACATTTGAAGTATTTCAGAAGTTTTTGAGTTTGTTGGAATTTGAATTCAAATTGGCAGTTGAAATTTATTTCAAAACAATGCCTGACAAATACTTGAGAAAAAGTATGAGAGGAGTAAACATGACACTCCAAAAATGTCAGATGAAAAACTTTGCCAAAAAGTTGAATTCAAATTTGATTTTTATTTGGGATTTCTAGAAAATGTTTTTTTTAGTTTGAGTTTTGCCCCTGGAAAAATGTTCAAATTGTAGGGAATATTCCCCTGATAATTTTGATATATATATGTCCTATATAAAATATATATATTTAATATATTCTCTCTCCTCTCCTTATTCAAAAAAAGGAAAAGAAAACCCCAGCGCCACCAGCTAACTGCCCAGCCAAGCCGAGGCAGCCCACCAATGGGCCAGCTCAAGCAAGAGCCCACTGTGCACAGCCCACCCAACCGAGCCGCCACCAAACCCCCTGGTCGCCTCGGACCGAACCCCCTCCTCCCTCTCACGCGACGCGCCGACCCCACCCTTCTTCTTCCTCTCCACGCCATGCCGCCCGCCTGAATCCCGAGATCGCGGATCCCTCCTCGATTCGCACCCTCCTCCAAGTCGGCCGCACCCCTATAAATACCCGCCTCGACCTGCTCCCCACTTTCCCCTCGCCTAACCTCTACCTTGTCATGATTCTCGCTGAACCCGACGACGCCTGGCCGCCATTGTTCCCGCCCTCGCCCGCCCGACCCCCGAGCTCCACCAACTCCACCACCGACCTCCCTCACTCCGCCAAGACCACGGACGCCTCTCCTGCCGCCTGACCACCGGAGCTGCCATTGCTGTTGCCGCCACTGCTGGGTGAGTCGCGAGCCGCCACCACCGTCCGATCTAGAATCTAGGGCCTAGATTAGATCTAGCGAAGGGGTAGGTTTTATTTTAAAAAGTCCGGTTTAACTACGGTTTTTTTTTCTGGTTTAGTTAGTGGTTAGTTAGACCGGCCGATCGGTTTATTTTCTCGGGCATGCGTTAGTTATAAAACGCCTGAGCGTTAGATAGGCCCATTAGCACTAGTTTTCTTTTTAGTTATTTTTTTTCGTTTCTGTTTTTAACAGAATAGTTCCAGTTTTGTAAAATCCATATCTTTTAGGTTACTTAATATTTTTAGTTGATTCTTTTTTGTTAGTTTGCAAATTTGTTGTAGTTTCTGTAGAAAATATGTTTAGCCATGTTTAAATTATTAGAAATTGTTTTATTTTAGTTTTAGACAGATTAGTATTTCTGCTATAAAATGAGTTACAATTATTTTATTTTAGTGATTCTTTTTGTCACTGCTTTGTTTTGACTTTGCCTAGCAGTAGGACTTTATTTGGGTATTTTAGATTTAATAAAAAAATAGTTTTAGTCAAAATCATGTGTTTCTTATTTATTTAACTAGCTACTGTTTTCCTATTGTTCTATTTAGTAAATAATTTTATTTTACCTATGTTATAGTTTATTTTAGATTAGTTTCTGTAGTTTTAGAACATGAACTTTTATTTACAGAAAATAAAAAGTTTATTTTATTTTCTTGTTAGTTGTTGGCTTGGATTTCTTCGAGTTTTCTTTGGTTTTTGGTTCGATTGTTTTGTGTGTTTTAGGTTAGCATGCTGTTATGTTAAGTGATTGTATGTTCTTATGCTTATATGATTGTTGTTTGCCTCGGTAGAATTTCCGGAGTGCGAAGCTTGCTATCACGAGTGCCTAGCTTTCGAAGACCGTCAGCAAGGCAAGTCATTTGACCATGTTTTCTTTTACAATACCTATGATTTTATTGCATTAGAATTATACCTCCCCACCATGCATGCAGTAGGAGAATTTTAAGTTATGTTCTTGAGTAGTATCATGAGGTAGGATGAACCCAATTCCCCTTGTTACCATTGCCCGGGACGAAGTAGTTTATTTTGCTATGCTCGTAGACGGGGTTGGTTGAGTGATTCATAAGGGAGATGTGAGAGTCAAGATGATGACAACCCCATGACTTCAAGCTCAAGATGGACTTCAAAATTCACTCTTGGGTGGAAGACGGTTGACGGCACCTGGAGAAACCAGCGGCTGGCCGGGATGCATGGAGAAGAGCCATGACATCTTGCGGAAAGCTTCACCCAGCCACGAAGAGACGGATGGATACCCCATTGACCGGAAGCTTACCTGCAGCCGCAAGCCATTATGGGCTCGCTTGGTCGACCCTAGGTGTGACTCGGCTTGACGGTGCTACGAGATGTAGAAGAACGGTAGGATTGGATGGGTACGGCAAGGGCCGAGGAACTCTTCGAAGACCCTGATCGCTCATCCCGCCTTCAAACACCGTGAAGTGCTAAGACTTAAAGGAGGGAACGATTCTTGCGGGTAAAGTGCGCAAACCTCTGCAGAGTGAAGATCTAATCGGTTAGCCGTGTCCCCGGTTACGGACAATTTGAGCCTCTGGAACTTGGAGTATTTTCGGATATCTCAACACCGAACTTAATAAATTAATTGAGGGGATTATTTAATAATTGGGAATGAGACATTGGTTGGCGGAACCATCTCAATAACTACCAACATTTTTGTAGTATTTGCAAACAAGTCCTTGTTCTAGGGAAAAACTGGCTTTTTCGCAAAATGATGAAACTTAGAGCCCCACAGCCAAATTGCATTTAGTGTTAGTAATTTTTATTGTTGTTCTCTCTTCATGACTTGCCGGCATATTCAAAATGCTGACCTACACGGCTGCAACGTCTTATGTTGCAGAGGAGTTTTCCGATCAGAGTGAGGCTACGATCCACACTTGGCGATCGCCCTATGGAGTCGGATGGACTCGCTATTCGCTCACGCTCCGCAGCTTATTTTAGTTTATTTTCATGAGTTGGCCTTCGCCAATTTATTATCTTGTAATAAAGACTCGATATGAGAATCGTAATAAATTCAGGTGTGATTGAACTTTGAATCTTTGCATTAATGTACGTGTGTGTGCAAGATGATCTTGGGATGGTACAGCTACACGAGACTTGACCGCTTTGGTCGGGTCGCTACAGAGATGGTATCGAGCCAGTTGACCGTGAGGACGAACCCTAGGATCGGAAAGCCATAGGAAGAGACTATTTATTTTATGTCCTTATCATTCCGTAATTCCCCTTTTCATTTCTCGACTTCTCTCCGATTTTCAACATTCTAGATGGTCGCCGAAGTTCACCCAGTTCTGCACCGGAGTTTTGCCACCAGATGAGACGATGCCTCTCGGCAAGAAGCTGGTTCAGATCGTGAAGAAGCTGAAGATTGCTCGCCTCAATCACCGAGAAGCCTACCAATGCACTTCCGAAGGATACCCGCCACAGATTGAGGTGCACATTCCAGGAGGACATTCAGAGCCCATTGACTTTGAGTTTACCGATTTCAATTGGATCCTCGGAAGAGACATGGCGATTTATCGTGCACTTGGACATCTCCGAGAAGAGTACAGGCCGAGCTCACCCATCGACTCGCCATGATTTCTCGCAGAGCTAGGAATGGAGATATCATCCGCACCGTGAGAGGACGACTCCATTCTCTCATATGTCCAAGACTTGGAGTGTCTCCTCAGAAACGGAGATCCGCATCGCCAGAACTCAAGGTACACAGAGGTTGTTGTTCCGTGAACTGAATCGAGGAGAAAGCACACGCGACTTCCTCGACCATGAAGAAGAAATCAAGGATTTCATGGAGAGAGTCGACAAGCTGAAGATGGATGTTGCCGCATTAGAGGAGAAGATGGACTTGGGAGAAGACCTTTTTCCGAGTGGAGATGACGGACCCCTCGTGAGCAATGACCAGGATTATGAAGAGAGCTCCACTGAAGAAAGCCGCAAGAGGAGGCGCCGCACCAGAGGACGCCACACCGGAGGACGCCGCACCAGAGGACGCAAGGATAATTGATGAAGACATTTAGTCGACCGCCATGTTATTTATTTATTTTCGTCGATCAGTTAGGCCGTTATTTTCGATTAGTCGTGAAGTTTGTAATCCGAGATTTAAACATGTTTGAGTTGATTGAATAAATGTTTGGTGTGATTATGATTGTGCATTCATATGGGTAGTGATATTTTCTCATTAGACCCTTGTTCTATTCTAATTTTCTCATCCACTCCAAAACACCAGATGCCTCTGAGACGTGACCACGGCCTCAACTTTCCGCCGGAGCTCACCCAGCTGATCCAGCGGCAGAATGCCCTCATGCAGATGCTCATCCAGAACCAGAACAACAACAACAACAACCACAATCCACCGCCACCCCCCGCTGACAACTTGACCCGCTTCCTAAGGCTGAATCCGCCGGTGTTCTCTAGCAGACCGAGCCGATTGTGGCCGGCGATTGGCTCCGCAAGGTCGGAAGGAATTAGCCTTCGCTGGATGCACAGATGCAGAGAAGGTGCGCTTGCCGCACATCGCCTTGATGGACCTGCAGCCTCTTGGTGGGAGAACTACACCGCCACTTATCCCATCGCCACCATCACGGGATCAGTTCCAAGAAGCTTTCGCACATCTCATGTATCACCGGAGCCATGAGTCCAAGAAGCGTGAGTTCCGCAACTTACGCCAGGGAACCGCATGTGGGGCAAGACGTGGATGAGTTCAACAAGTTAGCTCGCTATGCCCCGGATGATGTGGCCACAGATGTCGCAGCAGGAAAAGTTTCGAGGGACTCAATGACGAGCTGGGTATGCAGCTTATGGTGGCTACTCTTCAACAACTACCGGAGCTGGTAGACAAGGCCACTATACTTGAAGGCAAGCAGCAGCAGATTGATAGTCGCAAGCGAAGTATGGCAGGGAAGTACAACTCGAGCTCAGCAGAAGCCCGTTATGCCCCATACTCGGGAGGGCATACCCATCACACCCATGGAGGACATAACCATGGAGGAAATGGGAACAATCGCAACCCGACAACAAGATGCATAATGGAAACGGCAATGGCAACCAGCATCGCCCCGCCCCGGTTCGAAGGATCTGAGTCACATCACCGCTTCAAATGCCGTAAAACAGGCACTATGCCACCGACGCCCGGAGGCCAAGCAGAGGAATGGAAACGGCAATGGAAGCTCAGCAAAGAAGCCCAACCCTTTTCCTCGTGCTCGTGTGAACCACATTGACGTGGAGGACGCCTATGATCAGCCGTACATCGTGGTTGGTAAGTTTTATTAAATTCACATCCAAGATTGGTACTCTTTGATTCTCGTGCAACGATTCATTTATATCAAGGGTAGTTGTGGAAAAGTACGGGTTGCCCACTAGAACCCTTAGAAGCCCTCTTCACGCCGGGCCCGCAGAGGAGAAATGATGGCGTGCTTAGGCTGTCATGCAACCTCAACATCGGAAACCATAAATTTCCGCAGACTCATAGTATTGGAAACCTGCACCTTGGATGTGATCCTAGGCATGGATTGGTTGACGAAGTTTGAAGGAAACATAGATCGTGCTCAGAAGACGATTCTCGCTCACCACTCCGGAGCGTAAGAGGATCAAGTATGTATCCGCACGTATCCCAATGAAGAATCAGTGAATCCCTCACGGAGTTGTTCAGAGGAAGTGCCAGAGTGCAAGATTTTCCCGATGTGTTTCCTGAGGAATTACCAGAATGCCACCGGACGAGACATTGAATTTCTGATTGAGTTATTGCCCAAGACAGCCCCAATATCCAAGAGACCCTATCGGATGCCCCCGAACGATTTGGAAGAGATCAAGAATCAAATTAATGAACTCTTGGAGAAGGGATATATTCGGCCAAGCTCGTCACCTTGGGGAGCCCCAGTTCTTTTGGTAGAGAAGAAGGATGGAACCCTGAGAATGGTTGTGGATTATCGTTCGTTGAACGACGTGACCATCAAGAACAAATACCCTATGCCGATGATTAATGATCTATTTGATCAGCTAGTTGGAGCAAGGGTATTCTCCAAGATCGATCTTCGATCAGGGTATCATTAGTTGAAGATCCGTGAAAAGGATATACCTAAAACAGCATTCACCACCAGGTATGGTTTATATGAGTATACCGTCATGTCATTCGGATTGACTAATGCCCCTGCATACTTCATGAATTTGATGAACAAGGTATTTATGGAATATCTGGACAAGTTTGTTGTGGTGTTCATCGATGATATACTGATTTTCCAAGAGCGAGGAAGAGCATAAGGAACATTTATGCCTAGTTCGAGAAACTCCGAGAACATCAGTTGTATGCCAAGTTCAGCAAATGTGAATTTTGGCTGAAGGAAGTCGGATTCCTGACATGTTATTTCAGGAGAAGGAATAGCAATTGACCCCACCAAGGTTGTATCACCACCGATTGGCGATCGCCCACCTCACCAAGGAGATCCGCAGTTTTCTCGGACTCGCAGGATATTATCGGAGGTTTATTGAGAATTTCGAAGATTGCCAAGCCCATGACTGAGCTGTTGAAGAAGGACGCCAAGTACATTTGGACCGAGGATTGTGAAGCCGTTTCAGTGAATTGAAGAAACGTTTGGTTACAGCCCCAAGATTGATTTTGTCGGACATACACAAGGATTACCTGTATATTAGACGCTTCTCGTCGTGGACTCCGGAGGAGTACTCATGCAGGAAGGAAAAGTTGTAGCTTATACCTCCAGACAGCTATGACCACACGAGATGAATTTTGCCACACATGATTTGGAGTTAGCAGCAGTAGTGCATGCACTCAAGACCTAGAGACATTTCCTCATCGGAAACCGTTGTGATGTTTACACAGATCATAAGAGCTTGAAGTATATTTTCACGCAGAAAGAGTTGAACCTCAGGCAGAGGAGATGGCTAGAGTTAATCAAGGACTATGACATGAGATTGCATTACCACCCAGGAAAGGCTAATGTTGTAGCAGATGCCTTGAGCCGTAAGAGTTATGTGAATACTCTTATAGCGAGAGGATTACCCCAGGAGTTAGTCGATGACCTCAGAGATCTTCGACTGGAGATAGTTCCGAGAGGATATGTTGCAGCTCTGGAAGTTTAGTCCACTTTGGCCGGAAGAATTCGTGAAGCCCAGAAGTCGGACAAGGAAATTGATGACATAAAGAAAAGGATGAATGAAGGAAAAGCTAAAGGGTTTCGTAAGGATGAATACGGAGCTATATGGTTCGAGGATCGTATTTATGTACCCAATGATCCCAAACTCAGGAAGCTAATTCTTCAGGAGGCTCATGATTCACCGTACTCGATTCACCTCGGTAACACCAAGATGTATCTGGATTTGAAGGAAAGTTTCTGGTGGACGGGTATGAAGAAGGATATTGCCGAGTACGTAGCAGTATGCGATGTTTGCCAACGAGTAAAGGCGGAACATCAGAAGCCAGCAGGGTTACTTCAACCTTTGCCGATTCCCGAGTGGAAATGGGAAAACTTGGAATGGATTTTATCACAGATTACCCAGACCTGCTCAGGTTATGATTCCATCCGGTAGTGATTGATCGATTGACCAAGGTAGCTCATTTCATTCCCGTGAAGACCACCTATACCAGCGCTAAGTTAGCCAAGATATACATGACCAGGATCGTATGTTTGCATGGAGTTCCGAGGAGTATCGTGTCAGATAGAGGAACACAATTTACCTCAAAGTTTTGGAATCAGTTGCATGAAACTTTAGGTACGAGGCTGGAGTTCAGTATAGCTTTTCATCCGCAGACAGATGGACAGACCGAGAGAGTCAACCAGATCCTAGAGGACATGTTGAGAGCTTGTGCGCTAGACTATGGCTCTAGCTGGGATGATAATTTTCCATACGCGGAGTTCTCGTGACAATAACAGTTATCGCACCACCAAGATGGCCCCTTTCAAGCTCTATACGGAAGGAGGTGCGTAACACCATTGCTGTGGGATGGTGTTGAGATCAAAACTTTTCGTCCCGATCTTACCAGAGATTCCAAGAGAAAGTCAAGCTGATTCGAGATAGACTCAAGGTAGCTCACCGAGGCGTAAGAGTTATGCCGACAAGAACGCAAGGAAGTAACTTACGAAGCGGGAGACCGGCATATCTTCGTGTGTCCCCGCTTCGTGGAATCAAGAGGTTCGTGTTAAAGGAAAGTTAGCACCCGGTTCATTGGCCCCTACAAAATCCTCGAACGTCGTGGAGAAGTTGTTACAAGTTGGAATTGCGGAAGGATTGTCCGGAGTTCATGATGTCTTCCATGTTTCTCACCAAGAAATGCCATGCCGACATGGCCGATATTCCATTAAGAGATACAGTCCCCTAGAGGCCATACAGCTCGACAAAGGATCTGACTTATGAGGAGAAACCCGTCCGAATTCTCGAGACTGCGAACAGAGTCACCCGCAGAAGATCATCAAGTTTTGCAAGGTCTTGTGGAGTCATCATTCCGAGGAGGAAGCCACCGGGAGCGAGAAGAAGACCTCCGCCGAGACCACCAAAGACCTATTTGTTAGTTAACCCGAATCTCGAGGGCTAGATTCATCTTAAGGTGGTAGGTTTGTAACATCCCAAATTTCCCATTTGGAATGTTTTACTGATTATAGCTAGCATCTATGCATATTGTTTGAAATTGAGTGACATTTGAAGTATCTCAGAAGTTTTTGAGTTTGTCGGAATTTGAATTCAAATTGGCAGTTGAAATTTATTTCAAAACAATGCCTGACAAATACTTGAGAAAAAGTATGAGAGGAGTAAACATGACACTCCAAAAATGTCAGATGAAAAACTTTGCCAAAAAGTTGAATTCAAATTTGATTTTTATTTGGGATTTCTAGAAAATGTTTTTTTTTAAGTTTGAGTTTTGCCCCTGGAAAAATGTTCAAATTGTAGGGAATATTCCCTTGATAATTTTGATATATATATGTCCCCACCATGCATGCAGCGGGTTGGGTCGCTACACTAGGCCTGGCGCTGTCCGCCTTGAGACCGAAGATGGCATTCCGGTGAGCAACTCCTGGAACATCGAGCATCTTCATAAGTTTTACCCGTAGGGCGCGGTTGCCGGAACCTGTTCCGGCAACCACCTTTTGTACAAGTCTTGCCGATGTTGCATGTAATCCTTTGTACAAAGCGGGCGCAGACCCTGCATAAGTAAAGCTCATGTGTTGCGCACAATTTGTCAAATACATGCTTTCATTATCATTTTGCATGTGTTATCTAACATTCGTGCAGCATCCACGCACAATAAGCAATAACGAGCCACAAGGCTCCATAACTTTATTTTCTCTTCTTTCTCTTTCTCAAAGAAAGGAAGGTTCCTTCGCCCACAAGTTAGCCGGGGAAGGAGAAGATAATGGTGTGGGCCACCAAGTGTCGCCGAGGAAGTTTCGCCACGGGGAAGCAAACGACAGAAAAGCTAAGTTGCCAAAGTTTGAGCAATCAGTTTTAAATTTTAAGTTATCTTCCTCGAACGATGGTACTTTGTATGGAAAACCTGTGCGCGGAGGAACTAACTCAGAGCTAGTTTGGCGCCTTACTTTGTTTCGAGTCCGCCAACAACTTAAGTGAGCTGCAACTAGTTGCGATAAGGTTGTTTGTCGGAGGCGGCACCGCCAAAGAAGCTGCCGACGTTCGACTTTTCGGGCTTTCATGCAAAAGGTGCCCGCGCCGACAAGTTCCCTAAAAGCGTAAGGCACAAACATACAAAGGGAGGAGTCAAGTAAAGGAAATAACATTGCAATCATTGGCTAAGATAGAGTTATATTACAAAAATAGCTTGTCGCAGATCTAATAAATTGTTCTCCTAGACATGATCAGCAGCGACAAGGGAAAGATAAAATTGGCGGCCTAGTCTACACGGTCGCCATCAACCCGCTTGATCTTGCCCACCTTGTCCACAATGGGTGCGACAAGGGCTTTGAGCGCCTCCACATCGGCATCTGGCGGCAAGGATCGGAGGACGCCGTTGAGGTTGAGGCCTGGATTGCGGAAGGCCACCTTCATCAACACCTTCTGGAGAGCTCCCGCGCAGATCTGGCGTGATTCCTCGGCCAGCTGCTTCGGAATCTCTTCCCGAGTCGCTGGAGAGCCGCCACCACGCCTTGAGGAACAAGCTGAGCTTGGCGCTGGGTTGGAGGCGCCGTCGGAAGAGTACCCAAGATCCACCATCCCCAGCTCCATCAGCTCCTTGTCGATGGCAGCGGTAGTATCCACAAGACCCTCCGTCCGAAGGCATCACGTTCTCTCGAAGGTGTTTCGGGCGGTCGTGGCACTCGCCGCCAGCTCCTCGCTGGCCTTGATCTTCTCCAATGCACCCACCTCCTGCTCCTTGGCGCCGCCCGGCGTCTCCATCAAGGTGGTCAGCTTCAGCTCAAGATCAGCCTTGGAGTCCTTGGCGGCATCGAGCTTTTGATCCTTTCAGCGAGACGGCCCCGCAACTCGCCAAGAGTGTAGGCGCCCTTCTCGCTTCGTGCTTCAAGCGCAGCAAGCTCCTCGCCGCTCTTTCCGAGGTTGGCCTCCAGCTGCGCCACCTTTGTTTCTAGCTCCTTCTTGGCGGCCTCGGCAGCTGCGGCAGCGTCCTTCGCTTCCTTGAGAGCTCCGCCAATTGATTGCTCGCGCGCGGCAAGCTCTTCCTCATAGCTGTCAAGGTTGATCTTCCGCTACGCCAACTCACCCTCTTGCGCGGATAGCTTCTCGGCAGCAAGCCGCTGCTGCTCCTCGACCTCAGCCTTCTCAAGGATGAAGGTTGTGCGCTTCAATGAAGTCGCCCCGCTCTTTGCTACGTTCCGAGAGCTTCTTGATTGGCGCCCCGAGCTCTTTTGCGCGCTTCTCCATGTCTGCTCCCGCCGCGACAAGTGCTTCCCGACTCCAACTTGGCTTGTCGGGCGCGGTAGAGCGACAGCAGCTTCTTCAGAGCTGCTCCTCCTCAGATTCGCCGCTGCTGCTGCTTGGCGCGCACAACCAGCGACAGCCAATGGAGGCGAGCAGCTCTTCGTCAAAGGTCTCCCTTCGACCGTGCCCAGAGCTCGACGCCTGTGGGAGCTTGATGAAGACACCGTCGCCAGCCTTCAGATAGGCGCCGGGCTGGGGCTCTTCGGAGCCTGACGCTGCACCAGTGGTGGAGGGATCGGCGGTCAGCGTAGCGCCTGGCGCTCCTACGGCCTCAGGGTCATTAGTACGATCTCCAGACCCCTCGCTAGCCTTTGCGGCGGCAGCCTTGGCGGCCTCCTCGCCGGCGGACCCATCAGCGCCAGCCTCTTCCTCCATGGTGGCGACATCGTCAGTGTTGCCGCGCGCGCCCTCCTCGCCGGCGACCTCAGTCTCCATCGGCTCTGCGGCCGGTGGATCTGAGAACCGGAGAAAGGAAGAACAGTTAAACAAATGTTCAAAAAGAAGAACAGAAGAAGAAGAACCCAAGGGAAATTTTCGGTCAAGGGGATTACCTGCGATGGGATCTGTGGGTCATAGCCTCAACCACGGAGGATCGCCGGGCTGCCCCTTGTCGGAGAGGCTTCCTTGTCGGAGAAGCATCCTTGCCGGAGAACGCCCCTTGCCGGGAATTCTCCTTGGCGCGAAGTTGAAGCAGATGGTATTTCGGAGCGGCTTCCGCACACTCCTGATGAGAATGCTCTGCTCCTACAGAAATCAACAAGTCAGATATCAGCAAAGAAGGAGCACCCATGCACACCCAACCGTAAGAAGTGGACCATATACTTACGCTGGGGGCTGTGCTGGGGGCTGCTTTGAGGAATGGTTGCCGGGTCCGGCAAGGGGGTCTCAGACGCGCCTCCTGTTGCCACGGGTGGATCGACTTCGATGACAACCACCGGGGTCTTGGCTCTCTTCGACGCTCTCTGGACCAGCGCCCTGAAAATGAAAGAGTTCAGAATGAAGCAAATCAGATACAAGACAAATCAACCAAATTGAAGAAATACAAGCACAGCATAGAAGATTACTCTTCTTCTTCTTCCTCGTCGGAGCTGAGCGCGGAGAGATCAATTCGGCTCGCTCCGGTGCGAAGAGGCGGGGAGTAGGTTCTCTAGACCGCTTGGCGGGGTGGCGGTGGTGGCTCGAGAAGATCCCGCCTCGGTTGTTGCAGCGGTGTGGGTGCTCCAGCTGGCAACAAGTTGCTTGCCGCTGTGGTGGAGCGCGCACGCGCTGCTGCGGCTGTTGACCCGTCTCGCCACCCCATCACTTCCCGACCTTGCGGAGACGCCTTCTTGGTGGAGCTGCGGGCTCGGCCTCATGCAAGCTACTTGAAGGTGTGGAGGAGGCGCCAAAGAAACTCGCTCGGCTCAACTTCGGCTCGGCCTGCTCCTCCTCGACGGCAAGCTCCTCTCGATCGGCAAGGCTTGCCGCCGCTGCCTCTGCTCCTCCACGGTGAACCCGATTCGCCAATGGCAGCAGCTGCTGCCGCCTCCTCTAGCTCGGTGGCGATGTGCTGCATCTCGGCGCCGGTGGTGTTACGGTGAGCCACTTCGCTTTGTCGGGCGGATCGGCACTTCTTCCAAGCTATCGAAGAACTGCCGCACAACGTCGTCCGCAGGCTCTTGCCAGGTTGGAACGATCCCATGCGAATCGCACAAGGGCATCATGGCGCGGATGCGGTCGAGCGAAGAGTTGTTGCACAATGGGACGACTCCCTCGCAACCTAAACCACTCGGGGTTATCGGCGCCGTGCTTGAACAGCTCCAAAGAGCATCGCATCCAACTCCAAGACAGTGAAATTCCAGTTGAGGCCCGGCGCAGCCTCATGATGTCCGCCCGATTTTGGAACTCCCAAGCAGGTCTCCTCCTCTCCGCAAGGGGTGATGCGCGGCGAAGGAAATCTGCGCCAACTCGCCTCAAGTGAGTCCGCAAGCCCGAGGCGCAAGATCCGGTCACGGCAATCTTCAACCTAGCATCCTCCGGTGCCAAGTTGCTCCAATCGTTGCCGCGCACTATGGGAGTTTGGCGCTGGGCAGTGAAGGGTTGCGGGTTCTCCTCAATGATCCAACACCAATCGGCTCTCCACTCCTCCCACTTGCTGCGAAGCTCTCCTTCCAGATAGGCTTCTTTCTTGCCGATCCTGGAGATCCAAGCAATCCCTCCGGCAAGTGGCTCTCCTCTCTCAACGCGGGGCATGAAGAAGTGGCGGAAGAGGGCTACATTTGGGTGGACTCTGACAAAGTTCTCGCAAAGGTGTGCGAAAACTGCCATGGTCAGAATGGCGTTGGGGGTGAAATCAAGGAGGCGAAGCCCGTAGGTGTTCATGATATCGCAAAAGAATTCAGAGAAGGGCGGGCAGAGCCCGTAATAGAAGAAGAGCGCGAAGAAGGGGTACCCGCTCGGACCCAACTCTGATGCGGTGGAGAGTACCTTCGTGCACGGATGCGCCCGCGTCTCCGTCGACCAGAAGAGGTAGTAGCCCTCCCTCAGCTCCTTTGCGTCGAGCTGGGGGAAGACGGCCCGCTCCTTTCGCAGCGCAGCAAGCCGCTGCGCCTCGGCCGACTTCACGCCCTTCCCCTTGTCGGCTTTCGGAGCCATGGCGGAGGTGGTGGAGGAGGTCGACGGCGTTGATGGCGCTGGTGGCGATGGGGGGCGGAGCGCTGCTCTCTTCAGACTAGAGAAGAAGGGGGGAGCGGCGGTGGTTTTCGAGATGTGACAGCAAATGGCAAGGTGGGCGACCTGCCCCTGTTTCCCCTGTTTATAAGGAGGGAGAGGGGGCGGAAGTTTCACTTTTCCAATTAAAGAAGGCCCCCCACGATCTCTCCCATGACGCCACGTTCGGCGCGTGCTGTTCGTGGGGGACGTGGTGGGTCCGGAGCAAGTTACGGCGTGATCTAGGCCGCGTGTCCGCAGACTGTTTTGGGCCTGGCCCAACAGCGCTGCACTGCAGGTGGCCCAGCCCGGGGCTCTGTCGGTGTACTAGAGTAGGGGTACCCTAGTGTCCCGAACTCGTGCACGGGCAGTTGCAGCACCCCGCGGCAAGGCTTACCTGGTGACCGCCAAGGTCCTCCATGGTTCCTTTGGAGCCATTCAAAAAAAAGTATTTAAGCCAAGGAGGCAAGGCCCCGGCAAGAGGAGCTTGCCGGGAAGGCCACTCAAGGCACGCAGAAGACAAGACCCCGGCAAGAGGAGCTTGTCGGGAAGGCTCGGTGAGCGACAAGCTTCCGGGCCCGACAAGGATTCAGCCGCGGCAAGGCGCTTGCCGCGGCAGGCGACCACTCTTCATCTCCGCTCCAGCTCATCCACCAACGTGTCGCCATGGGACCATTCCAGGCGTGCGTGTCAAGAGGTTGTGCAGCCAGCGGAGAGCAGCGGTAAGCGGCACTGACAGGAGTGCCATCGTGGCAAGAGGTGGCGCTCTTGACGGTCCCTGTTGCACTGTTTAGGCGACATGGACGGGCATTTATTGCTTTTGTCCCTTGCCGTTAGAGTTAGGTAGAATACACTGTACAAAGTAGCTGTACCAACCGCAACTCATTTTCCCATTTTGCCCTTGTCTACGTTGCCACCTGTTGGTGACCCCTTGAGCCTATAAAAGGAGGCCCATGCGCAACGTAGAAGGGGTTGGGCTAGTTCGGTTCGTTCGACTCATTCGAGACCGGAGACACTCACGCTAGGTTTTGTAGCTCTTTGTGCTCCCTAGCAAGAACACAATACAATCAGACAAGCAGCAGTAGGAGTATTATCTCTCCGGAGAGCTCCGAAGCTGGGTAAACTGCTCGTGTGTTTCGCCTCGATCTGCTCTTCGTGCAATCTCCGCCCCCCACCGAACCGAAAGGGACTCGGTCCGCCGGTCCCATAGGTGTTAGTGGGTTACGATCAGCTTCCCGACAACTGTAGGTAGTCAGACTAATTTATTCATTATAAGATATACTTTTTATTTTTATTTTTCAAATGAACAAAAACAAGAATCGTCACTCATCCATGTCTAGTTCACATGCTACCGATCCAGAGAACATAGCATGCTAATCCATAGTGGTAAGTGATTGCTCTAAATGGGAACACATTAGGCACAAAATCAGCATCTAAACATGGTGATCTAGGTGTATCAATGTAAATGCAGAAAATGATGGAAGTTTTCTAGTGTACTAGGGATTTGAGCACTCAAAACTAATAACTTCCACTAATTTCAGCAAAGCAAACAATATGTAGATGACTAGTTTACAAGGCATTCAACAATCAGTTCTCATGTTCACATCAAGCACAATATGTCAAATAAAATTCAGTGGGACATCATTTAAGAAATGGCTCAAGCAACTCAAATATCGAATGATTTCAGCATTATCAACGGATGATATATTCAGATTGGGGTCATGAAACAGCTCACCGGACTTTGATGGTGTAGCACTCGCTCGATCATCTCTAAGCTGCTGCTCTTCTCCTTTGCTTCCTCATGGATGCTCCAGCTTCACTCTTCTTCGTGTGTGCCCCCTTGCTTCTCCTCTTCACCATGCCGTGAATCCACCAGGATCCGATGGGATGTCATCTCGAACTTGGTCAGCCCGCAATGAATGGTGCACAAGCATAAACTTGAAAGCACACTCAACAACCAAGCCAATACAAATGATAGGGACAATGCCCTCTAAGTCATTAATAGAGTATCCTATCACATAAGCATATCTATTGAGCATATGATAAATAGATATCATCAATAAATCGCATGTTGCATAGGCTGTATCCATGATATGGCATATCTTGTCGAGAAAGCTGATATCATACCTGAGATACTTGGGAAGAAGCTTCGGGACTACCTCAATTGAAGATACCAAGTGAGGTGTGGTAGTATAAATTTCCACCGGACTCATGTCAACAAGTGAAATAGTAGAGCTTGGCTCCTTGACATCTGAATCCACCTCACCATACTCAACCATGAAGCTCTCAATCTCACGCTCCAGTGTTGAGGAAGCAATGCGGCTAACATCATCGAAGGTGGACTTCTCCATATCTGGCTCTAGCAGCACATGATCAATATCAACTAAAGGTGACTCCTCAATATCAAAAACAACTAACTGCAGCTCTGGCTCATCCATGGAAGAATCATCACAATGCAAAACCGAATCTCCAACACTAATATCCATATGATCTGTAGCGTGTGTGTCAACGAGAATGGTGTCATCATCTTCAAAGATAATCCATGCAAGCTCGGTCTTGTCACACTGAGATAGAGGTTCAGGGTTCTGTGTAAGAATTGGTGGCTGAGGTGTAGTGATTTTTTGCAAGCAAACCAATGAATCAGACGTGGGCTTCTTGTTGTACCACTGAAGTTGGTGGAAAGCTATGCTCTCAATTAGCAGAAAAGCTTCATCAAGTGTCTTGTTTGTAATAGCTCCACCCGCTGCCATATCGACATAAGCTCGAGTGTTCGAAGTCAATCCTCTATAGAATATCTGCAACTCTAACCATCTCTCAAGCCCATGATTAGGACATCTCCTGAATAAGGCTTTGTATCTCTCCCAAGCATCATTCAAGCTCTCGCCTTCACGCTGAACGAAATTGAAGATCTCATCTCGAATTGCGGACTGCTTGTGTAGTGGGAAATATTTATCCAAGAAAGCTCGTGATATCTCATTCCAACCGAATGATCTTGGTGGCAAGGATCGATACCAAGCACGAGCACCATCTCGGAGAGAGAATGTGAACAGCATGCACTTGATAGCTTCTTGAGGAACTCCATGGTACTTTACTGTATCTGAATACTCCATGACTCGGAGCAAGTGCTCGTAAGGATCTTCATTAGGCAACCCTCCAAACTGATGTTGTTGAACCAAAGAAATAAGACCAGGCTTTAGCTCAAAAATTTCTGCCTCAAAAGACGGCCAAAGTGGCCCTGTGAAATAGCATTGGCTGCTTGGCATCCCAACATCACGAAGCATCGCCATATCTCCACCAAGTGTAACTATCAATCAACCTGTAAATAGTTCAGATTTCCTACGCACACTCATAAACAGTAAATACTAGTCAGAATGTTAGTATCCTAATAAGCCGAAGCAACAACAAGGAAAAAAATATATAAAAGAAACGCAGAAAATGAAATACACGACAAATTAAACATGGAACTAAAATAAACCTAGTCTATAGCCTAACACGGTCACTCGACGCTAGTCCCCGGCAACGGCGCCAAAATGATCAATTGAAAGTACATCGGGATATTTCACCCGAACTGCGAGTGTCGTGTTCTCCACAGGGACTAGACGACGGCGAATATGCTCTGGCTAAAGCTAGGTGACAGAATTTAGATGATGAGAACAGAAAGTAAACCTAAACTATCAAGATTGTCACCAATGAAAATGCGGATAAGCAAATGTAGATTCAGATTTTACTAACTTTGTTTTTGGTATTTTTGTAATACTTGAGAAATTAAGATACTAACACAAGCTAATATCAATGACAAGAGAAGTAAAAAGGACATGAACATAACACACACATATGTGTATATATCACAAGAACAATAAACTGGACACCAATCATCGCAAGTCTGAGAATATATTTGACATATATAGCTAGCTCTCATACATTTGAAATGAGGGTCACAATGTAACAGTACAAACTCTCAGTGGTCTACAAAATAAGAACAACACATGTCTTCGGACTGAACAAGTATCATCATCACACAACAATAATTTTGATGAATTACACATACACACACAAAGAGAGAGAGAGAGAGAGAGAAAGAGAGAGAGAGAGAGAGAGAGAGCGAGAACAACAGTAGGCTCGGTTTGGTGATGAAGAACAGCAACAGAGATGGGTTCAGAGATGAAGCAAGGGCATCAGGGAGAGAAGAGCAGCAGCAGGTTCGTGGGAGAGGGAGCGGCAGCAGTTCGGTTTGGAGAGAAGCAACAGCAAGGGGTCCCGGAGAAGAAGCAGCAGAGAGTGAGAAAGTTAGGAGCAGCAGGGGACGCAGAAGAGAGAAGCAGCAGCAGCGCTAAGGGAGATGCAACAGAGAAGAGGCAGCAGCAGCAAGGGGAAGAAGAACAGCAGCAGAGATGGAGAGGGAAGAGCAGCAGCATGGTGAGGAGAAGAAGATCAGCAGCACGGGGGTGCTCATGCGGAGGACCAGACGCCCGTGACCCTCTTGTCTGGTCGGGCGCACGAGGTGCGGCGGTGGCTGGAGATGGTGGCGATGGTGGATGGATTTGGTGGCATGTGGTGGGTGGTGGAGATGGCGCGGTGGAGCTCATGGAGGCGTGGGGAGGAGCTGATGACGCGCCACCACGCCGGCCTAGCCGTGGTGGCGGCCGGAGTAGGAGAAGGAGGGGTGAGGGAGAGATGTGTAGCCAGGCCCGGAAGGGGATCGGGGCTGCTGCTAGGGATTTTGACCCTCTCCTCAGATCTGCACTTTTGCACTTCGGCCCTTCTACTTCTCTGCCTACTTCACAAGTTGATCCCTTCACTCTTTCTTTCTTGCCCTTGAAGCTTTAATATTCATCACACTCAAGTCCCTCTTCCTTCTCTTCTTTCATATGCTCATCTCGATTGCCACATGGACAGGAACTTGAAGATTTATAGTGTCTTTGCGCACACTTCTGCAAAATAGACCAAAGACTAGTAAATGATCCTTTATATGATTTCATGCAAATATTCAATATTTCATAGCAAGAATTGATGGTCATATCTCAATAAACCGCATATTTGAGTGCCAAAAGATGTATATGAAATGTGCTTATCAAACACCAAGATGTATTTGGATTTTAAGGAGCGTTTCTGGTGGACTAGTATGAAGAAGGATATTGCGGAGTATGTAGTCGTAGGTGATGTATGCCAGAGAGTAAAGGCAGAGCATCAGAAGCCAGCCGGATTACTACAGCCTATGCCGATACCCGAATGGAAGTGGGATAAGCTTGGCATGGATTTCATTACCAGATTTCCCAGAACCCGATCGGGATATGATTCTATCTGGTTAGGAGTTGATTCGCTTGACCAAAGTGGCTCACTTTATCCCAGTGAAAACTACCTATACAAGTGAGAAGTTGTCCAAGATATATTTGACCAGGATCGTATGTCTGCATGGAGTTCCAAGGACCATCGTATCAGATAGAGGAACACAGTTTACCTCAAAGTTTTGGAATCAGCTGCACCAGACTTTGGGTACTAGGCTAGAGTTCAGTACAACCTTTCATCCGCAGATAGATGGATAAATCGAGATAGTTAATCAGATTCTGGAGGACATGTTGAGAGCGTGTGCGCTAGATTATGGATCCAATAGTGATGATAATCTACCTTAGCGGAGTTCTCATACAACAACAGTTACCCAGCCAGTTTGAAGATGGCCCCTTTTTAAGCTTTGTATGGCAGAAGGAGCCGGACACCGTTGATGTGGGATGAAGTTGGAGACTGCAGTTGTTTGGACCAAATGTGATCAAGGAGTCAGAAGAGAATGTTAAGTTGATTCGAGATAGACTGAAGGTAGCTCAGTCCAGGCAGAAAAGTTATGCAGACTCAAAAATGCAAGGAGGCAGTCTATGAAATTGGAGACAGAGCATGTCTTCATGTGTCCCCTCTGCGAGGAGTTAAACAATTTGGAGTTAAGGGAAAGTCAGCCCCGAGATTTGTAGGACCATACCGAGTTTTGGAGCGTATGGGAGAAGTGGCCAACAAGTTGGTGTCACCCGAAGGACTGTCAGGAGTTCATGAGGTGTTTCACGTTTCCCAGTTGAAGAAGTGCCATGCAGAGATGGCCAATATTCCCCTGTAAGGACGCTTGACCCTGGAAAGGATAATGATGTTCCATTTAAGTGGAGTATGGACTTCATAAGTATAAGTTTTTATCTCGGTAGGTGGGATATCCCACGAGGATGAAGAGATGTATTACTATTGGATATAAAGGTGGTATGATGTTGGAAATATGGATCAATGGAAATTCCATGATGAGTCTGAGTAATCATGTCCTAGTTTGGTGCCAATAGAAGGAAGGAAGATATTACAATTGGATGGATTTTAAGTATGCCAGGAAGTTGGATGTTGGGATAATGATCAGTTGCCCAGATGATGTGTTCAAGGATTTTAAGTGATGAGGTGGGCTATAACCCACAGGCCCTGGACCTGCCAAGTAACAAGCACACTTTGTCAAGGAAAAACCCAAGAAGTTGTGATTTTATCAACTGACGATCTTATAGGAGTTTACGCAAAACCTGAGAGTTGTTAAGGAACGATAGATGTTTTGTTTGGCTTGCAGAATCAATGGATTTCCGAACTTGGTTCGTCGACAAGAGAAATTCTGCAATGCTTGTGAGGATGACCGCGTGTTAGAATGCGAGATTCGCTAAACCATGTACAAGGTAATGATTTGGGTGCGGGATGGATTGATCACCATACCGACTTACTCTTATTGTTCGCCTTGCTATATGGGATGGTAAATCTGAGTGACTTACCTATAGTAGAGAGACGACGATCAAAACCCTGTTTAAACCTTAGAATGGTATAAGAATTTTTTCCCGTGTACAAGGCAGCTTTCGCCAACCGTAGGTTATACGGTGAGGATCAACCAGACCCATTTCCTGTAGGAGAAACCCTAAATTGTTGACCACCATGAGATATCGATAGTTAGTTGGTATTGGCGCCAGACCCGTCAACTAAGAAGACCCAATCTCGGAATAACCTTACCAAGAGGAAAAAGGACAAAAGAATTGAGGAAAAGGTTATGCCGCTACCGGAAGAGCCCAGAGATGGAATTTCCCGAGATCTGGGAAGACCGACACTGTCAACAATAAGGATGGAGTATATGAGTTTTGATGGAACCGTAACCATGCTTCTAAGGGTGGTAGCATCCGAGACCCCCGGAGACGATCGATGGATTTTTGAGAAGACCCCAAACCTAACCTATTTCTTTCTAGCCTCTCCGAATCTCGAGGACGAGATTCATTTTAAGGGTGGTAGGTTTGTAACATCCCAAAATTCTCAATTTTGGAATGTTATAATAAATAGATAGATTTGATTGATTGTTTTATTGATTGTGTGAAATTGAGTGAAATTCGAAACTTTTTGAAAGTTAAATGAGAGGGAATAAAAGGACTTCCCCAAACATTCATTTTGCATTCGTGATCTCCGTGAATTCAAATTATTTTCACCACAAAACCCTGGAGAGAAGATGACATGACTTCTTCCATTTATTTAAATGACAAGGGGTGTTGAAAATATTTGAATTTCATTTGGAAAATATTTCCAACCCAGGAACTTTATGCAACTCAATGATTTTCACGAGCGAAGACAAAATTACTTCTTCAAAACATATGAAATATGAGTTGGGAGTTTCAAAGAACTAAATTCAAAGTTCTTTTGAATTTATTTTCAATTTGGAGTTATTTGAGTTTTATTCAAATTATTTTTCTCCAAAAATAAAATATATGGAAAATAGGGTAACATGATTCCCTACATCAGAAAATTGGAGAGAAATAAATTTGAATTAATTTTGGTATTTTTAAAATGATTTTTACTGGATTTTACTAGAGCAGAAGCACTCTTTGTTTTATTTGAATTTGTGTGTATTTTGTTTGACTCTAGAAAAATGTTCAACTTTTAGGAAATCTTCTTCTGGAAATTTTGGAATATAATATGCCTATATGAAATTTTACTTTATTTTATTTATCCGGTTTTCCTTCTGTTTCTATTTAAAAAATAAACTGTACATGCGGCCCATAGTTATTTACCGACCACACGCACAGCATAGTGGTAGCGGGCGCCTCATTTTTTTCCCTCTCTCCTAAATGGGCCAGGCCCAGCCAGCCTTTTTTATTTTTCTTTACTTAGGCCAATTTTTGTTAAAAAAAACTGCACCCTGTGTACGCGTGCAGCGGCCGAAGGCTTAAAGCCCATGCGGTTCTCCTCTGTTTCGTTTAATTACGTCTACGTTTAGTCCCACATTGCCTAGCCTTTGACCCCTAAACCTCTTTTCCACCTATAAATATAGATTTAGAGAGCTTCAAAAAAATCATCTGATTCGGGTTAAATCAATATTTTGGTTTGACTAGATTCATTTAAGAAAAATATTTTTCTCCTCTCTCGCGCGACTTCTGGAAAATTGTCTTCTCTCTCCGAAGTTGTCTTTTCTCTGCCTTATAAAGGTATCTTTCTTCGTTTTTTTTTCTTTTTTTATACTTCCATAGTTTATTATTTTCTAGACTAGTACGATAAAATAATTAGATTACCAATTAGACTACGTATTTATACATTAGACCTTAGTCGTAGCTATTTTTCTTTCCTAAAACAGCTTGGCCCTGATTTTTCAAATAGCCATAACTTTTTACTCGTTCATCCAAATTAGATGAAACCAACGCCCACTTCTTCGTTACGATCTCCTCTATCCAGTAATCCAACTCAAACATGTTTTTGAAAGTTTAAAATTTGAATTATATCATATTTGAATTTGAACTTCGTTTGATCATAACTTGAGTTTCGTAACTCTGATTTAGTTGATTCTTTTTGCAAATCGAAGCTCTTGACCTAAACTTTCTGATAAGGCCAAATTCACATAATGTTGGTACTGTTAGAAATTGTTTTATTTTGCAAGAGTTATTTGCTTGGTTTTGATGTTTTCCGAATTGTTTTCTTCGTTCTTTCCGATCTTTTGAGTGATTGCTTATGTGTGGTTACTATTGCTTGCCTACGATTGATTCAACGGAGTGTGACGAGTAGAACTATCAAGAGTTATGAGTGCGAATCATCTTCGTCAACATTGCAGGCAAGTTCACACTTTGATCATATCCCTTTTCATACCCAGTTTTTATGCATTAGATCAATCCTCAAACATTACATGATTAGGATCTAATTAAATTGTGGGTTTTGGGAAGTAGAAGAGGTAGTACCTATTACCTGTTTTATCATCAAACCCTTGGGAGTTACTTCTACGTTTGCTTATTATGCCATGCTATGCTAGTAGACGTGGATTGGGTGAGTGTATCCATGATGATGTGAGATTGTTATTTAATGGTTTATTTAAGGTGGCAACTTAAACACACATCCTGGGTGGATTGAGGTACACAGGTATTCCAGGATTGCTGCTTTTTTGGACCGCCACCCAGGCTCAAAGGGATCATGAGATTATTCATGCTAGAAACTTCCGTGTGCAGCCACAAGCTACTATGGGCTCTAGTATAGTTGATTAAGTCGTGCGAACTCTTACAGTGGTAGACTAGCAGATGTAGGGGATGTAGGTGTAACGGTCTACCCATCGTAAGGTGCTAGCGCTTCTGAAAGACTGTGTCTCGGTCATCCATTTCTCAAACACCATGTAGTGCGAGAATCCCAACGGAGGAGATCGAGTCTTGTGGGGAAAAGTGCACAAACCTCTGCAGAGTGTACAAACTAATCATTGTTAGCCGTGTCCCCGGTTATGGACATCTTGAGTATCTAGTACTTGGATTATCATGTGAATCTCATCATGTTTCTTTAAATAATTTTGTTGGGTTAATGATGATATTTTTAATTGGGATTGAGAATGCTGTCAACCATTCTCAATGTTTAACAACCACCATGATAGTTAAGTAAAATTTATTCCTTTGCAGTAGGGAAAAATTGGCTTTTCGCAAAAACATTATAACCATAGAGCTTTTCCACCTGCCAAATATGCATGTAGTGATAGCCTTTATTCATCATTATCCTATGGTGTGAATTTGCCAGTACATTCAATGTACTGACCCTTTGTGGCTGCAACGTCTCATGTTGCAGGATCTTACGACGAGTAAGTGATACGTTAGGGTTATGATTTCTACACTCAACTTTGTCGTTGGTGTTGATGCGAATCCACAACCTTGTTACTTCCGCTATTTGTATTGAGGTAATAGTATTTACGTTATCTATACATGTGATTTACCTCTGTTATAAATCCTCGAGTACTGTGTGTGTCAGCATACCGATCCAGGGAGTCACTTAAGCACAGAAACTTGATCCATTCGGGTCGGGTCGCTACATTCCCTTAGGCCCAAATATGGTGAAGTGTCATGTAGTCGACGTTCACATGACACAATGTCGGGGAAAATATACAGGGGCAGACATTTTCCCCTGACCTGTGCACGGACAAGCCAAGGGCAAGACGAAGATCGAAGAACCAAGAGATTTAAAGAACCAACCTGCAGCTCAGAGAGGCTAAGATCGAGCCAGAGGAGCGAGATATCGACAAGAGATGGGCCGCCCTTGCCGGGCAGGCGAGCCCGGCAAGGGGCGAGGCCGCCACCAGAAGCAAGCAGCCAAGACTCCCCGGCAGGGCCTGCCGGGGGTCACGGGGGTCGAACCACCCCACCAACCACTCAAGCACGACCCACGTTGTCAATCAGTGCGGTGTCAAGCTGCAAGATGATTAAGTGGCAGCCATTCTCTACAGAAGAAACCCACAGATGATACCCGTCCTGCGACGTGTCAAGGGAACAGGCGCAAAGCTGGTAGTATAGCCCGGCAGGCCTTGCCGGGCAACCAGTGATGTGACACTAAGCGGCACATTTAATGCACCCTGTCAGCCCGTAGAGTTAGGTATGATAGCACTATTTGCTATCATATCAGTGGATAATGACCACTTTGCCACTGTGGTGGCCCCTTAATCTCTAAATGGAGGCCCATGGCACTTGTAGAAGGGGTTAGAAGGTTGGAAAGTTGACGAACCTAAGCCACCATACGCGCGTAGTCGCTGCGGCCCTGAGGCAGACCTTGCCGGGCAAGTAAACTACGCACTACCACACTCATTCCTCCATCAATCCACCAAAGCAGGAGTAGGGTCTTACGCCTTGCGGTGGCCCAAACCTGGGTAAATTGCTGGTGTGCTCTCTGTTGTGCTGCTATGCGCTGGTTTGCTCTTTGTGCAACACGACGTCCCCCTGCCGAACCAGCAAGGGGCCGCCCAGTCCCATAGGTGGCCGCGGACCGCGACATCTTTGGCGCGCCAGGTAGGGGGCTCGCTTGTGCGAACCTAAAAGCGTGCGCCACGCGTCATCTTCATCATCATATTCATCTTCGACGGCGCCTTCGACCATGGCGCCCGCGGAGGTGCAGAAGCGGAGTGAGGGAGCACCCACTCCCGCGCAGTATTGTTGCTCTCCAAGATTTGCCGTAGCAACGGTCATGACCAAGACCATGATCGATGACACTGAATTTACCCCGGCGGTTCGTATGGCGTCATCGCCATCCGAACGCTATCCGGACGAAGGGGCGCAAGGCATGCGGGCGCGAGCTCCTTCCTTCCTATCCTTCTATCTCGTCAGCAGTCGAGTTGCTCTGCCCTCGGCATCATCGATGTCGATGATTACCATGCGATGCTCGGTCCATCATCATGTCGAGAGCAACACTCGCATGACGAGAGGCTGCATCGAGAGCTACCTAGGAAAAACCTGCCGAGACGCATCCACGCCAAGATGACTGTTAAGGGCCGGACCCTTACGACAATCGCGGCAATATGATATCGGTAGGCATCCAGAGCATACATAGGAATTGATCATACGAGATCAAACATATAGAGTTCAATGGGATAAACAACATTTAAAGATTCAGCAAGGAATATCATTTTCGCACAAACACTAGAGATAAAGCGACTAAACACAAAATATGCGTCATTTCTGTTATAGGACTAGAAGGAATAACTTAAACATGGAGAACCCTGTCGGCGAGAGGAGCAGCTTTCTTCTCAGAGGCGGCGATGTCAACGCCCGATGGCGGCCTCTTGAAGCCTCCACGACTCGGTCGCGAAGCGCTCTGCCCTCCCCTCTTCATGCACCTTCAGCTTGTCGATCAACTCGTTGAAGAAGATCCCCAGCTTGACACTAGGGACCTCCTGCTCGCTGGCTGAGTAGATTGGGCCGTACATGCCCATCACCGCAGCTTGGTCCCGAAGGCTTTTTGCAACATCAATCAGGCTCTTGATCCAGAGGTCGCTCATGTCGACCTGATTCTTCAGCTTGTCCTCTGCATCTTGCCGGAGACGCTTGGCGTTTTCCAACTCCTTAGATAGCTGCTGCTGCCAGGATTCAAGGGACTCTGCTAACTTTTCCAGCGAGCCAATCCTCGCCCTCATTTCAGAGATATTGCCATTAGCGCTCTCCAAGCTTTGGGTCTTGGAGGAGAGTTGCGGCTTCACATCAGCTAGGTGAAGCTCCACTTGTCGTGCCTCTTCTTTGAGTGCCTCCACCTCCTTGGCGCTCCCGGCAAGGTCTTTGTTTAGGTTGGCCACTTGCCGCTCGAGCTCAGCCTTAGCAGAGGATGTGGCACCCAGATCTTCAACAAGCTTCTTCAGCTAGGCGGCATGACTAGTAGCAAGGGTATCCAGAGCAGCCCCATGCTCTCGTCCTTCATTTCTTTGGTGTGCAGCTGCATCAAGGTCTCCAAACTCTCATCCTTGGCGCGGAGGGTGGCTTCGAGATTCCCCTCCTGAAGGGAGATTTCTTGCTCCCGGGCCACGATATCCTCCCTCATCATCTGAAGCGTCTCCTGCTACTTCATGAGCGCCTTGAACTGCTTGTCATGCCATTCGCGCAACTCCAGGCACTTGTCCTTCAGCTTCTGATCCACTTTCCCAACGGATTCATGCCGCTCCTTGAGCTCCTACCACTTCTGATTGTGTCGGGCCTGCATTTCCTTCAAGCCCACTACCATGGACTCGATGAATGACAAATCCATGCTAATGGACGCTGAGTCATCGACCTCCCCGCCTCCTAGATACAGCGGTGCCAGAAGATGCTGAAGCTCTTCATCGAGCTCTGCATCTGTCACGGATGGGCCGGGGGCTCCGATATCATGCAACAGCAACACTAGGGCCAGCGTGTTCAAGGAAGACGGTGGGACATCAGCAGCGCCCCCGGAAGAGGGGAGCGGACCAATGGTTTGAAGAGGAATCTTCGCCTCGATAACCACTTCCTCCACCGGGGCGCTCTTCAGAGAATGTTCCACCACTGCCAAGGAACCTTGTGTTCCCCCGGCAATGAGATCCTGCCCCTCGATATCCGCGACCTTCACGGCGGACCTCCCTATGTCCGCCACCACCTCCAACAAATTTGTTTCTTCGACCTAGGGGTTTGCAGATAGAAGGGGCCAGCAAACAAACGAAAGGATGGAAGCCTTGAAGCAGACAAAGAAGCCAGCAGGGGTAGCCAGAGTATAAAAGAAAAGAAGAGTTGAGCTAGATACCTAGAGAAGCCTGTCGGGTAGAGGTCTCTGTTTCCCCGGCAACAATCGTTGTCGGGTTACGAGCTTCACACTATGTCGGGGTAGGCTTGGCAACCTTCTGCGACGTCTCTGCCATGGAGGATTCCATGATGACAACTTCGGCTCAGGCGGCAGGGGAGACGTGCTCCTCAAGAAGCGGCTCACCCTGCATTACCTCGCCCCCTCCGCATGAAGGGACGGGAAGGCCGTCTCCACCATCTCCAGCGGGCGGGGTCAAGTCTCCGCTCTCAGACCGGGGGCTGAGCTGAGGGCTCGGCATGGGGTCTTCTGCATCCTTCCCTGCTGAAGCCGAGCCCTTTGCGCCCTTCAGTGACCCGAGGCACCGGAGTCTCTTCCGGGAGTGGTGGACAAGGGTCTCAGTGTCCTCCTCCACCTCCCTGATCGGCGACAACAAACAAAGACAAGAGGTCAGTTAGCAAAAATGTTCAGATCTTCTTAGGAAGATATCTACCATAAAGAAAAATCCTCCTTACTCTTCCGTGATGAGCATGGAGGTCTAATTTAACTCCGTGGGAGGAGGGGACTCCCGTCCTCTCTTCAGAGATGGAAGGGTGGAGCTCCCCGGCAGCTTCGGTGCCTGCCACGACTCCAAAAGCTCCGGGGAGGGCGAGCTCTGCGAGGAACTCGAGCCGGAGCGGGAGCTGGACTCCTCCTCCGAGATCACTGGCCGTCTGGCAAAAGATGCCCTGGCCCAAGCAAGATGAGGGGATTGGCGACACACCCCCTCGGCCTTGGTGGACTTGAAGGAAGTCCTCTTCACCTTCTTGGAGGGTGGCGCTGGGTTGGAGGCCGCAACTCCCCGGGCTGCGGCACGCCTATGGGTACGCTGGTCTGGGTCCGGTGCGGGGGCTTGCAGTTCTGCCGCAAGCCAGACCTCTTCAAGGGCCGCTACCGCACTCCCCTCCCTCTCCGCCTCCTCTCCCTCCTGGAGCTCCTTTGCTGTCGTGGCTAGAGTGTCTAGCCCGTCGAAGTTATCCCCGGCAAGCTCTCCCCCGGCAGTATCTTCCGTGGCTTGCGCCTCACTGCCACCCTGGGAAGAGCTCCCATTCCTAGCCTTCCCTTTGCCTTTCCCGACTTTCGCAGCCTTCTCCATTTCTGCACGTCGGGCCTCCTTGTCCTTCATGACTCTCTTCAGAATATATGCTACCTCCACAGCAGAGGTGCGTTTATACATGTCATCTTCAGCCCTGGTGGCCTTTTCCACCAAAGTGCTCGACCACTGGAGCTCTTCGTCGAGAGAAGGGAGCTGCCAAGTGCCCGACACTCCCTCAGCGTTGCAATCCGGCATCCACTTCAATATTTGATCCCGGGAAAAGTTGATGTTCAGGGGAACAACGGTTGCCGGGAGCTTGAACATCTCAAAGTGACCGAACAGCTGGTCGCACAACCAAGCATGACCATAAACTAACAAATTGTTGGCCAGCCCCGGCAGCAGTCTCATCCTATCCGCGGCACCCGCCATACTGCTAGGCAGGCCTGTCCCTGTCCAACAACGGTGAGATGCGGCAGAGGAGGAAGTCTGCCCCCACATGCTCGACGGTTAACCCGGCAGCCACCAGGTGGATGATCCTATTTATTGATGGGCGCAACCTGTCCTCGGAAAGACCCTTGGTGCTCCAATCCTTGCTGCGCTCGATGCACTCTTGCCGCGCCATGCAAAACTCGGGGGTTCCTTTGTCCTGATCCAACACCAATCCCCTCTCCATTCATCCCATCTCTCGCGTTGGAACCCCGAGAGGTAATTTTTCTTCGACCTCCGTATCCAGCTAATGATCCTAGAGCAGTAAACTCTGCTCTCCACCCGTGGGACGAAGTATTGTCGGAACAGATCCACATTGGGCATCACTCCGATGAAATTCTCGCATAGATGCACGAAGATGGACATGGTCACCATTGAATTTGGCGTGAAATCAAGGAGGTGAAATACATAGATGTTCATGATTGCCTCGAAGAACTCAGAGAAGGGAGGGCAGAGGCCGCATATGAAGTAAGCAACGAAGAACCGATAAGAATCAGGGGGATTTACCTCGCCCGCCTCGTAGACCATGGGCGCCCTGTGCCCTTTCTCTACGGGCCGCCCCCATAGATACTCGTACTTAGACTGAAGGACGGGGCCGCTCAAGTTGGACGGGACGGAAAAAACATCCTCGCTCTGCTTCTTGTTCAGCTCCGCCGACCTCTTGTTCCCCTCGGCGGCGGTCTCCTTCACCATGGTCGTCAGCTTCTTTGCGGGTTTCTTCCCCATTGCTGCAGCGACACAGAGAGGGGAGGGATTCGTTGAGTGGCGGCGGAAGGAGAAGCGAGGTGAGGAACTGTCACTTGGCTTGCGGAGGAAGAAGATGGGGGAGCGGGGAGAGAGATAGATGAGTCGTGCCACTCCGATCTTCCCTGCTCTTAAGAGGGGGGAAGGTGAGACGGAGGCGTGACACTTCATAAAGTTACCGTTTTACCTTAACTGCAATAGTCCCACGACCCCATGACACGCAGTAATTGCGTAAAAGTGGGCGTTGGATTAACTAGACATTGTGGCAAACCATCAAGCGCAGCCCTCTCCTGCCACGTGTCTGCGCACTGTTTGGGGCCTAACCCAACATGCCACGCGACATGTATGGCTCAGGCCCGGGGGCTTATGTCGGGGAAAATATACAGGGGCAGACATTTTCCCCTGACCCATGCACGGACAAGCCAAGGACAAGACGAAGATCGAAGAACAAAAAGATTTAAAGAACCAACACTACAAAAAAATACACTTTCGTGATGATATGTGTTTGTCACAATAGGTCACGTTTTCTTTCATGCATGTACATCCATGATGATTTTATGACAGAATCAATATAGTCATACATGTGCTGTCGTAGAAGTGTTCCATGACATTACCAAAATTATCATCATGGAAGTGTCCACTTCCATGACGATAAAATCGCGCGTCATAGAAGTGCTTTCGTCAAGGGTGACCGACACGTGGCATCCACCGTATCGGGTTGCTGTTAAGCTATCGGGTTTCGGCTTGGATCCGGTAACCCGTTAACAGCCCGAACCAATGGGGATTTTCCACATGTAAAATTTTCATTGGCGGGAGGAACCACGTGTCGGCTCACCATTGCGACAGATGTCACCCACTCATTGGACAGGAGGCGCCTATGATAGATTGACACGTGGCACGGCCCAACAGTGTCCCATTCCGATGAAAAAGGCTAGCCCACTAAGAATTAGCAGGCCGGCCCATATAAGGCCTACTTGTGTCAGGTCCATTTAAGCCCATGGCCCATACGAGATGTGCCAATTCAGCCCGCCAACGGCCCGTTAACGATTTGACACCATTGCAGCCCATCGTCAGTTTGAGCCCGTTAACAACCCACTATATATTTGGGCTCAATATCGGCCCGATGTGGTTTCTGCTTGTTAACGGCCCATTCAAGGGATGAGCCAATTTTCAATATGTACATCTTTCGGCCTTTTAGCGGCCCATTTAAGTGTTCGGCCAATTTCCGGCTCGGTGTGTCTTTCAGTCTGTTCACGACCCATAAGTGAGTTGGGCCATTTGAAGTCGGACCTGAGTTTTGTCCTTTCAACGGCCCATGCTCTTCATGGTCCAATATCAGCCTGGTTTCTCTTCCGGCCTGCTAAAGGCCCACAACACAGTTGGGCCATTTACAGTACAACCTGACTTTCGGCCTCTTAGCGGCCCATGCTCCTCATGGTCCAGTACGAGCCTGGTGTATCTTCACGGCCCACCAGTCCGGCCCATATCACATAGCCTAGACGCCCGAGGACCCCCCTAATCCAGGACTCCCTCATGCATCCAGGCCAGATATAATGCTTAGCGTTTGCATGTGTGCCCGATTCCAAGCGGCACCAAAGGAGTCGCATCACCTCGCGATGAAGCGAATACTTTGATATTTGGCTCACACACGAACACTAGGATTATGGTATCCAAAGGGCTCAGAGTTTGATCTAGTTGGATTCTCAGATGCTGATTATGCTGGTGAAAAGGTTGATCGCAAGTCTACATCAGGCACATGTCATTTTCTTGGATGATCTCTTGTCTATTGGTCTTCAAAGAAGCAAAAATATGTATCACTTTCCATTGCTGAATCTAAATACATTGCTGTTGGATCTTGTTGCGCTCAGCTTCTCTGGATGAAGCAAACACTCAAGGACTATGGCATCAACATGAAGAGTGTGCCCCTCTACTGTGACAATGAAAGCGCCATCAGGGTTGCTCACAAGCCAGTTCAGCACTCGAAGACAAAGCACATTTAGATCCGTCATCATTTTCTCAGAGACATGTTCTGAAGGAAGACATTGATATCATTCATGTCAACACTGAAGATCAATTGACAGATATCTTCACAAAGCCCTTGGATGAGAAAAGGTTTTGCAAGCTGTGGTGTTTGCTAAATATCTTAGAATCCTTGAATGTCATGTGAATGGACACACATCTTAACGCTTGTGCATATTGATGACTTAGGTGCGCAACACACAAAGTAACATATGTCTTCAATTCATGGATACATACACTCTAAGTGTGAATACATTAATGCAAAATTTGACTTCAGAGCACCACGATAATTGTGCGCCGTGTCTGGGTCTAATACTTCGTATACGGTGGGTAACACCACCATCAATCTTTCTTGAAGAGTTATGTTTGGTGTCATGTCGCATTATCTTCAAAGTTGGTTTGTAGAACCATTGACCAAATATGAGTATTTGGAAAACATATACGCCTCTGCGTGGCGGGATTCTCGCTATCGAGGCCGATGTCTTCGGTCTTCTTCGGCCACACTTTCTGGGCCATGAATAGCAGCTTCCAGATGTCTTCGTGCGTTGTGTCGAAGAAGTGCTTCAGGGTCCGAGGATCTTCCGGATTGAACTCCCACATATGGGAGGGCCGGAGTTGGCAGGGGACGGTCTGGCGGAAGAGCATCACCTGAATCACATTAGTGAGACTGGTGTTCTTGTTTATCATGTTTGTAATTGATACGCCTCCAACGTATCTATAATTTTTGATTGCTCCATGCTATATTATCTATTGTTTTAGGTAATATTGGGCTTTATTATCCACTTTTATATTATTTTTGGGACTAACCTATTAACCGGAGGCCCAGCCCATTTGTTATTTTATGCCTATTTGATGTTTGAGGAAAAGGAATATCGACAGAGTCAAAACGGGCGAAATCAAGCTGGAGAAGTTGTTTTGGAAGGAAACCCACCGATGGACTTGGACCCCACGTCCGAAGATACAGGAGGTGCTCACGAGGTGGGGGCGCGCCCCCGGGCGCGCCCGCCTCGTGGGGCCCACGTAACTCCACCGACGCATTCTTTCACCCATATATACCTACGCACCCTAAAACTTCCGAACAGAAGATAGATCGGGAGTTCCGCCGCTACTAGCCTCCAGAGCCACCAAAAACCAATCGGGACCCCTTTCCCAAGCACCGTCTTGGGAGGGGGAACCTCATCCGTGGCCATCTTCATCATCCGGCGCTATCCATGACGAGGAGGAGTAGTTCACCCTCGGGCTGAGGGTATGTACCGATAGCTATGTGTTTGATCTCTCTCTCGTGTTCTCGACTTCACACGATCTTGATGTATCGCGAGCTTTGCTATTATAGTTGGATCTTATGTTTCTTCTCCCCCTCTTCTCTCTTGTAATGGATTGAGTTTCCCCTTTGAAGTTATGTTATCGGATTGAGTCTTTAAAGATTTGAGAACACTTTATGTATGTCTTGGTGATCAACTTGCGGGTTTCGTGACATTGGGAACCTATGCATAGGGGTTGGCACACGTTTTCGTCGTGATTCTCCGGTAGAAACTTTGGGGCACTCTTTGAAGTACTTTTATGTTGGTTGGATGAATCTGAGATTGTGTGATGCATATCGTATAATCATGCCCACGAATACTTGAGGTGACATTGGAGTATCTAGGTGACATTAGGGTTTTGGTTGATTTGTATCTTAAGGTGTTATTCTAGTACGAACTCTAGGGCTGTTTGTGACACTTATAGGAATAGCCCAACGGATTGATTGGAAAGAATAACTTTGAGGTGGTTTTGTACCCTACCATAATCTCTACGTTTGTTCTCTGCTATTAGTTGCTTCGGAGTGACTATTTGTTGCATGTTGAGGGATTGTTATATGATCTATCTATGTTATTATTGTTGAGAGAACTTGCACTAGTGAAAGTATGAACCCTAGGCCTTGTTTCCTATCATTGCAATACCGTTTACGCTCACTTTTATCATTAGTTACCTTGCTGTTTTTATATTTTCAGATTACAAAAACCTTTATCTACTATCCATATTGCACTTGTATCACCATCTCTTCGCCGAACTAGTGCACCTATACAATTTACCATTGTATTGGGTGTGTTGGGGACACAAGAGACTTTTTGTTATTTGGTTGCAGGGTTGTTTGAGAGAGACCATCTTCATCCTACGCCTCCCACGGATTGATAAACCTTAGGTCATCCACTTGAGGGATATTTGCTACTGTCCTACAAACCTGTGCACTTGCAGGCCCAACAACGTCTACAAGAAGAAGGTTGTGTAGTAGACATCAGTAATGCGCTTTTGCAGTATTAACACTTCTGCTGTGGACCCCTAGTCCAGACCCTTAGCGGTCCATGAGCTGAACCGCATAGGGGGTCCGGATCTGAACTCAGGAGCGGCCGCCCATTTGGTGTCGCGAGGTTCGGTGATGTAGAACCACTCCTGTTGCCACACCTTGACGGTCTCCAAGAAGGCCCTTTGGCCAAACTGCGTTGGGGAGCTTGCTCACCATGGCGCCGCCGCGGTCCGCATGCTTCCAGTCAACCACCTTCGGCTTCAGATTGAAGACTTTAAGCCATAGGCTGAAGTGTGGAGGGATGCGAAGTAATGCCTCACACACGACAATGAACGCCGAGATGTGAAGGAAGGAATTTGGGGCTAGATCATGGAAATCTAGCCGAGGCCCCAGACAAATGGGTGGAGGGGAAACCCTAACCCACGGAGAAAGTGAGGGATGAATACAACCCTTTCGCCGGGCGCCGGAGTGGGGATGACTTGGTCTTTGGCGGGGAGCCTGTGCGCTATGTCCGCAGACAGATACCCCGCCTCCCGGAGCTCCATGACGTCCTTCTCCGTGACGGAGGAGGCCTACACTTGCCCTTAGAACCAGATCCAGACATGGATGGAGAGGTTGGTGGCGGTGGAAAAGATTGAAACTTGGGCGCTGGAGCTTGAGGATGGGGAAATAGGAGAAGGGAGAAGGCGTGGGGAGAAAAGAGGGATCTTTATCCACTTATATAGGCCATGAATATCAAACACCCCCTCAAGCCTTAAAACTTGCCTGTTTCCAAGGGGTCACGCAAATGCCACGGTTGGATTACCCAAAACCGCATTGATGAGCATCCCGCAATAAGCGGACACGATCTCTGTTTTGACAGGACGTGTCTATAGAGGCTGTGCCTCGAAACGTGAAGCGGGAGGCGAAAAACGGTTCGAAATAGTAAAGGGGCCCGACGTGACGTTTTGCCTGGGCTCCCTGGAACGCCCAAGTGGGTTGTGCCCACCTGGTGGTCCTCCTCTGGTACTTATTTGCTCCAATATTCATCAAATATACCATAAAAATTATCCGTGAAGTTTCATCTTGTTTGGAGTTGTGCAGAATAGGTAGCCTAACGTAGCTTTTTCAGGTCCAGATTTCCAGCTGCCAGAATTCTCCCTCTTTGTGCGTACCTTGCAAATTATGAGAGAAAAGGCATTAGAATTACTCCAAAAAGCATTATTATGCATAAAACATCATAAATAACAAGAAGAAAACATGATGCAAAATGGACGTATCAACTCCCCCAAGCTTAGACCTCGCTTGTCCTCAAGCGAAAACCAAAATCGAAAAACATGTCCACATGCTTAGAGAGAGAGGTGTCGATAAAAACAAAATACGAACATAGAAGCATCATGTAGATTATTATAACAGCAACAAATTTAAATGTAAGATTTTTATCATAGACTTCTCATGAATAAGTGACAATTCATCACACTATTGAAGTATAAAGCAAAAACTCTATTAGAAACCAACAAACTATGTTTTCAGTCAACTTTACAACTACAACTCATCATCTTTTCAGGAAGGGTCACGTGTCGGAGCCTTTAGGCAAGTCCACATACTCAACCATCATATAGTCTTCCATTATTGCTAACACTCACCGCATACACATGAGCAAAACGTTTCAACCAGACACATAGAAAGATAGGGGCTTATAGTTTTGCCTCCCAACGTGTTCACCTCAAGGGTGTTGTCAACAATAATAACTCATGCCACCCATATTCAACTGGACATATGTGCCTAGATCTTTCCTCACCACATGATGCTTGCCAAAGGAGAAAATAAAAAGGAATAGAGGGAAAAAACTTTTGACTCTTTGCATAAATGTAAATACATGAAAGTAAAAGATAGGCCCTTCGCAGAGGGAAGGAGAGGTTCCCACGCGCTTATTTGTTTGTATGCTCAATGCCTTAGTGCAAAAGAACGTCATGTTGCATTGCCCCTTGTGATAGCGAACTTTATTATGCAGTGTGTTGCTTTTATTCTTCACCATCACAAGTTCGTGCAACGCTGAATTTTCTCTTACACTAGATGATCTCACACATTTAGAAGCAATTTGTATTGCCTTTTTGCACCGATGACAACTTACTTGAGGGACCTTGCTCAATCCCTAGGTAGGTATGGTAGACACTTGAAAATAAGATTTGGGTTTAAGGGTTTTCTGATGCACAAGTAGTATCTCTACTTGGTGCGGAATTTTTGGCTAGCAAAGATAGGGGCAACCACCACATGTTGAAGGATCTATGACAATATAACTTCTATGTGAACATGAACAAACATAAATCATTAAGTTGTCTTCCTTATCCAACATAACCAATTTTGGCATATAATATTTTGATGGGGGCTCACAATCACAAAAGATTTCTAGGATAGTATATTTATATGTGAATCTTCTCTTCCCTTATTAACTCTTTCATGAGTTGCATTATTGACCAATGCTATGTTTGTCAATCTCTAATAAAATTTCCTACTCATACTTTTCCTTATGTGGTGTCATCACCTACCATAAGATTAGCATATGATCTTCCTGATTTATTTCCTTTTTTATTTATTTCCTTTCTTTTTATTGCAACATGAAAGTAAAGAAATCAAAAAACTCAAACTAACTTTATTATATATTTCGCACACGATTACAAGGATAGATCACTAAGCAAACTCTCGAAAAGAAAGGATCGAACTAAACTTTTATTCATGTAAGCAAAAGATCGAACTAAGATCAGTAAAGGAAAAAGATAGTGGGGATGGTATGATATCGGGGCACCTCCCCCAAGCTTGGCGGAAGCCAGGGGGAGTGCCCATACCTGATACTCAATTTTCTTTTGGTGATGAAGAGGATGGTGGTGGTGATATAACTCCCAATATATCCATGATTGCCTCCTTCATGCTTTGAATCTCACGAAGGGCTTTATGGAGCAGCTCCGTGTTCTTATGCACTTCGTCCATGATATGCTTATTCTCCAGCCCCCAAGAACTTGCTCCTGCATCACTTTCTCTTGGACGGGATATGTCCCAATTGGATGGTATGTGCACACGAGGAGTGTTTTCGAACCCATATTTGTGAATCAAATTGTGAAAATTGTTATGATGTAACCTGTGTAAGGGTCTTCTTGGTGGGAGTTCTTCTTGCCCTTCAAGGTTCTCTTGATTGTTTGCTGATCTCATGGCGTGGTGAGGGTTAGGATGAGTGGAGATGCCAGCTAAGGTGCCCCTCTCAGAATATGGAAGGTGAACCTCAGAAGAGTTTTCTTCATCCTCCTCCATGGCACCCTCCTCGACTCCTTCTCTCCATAGTTCTCCCTGTGCCAACCAAGCATCTCCCTCTTCATGGTTGGAGAGGGAAGAATCCATGATACCTGTCGTGGCAGATTTGACAGAAAACAGCAAGAAAAGAGAACAGAAGATATCTCCGTGATATGGTGGTCAATAGGTTCGGGGGTATATAAAGAATTTTTTATCTTGGGAAACAAGCAAATGGAAGAAAAACGGAGTCCGGAAGGTACCCCAGGTGGGCACAACCCACAGGCGTGCTGGCAAGCGCACGCATACAGTGTCTTGTGCCCACAGGCACGCTCTGGAAGTTTCTTATTTTCCTAATTTTCTAAATATTCCAAAACTGACAAAAAATATTTTTGCGGATTTTTCGGAGTCCATTTACTTACCGTATCACGTACCTCCTTATCTTCATGATTCTGGAGTGTTCCGGAAGGACTATTTTATGTGTTCTTCCGGTGTCAAAGTTTGGATAATATTGCTTTCAACATTAATGAGCGTACCTGAGATATAATGTTTTATTCGTTGCGCATTCACAACTTTTGGGTTAGTGCCTTCGTCATTATTTATTTTGATAGCTCCAGACCGATAAACATCCTCGGTAACATAGGGTCCTTCCCATTTTGAGAGGAGTCTTCCTGCAAAGAACCTGAAACGAGAGTTGTACAAAAGAACATATTCTCCAACTTTAAACTCACGCTTTTGGATTCTTTTATCATGCCATCTTTTAACTTTTTCTTTAAACAACTTAGCATTTTCATAAGCTTTAGTTCTCCATTCATCTAATGAGCTAATATCAAATAACCTCTTTTCACGGCAAGTTTGAAATCATAGTTGAATTCCTTGATTGCCCAATATGCTTTATGTTCTAACTCAAGAGGCAAATGACAAGCTTTTCCATAAACCATTTTATAAGGAGACATACCCATGGGATTTTTATATGCTGTTCTATAATCCCAAAGTGCACCATCTAATTTCTTAGACCAATTCTTCCTAGACCTATTGACAGTATTTTGCAAAATTGATTTTATTTCTCTATTGCTAAGTTCAACTTGACCACTAGACTGAGGATGATAAGGTGATGCAATTCTATGGTTAACATCATACTTGGCAAGCATTTTACGTAAAGCACCATGAATAAAGTGTGAACCACCATCAGTCATTAAATATCTAGGGACTCCAGACCTTGGGAAAATAACTTCCTTAAGCATTTTAATAGAGGTGTTGTGATCAGCACTACTGGTTGGAATAGCTTATACCCATTTAGTAACATAATCAACAACAACCAAAATATGTGTATACGCATTAGTGGAAGGAAAAGGTCCCATGTAATCAAATCCCCAAACATCAAATGGTTCAGCAGCAAGTGAATAATTCAAACGCATTTCTTGACGCTTACCGATATTACCTATTCTTTGACATTCATCACAAGATAAGACAAACTTACGGGCATCCTTGAAGAGAGTAGGCCAATAAAATCCAGATTGCAATACCTTGTGAGCAGTTCTATCTCCAGCGTGATGCCCTCCATAAGCTTCGGAGTGACATTTCCGAAGGATTTGTCCCTGTTCATGCTTAGGTATACAACGTCTAATAATGCCATCTACTCCTTCTTTTTAAAGATGTGGGTCATCCCAAAAGTAGTGTCTTAAATCATAGAATAATGTTTTCTTTTGTTGGTATGTAAAGCTAGGTGGTAAATATTTAGCGACAATATAATTAGCATAGTCAACATACCAAGGAGTATTATGAGCAACATTTATTGCAGCTAACTGCTCATCAGGAAAACTATCATCAATAGGTAGTGGGTCATCAAGCACATTTTCAAGCCTAGACAAGTTATCACCTACGGGGTACTCAGCTCCCTTTCTATCCGTGATATGCAAATCAAATTCTTGTAGCAAGAGAATCCATCGAATAAGTCTAGGTTTAGCATCTTTCTTTTCCATAAGATATTTAATAGCAGCGTGATCGGTGTGAAAAATTACTTTTGAGTCAAAATATAAGATCTAAATTTATTACAAGCAAACACCACCACTGCTAAGAATTCTTTTTCAGTAGTTGTATAATTTCTTTGAGCACTGTCTAGAGTTTTACTAGCATAATGGATAACATTCAGTTTCTTATCAACTCTTTGTCCTAGAACAACACCAACAGTATAATCACTAGCATCACACATAATTTCAAAAGGCAAGTTCCAATCAGGTGGTTGAACAATAGGTGCAGAAATTAAGGCTTTTTTGAGTGTTTCAAAGGCTTCAAAACAATCATCATCAAAAACAAAAGGACATCATTTTGTAAAATATTTGTAAGAGGCCTAGAAATTTTAGAAAAGTCTTTGATAAATCTCCTATAGAAACCAGCATGACCTAGGAAACTACGAATACCTTTGATATCTTTAGGACATGGCATTTTCTCAATTGCATCAACCTTAGCTTTGTCCACTTCAATACCTCTTTCAGAAATTTTATGACCCAAGACAATACCTTCATTAACCATAAAGTGGCACTTCTCCCAATTCAAGACAAGATTTGTTTGTTCACATCTCTGCAAAACTCGATCAAGATTGCTTAAACAATCATCAAAAGACTTCCCATAGACAAAGAAGTCATCAATGAAAACCTCAACAATCTTTTCACGAAAATCAAAGAATATAGCAGTCATACATCTTTGAAAGGTAGTAGGTGCTTTGCATAAACCAAAAGGCATACGTCTATAAGCATAAGTTCCAAAGGGACAAGTGAAAGTGGTCTTTTATTGATCAGGTTGAGAAACAGGTATTTGTGAAAAAACAGAATATCCATCAAGGAAGTAAAGTGTGTGTGCTTAGATAATCTTTCTAGCATTTGATCAATGAAAGGCAGCGGGTAATGATCTTTTCTAGTTGCTTTATTTAATTTTCTAAAAGCAATTACCATTATATAGCCTGTAACAATTCTTTGTGGAATAAGTTCATTCTTATCATTAGGAACAACAGTAATACCTCCTTTCTTAGGAACACAATGAACAGGGCTTACCCATCTACTATCATATATAGGATAGATTATAGATGCTTCCAGAAGTTTTAATATTTCCGTTCTTACCACTCTTTCATCTTCGGATTTAACCGACGATGGTGATCAACAACGGGTTTAGCATCAGGTTCCATATTAATCTTGTGCTGATATAGAGTGGGACTAATGCCCTTCAAATCATCAAGAGTATATCCAATAGCAGCTCGGTGCTTCTTTGGAACTTTGAGTAATCTTTCTTCATCATGTTTTGAAAGGTTAGCACTAATAATAGCAGGATATATCTTCTTTTCATCAAGATAAGCATATTTCAAAGTGTCTGGCAATTGTTTTAATTCAAACAGAGGATCACCTTTAGGTGGAGGAGGACCTCCTAGAGTTTCAATAGGCAAATTGTGTTTAAGCAGATGGCGTTGTTCAAAGAAAATATCATCTATTTCATTTCTTTCATGCATATGTAAATCATTTTCATGGTCTAGCAAATATTGTTCTAGTGGATCAGTAAGAGGCACAACAATAGAAGCAAGACCAATTATTTCATCCTTACTAGGCAATTTTTTTTCATGAAGCTTTCTACTAAACTTGGAAAAATTAAACTCATGAGACTCATCACCAAAGCTAACACCGACAGTTTGTTTCTCACAATCTATTCGAGCATTAACGGTGTTCAAGAAAGGTCTACCAAAGATAATTGGACAAAAGTCATCTTGTGGGGAACAAAGAACAAGAAAATCAGTAGGGTATTTTATTTTCCCACACAAGACTTCAACATCTCTAATAATTCCAATTGGTGATATAGTATCTCTATTAGCAAGTGTAATAGTAACATCTATGTCTTCTAGCTCTACGGGTGCTATGTCATTCATAATTTCTTGATATAAGGAGTAGGGAATAGCACTCATGCTAGCACCTATGTCACATAAACCATGATAACAGTGATCCCCTATTTTAACTGAGACAACGGGCATGCCAACAACAGGTCTGTGTTTATCCTTTTTATCAGGTTTGGCAATTCTAGCAGCTTCTTCGCAGAAGTAAATAACACACTCGTCTACATTTTCTTCCAAGTGATCCTTGACCATAGAAATACTAGGTTCTACTTTAATTTTTTCATCCGGTTTAGGTGTCCTAATATAACTTTTGTTGACCACAGTTGAAACTTTAGCATATTCCTTTATCCTAACAGGGAAAGGCGGTTTCTCAATATAAGCAGTAGGAACAACTGGATCAAAATTATAAAGTATAGTTTCTTATTTAGCTAGTACTGGTTCTTTAATTTCTTCTTTAATAGGTGGATGATATTTAAACCACTTCTCTTTAGGAGATCGACGTGAGTAGCAAATGATTCACAAAAGGAGGCTACCTTTGAAAAGCATCGGTATTCATATAAGATTTAACACAATCATACTTCAGCTTAATACCTGAGACTCTACCTTCGTCAAGTTCACAATCTTCAGAGTAGCGTTTAATTCTTTCTAAAAGATCCCACCGTAATTCAATAGTGTTCTTCATGAAGGAACCAATACAAGAAGTATCGAGCATGGATTGCTACTCAACAATGCATTCCCTTAGGCCCAAATATGGTGAAGTGTCATGTAGTCGATGTTCACATGATACCATGTCAGGGAAAATATACAGGGGCAGACATTTCCCCTGACCCGTGCACGGACAAGCCAAGGACAAGATGAAGATCGAAAAACCAAGAGATTTAAAGAACCAACCTACAGCTTAGAGAGGCCTAGATCGAGCCAGAGGAGCGAGATATCGGCAAGAGATTGGCCTCCCTTGCCGGGCAGGCGAGCCCGGCAAGGGGCGAGGCCACCACCAGAAGCAAGCAGCCAAGACTCCCCGGCAGGGCCTGCCGGGGGTCACGGGGGTCAAACCACCCCACCAACCACTCAAGCACGACCCACGTCGTCAATCAGTGCGGTGTCAAGCTGCAAGATGATTAAGTGGCAGCCATTCCCTACAGAAGAAACCCACAGATGACACCCGTCCTACGACGTGTCAAGGGAACAGGCGCAAAGCTGGTAGGATAGCCCGGCAGGCCTTGCCGGGCAACCAGTGATGTGACACTAAGCGGCGCATTTAATGCACCCTGTCAGCCCGCAAAGTTAGGTATGATAGCACTATTTGCTATCATATTAGTGGATAATGACCACTTTGCCACTGTGGTGACCCCTTAATCTATAAAAGGAGGCCCATGGCACTCGTATAAGGGGTTAGAAGGTTTGAAAGTTGACGAACCTAAGCCACCATACGCGCGTAGTCGCTGCGGCCCTGAGGCAGACCTTGCCGAGCAAGTGTACTACGCACCACTCCACTCATTCCACCATCAATCCACCAAAGCAAGAGTAGGGTCTTACGCCTTGCGGTGTCCCAAACCTGGGTTAATTGCTGGTGTGCTCTCTGTCGTGCTACTGTGCGCTGGTTTGCTCTTTGTGCAACGCGACGTCCCCCTGCCGAACCAACAAGGGGCCGCCCGGTCCGATAGGTGGCCGCGGATATCCCGCGACATCTTTGGCGCGCCAGGTAGTGGGCTCGCTTGTGCGAACCTAAAAGTGTGTGCCTTCATCATCATATTCATCTTCGACGGCGCCTTCGACCATGGCGCCCGCGGAGGTGCAAAAGCGGTGTGGGGGAGGACCCACTCCCACGCAGTGTTGTTGCTCCTGCCGAACCAACAAGGGGCCGCCCGGTCCGATAGGTGGCCGCGGATATCCCGCGACATCTTTGGCGCGCCAGGTAGGGGGCTCGCTTGTGCGAACCTAAAAGTGTGTGCCTTCATCATCATATTCATCTTCGACGGCGCCTTCGACCATGGCGCCCGCGAAGGTGCAAAAGCGGTGTGGGGGAGGACCCACTCCCACGCAGTGTTGTTGCTCTCCAAGATTTGCCGTAGCAACGGTCATGACCAAGACCATGGTCGATGACGCTGAATTTACCCCGGCGGTTCGTATGGCGCCATCGCCATCCGAACGCTACCCGGACGAAGGGGCGCAAGGCATGCAGGCGCGAGCTCCCTCCTTCCTGTCCTTCTATCTCGTCAGCAGTCGAGTTGCTCTGTCCTCGGCATCATCGATGTCGATGATTACCATGCGATGCTCGGTCCAGTATTTTCCCCGCCGTGGGTAATCCTGAGCAAAATGCTGGTATGAATCCATCGGTCGATGCCCCGGCAAGCACACTTCGGCAAGGCTGCCCGCACTGGCACAGCCATATGACGGCAGCCGCTGTACTAACTCGAGGGGAGGGGAAGCAAAAAGGAAGGAGGCCAGTGAAGTCTGACGCCATGCCCCTATGCCCTCCAGCTACAAGAAATACATGCCGACCCTTGCCGGGAGAAAGGGAATCACCCGATTGCCTTCTACTTCTCCAGGCACCGCGGACGCGTTGAACACGCGCGGCCCGGCAGGCGAAAAAGAAGCTTTTGAAAGCTAAGTTCATAGCAACACTCCTCGTTGATACATTTTTAGATTTTTGTTGTCGTTTATCCCTTGGTTCTAGTGAGTGTTCATATTGTGAAAGCCCTCATGCGAATGGAACCTTGGCTAGTTTCTTTGATCGCACCATCGTCCTGTCCAGAGCAACACTCGCATGATGAGAGGCTGCATCGAGAGCTACCTAGGAAAAACCTGCCGAGACGCATCCACGCCAAGATGACTGTTAAGGGCCGGACCCTTATGACAATCGCGGCAATATGATATCGGCAGGCATCCAGAGCATACATAGGAATTGATCATACAAACTCAAACATATAGAGTTCAACGGGATAAACAGCATTTAAAGATTCAGCAAGGAATATCATTTTCCCACAAACACTAGAGATAAAGTGACTAAACACAAAATATGCGTCATTTCTGTTACAGGACTAGACGGAATAACTTAAACATGGAGAACCCTGTCGGCGAGAGGAACAGCTTTCTTCTCAAAGGCGGCGATGTCAATGCCCGGTGGCGGCCTCTTGAAGCCATCACCAAGGTTGAGCTCTGGGTGGCGATAGGCGATGTTGCTCAAGACCATGAATAAGGCGTCGCGAGCGAGCCTCCGCGACTTGGTCGCGAAGTGCTCTGCCCTCCCCTCTTCATGCACCTTCAGCTTGTCGATCAATTCGTTGAAGAAGATCCCCACCTTGACACTAGGGACCTCCTACTCGCTGGCTGAGTAGACTGGGCCGTCCATGCCCATCGCCGTAGCCTGGGCCCCAAGGCTTTCTGCAACATCAATCAGGCTCTTGATCCAGTGGTCGCTCATGTCGACCTGATTCTTCAGCTTGTCCTCTGCATCTTGCCGGAGACGCTTGGCGTTTTCCAACTCCTTAGATAGCTGCTGCTGCCAGGATTCAAGGGACTCTGCTGACTTTTCCAGCGAGCCAATCCTCGCCCTCATATCAGAGATATTGCTATTAGCGGTCTCCAAGCTTTGCATCTTGGAGGAGAGTTGCGGCTGCACATCAGCTAGGTGAAGCTCCACTTGTCGTGCCTCTTCTTTGAGTGCCTCCACCTGCTTGGCGCTCCCGGCAAGGTCTTCGTTTAGGTTGGCCACCTGCCGCTCGAGCTCAGCCTTAGCAGAGGATGTGGCACCCAGATCTTCAACAAGCATCTTCAGCTAGGCGGCATGACTAGTAGCAAGGGTATCCAGAGCAGCCCCATGCTCTCGTCCTTCATTTCTTTGGTGTGCTGCTACACCAAGGTCTCCAAACTCTCATCCTTGGCACAGAGGGTGGCTTCGAGATTCCCCTCCCGAAGGGAGATTTCTTGCTCCCTGCGCCCTTCCCGGGCCAAGATATCCTCCCTCATCATCTGAAGCGTCTCCTGCTGCTTCATGAGCGCCTTGAACTGCTTGTCATGCCATTCGCGCAACTCCAGGCACTTGTCCTTTAGCTTCTGATCCACTTTGCCAACGGATTCACGCCGCTCCTTGAGCTCCTGCCACTTCTGATTGTGTCGGGCCTGCATTTCCTTCAAGCCCACTACCATGGACTCGATGAAGGACAAATCCATGGTAATGGCCGCTGAGTCATCGACCTCCCCGCCTCCTAGATACAACGGTGCCAAAAGATGCTGAAGCTCTTCATCGAGCTCTGCATCTATCAAGGATGGGCCGGGGGCTCCAATATCAGGCAACAGCAACACCACGGCCAGCGTATTCGAGGAAGACGACATGGCATCAGCAGCGCCCCGGAAGAGGGGAGCGGACCCATGGTTTGAAGAGGAATCTTCGCCTCGATAACCACTTCCTCCACCGGGGCGCTCTTCAGAGAATGTTCCACCACTGCCAAGGAACCTTGTGTTCCCCCGGCAATGAGATCCTGCCCCTGGATAGCCGCGACCTTCACGACGGACCTCCCTATGTCCGCCACCACCTCCAACAAATCTGGTTCTTCGACCTGGGGGTCTGCAGATAGAAGGGGCCAGTAAACAAATGAAAGGATGGAAGCCTTGAAGCAGACAAAGAAGCCAGCGGGGGCAGCCAGAGTATAAAAGAAAAGAAGAGTTGAGCTAGATACCCGGAGAAGTCTGTCGGGTAGAGGTCTCTGTTTCCCCGGCGACAATCGTTGTCGGGTTACGAGCTTCACACTATGTCGGGTAGGCTTGGCAACCTTCTGCGATGTCTCTGCCATGAGGGATTCCATGATGACAACTTCGGCTCAGGCGGCAGGGGAGACGTGCTCCTCAAGAAGCGGCTCACCCTGCATTACCTTGCCCCCTCCGCATGAAGGTACGGGAAGGCCGTCTCCACCATCTCTAGCGGGCGAGGTCAAGTCTCCGGTCTCAGACCGGGGGCTGAGCTGAGGGCTCGGCACAGGATCTTCTGCATCCTTCCCTGCTGAAGCCCAGCCCTTTGCGCCCTTCAGCGACCCGAGGCACCGGAGTATCTTCCGGGAGTGGTGGACAAGGGTCTCAGTGTACTCCTCCACCTCCCTGATCGGCGACAACAAACAAAGACAAGAGGTCAGTTAGCAAAAATATTCGGATCTGCTTAGGAAGATATCTACCATAAAGAAAAATCCTCCTTACTCTTCTGGGATGAGCATGGAGGTCAAATTGAACTCCGTGGGAGGAGGGGACTCTCGTCCTCTCTTTAGAGATGGAAGGGTGGAGCTCTCAGGCAGCTTCGGTGCCTGCCGCGACTCCAAAAGCTCCCGGGAGGGCGAGCTCTGCGAGGAACTCGAGCCGAAGCGGGAGCTGGACTCCTGCTCCGAGATCACCGACCGTCTGGCAGAAGATGCCCTGGCCCAAGCAAGACGAGGGGATTAGCGACACACCCCCTCGGCCTTGGTGGACTTGAGGAAGTCCTCTTCACCTTCTTGGCGGGTGGCACTGGGTTGGAGGCCGCAACTCCCCGGGCTGCGGCATGCCTATGGGTACGCTGGTCTGGGTCCGGTGTGGGGGCTTGCGGTTCTGCCGCAAGCCAGCCCTCTTCAGGGGCCGCTACCGCACTCCCCTCCCTCTCCGCCTCCTCTCCCTCCTGGAGCTCCTTTGCTGTCGTGGCTAGAGCGTCTAGCTCGGCAAAGTTATCCCCGACAAGCTCTCCCCCGGCAGTATCTTCCGTGGCTTGCGCCTCACTGCCACCCTGGGAAGAGCTCCCATTCCCAGCCTTCCCTTTGCCTTTCCCGGCTTTTGCAGCCTTCTCCATTTCTGCACGCCGGGCCTCCTTGTCTTTCGTGACTCTCTTCAGAATATACGCTACCTCCACATCAGAGGTGCGTTTATACATGTCATCTTCAGCCCTGGTGGCCTATTCCACCAATGTGCTCGACCACTGGAGCTCTTCGTCGAGAGAAGGGAACCGCCAAGTGCCCGACACTCCCTCAGCGTTGCAATCCGGCATCCACTTCAGTATTTGATCCCGGGCAGAGTTGATGTTCAGGGGAACAACGGTTGCCGGGAGCTTGAACATCTCGAAGCGACCGAACAGCTGGTCGCACAACCAAGCGTAACCATAAACTAACAAATAGTTGGCCAGCCCGGGCAGCAGTCTCATCCTATCCGCGGCACCATCATACTGCCACGCAGGCCTGTCCCTATCCTACAACGGTGAAATGCGGCGGAGGAGGAAGTCTGCCCCCACATGCTCGACGGTTAACCCGGTAGCCACCAGGCGGATGATCCTATTTATTGTCGGGCGCAACCTGTCCTCAGAAAGGCCCTTGGCGCTCCAATCCTTGCCGCGCTCGACGCACTCTCGCCACGCCGCGAAAAAATCGGGGGCTCCTTTGTCCTGGATCCAACACCAGTCCCCTCTCCATTCATCCCATCTATCGCATTAGAACCCTGGGAGGTAATACTTCTTCGACTGCGGTATCCAGCTGATGATGTCAGAGTAGTTAACTCTGCTATCCACCGGCGGGAAGAAGTAATGTCGGAACAGATCCACATTGGGCATCACTCCGACGAAATTCTCGCACAGATACGCGAAGCACAAGGCATTGCAACAGAGTAGATGCACTCCAGGACATTATATGCATATTGTACCCATATCAAGGGCCAAGTTAGAGCAAGGACCTTGTGGGGTGAATAGGATTCATCATCTTTCTGCAAGTCTTGTGAAGAACTGCCTTTACATGTTCCATCATGTTGGATATCATTAACATCAAGTTTGTTGGCCGTTACATTGCTCCGTGAGGTTCTTTTGGATAAATCAGTGTGTGCAATTATATCTGACATGCATGGAAGACAACTAGTAGTTAGATTTATGAAATGAGTGCCTGTAGGAGACGACATAAATAGTAGGACTAGGGTTAACTAGCAGCAACAGGTCTCAAAAACGAAAGGGAGAACACAGATGAAAGCTATAGAATATGTATCATTTGTACTCGAGATTAACTAGATGGCACACAAAAGTATTAAAGAACAACATAGGTAATACTAGAAGTGGTATAATACTATAATCACCAGCCTGTGCGATAGCATTGGCTGATGGGTGATAACTATGGAACATCGTTACCTAAAGAACAAGTCTCTTAGCTGAACTATGGAACAACCTTAACTCCTGAACAAGACCCGTAAGAGATCAGCATGAATATACAGTGAAATGTGATAATCTATTTTCCATGCTTAGATGAATAATAAAGCCATAAATATTGCACACAAGTAAGATGAGGGTACAACCTATCTGGCCGCCATCCATAGGAGTGAGCATCATGTGCTGACTTGTCGATGGCCCTGCAGTTGTTGTGGTTGTCCATGTCGGGCACGCGCATTCGATGCATGGAACTGTTGAGTGGGGACTATAGCTCCCTTCTGGTGTATGCTTCCCTTGTTGGAGCAACTGCGGTGAGTCGGAAGACGGTGTGGCTGAAGATGCAAAAAACGCATAATGTTAGGAACGACACATCTCTCTGATCTGAAGAAATATCCTAAGAGATCAACATCAAGGTACAAGAGTGGTCACACGTTTGTTGACTCAAAACTAAATTGGGATCACACGATTTTATTTTATTTTGGTACTATCCAATCTACGCCGGATGGCTTGATGGCCATCTTGTGCCTCCCGGCTGACACTATTCGGAATCTTCCCCGAAGAGCCAACGACCACCGGCAGAGCAGCCTGCCTCTGCGGTCCGTGGCCCCGACCAAAACCCCGCTTCCCGCCCCACCGCACTGCCGTGGTTGCGCCGCCCCCGGGCCAATCCACAAAGACTCGCCGTCATCCAGATCCGGCGGTGGCAGTACCTTCAACCCACGCAACTCTAAGATAGCCATCTAAGTGCTGCTTCCGCAGCAAACTTGCGCCCCCGCACCCTTACGTTAGACACCAGCCAACCGGCAGCCTAGGAGCTCCGACGCCTCGAGTGGTGCTGCTTCCCATTGGGAATCGATTGGCCCAGAATAAAAATTCAGACAACTGACACCTAAATAAAGTGATTTGAGATGAGGGTGCGACTTATCTAGCGGCCCGGTGAAGTAGGCAGCTCCAACTGCCGAGTCGGTGAGGCCGGCGCAGTTGCGGTGGCTACCGGCGGCAGGGAAGCAGAGATGTCGCGACGGTCAACGGCTATGGGGAAGCAGCGCCGGGGCTCAAGACGGATCCCAAGTTGGAGCCGCTCCGGCGCCGTGAACAATGGCGGGGGTGAATCGGCTCCAGTACAGTTCACGCGACCGTCGTCGAGGCAGCTCCAGCAGCACGGAGTAAGAGGCACACGGCCCAGTGTGCAACAGCAAATGGACAGCGTCTCCGGCATTAGGGAGGAGGGCGACTGTGAATTTGGTGCGGTGGGGGGCGCCATGGAGGAGGGGATGAGGTTTCGCGGCTCGGGAGAAGGGAGCTTCCGGGGAGAAGGTGATTTGGCGCCCATGAGGTTTGAATGGGGAACTGGGAGGGGAGTGGAACAATGTCTTACGGACGCATTTGTCAGAAATGTGGGGGGAGTTACAGTTCTACCCCTGCCTTTAGGCTTCTCGGCTTGGGTCTGTGTACTGAGGGTCGGGTATAGTAGAGTAACTTTGCTTCTCCCAAATAGTGGGCGCGAGCGATTTCGAGCGAGGAGGGCGTGTTTTGAAATATAGTTGGCGCGAGCGATTTCGGGCAAGGAGGGCGTGTTTTGAAATATAGTGGGCGCGAGCAATTTCGGGCGAGGAGAGCGTGTTTTGAAATAGTGGCTGCGAGCTATTTCGGGCGAGGAGAGGGTGTTTTGCCGACCATGATTTATGAATTATTTGGCACATCTCATTTCGGCTGAGGAGAAAGCGCGCTTGGATGAAGTTACAAACCTACCCTCAATGTACAACGGGCCAATTGATGCACGTCCCACATAGGCCGGTAATTTCGCGTCTCCCATTTATTTGCTCGTGCGAATACCACCAAGCAGAGGGTGTTTAATGGTTCGTTCAAATTTTGGGAGAACGAGCATCCACGTCTACCTTACCAATTCGATTCGAATCAAATTTTGAAATATTAGCTTGCCACTTCTTTTATAGATGGAGAGATGATGCTTGGGAGTAATGTGTTTTTACATGCTCGTTGCCAACGATTTACTATATGACAAATAGTTGACCCACTCAAAAACGGGAATCAAACCCAACATGAAATATATCGATTCAATGAAATAGCTCGTTCACCAGGTCAAAATAGTGAACTAAATCCAAAATTGAACACCTCAATCGAGTAGCATGTTGTACAATATTATAGTACTCCATGAATGCTACGTCTTGAGCTTGCGTTGGTTTTCCCCGAAGAGGAGAGGATGATCCAGCAGAGTAGCATAAGTATTTCCCTTAGTTTTTGAGAACCAAGGTATCAATCCAGTAGGAGGCCACGCGCGAGTCCCTCGTACCTACACAAAACAAATAGCTCCTCGCAACCAACGCGAATAGTGGCTGTCAATCCCTTCACGGTCACTTACGAGAGTGAGATCTGATAGAGATGATAGATTTTGGTATAAAGATGCAAAGTAAAATAAAAGGCAAAGTAAAGAGCAAAGCAATAATAAAGCGTAGGAAGATTAATATGATGAAAATAGACCCGGGGCCATAGATTTCACTAGTGGCTTCTCTCAAGAGCATAGGTATTTTACGGTGGGTGAGCAATTACTGTTGAGCAATTGATGAATTGAGCATAGTTATGAGAGTATCTAGGTATGATCATGTATATAGGCATCACGTCGAGACAAGTAGACCGACTCCTTCCTGCATCTACTACTATTACTCCACTAAATCGACCGCTATCCAAGCATGCATCTAGAGTATTAAGTTAATGAAAACAGAGTAACGCCTTAAGCAAGATGACATGATGTATAGGAATAAATTCATGCAATATGATAAATACCCCATCTTGTTATCCTCGATGGAAACAATACAATACGTGCCTTGCTGCCCCTAATATCACTGGGAAAGGACACCGCAAGATTGAACCCAAAGCTAAACACTTCTCCCATTGCAAGAACTACCAGTCTAGTTGGCCAAACCAAACGGATAATTCGAAGAGACTTGTAAAGATAACTCAATCGTACATAAAATAATTCAGAAAAGATTCAAATATTGCTCATAGATAATCTTGATCATAAACCCACAATTCATCGGTCTCAACAAACACACCGCAAAAAGAAGATTACATCGAATAGATCTCCACGAGAGAGGGGGAGAACATTGTATTGAGATCCAAAAAAAGAGAAGAAGCCATCTAGCTACTAACTATGGACCCGAAGGTCTGAAGTAAACTACTCACACTTCATCGGAGAGGCTATGATGTTGATGTAGAAGCCCTCCATGGTGGAATCCCCATCCGGAGCTCGGAACAGGCCCCAAGATGGGATCTCGTGGATCTGAAAGTTGAGGCGGTGGAATTAGGTTTTGGCTCCGTGATTCGATCTAAAAGTGCGTGAGGTATATATAGGAGGAAGAAGTACGTCGGTGGAGCCTCGAGGGGCCCACGAGGTAGGGGGCGCACCCTGGGGGGGCGCGCCCTCCACCCTCATGGCCGCCTCGGAGCTTTCTTGACGGAGGGTCCAAGTCTCCTGGGTCTTATCCGATGAGAAAATCACGTTCCCGAAGATTTTATTCCGTTTGGACTCCGTTTGATATTCCGTTTCTTTGAAACACTGAAATAGGCAAAAAAGAGCAATTCTGGGCTGGGCCACCGGTTAATAGGTTAGTCCCAAAAGTAATACAAAAGTGGAAAATAAAGCCCAATATAGTCCAAAACATTAGATAATATAGCATGGAGCAATAAAAAATTATAGATACGTTGGAGACGTATCAGGCATCCCCAAGCTTAATTCCTACTCGTCCTCGAGTAGGTAAATGATAAAAAGAGAATTTTTGATGCAGAGTGCTACTTGGCATAATTTCAATGTAAATCTTCTTAATTCTGGTATGAATATTCAGATCCAAAAGATACAAGACAAAAGTTCATATTGACATAAAAATAATAATACTTCAAGCATACTAACAAAGCAATTATGTCTTCTCAAAATAACATGGCCAAGGAAAGTTATCCCTACAAAATCATATAGTCTGGCTATGCTCTATCTTCACCACACAAAGTATTTAAATCATGCACAACCCCGATGACAAGCCAAGCAATTGTTTCATACTTATGACATTTTCAAAACTTTTTCAATCTTCACGCAATACATGAGCGTGAGCCATGGATATAGCACTATATGTGGAATAGAATGGTGGTTGTGGATAAGACAAAAAGAGGGAAGATAGTCTCACATCAACTAGGCGTATCAAAGGGCTATGGAGATGCCCATCAATAGATATCAATGTGAGTGATTAGGGATTGCCATGCAACGGATGCACTAGAGCTATAAGTATATGAAAGCTCAACAAAAGAAACTAAGTGGGCGTGCATCCAACTTGCTTGCTCATGAAGACCAAGGGCAATTTGAGGAAGCCCATCATTGGAATATACAAGCCAAGTTCTATAATGAAAAATTCCCACTAGTATATGAAAGTGACAAAACGAGAGACTCTCTCTTTTTCTCTTTTTTTGTTGGGCCTTTTCTCTTTTTTTATGGCCTCTTCTCCTTTTTTTTTATTTTTTGTCCGGAGTCTCATCCCGACTTATGGGGGAATCATAGTCTCCATCATCCTTTCCTCACTTGGGACAATGCTCTAAAAATGATGATCATCACACTTTTATTTACTTACAACTCAACAATTACAACTCGATACTTAGAACAAAATATGACTCTATATGTGTGCCTCTGGCAATGTACCAAGATATGCAATGATTCATAAGTGACATGTATGAAAGAATTATGAACGGTGGCTTTGCCACAAATACGATGTCAACTAAATGATCATGCTAAGCAATATGACAATGATGGAGCGTGTCATAATAAACGGAATGGTGGAAAGTTGCATGGCAATATATCTCATAATGGCTATGGAAATGCCATGATAGGTAGGTATGGTTGCTGTTTTGAGGAAGGTATATGGTGGGTGTATGATACCGGCGAAAAGTGCGCGGTATTAGAAAGGCTAGCAATGGTGGAAGGGTGAGAGAAGTGCATATAATCCATGGACTCAACATTAGTCATAAAGAACTCATATACTTATTGCAAGAATCTACAAGTTATCAAAGCAAAGTATTACGCACATGCTCCTAGGGGGATAGATTGGTAGGAAAAGACCATCGCTCGTCCCCGACCGCCACTCATAAGGAAGACAATCAATAAATAAATCATGCTCCGACTTCATCACATAACGGTTCACCATACGTGCATGCTACGGGAATCACAAACTTTAACACAAGTATTCCTCAAATTCACAACTACTCAACTATCATGACTCTAATATTATCACCTCCATATCTCAAAACAATTATCAAGCATCAAACTTTTCTTAGTATTCAACGCACTCAAAAGAAAGTTTTACAAATCTTGAATACCAAGAATATTATTATTAAGCAAATTACCATGCTATTTAAGACTCTCAAAATGATCTAAGTGAAGCACGAGAGATCAATAGTTTATTTAAAACAAATCCACCACCGTGCTCTAAAAGATATAAGTGAAGTACTAGAGCAAAACTATCAAGCTCAAAAGATATAAGTGAAGCACATAGAGCAAAACTATCAAGCTCAAAAGATATAAGTGAAGCACATAGAGTATTCTAACAAATTCCAATTCATGTATGGCTCTCTCAAAAGGTGTGTAAATCAATGATTATTGTGGTAAACTAACAAGCAAAGACACAAATAATGCAAGACGCTCCAAGCAAAACACATATCGTGTGGTGAATAAAAATATAGCTCCAGGTAAAGTTACCGATGGAAGTGGACGAAAGAGGGGATGCCTTCCGGGGCATCCCAAAGCTTCGACTTTTTGGTGTCTTTGGATTATCATGGGGGTGCCATGTGCATCCCCAAGCTTAGGCTCTTGCCACTCCTTGTTCCATAATCCATCAAAAAAATTCACCCAAAACTTGAAAACTTCACAAAACAAAACTCAACAGAACTCTCGTGAGCTCCGTTAGCGAAAGAAAACAAAAGACCACTTCAAGGTACTGTAATGAACTCATTCTTTATTTATTATGGTGTTAAACCTACTGTATTCCAACTTCTCTATGGATCATAAACTATTTTACTAGCCATAGATTCATCAAAATAAGCAAACAACACACGAAAAACAGAATCTGTCAAAAACTGAACAGTCTGCAGTAATCTGTAACTAACGCAAACTTCTGGAACTCCAAAAATTCAGCAAAAATAGAAAGAACTAGACAATTTGTTTATTGATCAGCATCAATTGGAATCACTATTTTATCACGTTCTGGTGACTTTTAACAATTTTTTTCGTGAACCGAAAGTTTCTGGAAATTACAGCAAGATCAAATAACTATTATCCAAGAAGATCCTATAGATTTAACTTGGCACAAACACTAATTAAAACATAAAACCACATCCAAACATAAGGTAGATGGATTATTTATTCCTAAACAGAAACAAAAACAAAAAACTAAAAATAAAATTGGGTTGCCTCCCAACAAGCGCTATCGTTTAACGCCCCTAGCTAGGCATAAAAGCAAGGATAGATCTATGTATTGCCATCTTTGGTAGGCAATTCTTCAATGAGGCATCTATCTTTCTTAGAATTTTCTTTCCTTTTAGTAATTATCAAACTCTTAGGCACAAGATTGAAAAATTCATTTGTAGCAAAAGGTTCCTTAATGATAGCAAAAAGATCGGGGTGAATACTTATAGATTTAAGATCCGCAGTTTCCTTACTAGAGGATTCACCCTTATTCTTAGGAACATACATAAGCTTAGCAACTTTAGTAGGTGGACTTGGAGTATTTTTTTATGGAAGAAAAAGCGGTTCCCAAGTTGGTAATGATACCCTCAAGTTTATCAATTCTAGAGGAATCTTGATTTATTTTCTCATTAACTATGGGTTCCTTCTCCTTAATATTTTTCAAAGTTACTCCTACCTTAGATCCATATTGGGTAATTTGATTGTGGATCTTTTTATCTAGATTTTCAATTAACTCAACAGTAGCAACTTTATTTTCAATAATTTCAAGTCTTTGCATTACATGCTCCAAAGTTAACATAGTTCCATTAACCAAAAGAGGTGGTGAGCCAAATAAATCTATCATAGCGTTATAAGAATCAAAAGTATGACTACCCAAGAAATTCCCTCCGGTAATGGTATCGAGGATATATCTATACCAAGGATTAGCACATACATAAAAATTGCGGAGAAGAACTGAGGTAGATTGCTTCCTGGTAGATCTATTTTGAGCATTGCAAATTCTATACCAAGCGTGTTTTAGATTTTCTCCCTCCCTTTGTTTAAAATTTAGAACTTCATTCTCGAGATACAACGGAGAAGATATAAGACTATCCATAATGACAGTCAAACGAGGAAAAGGGCAAACAGAAAAGAGAGGAGGAGATTGGGAAAGAGAGGGCGAATAAAACGGCAAGGGTGAAGTGGGGGAGAGGAAAACGAGAGGCAAATGGCAAATAATGTAATGCGAGAGATAAGGGATTGTGATGGGTACTTGGTATGTTGACTTGTGCGTAGACTCCCGGCAACGGCGCTAGAAATCCTTCTTGGTACGTCTTGAGCTTGCGTTGGTTTTCCCTGAAGAGGAGAGGATGATGCATCAGAGTAGCGTAAGTATTTCCCTCAGTTTTTGAGAACCAAGGTATCAATCCAGTAGGAGGCCACGCGCGAGTCACTCGTACCTACACAAAACAAATAGCTCCTCGCAACCAACGCGAATAGGGGTTGTCAATCCCTTCACGGTCACTTACGAGAGTGAGATCTCATAGAGATGATAGATAATATTTTTGGTATTTTTGGTATAAAGATGCAAAGTAAAATAAAAGGCAAAGTAAAGAGCAAAGCAATAATAAAGCATAGGAAGATTAATATGATGAAAATAGACCCGGGGGCCATAGATTTCACTAGTGGCTTCTCTCAAGAGCATATATATTTTACGGTGGGTGAATGAATTACTGTTGAGCAATTGACAGAATTGAGCATAGTTATGAGAGTATCTAGTTATGATCATGTATATAGGCATCACGTCTGAGACAAGCAGACCGACTCCTGCCTGCATCTACTACTATTACTCCACTCATCGACCGCTATCCAGCATGCATCTAGAGTATTAAGTTAATGAAAACAGAGTAACGCCTTAAGCAAGATGACATGATGTAGAGGAATAAATTCATGCAATATGATAAATACCCCATCTTGTTATCCTCGATGGCAACAATACAATCGTGCCTTGTTGCCCCTCATCCTTTGGGAAAGGACACGCAAGATTGAACCCAAAGCTAAACACTTCTCCCATTGCAAGAACTACCAATCTAGTTGGCCAAACCAAACGGATAATTCGAAGAGACTTGTAAAGATAACTCAATCATACATAACAGAATTTGGAAAAGATTCAAATATTGCTCATAGATAATCTTGATCATAAACCCACAATTCATCGGTCTCAACAAACACACCGCAAAAAGAAGATTACATCGAAAAGATCTCCACAAGAGAGGGGGAGAACATTGTATTGAGATCCAAAAAGAGAGAAGAAGCCATCTAGCTACTAACTATGGACCCGAAGGTCTGAAGTAAACTACTCACACTTCATCGGAGAGGCTATGATGTTGATGTAGAAGCCCTCCATGGTGGAATCCCCTTTCGGCGGAGCTCCGGAACAGGCCCCAAGATGGGATCTCGTGGATCTGAGAAAGTTGCAGCGGTGGAATTAGGTTTTGGCTCCGTATCTGATCGCGAAGTGCGTGGGTATATATAGGAGGAAGAAATGCGTCGGTGGAGCCTCGAGGGGCCCACGAGGTAGGGGGCGCACCCTAGGTGGGGGGGGCGCCCTCCACCCTCGTGGCCGCCTCGGAGCTTTCTTGACGGAGGGTCCAAGTCTCCTGGGTCTTATCCGATGAGAAAATCACGTTCCCGAAGATTTTATTCCGTTTGGACTCCGTTTGATATTCCGTTTCTTCGAAACACTGAAATAGGCAAAAACAACAATTCTGGGATGGGCCTCCGGTTAATAGGTTAGTCCCAAAAGTAATATAAAAGTGGAAAATAAAGCCCAATATATTCCAAAACATTAGATAATATAGCATGGAGCAATCAAAAATTATAGATACGTTGGAGACGTATCAATGAACATGTTAAAACTCAAATTAATGAACTTGTTTGATATATGCATATCTCCGTTCATGTGTGGATTGCAGACAACATGTTCTCCAATTTAAATATTTGAATGCAAGTTTATATCGAAACATGGTTTATATCAGTCTTTGATGTATAAAACGCAACCTCCCCCTCTCCCAGACTCCTGCTCTCTCTCTCTCTCTCTCTCTCTCTCTCTCTCTCTCTCTCTCTCTCTCTCTCTCTCTCTCTCTCTCTCTCTCCGGCAATCTTCAATTCTGTCGCACGCATCCAATACACAAACCTTGTTGGTCCCTCTCCATCTCTCTCCCTCTGTGTGTGTGTGTGTGTGGGGGGGGTCTTTCTAGTTCGCATGCATATATACTCCATCTATAGGTCTCTCTCGCACACTATGTATGATTATCTAGTCCAAGCAAAATATCTTGGGTGCACTCATCATACGCACACAAATTCCTTGGCTCTTTGCCCGTAACTCTCTCACGCACCACTCTGTCGTCTCGGAGCTCTTCCCCCTCTCTCTCTAAAACTCTCCATCTCCCTGGGTCACACATACACATGTGTATCTCACTCACACTCGATAGACCCATCTAAAACTCTATCTCTCTCCCTTGTTCTCTCTCCATCTCACACGCACACACACAATATCATGCCTAGCCAAGTATGATGGTCTCTCACTCAATTGTAGGCACACACAGTCCCCCCTATATGTATATGACTAGCTAATCTTAGTCTCAATCACAAACATGTACATGGTCTATCTCGATTTCTCTCGGGGGCATCTTTCTATCGCGCATGCACCTCCCTCGATCTCCCACCCATATAGTCCCCTCACGATCTCGAGCGGATCTCTCTATCACAAACACACCCTCTCTCCCTCCCCATGCGTCCATGTTCTCCATGCGTCCCTCTCGACCTTTGTTCCTTGTTGGCCAGACCTCTATTGGACATGTGCTATAGGGGTGTCTCTCTCCGTTGCAAACAATCACGCACTAGCTATCTTCGTGTATCTCCTCACCTTGCTTTTCTATCTCGGAGATGCATGCGTGATATGTTTGCATAAGAAACGAAAACACACACACTCTCTCTCTCTCTAATTATCGTTTGTTGTCCCTTTCTCTTTCACACACATACTCTTTTTGCACACTCACTCATTCTCCTTCACACACACTTGATCTCTCTCGACTTAGGCTCTCTCTTCGGTCCATAGCATATAAATTTATTGAAAAGTCAAACATCACAAAGTTTGACCATGTACGTGGAGAAAAACATTTACATCAAGAACGGCAAACATATACCATTAGATTCATCATGAGATGTAGTTTTGTATGATGTATCTTTGGTATTATAGATATAAATAACATTCGGTAAACCTGGTCAAAGTTTCCAAAATTCGACTTCTAAAAAATTTACATGCACTACATTATCAAGCGGATGGAATATCTCTTTCCCCCTCTCAGCTATCTGACGCACCCCTCAGCCTTATCAGGGCTCCTCTATCTCTCACAAACTTTATATCTCCCTGGTTCATACATACACATGTCTCGCTCGCGCTACATAGACCCATCTAACACTCTCCACCCTTGTTCTCTCTCTATGTGACACGCACCCCCCTAAGTACCATAATCCCTCACTCCATATCATAGGCGCACACACTCCCCCCTAAGTATGATTATCTCTCATTAGCCATCAGGAACACACGTATTATCTCCTTACATCCATACGTCTATCTCGATATGTCTCAGGGTATCTGTTGGGGATATTACTACTGGGCGTAAACCGGCCTATCTGGGCCGGGTTAACTTCATCAGTAGTCCAACGGTGTAAAAGCCCAAGCATGAAAGTAAGGGCCCAAGGCCTGTAGTCGGTTTAGAGCTTGTAGCCATAAACCGGCCTGGTATGTAAACTTGTATTGTAAGTTAGGAATAGAGAGAGACCAACCCGGATACGAGTATGAACCGGAGATTGGGACTCTCTGAACCGACGGGCGTCACCCGTGTATATAAGGGGATGACCCGGGACGGTTCAAGGACGACAACAACAACTCGAGGCCTAGGGCGAAGCTTATTTGCTCCCTAGTCATCGAGACCACATCAATCCCATCACAACTAGGCGTAGGCTTTTACCTTCATCGAAGGGGCGAACTAGTATAACCCTTGTGTCTTTGCGTCCGCTTTAACCCCTTCAAGTTAACCCGTGGCGATGGCTCCACGACTAAGTCCTTTCATGAGGACATCTACCGTGACAAAACCACGACGGTTAGGCGCCCACCGTGGGGCTATCGCGCGATGGTTTGATGATCTTGGAGGGCAAGTTCGAAGGACTCGAAGGCTATCTTGTGGGCGGATGACCAAGAGTCGTCGCGGCAAGCTCTACATCGGCGATGCAGGTGGGGCCCGAGGCGGCTCGATTGAGTCTGGTACGGGTCCCCTTTGGTGGCATACACATTTTCATCGGCAAAATTGGTGAGCAGGGCTGAGCCGGACATCTGCACCGACCTCGTCGAGACGGCTCAGTGTACGAGATCTGCCCAGGTTAGACCGGCCGTGAAGCGTGCCTTTGTGGGAGTCATCCACGGAGGAAGTTATGAGGACGGATCAGAGTCTGGTGGCGAGACCGTCGTCTACTCCGATGATGAGTCGTCAATCGAGGCTGAATCTCATATCAGCTACAAGATGGCGGATTGGGGCTATTCCGATGGTGACGATATTCGGACCCTTTGATCTACCCAACCGGGTTGGAATATTCATGGCGGTACACAAGCGATTGCTTCACTCTTCGACCGCTGCGGCGATGATTGCCGGTTCAACAGCGGCGACGGCTGCTGGGGCAGGAGGCCCTGTGCTCATGGCAGAGGTTAACCCAGAGGATCAGGATGCTCATAACGCGGAGATTGCGAAGGTGAAGGAACAGATCACTCAGGCTAAAGCGGATCTAGCAGTTGCAGACGCAAGGATGACGGCAGAGCGGGCCGCTTTAGATCCGCAGGCTTATAGGCTCATGTTGGATCAGAACGCGTCACATTAAGTCATGAAGAGGAAATACAGATCCCGTTTGCCTTCAGCTTTCGAAGGAAGAGACCTCTTCAACACCCCCGGAGCGGGAACCAGTAATCCACCGGCGGTAAACCGGGCGGAAGCACCTGGGACGGGCGCGCCGGTCCAGCCCCGCTTAATAGATCTACCTCGCCATAACGCCAGTGCACCTCAGGCTATGCAAACACCTCCGGGTCACTACTCCAACCCGATGGATAACCTTGTTGCAGCTGCGGCACGGCTGGAGGCTATTCCAATTGAAGGTGATTCACCGCAGGCAGTAGAGACGCGTCGGGTCCAACAGAAGCGTATTCGTACAGGCGCGACGGATCCACTCTACCCCGCCCGAGCGGAGCTATAGCGAACGCGTGGATGAACGGCCGTATCAAGTAATGCACGGCGTGGTGCGCCCGTGGCAACAACCCGGCAGGTGGCGTCGATAACGCCAGGAGGTGGTGGACCGGCCCGGCCTTGAGGAGGCGAGTTAGCAACCAAACATCGGGCTTATCAGCTTACACGGTTCGTCCGACCATCTCGGTCGAGCACTGGGGTTACCTCTAGCTCATTGGGGTACCTTGCCCGTCCCGCTTTACGCAATGTGCGCTTGCCCAAGGACTTCAAGGGTCGCGCAAGGTGCCAAATTACTTTGCCGATTTGGCTCGGAAGCATGGATAGAAAGTTATGAGATGGCCATGGAGATCTTTGGATGTGGATGAGGCGGCGTGTGCAAAGTACTTCACCATGATGCTCGAAGGCACGGCCCGTGCTTGGTTGAAGAGCTTGCCACCCAATTCTATCAATTCATGGGCCCGATTGCGGACCGGTTTATCCAGAATTTCAAAGATACTGTAAGCAGCCCATGTCCGTAGTGGACTTGGCGGCTTGTGTCCTGAGGAAGGGAGTCAACAACCCATTGGAGTACGCCTCGTTTGAAATCTTGCACTCGTCGGACGGATCAACGCTGACTCTGCGATCTTAACCACGAGGGCAACTGCGGTTTAAGCCTTTAAAGTTGAAGTTGAGGCGCATGAAGCGGTTTTGTAATGACATGGGCACTCTCATGGGTGCTTTAGTGAAGTATGCTGATTACGATAGTACCAAGGATCCCGAGTCGGCGATGGCGAGACAGGGAAGGAAGGAAGAACAGCAACTCAAGGGCCAGCAACATCACTCGGCGGGTAATGGTGGAGGCAAGCGTAAAGCGAATGGCAACATGGACTTCGTAGCCAACACCAACGACGGAGAAGGGCCAGTGGCGCAAGGGTAAACAACCCGAATCGAAGTGGGCGCCTAATCCCAATCCGGACCGCTTGAACAATCTGTTGAATCAACCTGTCCGAAGCATGGGACGACGAAGACGCCTTGACAAACCACCTCTGGAAGGATTGCTACATTATGCAGGAGTTCAAGAGTTCTAATGCTTTCGAGTATGATCAAGGTTCGGCGGCGGTTCGGGATCTGGGCGGGTTACGGTGGAGAAATTCGAGTTAAGGATTTAATGGTAATCCGGCGGACATAACAATCGAACAATCGAATAACCAAGGTGGTTACAACCAGCAACAACAACGATCGGGTTATCGAGCAACCCAAAGCAGTTGAATAGTGGGCAGTACCATGTCTTCACCACCAGCTTAGACAAGCGAGACCGGAAGCTTGAGCGGGCGATCAGCGCTGTTGAACTGGCGTGCCTCATTACCTCGCTGGTCGAGCAGCCCATTGTATGGAGTAGAGAGGATCATCCTCCCGGGTTGATAATCCGGGTCAGCTAACCCAGTAGTGGCACCTCGGGTGGGAGGTTATAAGTTCACCAAGGTGCTCATGGGCGGAGGGAGCAGCATTAACATCTGTACTATGAGACCTTCCGTCGTATGGGGTTAACAGATAAACATCTCAAACCGTCAATACGGTGTTCCATGGTATGGTACACAGCAAGTCAGCATATCCGGTTGGTAAAATAGCTCGAAGTGGCCTTTGGAGATGAGTATGACTCGGATCGGAAACATTGGCGTTTGAAGTGGTAAAATCCAAAGTCCATATCACGCCCTATTTGGGCGGCGGCTTATGCCAAGTTCATGGCACGGCCTTGTTATATCTATTTGCAGCTCAAGATGCGGTCACAAGGGACAATAACGGTTCATGGGAGCCATAAGATCGCTTTGGAATGTGAGGAAGGTGATGCGGCTACGCAGTGAGTCGGTTTGTGCCACCGAGGAGCTGAAGTATTATAAGGACAATGTTGATCCGGCGGACATGACTCCATTGAAGAAGCCAACTACAGAGCATGATCCGGCCCTGAAATTCAAATCGGCAGCTGAGACTAAGCTTGTTGACTTCGTGCCTGGCGATTCGTCCAAGCAATTCAGCATCAGTGCCAACTTGGATCCGAAATAGGAAAGCGCGCTCATCGAGTTCATCCGTGAGAATCGGGACATTTTTGCATGGAAGCCTTCTGACATGCCAGGTGTACCGAGGCAACTCGCTGAGCACACTCTTAATGTTGATCCCAAGTACAAACCGGTGAAGCAGTTTCTCCGCCGGTTTAACGAAGAAAGGCGTAAGGCCATTGGAGAGGAGGTGGCCAGGCTCTTAGCGGCTGGCTTTATCGTTGAAGTTTTCCATCGAGTGGCTTGCTAATCCGGTGCTGGTTCTTAAGAAAAGCGGCACTTGGCGCATGTGTGTGGATTACAGATCTTAACAAGGCTTGTCCGGCAGATCCTTTGTCCTCCCCGCATTGACCAGGTTATTGATGCCCCTGCGGGTTGTGGCGTTTGAGCTTTTTGGATGCGTATTCGGGTATCATCAGATCAAGATGGCAGTTAAGGACCAGGAGAAAGCGACATTTATCACTCCCTTTGGGGCCTTACGCTATGTGTCTATGCCTTTTGGGCTCAAAGCGCCCAAGCAACTTATCAACGTTGTGTGCAAATTGCTCTGCATAAACAGATCGGCTGTTATGTACGCCTATGTGGATGATATTGTGGTCAAGTCAAGGAGAAGGAGACACGATTGGCGATTTGAAGGAAACCTTTGACAACCTGCGGGTTTACAAGATGATGCTCAACCCGGCCAAATGTGTCTTTGGTGTTCGGCGAGCAAGTTATTGGGTTTTCGTGTCCAACAGGCGAAGCTAATCGGAGAAGATTATGGCTATTACCTCCTGGCTAAACGAAGTGTATTAACGTCCAGCGTTTGGCAGGCGGATTGCCGCTGTTGAGCGGTTTATCGGCCGCCTCGGAGAAAGGCCATCCTTTGTACCGAATCTTTGAAAAAACGGATCAGTTTATGCAGTCGGCCGCCCGATGAAGCGTTGGAGGACTTAAAGCGGCAATTAGCCAACCGCTTTGTGCTCGCGCTCCCATTGACAAGGAGCATACGCTATATGTTGCTGCTAATGCCGGGCGGTCGGCGTGGCCATTGTGGTGGAAGCGGAAGGAGGCGGGGAAGGAGCATCGGTTCAACGTCCGGTTTACTATATCAGCGAGTACTTATCGAATCTAAGAAAAGGTATCCGCATTGGCGAAGCTGGTATATGGAGTTTTCATGGCAAGCGGAAGCTGAAGCAGTATTTCAAGGCACCCCATCACGATGGTCGATTCTGCTCCTTTAGGCGATATCATACTGAGAACCGGGAAGCGGCGGGCGGATTGCTAAGTGGGCGATAGAGCTTGGGCCGCCGCAGTCGAAATGCGTGCCTCGGACGGCGGTGAAGTCTCAAGCACTTGTGGATTTCATTAATGATTGGGCGGAGTTGCAAGCACCGAAGAAAAGCGGATCACACCATGTCTTCACCACCAGCTTAGACAAGCGAGACCGGAAGCTTGAGCGGGCGATCAACGCTATTGAACTGGCGTGCCTCATTACCTCGCTGGTCGAGCAGCCCATTGTATGGAGTAGAGGATCATCCTCCCGGGTTGATAATCCGGGTCAGCTATACAGTAGTGGCACCTCGGGTGGGAGGTTATAAGTTCACCAAGGTGCTCATGGGCGGAGGAGCAGCATTAACATCTGTACTATGAGACCTTCCGTCGTATGGGGTTAACAGATAAACATCTCAAACCGTCAATACAGTGTTCCATGGTATGGTACACAGCAAGTCGACATATCCGGTTGGTAAAATAGCTCTGGAAGTGGCCTTTGGAGATGAGTATGACTCGGATCGGAAACATTGGCGTTTGAAGTGGTAAAATCCAAAGTCCATATCACGCCCTATTTGGGCGGCGGCTTATGCCAAGTTCATGTACGACCTTGTTATATCTATTTGCAGCTCAAGATGCGGGTCACAAGGGACAATAACGGTTCATGGGAGCATAAGATCGCTTTGGAATGTGAGGAAGGTGATGCGGCTTACTGCGAGTCGGTTTGTGCCACCGAGGCTGAAGTATTATAAGGACAATGTTGATCCGCGGACATGACTCCATTGAAGAAGCCAACTACAGAGCATGATCCGGCCCTGAAATTCAAATCGGCAGTTGAGACTAAGCTTGTTGACTTCGTGCTGGCGATTCGTCCAAGCGATTCAGCATCGGTGCCAACTTGGATCCGAAATAGGAAGCGGCGCTCATCGAGTTCATCCGTGAGAATCGGGACATTTTGCATGGAAGCCTTGACATGCCGGTGTACCGAGGCAACTCGCTGAGCACACTCTTAATGTTGATCCCAAGTACAAACCGTTGAAGCAGTTTCTCCGCGGTTTAACGAAGAAAGGCGTAAGGCCATTGGAAGGAGGTGGCGGGCTCTTAGCAGCTGGCTTTATCGTTGAAGTTTTCCATCGAGTGGCTTGCTAATCCGGTGCTGGTTCTTAAGAAAAGCGGCACTTGGCGCGTGTGTGTGGATTACGAGATCTTAACAAGGCTTGTCCGGCAGATCCTTTTGTCCTCCCCGCATTGACCAGTTATTGATGCCCGCTGCGGGTTGTGGCGTTTGAGCTTTTTGGATGCGTATTCAGGTATCATCGGATCAAGATGGCAGTTAAGGACCAGGAGAAGGCGACATTTATCACTCCCTTTGGGGCCTTACGCTATGTGTCTATGCCTTTTGGGCTCAAAGCGCCCAAGCAACTTATCAGCGTTGTTATGCGAAATTGCTGCATAAGCAGATCGGCTGTTATGTACGCGCCTATGTGGATGATATTGTGGTCAAGTCAAGGAGAAGGAGACAGCGATTGGCGATTTGAAGGAAACCTTTGACAACTGCGGGTTTACAAGATGATGCTCAACCCGGCCAAATGTGTCTTTGGTGTTCGGCGAGCAAGTTATTAGGTTTTCGTGTCCAGCGAGGCTGAAGCTAATCCGGAGAAGATTATGGCTATTACCTCCTGGCTAAACGAAGTGTATTGCGTCCAGCGTTTGGCAGGCGGATTGCGCGCTGAGCGGTTTATCGGCCGCCTCGGAGAAAGGCCATCCCTTTATGCGAATCTTTGAAAAAACGGATCAGTTTATGCAGGTCGGCCGCCCGATGAAGCGTTGGAGGACTTAAGCGGCAATTAGCCAACCGCTTGTGCTCGCGCTCCCATTGACAAGGCTTACGCTATATGTTGCTGCTAATGCCGGGCGGTCGGCGTGGCCATTGTGGTGGAAGCGGAAGGAGGCGGGGAAGGAGCATCGGTTCAACGTCCGGTTTACTATATCAGCGAGTACTTATCGAATCTAAGAAAAGGTATCCGCATTGGCGAAGCTGGTATATGGAGTTTTCATGGCAAGCGGAAGCTGAAGCGGTATTTCAAGGCACCCCATCACGATGGTCGATTCTGCTCCTTTAGGCGATATCATACTGAGAACCGAAGCGGCGGGCGGATTGCTAAGTGGGCGATAGAGCTTGGGCCGCAGTGCGAAATGCGTGCCTCGGGACGGCGGTGAAGTCTCAAGCACTTGTGGATTTCATTAATGATTGGGCGGAGTTGCAAGCACTGAAGAAAAGCGGATCACACATATTGGACCATCCATTTGGCGGATCCGAGGCAATTGGAGGCTCGGGGGCTGGAGTCGTATTAACTTCCCACGAGGTGACAAGTTTTATTCGTTCTCCGCTTAATGTTCCTTGTACTAACAATGCAGCTGAGTATGAAGCCTTGCTCCATGGTCTCCGGATGGCTAAGGAGATGAATCTAAGCGGGTTAAGTGCTTGGTGACTCGGACCTAGTGGCTCAACAGGTGTCGGCACTTGGGATTCAAAGGACCCACTCATGGCTGCATATCGTCGTGAGGTGGATATTATGCTGAGTCATTTCAAGGGCTATCAGGTGGACCACGTGGACCGTCGGAAGAATGAAGCGGCGGACGCTTTAAGCGGTTGGGCTCTCAAGCAAACCGGTCCGCCCAATGTTTTTACGGGCGTGCTGCACAACCCGTCGGTCAAGCTCCTGGTGAAGCGGTTTGGCTATTCTTGATCCGGAGACTCAATTGGTGGCAGCTCTTCCGTCACTCCGGATTGGGCCTTCCTTATCTTGCGTACATGAACCGGGGCGAGTTACCAGAAGATGAGACGTTGGCCTGGCAGATAGTCTGGCGATCTAAGTCTTTGACCATTGTTAATGGCGAATTGCATCATTGCAGCGTGTCAGGGGCATTTCAACACTGTGTGTCCCCTGAGGAAGGTTGTGAAATATTGCGTGAGATCCACGAAGGAGATTGTGGTCTGCGCGGTTCAAAATCCTTGGTGGCTAAAGCGTTCCGCCACGGTTTCTATTGGTTGTTGCTCATGCTGATCACGGAAGATCTGGTCGGGACGATGTGATGGTTGCCAAAAGTTTTCGAGGCGTGCTCATGTACGGCCCAGAATTGAGGATGATTCAATTACTTGGCGTTTGCAACTTGAGGGGCTGGATATGGTTGGGCCTTTCAAAGGTCAAGGACAAGAAGACCCACCTCTTGGTGGCGGTCGACAAGTTTACAAAATGGGTAGAGGAAGAACCTGTTAGCAAGTGTGATGCGGCCACGGCGGTTCAGTTCATCAAAAAGGTGATTTTTCGGTTTGGCTTTCCACACAGTATCATCACAGATAATGGTACCAATTTATCCAAAGGTGCCATGAAGGAGTTCTGCGAACATGAACACATCCGGCAGCGTTTCTTGATAGCTCACCCACAGTCCAATGGTCAGCGGAAAGGGCTAATCAAGAGATCTTGAGAGGCATCAAGCCCGGCTTATGGTCCCTTTGCGAGAGGACACGGGTTGTTGGGTAGAAGAGCTACCGTCGTGTTATGGAGTATAAATACTCGCCTAACAGATCCACAGGGATACACCGTTCTTTATGGTCTATGGGCGGGCGGTTCTCCCGATGACATCCGTCATGATTCACCTCGTGTGGCAGCTTATGTTGAAGTGGACAGCGAGGCGGCACGGCAGGGCGCTATGGACGGTTGGATGAGGCGTGACATAGCAGCTGCCCGCTTCGGCGATTTACCAACAGGATCTTCGTCGTTACCATAGTCGCGGGTCGAACCAGAACCTTTCAAGAAGGAGATTTGGTGCTTGGCTCATCAAGACCGGTGATATGCACAAGTTATCCCCACCTTGGGAGGGACCTTTCATGGTCAGCAGAATCACTGTGGTCGTATTATCGATCGATATTCGAGAGCATAAAGACTCACGCACGTCGGAGGAGGAGACCAACAGGCCGTGGAACATAGCTCATCTTGACCTTATTATACGAGCCATCGGCTCTACTTATGTACATATTATGACAATGTATATATTATGAATAAAGTAATAAACCGGAGCCTCGGCTAAGCGGGGTATACATTACATTACATCATGCGTGGTTACATGGGTTGTTACGTCTTAAAAGCGGCCTCGGTTTACCCCTGAGTTGCTTTCAAAAGCTTTATGATATCACTTGGGGGCTTGGTGGCGTCCGAACCAATGCAACACCTTTTGATGGCGAAAGCCACCGGATCATTGGGGACATGGTCAAGTCTGAACCAGATCACGCCTCTTGATCGGCCTAAGGCCATAGAGTCACTTGGGGGCTTGGTGAACCGAACCATTGCCACGCCACTTGATCGGCATAATGCCACGGTTTGATTGGGGACTGGCTGACTTGAACCATGGCTACACCTTATAGGGAGCTTGGTGGTGTCCGACCATGGTAACACCATCGATCGGCTCGATAAAGCCTTCTTTTTGCAAGCGGTTTATCATTGCCTTTGCTTCCATGTTTTTCATAACTGTTATTTGATTTTGTTGCGTTTCTTAAACCGATAACATTGTTAAACGGTTCAACCTGTCAATTGGCGGAATTCGGTCCATTTTAATCCGGAGATAATTTTTCGGTTTGACTTTTTCTATTAACATCCATTATGGAGTAACGGGGGCTTGTCATAACCCGGCACGGTTTACATGGTAAACCGGCAATATAAATACAGGAGCTGTTTTCTCCTTTGATGGTAAGAGTTTATACAACCTCCGCTTCAAGATTGGCTAAGCCAACTTTATGCCCAGCGATGGCAGGTATTTTGTATCACAAATTTTGATTATATACCTCAATATTTCATTTCATATGAACGTCACAAGCCGGCTGGCGGCTCAAACCGCCATGGTCGTTTAAGATTTTGTGACTGCAGGCAATATAGATTGAAAGTTTCGATCATTCAAGCAAAAGTATCAGCACCTATGCACGAAGGCATATTAAAAGCAAGAGTGTTGGCTATCCTATTACAAGGCAACATGGTGCCCAAATAAGATCATTGTTTCTTAGCGGAGTATAATGAAGCAGCTATTCAAACCGGCTTCCGGTTCATGCTTTTCGCCGCCCGATGCGAGGGTTGTGGGTTGTCTGCGCGCTTGACTTCTTCATCTCTACCGGCGGCTAGAAGTCAATAGTGGTCGATCGATTCCCATTAGAGCTTGAAAGACAGCCTCCTCATGGATCGGGAAGATGGTTCAATATCGGAGGCGTAAGTATGCTTCACGGATCGGAGGATCAGGTTCTCCGCTTGAGAATAGGTGCAGCTACTCATTTGTTACGATCGTCATATTGAGCTTGATAATGTGACAAGTTTGCCTCTTGACCAATTGGCAAGCGGAGGCGCACCGCCGGTTTATCGCTCTCGGATAATCTTCGTTGAACTCGAACCGTCTTCCTTGATTGGGATAGCCACGAGCTGCCTCAACGGGATCGAAATCGCACCCATGCATTTGCCGGATTAAAGCGTTAATGGTGCGGTTCGAGCAGCAGATTTCTTCAGCTCTTCAATCCAGGCGGGAAGCATTGAAAACCTCCTAAGAGTATCTTGAATTAAGGAGGTGCTGGATTGTTATGTGATGCGATGGAGATGATCCGCTGCGCTCCGATGTCTGACTGCTCTATTAAAGTGTAGGCAGCTTTCAATTTCTTCGAACATCGACCCCAAGTGACCAATGCGTGTGCCTACAGCATTGCAAGAGAAATCACAAACCGGACTTAATCATAAGAAGGCCAAGATTATCACAGAAGCCAAAGGAAGCTTATCGAAGATGGCAGCAGTCATGGCATGCACTTGCCGCTTCACGCTGGTCAGCTCATCTACCACCGGTTTAAGGGCTACTTCAACATTTTCAACCTTTTTGGTTAAAGCGGCCTTTTCAGTATCCCAGCCGGCCCGCTCAGACTTGAACCACTCCTTGAGCTGTTCCATAGTAGTCAAGGCGGTTTTCAGCTCGTCCTTGGCCTTGGAGGTTTCTGCTTGTTGAAATTTCAGATTTTCTTGAAGATCATTGATTTGTGAGGCTTGTTGGCGTATCTCACTCTGCAGCAAAAAGGGAGCATGTTAAATATCTTCATTACAAGTCCCAAGTGCATAACCAGTCATACACTTGGCACTTGGGGGCTAATGCATATTTGATCTTCATCTACCAATAAAATCACAAAGTCCCAAGCTCAATACAGGTATTCAACTTGGCACTTGGGGGCTAATGGCTATTTGCTCGAACATGTTCTAATGTGGCGATATAAATTACAGTCCCAGTTTAACTATACTAAGTTGAACCGGCCTTGGAGGGCTACATCCGTGGATTCTGAAGCATTGAGTTTATGCTAAGTCCCGGTTTAACTATACTAAGTTGAACCGGCCTTGGAGGGCTACATCAGTGGATTCTGAAGCATTGAGTTTATGCTAAGTCCCGGTTTAACTATACTAAGTTGAACCGGACCTTGAGGGCTAGGAGAGTAAACAAAAATTGAAATATTCAAGCGGAAAAAGAACATGGAGGTTACCTCGAATTTTTCTTTCATCATCTTCACCAGGCCAGCTTCATAATCACGGTGGTATCTGACCGGTTCAAGTAGCGAGAATGAAGGTCTTGGGGGTTGAGCTGCGTAAGTTGCGGATCAACATCCACTTGCCCTTGCTCATAGTGGCAAATTCTTCTTTGGCGAGAATGTTTGGATAAAGCGACGGATTACCGGTTCGCTGTAGCCAAAACCGATAATCCTAGCGTCATCGTCCTTGGTATCACCGGTTTGACGAGGCGGTCGGTTTGTCGGCGGGCGGATTGGACTGGTGGATTTTCAATCGGGTTGAGCTTACGGGCTGGTCGGCGGGAAGGAGGTGTCAATAGACCTTTCTTGACAACAAAATCGTCATCTTGCGATGGCGGATCATTTGGCGTATCTTCACGGATAGCGCTTCAAGACTTAGGCGTATTTGTCGGTTCGAGGCGATCTCTTCATCGGCCGCTTTATCGAGACGAGCCTTTTTGCTCGGCCTAGGCTTGTACGAAAAGGCACAATAACGATCAAATCGGCATATACTACACAATGATGCAGTAGAAACAATATGAAAGGTATAACTTACCCAAGCACCGTTTTAAGTGGTGGCGGTGAGTGGTGATGATTTCGCGGATGAGGAATGGGAAGTGACACATTAATGGTCGAGACAGATTAAGGGGTTGTGAAAATAGCCTGCTTTAGGATAAGCACCGACAAGAAAATTAGAGACCTCTGAGCGACATTTCGAACCGGACTGTTCGGTAAACCGGTGGAGGTAACTACTGGCCGCTGTGCCGAGTTGTCGGCGAGCTTCATGTTGTTGAGTCTTCATAAGAAATTTGGGATCCAAGTAAGCAAGGGATGAGAAAATTAAATTTTCCGGTTTGCCCGGCGGATTTTTAGTGAAGGCAAAGGATTTGAGTCGGAGGAGAATAGTTACCTCTACAACATCAGCATTCTCTGGTTTGGCATCATCGACAACTATCATCATTAATTAGGCGTGTGAAAAGTAAGCCAAGTGAATCAAGTTCTACCTCAAGGTCTGGATTACCCACATCATCATCCACAGCCGGATCAGAAGATGCAGTGGTTTTCCTCTTATGAGCAGTCTTCTTGATAGCTTTGGTCTTTTGCCAGATTGGTTTTTCCGGTTTGTCTGGCTTCTCTGGTTTCTCTCGTGGAAGTTTCTTGCTCCAGAATGGATCATCACCCTGATTAAGCAGCAGATTGATGTTAAAATGATGCGAAATATCAGTAATATATTCAGTAAAAATAGTCGAAGTCTTACGGATGGTGGTTTGTTGGTAGCACGGAAGAGAAGCGGACGGTTAAGACACAGAGGTGTTCGGTTCATTCAACATTTTCTTCACAGCCTCGGTGACCTCATCATCGATGAGCTGGATATTAACGTGTCGGAGGGTCGTCGACACTACCGGTGTACTCACACATTAAACCGGGAGGCTGGGAGAGGGGCGTATGCTCCACGATATCCAACAGCGTCTGAGATCAATTCGGTTAAACCATTGGCCATGAAGGCTCGAGCTTGGAGAGTTGAGGCGTATTTACTTCTCTCATTGGCGGTCAATCTTTGCGGAAAGGATGTGTATTCTTGAGTCGCTCGGGACGAAAACCGGGCAAAGGATTCTCATTGGCGGTGAAGTATCTCTGCAATAAAACCATGTTTGATTCCATTCCTTGGGGTGGTTGTGCAGTTTGACATGAGGATAAGTGACCTCCTTTCTTTTTGAATCGCCACACCACCCAATTCTGTGTTGGGCCGTTGGTGAATTACATGCGGCGGTTTAGATGGAAGCAGTCTCTAAACAGTTCAAGCTGTGGGTTCTTCTTGAAAGTATGCCTCACGAGCACTTGGAAGTGACAAATGTTGGTAAGAGAAATTGGGGCCCGTATCTTGCGGACGGAGTTGAAAATTGGCTAACACATCCGGTAAAATTTTGAACCGGGCGGGTTAAAACCAGGCTAAGTGATCTGCGAAAACTACAATTTCTCCTTCTTGAGGTGTGGGTGGACATTCTTTGCAGGGAACCCTCAATGGATAGTATTTTCTTGCTTGAAGCGCCCGGTCGGGACCAGATTGTTTAGTTGAGTTTGGTGACACGGAAGGAGCCAGTTGCACTCATATACTTGTTTGGCCATCTACAAACAATATAAATCCGGTTCAAGAAATGTGTTGGGACAAAGAGAACGGTGTACAATGCTAAATCGGAGACAAATACATCTAAACGGAGTTCTATGAAGCGACAATGTGCGGTTAAGGAGTTACGGCGGTTCAACAAGGGGACTAATGGTGTATACGGTTTATTTAATTTTTCTATGTTAAGTTAAACACTGGTCTAAATATTGAAAACAATTGAGGTTGCGACGGCTAAGTGTGCGAAACAGAGTTCGCAAGATTTCTCTACAACGAAGGATCGAAGCGGATCGAGAAAATAAGAAAAATATCCAAAAGAATAAAAGCGAGCAGCGATATTGATGCAATGAGCGGGAGATAATGTGCAAGATTTATGAGCGTGAGCCGCGAGACTACTGTCGATGTGTACTAGAGTAAGGTACCCTAGTATCCCGAACTTCGTGCGCAGGCGATTCTGGCTCCCGTGGCTGGGCGGCTTGATGGCCGCCAAGATCCTCAAAGCTCCTTGGAGCCATTCAAGAACAAAGCAGTCAAGACCCGGCAAGAGGAGCTTGCGGGAAATATCAAGGCGCAAAGGAAACAAGGCCCGGCAAGAGGAGCTTGCAGGAAGGCTGGCGCGCGAACCCCCAAGCACGACAAGGTTCCGCGGCGGCAAGGTACTTGCCGGCAGCAGGCGACCTCTCCATCTCGCTCGGCTCACCCTTAGCGTGTCACCACGGGCTCTCCCAGGGCAGCGTGTCGTGGGCTGTGCGCTTCCAATGAGCGATGGCGACAAGCGGTGACAAGCCACTATCGTGGTGGGCGGAGGCGCCTAGCAGTCCTTGTTACCTTTGTTGAGGCGACCGTGGCGGGCATTGATGACTCTTGTCCCTTGCCGTCGAGTCGAGGTGTGGGTTCTTGTACCTTTGTACATAGCGGTGTACCAACCTAGGTTATTACCATTGTAACCTTGTCTACTTGCCATATGTGGTAACCCCTTGAGCCTATAAAAGGAGGGCCGGGGCAGCGTGGGGAGGTTCGATTCGGCTGGGTTTCTAGTCTAGCTCGACAGTTCATCACACTCAAGTTAGGTCTTGTAGCCAGCATTGCTCCCTAGCAAGAACACAAGATAATCCACAAAGCAGCGGTAGGAGTATTATCTCTCGGAGAGCTCGAAGCTGGGTAAAACCCTCTCGTGCGCGTCGCCTCGACCCGCTCTTTTGCGGTCTCCGCCCCCCTCCGAACCACAAAGGGACCCTGGTCCCGTAGGTGCTAAATGAGGCACGATCAACTCATCCCCGACATCTTTGGCGCGCCCGGTAGGGGTCGTCGAGGCTGTGTGAACCCGGTCCGGCGGTCGCACTAGCAACTCCACCGGCGTCTTCGTCGACATGGTGCCGAAGAAGAAGCCTTGGCAGCAAGCTGAGCCGTCCGCGTCGAACCCACCACCGCCGGAGCCGTCGGTGTGGGGGAAGCGCTGGCGGAGGACGGCGTCGTGAGAGAGCCACGATGCCGCCAGGTCCAAGGACAACGGGCGTTGGCGTCGGCGTCACGAATCTGCACCGCGCCCGTCGCGAGGGCGCGGGGCGAGACAGCGTCCACGGTACTCGTGGCGCCATCGCTCGTGGATCAAGGCGAGTGGAGGTCCGAGGCCCTCGAGACCCGCATGCGCTGACATGCCGATGCGAGTGGGAATGCGGTCGCTGAGGCGGGATGCTGCTCCTCTAACTTGGTTAGGAGTCCGAGCACATCCGTTCTTCGCTCCGTACACCGTTGCCTTAACCACACCAGCGGAAGCCTTGGCAAAAGCTCAACTGCTCTAGATTACCCTCAACGGCCGATAAGGTCGATGAATGGAAACCACAATTCAAAGTCTCGCCGGCTTCACCAGCGGCGGCGTCCGCGGCAACCAAGTGCGCCGCGCAGCGGCGAGGCGACAAGGCTCGAGCCGATGGCGGCGAGACTTGCGAGGTGCACCACCGTACACTCCCCTTCGAAGGCCAAGATCGCCAACTCGCGGATCCACTCTCGGCGACTCCACGGCGTCGTCGGATCCACGAGTTTGTCGCGACCAACGCCAAGTTCTTGGGGGCGGCAAGAAGAGGGCCTTCGAACCCGTATCGGCGCCCGAAAAAGCGCGCCGTCGACGACCAACGCGCGGGCCCACCGTCGATATGCATGCGCCCGAGAGAACCAGGCGACTTGCCGTCTGTGATAGGTTGCCCTGCGTTCACTCGTGAGCTGCGGCAAGTCCGGTGGCCCGACAAGAAGAACTTCAAACCAGATGTGCGGAGAAATGCGGCGGCGGACACATCCATCGGAGTTCCTCGGCATCTACACCATCGCGGTGCAAGCTGTGGGGGGACGAGGCGACAAGATCCTCACCAACTACTTCCCTTGGTACTCAAACCAAGCGTCGGATCTTGGCTCATGCACTTGCGGATGGCTCTATTTCTTCTTGGGCAGATTTATGCCACCGGTTTGTTGGCGCCTTCACCGCGGCCACAAGCCTCATGGCCGGAGAGTGATCTCCACCTGCTTGCCCGGAAGGAGGAGTCTCTGCGCAAATTCATCCGGAGGTTCGATCGAGTGCACTATAACATCCCGGCGTCCACCTGCTGCGATGATTAGTGCATTCCATCGAGAATGTCTTGAAATCGCAGGATGAGGAGGAGATGGCGATGTGCAAAGTGAAGGACGTCGGTGAGCTCTACATACGGCGACAAGTGTGCCTGTATTGAAGAAGGAAGAAGGCTCCGGAGAGAGTGTGGGGCGAGTCACGGATGAGGGACCGCCCGGCAAGAATAGCGGTGGCGGAACAAGAGGAGGAAGAAAAACCAAGAAGTACTAGTTGTCGAGCAGTCCGGCAAGGATGGTGCCGCCAACCAAGCCAAGGCAGTGGCTCCGGCAAGGAGGTTGACGTTGGCGCCGACCGCCAAAGCTGTGGCGACGGCCGACAAACTGGCAGCTCAACAAGCGATCTTGTAAAATTCACCGCACTAAGGGCCATGATCTCGAGCTGCAAGAAAGTCGAGCAGCTTGCCGAACTCTGAAAGCTGAATCTGGCGGGGGCTTCGCCATCAAGCTCCGGTCCCGACAAGGGCCAGGTCAGCGAGGGTTGCGACAAGATACGGAAGAAGATGGTGCAGCGCCCAGTCTACTTTGTCGGTTCCCTTCTGCGAGGGGCTAGATCAAGGTACTACTGGTGTCGAAGCTGCTTTTCGGCCTGCTCATGGCCTCGAAAGCTGCACCATTACTTCAAGCACATGAGATAACAGTTGTCACTCGCTTTCCGGCTGAAGAGGATATTGCAAAATCCGGAGGCAGCAGGCAGGATCGTTGAGTGGAGCCTTTGGAACTGTCAAGCTTTGGTCTCAAGTTGAAAGCACTTCAACTATCGAGCGGGGCATTGGCAGAATTCATAGCGAGTGGGCGTAGCATAAGATGAAGAAATTCGAGCGAGCATCCCGTCAAGGAGGCAAATAAAGAGTGGCTGATGTACTTTGATGGTGCCTTCTCGCTGCAAAGGCGCCGGTGCGGCGTGCTGCTTATCGCACCACCGGAGAGCACCTCAAGTACATAGTCGGATGCACTTTCCCAAGGAACAAGCAACAAACAACAACTGCAGTCTGAAGGCTTGCTTGCGGACTCGAGGATTGCGGTGGACCTTGGGATTAAAAGCTCATTGTCGGGGAGACTCACAACTTGTCGTCCGCCAAGTAAATAAGGATTACCAAAGCCCGTTGATGGAAGCATCGTCGATGAAGTGAGGAAGCTGGAATAGCACTTTGAAGGCTGCAAATGGAACACATTCAAAACCGCAGAATGATATAGCTGATGGCCTCTCCAAATGTGCGCGCACTTAAGTTGCACTGTGGAACCAGGGATTTTCGTGCTCAAGTGACTCAATAACCGTGACACCATCAACGAGGCGAGCAAGAAGAGAAAATTGGTTTCGGCGACTACTTTCCGGCAGAGTTCTCTAAAGCCGCCGCCAAGAAGGTCCCTAAAACCAGCATAAATATCGAGGAGCGATCTGCTCCGACAAACCATCAGTTTGTATCGTTGAAGCAAGCGCTCCCGACAAGCTTAGCTCCGACAAGTTTGACGGGGAACATCGAGCTCCGGCGGACCCGCAGGTCCTTGCCGTAGAAGCTGATAGTCCCTTGATGACAGATGAGCCTTTAGTCCTCGTTGTCGAGCCACGAGCTCCAACTTGAGCACAGCAGATCGTCCATTTCCTTGAGACGGAGAACTTCCGAAAAGCAAGAAGAAGCGGAAAGAGTAGCCCGGCGGTCAAGTATGTACCGGTTTGTTGACAACATCACATGCGAAGAAGACTCGAGCGGAGTGAAATTGAAGTGTATTTGCTGGGAAGATGGGCCGAAGCTGTTGGCGAGAGATACGGAGGCATATGTGGTCACCACATTGGCGCAAAAGCACTTAGAAGCAAAGCTTTCCGGCAAGGTTTCTTCGGCGAAGCCCTCCGAGGATGCAAGCTGCACAAGTAACCAAGTGTGAAGCGTGCGGTTCCATTCAAGCAGATACACCAGCCAGCTCAAGCTCTCGGGCGATCCCTTTATCCTGGCCCTTCTCGATGCAGGGGCTCGACATCCTCGGCCCTTTCCCCGAGCTGTCGGGGCTTTGAATCTTATGCGTGCAATCGACAAGTTCACAAAGTGTCGAAGTGGAACCCGGTGAGGAAGGTGACCGCCACGATCGGCCGTCAAGTTCTTGAGTCAATTGTTTGCCGTTTGGGATCCCTAACGGATCATCACCGACAATGGCACACAATTCACGATCGCACCTTCATGCGGTATGCCAAAGATCTTGGCGCCAAGATCTGCTTTGCTTCCGTTGCTCATCCAGAAGCAGCGGTCAAGCGAAGAGAGCAAGCAGCTGAAGTGCTGCGAGGACTCAAGACCAGAACTTTCGACGAGGCTGCACAAGTGCGGAAGGAAGCTGGATCGAGGCTGCGGTGGTTCTTTGGTCGTCGGGGCGACACCGTCGAGCCAGCGGCGGACACCCTTTGCTCTAGTCTACGGAGGAGAGGCAGTTCTCCCACGGAACTTCGTATCACGGGTCACCTCGAGTGCTCGCTTATGATGAGCTTGAGCAAGAGCAGCTGCGACAAGAAGGCGCTACTCCTCGAGGAAGATCGTCTTGAGGCTGCTTGTCGAGCTGCTCGTTACCAGACAAGCTTTGCGTCGCTACCATAGCCGCAAAGCTAATGCGAAGCTTGAGGAAGGCGACCTTGTTCTTGGTAGCGTTCAATCCGCCAAGAATTCCAACAAGTTGGCCTTGAAGTGGGAGGCCCTTATCGGGTAAAAGCGAGTCACTAGGCCCGCGCTGTCCGCTTTGAGACCGAAGAGCGGTTTTCGGTGAGCAATTCCTGGAACATAGAGCATCTTCGTAAGTTTTACCCATGGCGTTTTTGGAATCCGTTCCGGCAACTACCCTTTTACAAGTCTTGCCGCTGTTGCATGTAATCCTTTGTACAAAGCGAGGTATGAGACCCGTGCATCGATAAAGCCTATGGTTGCGCACATTTTGTTAATACATGCTTTCATAATCATATATGCATGTGTTTACTAACAACCTTGTGCAGCACCCACACCGATAGCGATAATGAGCCATTAGGCTCACAACTTTCTTTTCTCTTCTTTCTTCTCAAACAACAAGAAGGTTCATCCACCCACAAGTTAGCAGGGGAGAGGAGGAGATAATAATGTGGGCCGACAAGCGTCGCTCGAGGAACCATCGCCTTGCGGAAAATGGACAACGAAAAGCTAAGTTGCTAAGTTTAAGCGACCAGTTTTAAGCTTTAAAAGTTATCTTCCTCGAGCGATAAGTACTTTGTATGGAAAACCTGTGCGTGGAGGAACCAAATCGTCTTGGTGGCACCCTTACTTTGTTTGAGTCCGCTCAACAATTTAAGTGAGCTGCGACTAGTCATGACGAGGTTGCTTGTCGGTAGCGACCCCTTGACTTGAGGCTGCTGAAGTTCCGCTTTTCGGGCTCATGACAAGGGTGCCTGCACCGACAAGTTTTCCCTAAAAGCGTAGGGTAAAAACATACAAGGGAAAAAATCGAGTAAAGGAAATCACGTTGCATTCGGCTGCCTAAGATAGTATATATTGCAAAAATAACCTATCGTGGCGCTAGCTAAATTGTTCTCGGGCTGGAATAACAGCATGAGAAGAAAGATCGCGGCGTCAAGCCCGGCAAGCGAAGTGCCGGGGGCTGCGGCAAGCCAGAGTTGTCGGGGGCCGCGGCAAGCAAGGGTTACCGGGGTCTGCGACAAGCCAGAGTTGTCGGAGGCTGCGGTATCAGATAAGCCTTTCGTCCTTCTTCAAACTTCCCTCTTTCATTAAAAACATTCTACTCGGATACAGTCCGTAGAGAGTGAAAAACATGAAAGAGAGGATTACAAGTTCTTAAATGCGAGATAAGGCCGAAGGCTTGCAAATTAAAAGATAAGATGCCCGTAATCCCTTTTCTGTCCCTATCTTGAGGAGGTAGGTTGAGGAGGCGGGAAGGGAAAAAGCGCCTCTGAGCTACAGTGCGAAGGCACCAAGAGAACATCTTGGGGGCTCTCCGAAGGTTTGGCGGGGATGGCGTCGGAGCGAGCTCGAGGCGGGACGGCGGGGCGTCGGCCTGTTGTCGAGGCACTCGCCTCGTACTCGACTTGACGGCCTTGTCGCCATCCTCTTCCCCTTCCGCAGCCTCCCCATGCCAGCCACCCAAGGAGGCGACCCGGGGAGTTCAAGGCGCCCAGCGACACGGATGATGGGGTCGCCCGGTGGCCTGACGGCCCGACAACTAATCGGGCCCGCTACCCTCGTCAGCTGTCGCTCTCCTCCTCGTCACTCTCGCTTGAGGAGGAATCGTCGCTGTCGGAGGAGCTATCACGCAGCACCTCGCCCAGTGCCAAGATCCCGAAGACCTTGGCCGGAGAGAGATCACCCTCCATTAACTTAAAATGGAGGGTAAACCCCTTCAGCAGATTGTGGATGCGGGCAAGGTCTTCCACCACGATCAAGGTACATCACATTAGGGGCTGGGAATACTGGGCGGACTCGCGTGCAGCTGATCCTGACCCCTCATGTGCAACCTTAACGTCTCGGGTGGATCCGACTCCATCGCCATCATGACGGGCTGGGAGCGGAGGCAGCTGACGAGGCGCCAGCGCAAGCGAAAAAAGAACTTCGCAAGGGTCGTCCCCGTATGGACCGCCCGGGGAAAGGAGTCGCCCGGCCCGGGGCGGAGGCGGCCCGCCCGCTCCGCCCGCCTCTTCCCGAGCACCTCGGGCTCGTCCACGACCTCGCCCCTCCCTCTTCCCCTCGCGGCTGGCTCAGCCACCACAGGCGTGGGATTGGGAGGTCGATCACGCCCTGCGACCCTCGCCGCCACCGACGAAGAACCAAAGTTCCCTTTCTCCATGGGGAATGGGAGAAAGGGGAACCAGCTGAAGGGAGGAAGGATGGGAGAATGCGGGCCTGCGTTCCCCTTCGTCCCTCTTAAAAGAGCAAGGTGGGGCTCGGCCGCCCCTTTCGGCGAATCGAAGCCTTGAGGAAGGCGGGGAATCGGGACAGACCTGCTGCCTCTGCTTAGCAGCCAAGTTCCCACCTCCACCGCCCGTGACCCGGGTGCATGGGAACCACGTGGCGGAGATCAGGCGCGAGGCTGACGGATGAGGCGACCTCACAGCGCCCTCTTCACCCACGACACCACGATTAGCGCGTGCCGTTCTGAGAAGCAGCGGTGGGCGCGTGCGTTCGTGGGAGGCGTGGTGGGTCCAAGGCAAATGCTTGGCGTAATCAAGACCACAGCGCCCGTGCCTTTGTTTTGGGCCTGGCCCATGAGCTTAGCGCCGTGTGTGGCCCAGGCCGGGGCTCTGTCGGTGTACTAGGTAGGGTACCCTAGTACCCCGAACTCGTCTGCGGACGATCATAGCGCCAAAGGCGGGCGGCCCGATGGCCGCCAAGACCCTCGATAGCTCCCTTGGAGCCATTCAAAACAAAAGCAAGCAAGACCCGGCAAGAGGAGCTTGCGGAGAATACTCGGTAGCGAAAGAAACAAGACCCGGCAAGAGGAGCTTGCGGGGAAGGCTGGCGGCGCCCGAACCCCCAAGCGCGACAAGGTTCCCGCCACGGCAAAGCGCTTTAAAGGTGGCGACCTCTCTTCATCTCGCTCCAGCTCACCCGTAGCGTGTCACCACGAGGCTCTCCCAGGGCCGCGTGTCGGGGGCTGTGCAGCCGGTGAATAGCGACAAGCTGTGACAAGCCACTATCGTGGCGGACGGGGCGCCTTAGCGGTCCCTGTTATCTTTGTTAGATGCGGCCGTGGCGGGCATTGATGACTCTTGTCCCTTGCCGTCAGAGTTAGGTGTAGGTTGTTGTACACTGTACATAGCGGTGTACCAACCTAGGTTATTACCATTGTAACCTTGTCTACTTGCCATATGTGGTAACCCCTTGAGCCTATAAAAGGAGGGCCGGGGGCAACGTAGAGGGGGTTCGATTCGGCTGGGTTTCTAGTCTAGCTCCAGCTTAGTTCATCACACTCAAGTTAGGTCTTGTAGCCAGCATTGCTCCCTAGCAAGAACAGAAGATAATCCATAAAGCAGCAGTAGGAGTATTATCTCTCCGGAGAGCTCCGAAGCTGTGTAAAAACCCTCTCGTGCGCATCGCCTCGACCCGCTCTTTGCGCGGTCTCCGCCCCCCCTCCGAACCACAAAAGGGATCCTGGTCCCGTAGGTGCTCGTGGGGCACGATCAGCTCATCCCCCCGACATCTTTCGCGCCTCCGTCCACCACGATAGTGGCTTGTCAGCGCCGTTTGTCGCTACTCCCCGCTGGCTGCACAGCCCGCCGACACGCGTCCTTGGGAGAGCCCCGTGGTGACACGTTGGCGGGTGGCTGGAAGCGGAGATGGAAAGGTCTCCCGTCCGGCAAGTACCTTGCATGGCGGGAACCTTGTCGTTCTTGGGGTTCGGCGCCGCCAAGCCTTCCCGGCAAGCTCCTCTTGCGGGGCCTTATTCCTTCGCCTTGAGTGGCCTTCCCGGCAAGCTCCTCTTGCGGGGTCTTGGTTGCTTTGCTCTTGAATGGCTCCAAAGGAGCTCTTGAGGGTCTTAGCGGCCATCGGGCGGCCCGGCCTTGGGCGCTGATCGTCTGTCGTGCGAGTTGAGTACTAGGGTACCCTACTCTAGTACACCGACAACTACAAAGCGGATGCTAAAGCTACTACTAATCGAGCAAGGTGTCACAGATCTATCCGGGAGTCCGGTATGAGCATGAACAGTTAATGGAGCCTTTGCAAGAACAAGAAACCCTAGAACGGATCTCGTCGAGGAACCGAGACCTACGAGTTGAGAAGATGCGGAAGAGTGCTGCGTTTCTCAGTGCGTTCAGGTTGATCTGGCTCAAGGCGGTGCAGAGGTCGATGGCGGCGGCGGAGCTCCGAGGCTAGCGGCGAGGAAAACGAAGAGAATGGGGACGGAGGGAGAAAAGAATGACCCTTGGTCCTATTTATAAGGCAAGATACTGTGTCAGGCGCGTGAATCAAGGAGCCACAAATCTGGGAAGCAGAGCTGTCGCCTCGATTATTGCAGATCAGTTAAACAAAGAAGGTATCATGAATGCTATCTTTATGGGGACGTCATGCAGGTTTACAGCAACCAGAGTAGGTGACATCACGGCGGTTCAACAATTACAAGAAGATATTGAAGATGAAGGTTTATCAAGGATTGACATGAACCTGTTCAAATCAATCTGGGGCCTAATGTTGGGGATATTACTACTGGGTGTAAACCGGCCTATCTGGGCCGGGTTAACTTCATCAGTAGTCCAACGGTGTAAAAGCCCAAGCATGAAAGTAAGGGCCCAAGGCCTGTAGTCGGTTTAGAGCTTGTAGCCATAAACCGGCCCGGTATGTAAACTTGTATTGTAAGTTAGGAATAGAGAGAGACCAACCCGGATACGAGTATGAACCGGAGATTGGGACTCTCTGAACCGATGGGCGTCACCCGTGTATATAAGGGGCGACCGGGGACGGTTCAGGGACGGAACAACAACAACTCGAGGCCTAGGCGAAGCTTATTTGCTCCCTAGTCATCGAGACCACATCAATCCCATCACAACTAGACGTAGGCTTTTACCTTCATCGAAGGGGCCGAACTAGTATAACCCTTGTGTCTTTGCGTCTGCTTTAACCCCTTCAAGTTAACCCGTAGAGATGGCTCCACGACTAAGTCCTTTCTTGAGGACATCTACCGTGACAAAACCACGACAATATATTCTATCATGCACACACCTTGTCACTCGATCTCCCACCCATGTAGTCCCATCACGATCTCCAGGGGATCTCTCTATGACAAACATACACTCTCTCCTCCCCATGTCTGCATTTTCTCCGTACGTCTCTCTCGACCTCTCTCCCTTGTTTGTCAGACCCCTGTTGGCCACGTGCTAGGGGTCTTTCTATTGAAAACAGGCACACACTATCTCCTCACCTTGCTTCCGCTGTCGAAGATGCATGTGTGATATGTTTGCATAAGACACACACGCTTTTTCTCTACTTTTATCATGTGTTGTCCATGTCTCTTTCACACACGCACACACACTTTTTTCAGTCACTCTTTCTATTTCACACACACTCTCTCTAGTTAGGTACTCTCTCACGTCCACAAGCATATGGATGTTTTGAAAAGTTAAACCTCGGAAAAGTTAGACCAGGTATATGTGGAGAAAAACATTTACATCTGGAATGGTCATTAGATTCATCACAACATGTACTTACTTCATACTATCATTTATCTTTGATATTGTAGATATAAGTAATTTCTTTATAAACTTGGTTGGCACTATATTATCGAACGGAGGGAGTAGCTCTTTCTCTATCTGCTATCTCTCACGGGCCTCACCTCTCACTCGAACTCTCTATACCGAGGGATTATACGGTCACTATGTCAGCGTATAGCTCCGTATATTGTTTAGTTGACCAGTCAACCAGTCCACATGCTGCCTTGTCAGCTCGTGTTCTCTATCTTCGTGTGCTGGCCCATGTGGCAGTGGGTGAAAATAAGTAAACTAGAGGCCCATTGTCACATCCTAGTTAGACCATGCATCAGTGTGTGCATCATGTTTAAATTTCATTTGAATTTGAAATGGGGAAGACAGAAACCCCCAGAACCCCCTTTGGAATCCAACTAGGGTTTACTAAAAATTATTTCAATGAACCTGAAATGCCCTTCAAAAATGCTCATCATCTTTGCATTGGTTCAGAGCCTCTGCCAAAGGTGGTGCACAATTTTCTAGGTCATCCTAAGGTCTTTGAATTAAATCATAGCTATTTGAGTTTGGGCATTTAAAATTATATAAAATATTGCAAATGCCCAAATATTCCCAAACAGAAATGTTTCATGTTGGAAATAATCCAACTATGGACCAGGTCCAGTTTGGTGATTTTTGAAACTGTTTTAGTATTTTTTTAAAACCCCACAAAGTTGCAGAGAAATAGAAAAAGAAAAACAGAAAGGAAATCTTACAGGCGCCTCTGACCGCCCTGGCTGCCTAGCCTAGCCAATGCTGGCCAATGCCTGGCTGCTTGGCTCGGCCAACGAGCAACCAGTGCTTTCGGCGAGCACCGCATGGGTGCCACGCACCTGGTCGCCGCCTCGCCGCTCCCCACACCCAGCCGCGACGCGGTTCGCTCCCCCTTGCTCCCCCGAACCCCTCGGACACCTCCTCTCCTCCCCGGCTCCTCTCTCTCGCGCTCCCCCGCCATGGCCGACGCCACCGCCGCCGCACCATCGCCGTAGACGCGCTCCCCGCCGTCCGTGCTCCTCCCCGTCTTGTCTAGGAGCTCCGCCGCCCTCAACTACCCCGAGCTAGCCGAGCCCCGCGTGCTCGAGTAGCCCGAGTCGACCGCACCGACTTCGCCCGAGTCCACCGTCGCCGGAGATCCCCTTCAACGCCGTCGTCGCTCCGGCCCATCCCCGACCGCACCAAGTGTTCCGTCGAGTTCCCTGTGAGCTTAACCATCTCCCCCTCCCTTCCTTTCTTGCTCCAGAGCTGTGTAGCGACCTCCCGAAGCTCAACCGCACTCACCGCCGTGGAGCTCGTCGCCGACGTGCTCCCGGTCACTCTCCGGCCACCTCTTGGTGTCCATCGCACTCACCACGTCGCATAGGGTCTAACCATGCACTCCCCGCACCTCACCGACCCCTCTAGCCTCAAGTTCGCCTTCGGCCGAACTCCGACGGCCGCCTAGGTCATCGCCGGCGCCGACTCCGGCCGCCCCGACCCCAACCAACTCCACCAAGAGCTGCGGCTCGACCCCAGCTCCACCTAGATGCCTTCCCCGGCTCGTTTGGTCGCCGGAATGGCCAAACTCACTTCCGCCACCGCGTCGGGCTCGCCGGCGGCTAGACGCCGGTGCAGCCGACGTTGACCTTGACCACGGTGGGCCCTGGTTGACTCTGATGAGTCAATGACAGGTGGGGCCCAGCCCTGTTAACTAATTAGGTTTTGTTTTAATTAAACTTTAGCTAAACTAATTACCCTGACACCCTGGACCCACAGTCAGGTTTGACCTGGACGTCTCCGTTGACCCTGACGTCATGCTGACGCATGGCTGACGCAATAAATTAATTTCTGGATTTATTCTATTACAGGAAATTCCAGAATATAATTCAAACTTCAAAAATTCATAACTTTTAATCTATAACTCCAAATGCAAAGATTTATATATGAAAAATGATCAGAAAAATCCATTCTATCCATTGGTACAGGTTTCATGCATGTTAAAACAAGTTAACCTTGCTGTTTAAACAGAATAAGATATTACACCTTTAGGGCTATTTTAAATGAGCTAGCATTTGAATCTTTGATTCAAATGAGTTCATCCCTTTTTGTTTCAGCTTGCATTAGGCCAACACACATACATATTGCCATGTCATAGCATGCATCATATTGTTGCATATTGCCATGTTGTTTATTTTCGGTATGTCTTTCGTGATAGGCTCTGCCTCCGAGGATAATCCCGAATATCCATCGAAGGCGATATCCTACCACCACTCCATCGAGCAAGCAACCCATTGATCATTCCGATACAAACCCATGTTCTCGCTTCGCTCTTGTTTCTGCATTAAGACAACGCGATTCAAACTGTTGTGTGCTGCGGTAGTTGAACCCACTTCCTTTACATGACTGTCATTGCCACAATAACTAGATGAAACCCACTAGTATGTGTAGGAGTTGATTGAGCCATGTTTGTGATTCCTACCATGCTATGCTTGCTATGCTTAGAGTTGTGTCGTGTCGGCTCATCGGGATGATGAACTGGAGTGAAAGGTTGTGTTGGTTCGAGAGTGAAAGTGTTGAACATGTTTTGGTAAAGGTATCGATGAGAGGCCATGTAGGAGTACATGGTGGGTTGTTTCATTGAAGCCGATCCTAAGAACTGAGATCTGTGTTTGTGATCCATGAAATAGTTACTACCACGCATTGGGCCCGAAACCAATGGACCCTCTCGGCTTCTTAACCACCCTTGTTCTCGGTCCGGGAGTTGCAAGTAGTTTACGGTGTTTGTAGCATCTGGGGCGCACGCAACGCTGACCTTAGGGGTGGGTTGTGTTGCGGTAGGCACGTGGCCTGGTGTACCGAGTGCCGTTTGGTATCTCGGGAACCCCGCACACATCGTTCGGGGCTGTATGGGAAACCTCGGCGGACTCCTGCGGATGGAACCGAATAGGCGATAAACACGGACTCGGGACTTGAGTGTTTAGGTAGGCTGTGGCCGACACCCACGTTGGGCTTCCGCTTGAAGGTTGCCGAGTACATGTCGTGTAAACGGCGGTAAGTGGTGAGCGTGTGTGAAGAAGTACACCCTGCAGGTTTAATATGATCTATTCGAATAGCCGTGTCCACGAAGAAGGACTTGGGTTGCCTATATCAGTTCATAGACAAGTGAATGGATACTACTAAAAGCCTCAAGATAAGTGTGAGTACATGGATGGCCCTCTCGTGGGATGGCGAGAGAGGATCCACGGTGGAGTATTGTGATGGTGATTAGTGGACTCGTGTAAAGCGACAAATGCTTTACAAGTGGTGTCACATAGGATAGCTTAGCCAAGAGTCAAAGCTGGCTTGCTGCAAATAACTCCACCACCTTCTTGAGAATGTGCATGTATGATAGGATTACGTGGTAAGACTTCTGAGTACCTCCGTACTCATGTTTGTAATTAATGTTTTTCAGACGACAACACTGCCCCCTCCGATGGGTTTTATGTAGACCTTGACATCGACGAGTGAACTAGCCACCGGTGGTGATCCAAGGCTTGTGAAGGGCCCTTTGTAGATAGAAGGGCTTCGACAAGCTTTCTTTCTTTCTAGAGTCGTACTCAGACTAGTTTGCTTCCGCATGTGCTTGTATGTTTGTATGACTTGAGTGTTGGTCATGTGACCCCTACTGTATGGATATGTTATGTATGGCTCCTCGGAGCCTTTTAAATAAAGTACTTGAGTTGTAGAGTTTTGTTGTGATGCCTTGTTGTATTTACTCATATCGGGCATATTATGCGTGTATGATTGAAATGCTTGGTATGAGTGGGATCCGACAAACTAGTTGTTTATCCTTGGCAGCCTCTCATATGGGGAAATGTAGTCTTGTGCTTACGGCGATAGTAGTCCGCTACTGACCGGTTCACGAGTCCTGCTAGCCCAGCACTACTGCTTGGACACTTGGTGGCGGCATGTGTTTCACTTCGTTCCTATGTCTGTCCCTTCGGGAAATGTCACGGTGATATTGAGTCTGCCTAGCGTGCTACAGCCGGGATACCGGAGTCCTGCTAGCCCAGTGCTACAGCCCGAATTCATCGTTGATGACCGACATGCTCGATGTGATTCATGTATGCTGTTCCCATAGGTTAGCGCCGCTTTGGGTTCACGACTAGCCATGTCGGCCGGGTTCTTTGTCATGTGGATGCTAGCGACACTATCATATACGTGAGCCAAAAGGCGCAAAGCGGTCCGGGCCATGGTAAGGCGACACCGTGGGAATACCGTGCGTGAGGCCGCAAAGTGATATGAGGTGTTACTTGGCTAGGTCGATGTGACTTGGAATCGGGTCCCGACAGCGTTGGCATCGAGCAGGGCTGCTGTGAGGTTCGCTAAGCCAAACTGGTCGATGTTGAGTCTAGAAATGCTTTAGTTATATGTAGGGGAATTGATTGTGGGAGGAGCGTAAGGCTCTTTTACTCCTTTACCTTATGCCCCTCGATCTGAGCCATCCTTTTCTCATTCTACGTGGGTATAGGACTAGGCTCTCTTCTCTCTATCAGGTTCACGTGTTACTAATCCGTAGTAACTTATAGGATTGTTGGTTACATCCTCAGTTCAGTTCTACTAATTTTTAGTATGCTACCAGTTGAACCAGAATTTTGATATGATGTTATTGAGTGGTTTTGCAATCTGTTTTGAATGTCTCAAATCTGTTTTGAGCATTTGAGATGTTATGCTGCCCGATTTTCCTAGAAATTCTAATGTCTTTGCATTGTGGCTGTGCTTTCAGATGGCCACCGTCCCCGTAACCAAGTGGTTCGTCGACCCGTTGCATTGATGTGTGTGGTCACACGGCAATGTTGGTTGAGTGATGATCGAGACCGGTTACCGATGGTATCCTGAATATACCGTCGAGGAGCAGTTTAGGATTTTAATCAAAGCCAATATCGTGCACGGTCGGGATTTATCCATCTTATCCGGAGCTCTTGAACCGCTCCACTGTTCTTATGGACTTGGGATCACTATTGGAATGTCCGTGCAAGATGCAGCCTATTCAATGATGACTATTATTCGAGTCAGAACTGCCTTGCTGGGCAACACCGATTTCTGCTACATGCCAGCATCCCTCCCTGGGGCGCATGGCTACCTTCAGGGTATGTACAGCGATGCATCCCATGAGGACTCACTCCTTCGCACTACTACGGAGATGCTGGAAGACAAGGACCATGAAAACCGGGCCTTGCATATGGAGCTCTTTAATGCCCGTTCTGATTACTGGGCTACTCTGACTCGGTTTGCACCTGTCGTGCAAGCCGGATATATGGGCATGAGGGACTTGTACCCTGTGCGGGCTGGTCTGCCAGACTTTATGGAGTGGCGTGAGGTTGGAGGCATCACTCCTCCTCGTGGGCCTCGTCTGCCGCCGTTTGTTGGACCACGGCCACATCCGAGTCCCTATGGTCCGCAGGCTCCATAGGATCGTCTGTTTCCGGATGATCATGTTCCACTTCCAGGCTTGGGTGGTGACTTCTATGAGGACTACTACGGAGCTGCCTGAGTTATTAGTAGTATTCCTAGTAATGTAATAGTTGTATTTCCACCGTCCTGCGTGACTTGTGGAATATGACGTAGTGTGTATCATTCTGGAAGTGTAGAAAAGTAATGTATAGGAGTTGGAATGCTTCCGATGAGAGGTAACGCCTTTCCCTATAGTTGTACTCCGTCGGGCTTGTACTAAACTATGAATGGTGTGTATGACCGTTGGTATATATATGGCAGTTTTATATTACCATGTCATACGGATGAACATCTTTGCATTCCGTGTTATCCATTACATTCCGCACTTCCTTGCTAAATTCTGCCATCCTGGTTTAAACCGTTGTTTTGTTTCCTAGGATGGTCAACACCATAACAATCCTGCTGCTCGGGCGAGGAGAAGCTAGTGCAGCCAGGAATGTGAATCTGCCTCAACCGCCATCTTTGGCGAGGTTATCTTGGAAGCGAGCGCAATAAGCGTGAGACCAATAAACTTCTTTGGGCGGATTGAGCAAAACACCGCACGCCAACCAAGAAATGATTTGGTTTCACTCAATGACTTCGTCAAGCTGTATCCACCGAAGTTCAAATATTCCGTTGAGCCTCTCGACGTGGATGATTGGCTTCGCAGCATCAACCACAAGCTGCGTTCTGCCAACGTGGCTGAAGCTAATAAGGTTACTTTTGCCGCTTATCATCTCGAAGGCCCTGCTAGCCTTTGGTGGGAGAATTATGAGGCTATGCGTCCGGTTGGACAAATTACTACTTGGGCTGAATTCAGTGCCGCTTTCCGTGAGCATCACATCCCAGAAGGTCTCATGGATCGAAAAAGGGAGGAATTCTGTAGTTTCACCCAAGGTAGGTTGACGGTGGATGCTTACAGCCGTGAGTTTGGGAACTTAGCACGTTATGCTCCCGAAGAAGTTTCTACCGACGCCAAGAAGCAGGCAAGGTTCCGCAAGGGACTTAGCCCTGAGCTAGGCCGAGACCTTCGTCTGCATGAGTGCACATCTTTTCCGAAGCTAGTCAATAAGGCTATCAGTGCTGAAACTGGGCAGTCTGATTTTGAGGCTTCACGCAAGCACGTCCGTGACCCTGGTTCTTCATCCGGCTCTGGATCTCAGAAGCGCTGGGTTTGGATTCCAAATACTGCTCTGCCACCCAGGTTCACCCCGAGGCCATCCTTTGAGGCGCCTCGCCCCAACCCGCAGTATGTTCCGCCCAAGACTTATGGAGGCCCCAATGCTAATGCTGCTCCACGCCCCAATATGATAACTTGCTTCAAGTGTGGAGAGACGGGCCACTACATCCGTGAGTGTCCCCAAAACAACCCCAGTCAGATTGGAAAGTCTGTTGGCCGTGGCAAGCCAGCAGGAAAGGTGCTCTATGCTAAACCAGCTGCCACCGCTCGTGGCCACGTCAACTATGTTTCAGCTGAGGAAACCTATGAGGATCCCAACGTCGTTCTCGGTACGCTCCTTGTTAATTGCCATCCGGCAACTGTTCTTTTGATCTTGGAGGATCTCATTCATTTATTTCGAGAGCTATGCTCGAATGCACAACACCACATTCTGTGACATGCACACCTCCATGGAAATTCAGACCCCTGGTTCTAGATGGCAAACCTCTAGAATAAGTCATGGGAATGAAATTCTTGTCGACAGATTAGTCTTTCTTGCATCTCTAATAGCTCTTAAGTCCTCGGACATAAACATTATCTTGGGTATGGGTGGATGTCAGCCCATTATGCTAAGATTGATTGCTCTACTAGAACTGTTCAACTCACCCATCCTTGGAAAGGCGGTTAATGTTTTAACCCGAGTGTCAAGCGCCGACTCTACTCTTTAAATGCCAACCCCTTCCGGACTTGAAGATATTCCGGTAGTCCGTGATTTTCCGGATGTCTTTCGGAAGAACTGCCGGTGTTCCACCGCGGGGATGTCGAGTTCGTGATAGATCTTGTTCCGGAACCGTTCCAATCTCTAGAAGACCTTATAAGATGGCACCCCTAGAACTAGCCGAACTTAAGAAACAACTCGATGAGTCCTTGCAAAAGGGTTTCATCCGTCCTAGTTCATCTCCATGGGCTTGCCCGTCCTCTTCGTCAAGAAGAAGGATGGAGCGGATCGGATGGTTGTGGATTACCGACACTGTCAACTTGGTCACTATCAAGAACAAGTATCCGCTCCCGGGATCAACGATCGTATGATCAGCTCGCTGGATCCTCGATTTTTCAAGATGGATTTGAGGTTGGGCTACCATCAAATCAAAATCAAAACGAGGACATTCCTAAAGCGGCCTTTGTTACTCGTTATGGCCAATACGAGTACACCGTCATGTCCTTCGGATTAACCAATGCTCCAGCCACCTTCTCTCGGTTAATGAACTCAATCTTCATGGAGTATTTGGATAAATTAAATAGTAGTATACCTCGATGATATACTCATCTACTCCAAGAATGAGGAAGAACATGCCGAACATCTAAGGCTAGTATTGATGAAACTTCGAGAGCACCGCCTTTATGCCAAATTCTCTAAGTGTGAATTCTGGTTACCAGAAGTGACCTACCTAGGCCATGTAATCTCTGGTAAGGGCATTGCTGTCAATCCGAGCGAGTTCAAGCCGTCCTTGATTGGACTCCACCTGAATCGGTCAAGCAAGTTCGGAGTTTCCTCGGTTTAGCGAGTTATTGCCGCCGCTTAACCGAGAATTTCTCTAAAGTTGCTAAACCTCTAACCGAACTCCTCAAGAAAGATAAAAGTTCGAATGGACGCCATAAAGTCGAGTTTAGTTTTCAGGAACTGAAAACGCGCGACATCTGCTCCGTGCTTGTTCCACCAGATTTTTCTAAGGACTTTATTATCTATTGCGACGCCTCGCGACAAGGACTAGGTTGCATACTCATGCAAGATCGTCATGTGATTGCCTACGCTTCTCGGCGATTCGTCCACATGAGGATAACTATCCCACACGATCTAGAGCTTGCAGCGATGGTTCATGCACTCAAAACCTGGCGACATTACCTCCTTGGTAATCGTTGCGAAATCTACACTGATCACCAAAGTCTGAAATATATCTTCACCCAACCAGACTTGAATCTCAGGCAAAGACGTTGGGTCGAGTTGATTACAGATTACAACTTAGGAATATCTTACACTCCAGGCAAAGCCAATGTCATGGCTGATGCACTAAGTCGCAAATCTTATTGTAACAACCTGATGTTACAACAAAGTCAACCATTTCTCCACGAGGAATTTCGTAAGCTTAATCTTCACATTGTTCCTCGAGGATTCCTTTCCACCCTGGTGGCGAAACCTACCCTTACAGATCAGATCATCAAAGCACAGAAGGTAGATCAGGAATCTCCGCATCAAGAGAAACATCAAGAAAGGAGTCATGATTGTTTCTCCATTGATGAACAAGGTGTCGTGTTCTTTGGAGACCGTCTAGTGGTTCCCAAGGTGCGCAACCTGAGGCGATTGATCCTTAAGGTAGCTCATGACTCTCCTCTCACCATTCATCTCGGTAGTACTAAAATGTATCAAGTCCTACGCCAGAGGTTTTGGTGGACTAGGATGAAGAGAGAAATTGCTCAATACATTGCTAATTGCGACGTCTGTCGTCGAGTTAAAGCAGAACATCAACGGCCTGCTGGTACCCTTCAACCTTTGGAAATTCCTGAATGGAAATGGGATAAAATCGGTATGGATTTCATTACCGGGTTTCCCAGGACCAAGAGAGGGAATAATGCTATCTTCGTTGTCGTCGATCGTCTTTCCAAAGTAGCCCACTTCCTACCCGTTCGTGAGAGTATAACCGCTAGCCAGCTAGCTGATTTGTACATCTCTCGAATAGTGTCTCTTCATGGTGTTCCATTGGAGATTAACTCAGACCGTGGAAGTCTCTTCACCTCTCGATTTTGGGAAAGTTTCCAAAATGCTATGGGAACTCGTCTCTCCTTTAGCACCGCATTCCATCCTCAATCAAGTGGTCAAGTAGAACGAGTCAATCAAATCCTAGAGGATATGCTTCGAGCTTCTGTCATCTCTTTCGGCATGAATTGGGAGAAATGCCTTCCATTCGCCGAGTTCGCTTATAACAATAGTTATCAAGCTAGCTTAGGCAAAGCTCCTTTCGAAGTTCTTTATGGACGGAAATGTCGAACGCCTCTTAACTGGTCAGAAACCGGGGAGAGACAACTCTTTGGCCCGGATATGATCCAGGAAGCAGAAGAGCAGGTTCGCATTGTTCGTGAGAAATTGAAAACAGCCCAATCTCGTCAAAAGAGCCAATATGACCGCAAGCATAAGCCTATGGCTTATGAAATTGGCGAGAAGGCTTACCTTCGGGTTACTCCTTTGAAGGAACCCATCGATTGAGTATCAAAGGCAAGTTGGCTCCTCGTTACATTGGACCCTTTCGCATTCTTGCCAAGCGAGGAGAAGTTGCCTACCAATTGGAACTACCTCCGCATCTTTCGAGTCCATGATGTCTTCCACGTTTCCCAACTCAGCGTTGCTTCTCGGATCCTATCCGTGGAGTGGACCACTAAACGCTTGATCTCCAAGATAACCTCACCTATCGAGAATATCCCGTTCGTATTCTCGATCAAGCCGAGCGTACCACTCGACGTCAGAATATCAAGTTTCTAAAGGTTCAATGGTCAAACCATTCTGAGCAAGAAGCAACTTGGGAAAGGGAGGATCGTCTTCGACTTGAGTATCCCACCTTTTTCACAACGGACCCTAAATCTCGGGACGAGATTCTTTTGAGTGGGGGTGAGTTGTCACATCCTAGTTAGACCATGCATCAGTGTGTGCATCATGTTTAAATTTCATTTGAATTTGAAATGGGGAAGACAGAAACCCCCAAAACCCCCTTTGGAATCCAACTAGGGTTTACTAAAAATTATTTCAATGAACCTGAAATGCCCTTCAAAAATGCTCATCATCTTTGCATTGGTTCAGAGCCTTTGCCAAAGGTGGTGCACAATTTTCTAGGTCATCCTAAGGTCTTTGAATTAAATCATAGCTATTTGAGTTTGGGCATTTAAAATTATATAAAATATTGCAAATGCCCAAATATTCCCAAACAGAAATGTTTCATGTTGGAAATAATCCAACTATGGACCAGGTCCAGTTTGGAGATTTTTGAAACTGTTTTAGTATTATTAAAAACCCCACAAAGTTGCAGAGAAATAGAAAAAGAAAAACAGAAAGGAAATCTTACGGCGCCTCTGACGGCCCACCCGCTGCCCAGCCAAGCAAGCAAGGCATGGCCAGCTGCTTGGCTCGGCCAGCGAGCAGCCAGTGCTTTCGGCGAGCACCGCATGGGTGCCACGACCTGGTCGCCGCCTCGCCGCTCCCCTCACCCAGTCGCGACGCGGTTCGCTCCCCCTTGCTCCCCCGAACCCCTTGGACACCTCCTCTCCTCCCCGGCTCCTCTCTCACGCGCTCCCCCGCCATGGCCGACGCCACCGCCGCCGCACCATCGCCGTAGACGCGCTCCTCGCCATCCGTGCTCCTCCCCGTCTTGTCTAGGAGCTCTGCCGCCCTCAACTACCCCGAGCTAGCCGAGCCCCGCGTGCTCTAGTAGCCCGAGTCGACCGCACCGACTTCGCCCGAGTCCACCGTCGCCGGAGATCCCCTTCAACGCCGTCGTCGCTCCGGCCCGTCCCCGACCGCACCAAGTGTTCCGTCGAGTTCCCTGTGAGCTTAACCATCTCCCCCTCCCTTACTTTCTTGCTCCCGAGCTGTGTAGCGACCTCCCGAAGCTCAACCACACTCACCGCCGTGGAGCTCGTCGCCGACGTGCTCCCGGTCACTCTCCGGCCACCTCTTGGTGTCCATCGCACTCACCACGTCGCATAGGGTCTAACCATGCACTCCCCACACCTCACCGACCCCTCTAGCCTCAAGTTCGCCTTCGGCCGAACTCCGACGGCCGCCTAGGTCGTCGCCGGCGCCGACTCCGGCCGCCCCGACCCCAACCGACTCCACCAAGAGCTGCGGCTCGACCCCAGCTCCACCTAGATGCCTTCCCCGACTCGTTTGGTCGCCGGAATGGCCAAACTCACTTCCGCCACCGCGTCAGGCTCGCCGGCGGCTAGACGCCGGTGCAGCCGACGTTGACCTTGACCACGGTGGGCCCTGGTTGACTCTGATGAGTCAATGACAGGTGGGGCCCAGCCCTGTTAACTAATTAGGTTTTGTTTTAATTAAACTTTAGCTAAACTAATTACCCTGACACCCTGGACCCACAGTCAGGTTTGACCTGGACGTCTCCGTTGACCCTTATGTCATGCTGATGCATGGCTGACGCAATAAATTAATTTCTGGATTTATTCTATTACAGGAAATTCCAGAATATAATTCAAACTTCAAAAATTCATAACTTTTAATCTATAACTCCAAATGCAAAGATTTATATATGAAAAATGATCAGAAAAATCCATTCTATCCATTGGTACAGGTTTCATGCATGTTAAAACAAGTTAACCTTGCTGTTTAAGCAGAATAAGATATTACACCTTTAGGGCTATTTTAAATGAGCTAGCATTTGAATCTTTGATTCAAATGATTTCATCCCTTTTTGTTTCAGCTTGCATTAGGCCAACACACATACATATTGCCATGTCATAGCATGCATCATATTGTTGCATATTGCCATGTGTGTTTATTTTCGGTATGTCTTTCGTGATAGGCTCTGCCTCCGAGGATAATCCCGAATATCCATCTGAAGGGCAGTATCCTACCACCACTCCATCAGGCAAGCAACCCATTGATCATTCCGATACAAACCCATGTTCTCACTTCTGCTCTTGTTTACTGCATTAAGACAACGCGATTCAAACTGTTGTGTGCTGCGGTAGTTGAACCCACTTCCTTTACATGACCTGTCATTGCCACAGTAACTAGATGAAACCCACTAGTATGTGTAGGAGTTGATTGAGCCATGTTTGTGATTCCTACCATGCTATGATTGCTATGCTTAGAGTTGTGTCAGGTCTGGCTCATCGGGATGATGAACTGGAGTGAAAGGTTGTGTTGGTTCGAGAGTGAAAGTGTTGAACATGTTTTGGTAAAGGTATCGATGAGAGGCCATGTAGGAGTACATGGTGGGTTGTTTCATTGAAGCCGATCCTAAGAACTGAGATCTGTGTTTGTGATCCATGAAATAGTTACTACCACGCATTGGGCCCGAAACCAATGGACCCTCTCGGCTTCTTAACCACCCTTGTTCTCGGTCAGGAGTTGCAAGTAGTTTCGGTGTTTGTAGCATCTTTGGGGACGCATAGCGCTGACCTTAGGGGTGGGTTGTGTTGCGGTAGGCACGTGGTCGGTGTACCGAGTGCCGTTTGGTATCTCGGGAATCCTGCACACGTCGTTCGGGGCTGTATGGGAAACCTCGGTCGGACTCCCTGCGGATGGAACCCGAATAGGCGATAAACCTGGACTCATGACTTGAGTGTTTAGGTAGGCTGTGGCCGACACCCACGTTGGGCTTCCGCTTGAAGGTTGCCGAGTACATGTCGTGTAAACGGCGGTAAGTGGTGAGAGCGTGTGTGAAGAAGTACACCCCTGCAGGGTTTAATATGATCTATTCGAATAGCCGTGTCCACGGAGAAGGAATTCTGGGTTGCCTATATCAGTTCATAGACAAGTGAATGGATACTACTAAAAGCCTCAAGATAAGTGTGAGTACCGCGGATGGCCCTCTCGTGGGATGACGAGAGAGGATCCACGGTGGAGTATTGTGATGGTGATTAGTGGACTCGTGTGCGACAAATGCTTTACAAGTGGTGTCACGTAGGATAGCTTAGCCAAGAGTCAAAGCTGGCTTGCTACAAATAACTCCACCACCTTCTTGAGAATGTGCATGTATGATAGGATTACGTGGTAAGACTTCTTTGAGTACCTCCGTACTCATGTTTGTAATTAATGTTTTTCAGACGACAACACTACCCCCTCCGATGGGTTTTATGTAGACCTTGACATCGACGAGTGAACTAGCCACCCGGTGGTGATCCAAGGCTTGTGAAGGGCCCTTTGTAGATAGAAGGGCTTGACAAGCTTTCTTTCTTTCTAGAGTCGTACTCAGACTAGTTTGCTTCCGCATGTGCTTGTATGTTTGTATGACTTGAGTGTTGGTCATGTGACCCCTACTGTATGGATATGTTATGTATGGCTCCTCGGGCCTTTTAAATAAAGTACTTGAGTTGTAGAGTTTTGTTGTGATGCCTTGTTGTATTTACTCATATCGGGCATATTATGTGTATGATTGAAATGCTTGGTATGAGTGGGATTCGACAAACTAGTTGTTTATCCTTGGCAGCCTCTCATATGGGGAAATGTAGTCTTGTGCTTCGGCGATAGTAGTCTGCTACAGCCGGTTCACGGAGTCCCGCTAGCCCAAAGACTACTGCTTGGGCACTTGACTGGCGGCATGTGTTTCACCGTTCCTATGTACGTCCTTCGGGAAATGTCACGCGGTGATATTCGAGTCCCGCCTAGCTGCTACAGCCGGGATACCGAGTCCTGCTAGCCCAGTGCTACAGCCCGAATTCATCGTTGATGACCGACATGCTCGATGTGATTCATGTATGCCTGTCCCCATAGGTTAGCGCGCTTTGGGTTCACGACTAGCCATGTCGGCCGGGTTCTTTGTCATGTGGATGCTAGCGACACTATCATATCGTGAGCCAAAAGACGCAAAAGGGTCCCGGGCCATGGTAAGGGGAACCCCGTGGGAATACCGTGCGTGAGGCCGCAAAGTGATATGAGGTGTTACCGGCTAGGTCGATGTGACTTGGAATCGGGGTCCTGACACCCATCTGACACGCGGTGAAGTAAAGAAAGTTGAAACCACTCGGGGTAGCACCCCGCACGCTAGTAAACTGAGGGAACACTTCTTTCGCGTCAAGGACGCACTCGTGCACACTTCACCACTGCGCGGCGGCATGCACAGAAGGATGCACTCGCACACACCCAGCACACAACACACACCAGCACAAGTGTACACTGGCGTCGCCTCGCCGGTTGAGATGGACGGCGAGGCAGCCAACAAGCGGAGGCGGCTCGGGCCAAAACCGCATCCGGCGAGCCTGGACTTCATCAGCAGCCTCCCCGACGACATGTTGCTCGTCATCATCGGCCTCCTCCCCACCAAATCTGCCGTGCAGACCACCCTGCTCTCCCGGTGGTGGCGCCCCCTCTGGCGCCGCGTCCCCCTCAACCTCACCGTCGACAGCTGCCTCTGCGACGGGGATTGCAAACGCATGGCCACAGTCTCGAAGATCCTTTCATCGCACCCTAGGCCAACCAGATGCCTTGACATCCGCATGTTCAGTACCAACTGCAAGGTCCAAGCCAAGTTCGATGAGTGGTTCTTATCCCCCGCCCTACATCAGCTCGAGGAGCTCAGCTTTGAAGCTGGACGATGTCGCTATCTGCCGCCATCCACGCTTCGCCTCATGCCAACGCTGCGCCGTGCTAGCTTCAGCTCCTGCTATCTTCCCCAGATTAATGTTGTGCCCTCCCTTCTTCTCCCTCAACTCAAGCAGCTCGACCTCTTCAACGTTGTCATCTCAAAGAAGGCTATGGAGCACTTGCTCCGCAGCTGTACTGCACTCGAGTACCTTCGTCGTGAGCAGATCCACGGGTTCATTAGCCTCCACATCGCCTCGACGAATCTCCGATGGATTTATGTGTCTTGCTGGCCCCGCAACAAGACATCAATTGGGATGAGATCACTCTAGCTGTTCCACGTTATGGTCATTGAGAATGCTCCTTTCCTTGAGAGATTGCTTGTATCTGATCTAGAAGGTCCAACAAAAATCAGGGTCATTGACGCGCCGAAATTGACAGCGTTGGTGTACTCGTCTGCCAAATTCTCCAAACTCTTTATTGGATCCATAATCGTTCAGGTACAACACTCATCTTCTTCTCCGTCTTCCTGAAATTCACATTTTAAATTTCTTCTTGATGTATTTACGACCGTCTTCTAGAAAATGATTCCCACAAGCTTGACCCAGTCTATGCACACAGTGAAGATCTTGGCAATAAAATCTATCGGCCCGAATCTGGATCAAGTTGTTGGATTCCTTACATGCTTTCCGTGCACGGAGGAGCTACTCATCGAGGTGAAACTTCTTTCCTATTAGTAAATGGTAATCACAACGTAGCTCAATTTTTTCGTAATTTTCTCAAATTACGATGAGAAGTGTAGTGTTCAAAACTGCATCTACGCACTGCACCGAAAGAAATGTTTTTAGTATTTTTTTCTCACGTGATCACCTGCATTGTTTTTTGTTGTACTACTATAGTAGCCTTGGCTAGTCATAGTGGAAAGTAACTTAGACTAGTAACTCTATGGTTACCTGTAACACCCCGGACGTAACTTTCCATATTTGTAACTCAAACTCTTGCCATTTTCGGCATTTTGTTATGATATTCCCTCCGTGGTTGGGTTTTTCTTCATTTTGCATTTTGTCCATGTCATGCATTTTTATCATGCCATCATGTGCATCGCATTTGCATACGTGTTCGTCTCGTGATTCCGAGCATTTTTCCCGTTGTCCGTTTTGCAATCCGGCACTCCTATCTCCCCGCGGCCCTTTTACGCTTTTTCCGTGTGCGGGTACTAAACCTTCTCGGAATGGACCGAGGTTTGTCTAGTGGCCTTGGTATACCACCCGTAGACCACCGGTCAAGTTTGGTCATTTGGAGCTCGTTTGGTACTCCAACGGTTAACCGCACTCTCATGAAGGCCTCTTTTAAGTTGCAGCCCAACACCCTCCAAAACAGTCCAATAACCTATCTAAGTCACTTCCATGCTCTCCGTCGTTCGATCACGATCGTGTGGGCGAAAACTACACCTCATTTGGACTCTCCTAGCTCCTCTATGCCTATTTAAGCAAACCCTATTCCAATCTCGGGTCTAACCCTAGCCTTCCCTACCTCGCGCCCGGACGAAGCGTCCGCCGCGCCGGACCGTCCGCCCCTTGCTGCTGTGCGCCCCGGCAATCGGGGACGCGACACGTGGCCGCCGCCGCCGCCGCACGCGCCCGCCTCCTCCGCCGCCTCGCCGCCGACCGCCCGAGCCCCCCGCCCGCCGCCGGCTGGCCGCCGCGCCGCTTGCCCACCGGGCCTCCCCTCGCCCGCCGCCTCCGCGGACCCGCCGTCGCCGTCGCCTCCTCCGGCCGGCCCCGGCCACCTCTCCCCTCCGGCCGGCCGCTCCTCCCTCCCTCCGGCGAGCTCCTCCACCGCCGTCCGCGCCGCATCGGGACCGGATCTGGATCGGGCCCGTTGGGTTGACTTTTCCCCCCCTTTGATTTCATCTAAGTTTTTCGTTCTGAGATTATTTCGTGGTTTTTTCATCGTAGTACAACTTTGCATCTGTAGCTCCATTTTGCGCGTATAATATATCAAAATGTTCGTCTCGAAGAGTAGATCATTTCATATCATTGCATCATTCTCATTTGAGCTCATCTTGATGCCCGAAATGCTGTTAGAAGAGGGCTATGTGATGTTAGTTTATGTTTCTTAACAGAACTTGCACTTTTGTTATTTTTTCCATGATTGATGTGTGCACCCTATGAATTTGAGTCCTACATGTGTTTTGTTAAATGCCATGCCATCTTTCCAGGGGTGTATGCCATGTATTTTTGTGATCTATGTGGTGACTAGCACAAGCATGCAAAGTAGGTGTCCTGATGTTGCTGTTTTCAGCCCTGTTTAGCGGATATTTTGATGCCATGTTAACTTGATGCTACCAAGAGATCCATGCATATTTTGAGATACTTCAGTAAGGATGTTTTGTTAAACATGTCTTGCTCTATCCATCCATGCCTTTTTTTGCAATTATGGAGTGCCATAGCTTGAGTCAATCGAGCTCTACTTTTGCTATCAAATGTTTCCTGGCAGATTGTTTACATGTTATTCAATTTTGACAAGGTTGTTGTGATTGATCCATGTATGATATGTTATTGTTCTTGCCATGTATGTCTTCTATGCCATGTCTTCTTGATGTATGTATGCTTAGTTTATCATATAAGGCTATGTAGTGAGTGCATTGAGCTTGTAAACATGCCTACTTGTTATCAGTTTTGGACATGCCATGTTGCTGAATCTGTTAACGAAACTTTCAATATTGACATGGGTGTTACTATATTTTCTGATCCTTTTTGGCTTATGGTCAGTAAGGGACTTTTGTTCTAGGCTTTGAGTAGATTCATGCCATGCCTTGTTTTGCTATTATAAGTTCCTGTAGCATGTAGTTTTCTTGCTCTGAACATTACTACCTGATGCTGTTTTTGCCATGTCCAGCCTGATATTTTGTGCACTTTTGCCATGCTTGTTTGAACCTGTTATGATGTGAACTAGCCGTAGCTCAGTGCTCATCTTTTGTCAAGCATCTTGTGTAGATCACTGCCATATACTTTGTTGGTACGTTTGGGTGCAGTAGCTTAATTTATTGTTGCTTGCTAAGTGGCATCATGCTGTTAATGGCAGATTTGTGCCATTCTTGTTTTGCTTGTCATTTGCAAACCGTGCATCCGATTCGGTGATCTTTATATCGATTTCAACGAAATCATCTCATCTTTCAGTGGCATACTTGGTTTGCCAAGTTGATGCCTGGTTCATCATTTACCTTCGGGCCTTTATACGCATTGCATATCACATCTCGCATATCATGTCATGTTTTGCATCATGTTGCTTGTGCATTGCACCGTGATTTATTGTGGTTCCTTTGTTTGTGTTCTTGCTTTGGGTAGAGCCGGAGGCGAGTACGTGAGCGAGGAACCTGTTGAGAACGCTTTCGAGGATCAAGCTTTCGACAACTCGAGAACATTGCGAGCAAGATGACCATACCCTCGAAATCACTTCTATCTTTGCTTTGCTAGTTGCTCGCTCTTCGCTATGCCTATGCTGCGATGCCTACCACTTGATATATCATGCCACCCATATTGCCATGTCAGCCCTAACCATCCTTTTCCTAGCAAACCGTTGATTGGCTATGTTACCGCTTTGCTCAGCCCTCTTATAGCGTTGCTAGTTGCAGTGAAGTGAAGTTTGTTCCTTGTTGGAACATGGAGATGTTGTTCCTTATTGGAACATGTTTACTTGTTGGGGATATCACAATATATATCTGCTATAATTAATGCATCTATATACTTGGTAAAGGGTGGAAGGCTCGGCCTTATGCCAGTGTTTTGTTCCACTCTTGCCACCCTAGTTTCCGTCATACGGTGTTATGTTCCTTGATTTCGCGTTCCTTACGGTTGGGTGATTTATGGGACCCCTTGACAGTTCGCTTTGAATAAGACTCGTCCAGCAAGGCCCAACATTGGTTTTACCATTTGCCACCTAAGCCTTTTTCCCCGGGTTTTCGCGAGCCGAGGGTCATCTTTATTTTAACCCCGGACCGGTGCTCCTTCGAGTCTTGGCCCGAACCAGGCAGACTGCGGGGCCACCACGGGCAACTCGAGGGCTGGTTTTACTCGTAGGCTGACCTATCGGTGTGCCACGAGAGCGAGATATGTGCAGCTCCTATCGGGATTTGTCGGCACGGTCGGGTGGCTTTGCTGGTCTTGTTTTATTCTTTGTCGAAATGTCTTGTAGTCCGGGATTCGAGATTGATCGGGTCTTCCTGTAGAAGGAATATCCTTCGTTGACCGTGAGAGCTTATAATGGGCTAAGTTGGGACACCCTGCGGGTAATATCTTTCGAAAGCCGTGCCCGCGGTTATGAGGCAGATGGGAGTTTGTTAATGTCGGTTGTAGAAAACCGAAGTTGACCTCAAATTAAAATACACATCAACGGCGTGTGTAACCGTGATGGTCTCTTCTCGTGAGTCCGGAAGTGAACACGATGTTGGAGTTATGTCGGCGTAAGTAGTTCAGGATCACTTCTTGATCGCTATTAGCTTCACGACCGTGCTTTGCTCCTCTCCTCGCTCTCTTTTGCGAAATAGCCACCATATATGCTAGTAAACTTGCTGCAGCTCCACCTTACTACTCTGTCCTTCCTATAAGCTTAAATAGTCTTGATCTCGCATGGTGTGAGATTGCTGAGTCCCGTGACTCACAGATTCTACCAAACAATTGCAGGTTCCGGCGATGCCGGTCAGGTGGCGCAACCGAGCTCAAGTGGGAGTTCGACGAGGCGTGGTCGTTACTATGTGTCTTTTCACGATGATCGATAGTGGTGCCCAGTTGGGACGATCGGGGATCTGTGTAGCATTTGGGGTATCTTCTTTTATTTTGGTTCCGTAGTCGGACCTTGAGTGTACTCTGTATGGTGGATGTTTATTTATGTCTTTGTGTGAAGTGGCATTGTAAGCCAACTATGTATCTCTTTCCCTTATTTATTACATGGGTTGTGTGAAGATTACCTCACTTGCGACATTGCTTTCAATGCGGTTATGCCTCTAAGTCGTGCCTCGACACGTGGGAGATATAGCCGCATCAAGGGCGTTACATTACCCTAAGAGCAAGTACTACCTCCGTCCTGGTTTACTCTTCCTATTTTGTAGTATCAAAATTTGACCATAGATTTAACTGACAAAATGTTAATGCATGTCACTAAAAATTATATCGTTGGATTCGTATTTGAACATCATTTCAAATGGTATAATTTTTGGTGACATGCATTGGCATTCTCTTAGGTAAATCTATGGTCAAAATTTTACACTAAATACGAGGTAGTACAAAAGTGGGCTATAACGCCCCTCCATTATGTAGGCCAAAACACGTGCCAAATTCACTTGTGATGCATTTGGCATCGATGCCCCTCCATTGCTCACCTGGTGCCCCAATCTGGATCACCTACTTTGCTCCGGTGCCAAATTAACTCACGCAATGAAAAAACACTTGCATGGGAGAGAGAGAGAGAGAGAGAGAGAGGACAGAGGCAATAAAAACACTTGTTTGGGAGAGTGAGAGGATGGTGTAGTTGGTTTGATTGATTTGTTTATACATGTCGGTCTACGTGCATAGCGGTGCCAACTCTCTCACATCGTGAGAACGGTGCCAAAATCTTTTGATTTGACATCGATGCGTATTATGTGGCATACTTTTGAGAAATATGGCATCGGCCACATAGTGGAAGGCAACAAATGTCCAAGCTCTTCACATGCTCCTAGGTAAATGAGAGGAAAGAGAAAGAGAGAGTGAAAAAATATCACTAGCCAGCCAACCCTATCGTATGAGCGAATGATATTGGTACCTATTGATGACACGACAATCTTATATAGCTAGCTGCTCTAATATGTTATCTTCTTTTGCAGATAAAAAAAGACCCGAAAGTGAAAAATGTGCTGCACTATAACAATCTCATCGAATGCCTTGATCTCCATTTTACAGAAATTGATTTGATCGACTACGAAGGCAGCACATCTGAGATTAAATTGGCCAGGTTCTTTGTTCTGGAGGCAAGTGTGCTCAAGGTAATAAGGTTTGGCGTTCTTTGGCGCAACAATGAATGGCGTGCGATCACATAGCGTCTAAGCCTAAATGACAAAGTCTCCATGAAGCTGAATTTGTTTTGAAACATCAAGTGGCGAGAGACTCAAAATTTATTTGCCCATTAGTGACTTGTCAAGGCGGTGGATTTTAGCTTGTACGATAATGCTGCATCCACCTAAAGTAACGAAAGTTCTAACGTAAACTTACTAGTAATTCCCTCTTCATAGGTGCAGCATTACTCCTAACATTTGTAATATCAGTTTGAAACTTGTAATATTGCCGTGTCCTATTCCTGCGTTTTCAAAATCCTGCGAATCAAAGAGGCCCTGAGTTGGTGATGATGTTGTGCCTGCCATCTTTCACTAATAGCCGTCGGATCTAGATCTAACGGATACAAACCAAACTTCTCCAGTTTTGCAAAAAGATGCCCGCACTTGTTCCCTATTTACAAACAACTCCTTGTCTCCCACGATCAGCCTTGTCTCCTCCCCACCACATCTAGAAGGCCATGGAAAAATCTGGCGCGATAGCCGCTGCCGGCGCCGTCCACCCCCAATCTTGGTGTCCCATGCAATGCACGGGCATCTACGCACGGGAAATTATGTCGAACACGGCTAGTTGTAAGCAGGCTAACTCTACAGCCATGATGATAGTGACTGCTGACGGTGGGGCGGACTATGGTATGCCAAACACGGCGCCTATACTCAGGTGTCATCTTCGGTGCAGGGTCTTGTCACTTCACTGTGAGGAGTAGCACGTAATAATTTGACCAACGGGTAGTACAGTACTACTACATTGGTAGTAATACTACTAGTACTAGCACCACCGTCTGGATTTAGTAGTACTACCACATCCATCTGGATTTAGTATTTGACTAGCAATATCTAGTAATGCATGTCACAAAAAATGTACTACTCCCTCTGTAAATAAATACATGGTGTATTGTTTTATTCCTTCCGGTAGATGGCTCAAATCTGAATTCTCATCAATCGGACTACTATTATACTCACTGAGCGCTCAGCTTTGTAAGCTACCAACAAAAAATTGCAATCAAAGACTACTATTGTACTCCCTCCGTACTGGTGCATTAGTCACATTACGAAAACCAAATAGTAATCCCAAAACTTTTAGGCGTGGTGCATTAAGTACCCGCCTCGTTCCCTGTTTTTGCCACGGAAATATGAATCACCCAATACAAGACGTGGGGTGCGTATGCATCCAATGACTTGAGACTACTCCCTCCGTCTAGGTGTATAGTCATCTTTTAGAGCAAGTGAAAAAGAGGAGTGGGCTCTTGTGCAAGAGCCTAGCTATATGCAGATTTCTAGGACGATATACAATAAATATGAAGAAAGAGAGAGAGAAGATGAGAAAAAGTAGTACTCTCATAGCCAGCCTTATAGCTAACCTTATTGTATGAGTGGCTACAAGTGATGGCTCTATATGACATGGCAACATCATATAGCCAGCAGCTGGCTATACTATTAACAATGCTCTTAGGTTGTGCACCTTGACCAAGACAAAGGGGAAAGCGAGGGAACTTAATGTATTTTTGCTAATTAATAGGATTACATGCAATGAACTAACCACTACATGTCATGTTTGGTAGTCTCAAGTCATTGAAAGCATGCACAACCCACATCTCTCATTGGTTGATATGTCACGAAGAAACGAGGAGGGAGTTAATGTACCATGCCTAAGTGTTTTGGGATTATTTGGTTTTCGTAAGGTGGCTTACACAACATTTTTTGTTACATGCATTAACATTTTATTAGTTAAATCAAAGGTCAAAATTTGGCGCAAAATGCAAAGGGGACCAATAAACCAGTAAACATCAAAGTTTTCTCATTTGGCCCCAACTAGAGGTCCGGTGAGATGACTATGCTGCACTGGCACGGAGGGGGACACAGCTTCATTGACTTACTGCACTTGCCTTTGGGTGTATGACATGTGGGCCCCACAGGTGGCTGGCCCACCTGTCATACAACCAAAGGCACGTGCAGTAGAGGGCCGAGGAGTAGATGGCCAACACACACGTGAATGCAACGCAGTCTGCACTTCTCATATAAAGGCTCCCCACCAGTCCAATCTACGAAATCCAACGCACCTACGCACCCTAAACAAGGGCAAGAGTGATCACTCCAATCGCAAGATCAGTTGACTAGAAGCTAGACCCATGGAGGCGATGAGCACGAGCATCAGCCGGCTGTGCCAGATGGTCCACGATGTCGGCCTGCGGGCCGGCACCAAGGAACGTCTCTAGGTCGTGCTTGAGGCTGCCAGGCGAGAGGCCGCTTGGACGACAGCTTCATCTCCTTGTTCGACGAGGTCCACATCGGCTTCCTCGACAAGTTCACCGTCGTCAAGAAGCTCACGGACGACCTTGACATACGCCTCCAGCCCACGCGCCCAGGCTCTGCGATGCCCGCCACCCTCAACGGCCTCTATGGTGACAACCTCTTCAACGTACTGGTGGCCCTGCGACTGCCCGCCGTCGCGCCAGAGAATGTCCACCTCGAGGTCGCGCTCGCCGCGCAGCGCCTAGCGCAGCAAGACACCGTCGATATAATCACCCATGTCTACACGCAAATCGTCCACAAGGACTACTACGTGCCAGAGGAGGACGATATGTTGCTGGCCTTCTTGGACCGCATGGCAACCTTGGACGACATTGTTCAGAAGCACGTTGAGCTCGCTGCCAACGCCGCTGCTCCTCACACGTCGGTTGGTGACCCGGCGCACTAGGGCATGAGGATGTCGTTGATGGATCTGTATGTATCTTTATCTTTTTGTCAAATCCATGTAGTAGGATATGGTACTACTAGTAATTACCTTACCTTTCCCGTCAACTTCATAATTTTCGTACGTACTCCATGCATGAACCGCGCCAGAACCAAACTTCTCATTACTCTAAGGAAAATCGTTATTTCTATCTATCGGTCGCGCCATGGAGTAGAACCAAATTTTACAAGTTAAAAGTTCAAAAGGAAAAGCCTGCCATGTTCGCATCGCACCCCCCACACGGTTGGTCCAGCATGCCACTCAAGGGGGAATGCGTGCTGTGTTGCATTTTCACTTACAAGTGGGACCATAGTTGAGCAAACCGACTATTGGCAAACCCCCACCCCGCCCACCACGCGATGGGTGAGAAAATAGGAGGGAGAAGAGATGGTTGTAGCACGGACTCCAAGAAAATTGGTGTCGGATGGGACTCATGTGGGATGCGTGTGCTGTACTTCTAGACGTGAATGCTAGTTATGGCCCATGCCACCCCACTATATTGAGCCTATATCGAGGTGCTGGTTACGTAGAACAAATTTCCTGGAGTCCGTGCTCAGCCCTCCTCTATCTCTCTTCTCAGCCAGCCAGCAGACACGCGGAGCCCATCGTCTGTTTGCTCACATGCGGTCCCACATGTCAGTGAAAACGTAAGAGGACCCACTGAACCTGCACATCTTTCACCTCGACATGATGGTGATGAAAAACGAATCCAATAAAGATCTTCGGTGGCCACTTTTGGACTTACTCAAGAGTAGTAAGATTCTATTTAACCTAAGATGCACATCACGTGGCTTCAATTACCACTCCATTTTCTTTCATGACACGACCTGGATGCTGGATGTCCCACATGTCGGCAAAGGGAGGAAGAACTCGACCAAATCTTCTCCACATTTAGACCGGAGGAGTAGGAAACACAGCAAGCCCTGTGCCTACATAATACTACATACAAGCCCACCTCACGCAGTCACGCTATCACCATATTTCTTGGCCTCCGTGCGACACCTAGCTCTAGTTGATCTAACTAGAACTAACTATTGGTTGGCTCTATGTGACGTGGCAACTTCATACTACTACGGATGCTGGCAATACTACTACGGCACTAACACTCCAATAAGTGAGTCGAAAACCATTTATAAATTGAGTTTATGACATGCATATGCAAATGTACCATTCATTACATACAACAAGTCATCAACACACAATGACAACGAGATACATCTTGGATTATAGATTAGTTCCAACAAAACATTCTAGTAAATACTAAAGTTTTCATCACATAACAAATAACAAGCAATGAAATGAACTTCAGCTCAACCAATCCTCGGCGTTGGAAACGCTTGCTTTGAACCAGAAGAGTTTGTCTCGGAAGGGCCAGCTACTATCAATCTCGAGACCAACGCAGGACTGATCATCCAGGCTGAAGCGGCCTATTTCATGACCCATATTGTGATAGCCATGGTAGGGAACCATAGCAATGTCTGAGCTATAGATATAGTTGCTTCTCATAAATGGTAGTAACGTAGTGTCAACAGCAGCTGGATCGCCTTTCACCATGATTGGATAGTTTTGTCCAAGGAAGAGCGAGTTTTCTCCAAGAGTATCCATACTAAACCAGGGAGAAGGTGTTGGCACTAGCACAGTAGTATCCATCCCAAATACCCTGCAACGGATGTTGGAATAGGTCCGGAGAGTGCGACCATGGGAGACAACACCTGCTTCCTTAGTAACATCAGCGGTGCCTTGTATACAAACAAGAAGAGGTGATCCATCGTAATAAGTTGCCAGGCGCCACTGAGTATATGGGTCCTCATGCTCGTGATCATCATCATCGTCATCTCCCCCTTGGTTATAAAATTTTAAAGTATAGGTCGTGGAATGTTCACAAGACCTTGGAAACACAAGAAGGTTAATTAGTAAAGGGAAACTAGCTAACCCGCATGCATGTGGATGAAACAATTATAATTACGGTGGAAGACAAACGTACCAAAAGCATAAGGATTCCATGCAAAAACAGCGCCACGAGTGGTGGCAGCAAACACAAGACCCTCGTATTGAATTGCATCACAGTACACATCCCTGTATAGAAACTGATTTTTGAGCAATATCCATCCAGTGGAACTATGAAGGAAGGCAACAAGCTTGTCGAAGATAGCAACAACTCCATAGTCCATTAAATCCCAAGAGCGGTAGGGAACTTGACAAATTGCTATCTTCTGTAGACGGCAGTCACCATGATCGTAGTTGAACGTACGTAGAATACCGGTGTGCTCAACCTCTGGGCAGTCTGAGATTTTTGGAAGTGGAACCCGGTGATGAGTGAACACATTCACAAGTTCCCACTCGCAGTTGTACCCAATATAAACAACCCAATCTCCATTTGCGCCTGCCCAAGCCTTACCCTCAAGCGATGGCATCTTAACATCACACGTATCAGTATCAAGTGGCACCAACTTGCACAAGGCGAGGCCTCCGTCGTCCGTGCGCCAGTCAGCAGGGTCATGGTGAAGAAGATAGGGGATATTAAACCGCTCCTGGACCCTTGGGTTCGTTGTAATGATGTTATTAGTTGAGTCAAGAATGGTCTTGAATGAACCTGCCATGCTAGCCGAGGTGATGACGTCGCACCGATCAATGAGTTCCTCCACCATGTCATCATTCAGATCGGGGCAAGAATAACGGGGTCGTTTCCGGCCTATTCCCTCCATGGAGAAGACGATCAAACAATGCCAGAAGGAAGGGTGAAGGCAAATGGAGGAGGGAGGAAGAGCGTGTGACAGCAGTTCCAAATCAAGAGGGAAAGGCGAAGAGTCGGTGGACGGTTGCCACGGTACATGAAGAGGCGCCCCGGCCTACATAGATGTCCGTTCGGAAATTGTACAAAAGGACTCGCCGTCGTCTCACTGACATGTTGGAACAGGACCACGTGTCAACGGAGATGCTAGTGGGGAGCGGACGGTTGCCACAGAGGTCACACATTGACGACAAGGCCGTCCTGTCAGACCTAGCGCCCGCGTGGGATGGCTTCCGTCCCCCACACGAGCAAAGCCACTTCGCACCCCCCACACGGTTGGTCCGCCACGCCGCTAGGCCAACCCCAGCGTGTGCAGCTCGGACGCGCGCTCGCTCAGCCCCCTTTCCCTCGACGCCCCAGAGCTACCCAACCACGGCTACATGTTTTTCACACCCGACAGCCGGATTTGGAGCGGATACGGTCAGGCTTGAGCTCGCCCGGCTATGGGATGCCGCGCCATGCCATGGACTGGCCGGGCACCGGGCCGGAAGGCCCCGGCAAGGCCGCAAGGCCGCATGCAGGTACTAACTCCTCCTTTAGCCACTCGGATCTACACCATCGGCGGTCCACCGACAGATACATGAATGGCGGTCGGCCGGGCTCGGTGCTGGCCCAAAAGCTTGTCGGCGCACCGTTGCCACTCATTACATGCGACGACTGCCCAAAGAAGGTCTTGCACCGCGTGTCTACAATGCTGAAACATCCTGGATGGTTGTTCATCAAGTGCTCAACCGATGGGGTATCTACTACTTTAGCTTCGGTTGTGCTATCGGATTAGACTAGTTGTGCTAACTTAAAATTTTATTGTGTAGAATGGATGCAAGTTTTGGTATTGGGAAGAAGAGTACATCGATATATTGATAGAGTGCAATTTAGTAGATGTCCTAGCACTTCTAGCTAGCATAGAGGCTAGAGATGAGACTAGTGCACTTATTGATAGAATAGAGGCTAGACACGAGACTAGATGCAAGGAAGCAACGTCTACTTCTTTACACTCGAAGTAGAAAGAAGCATGCAAGATCGAGCCTCCGCAGATCAACAATGAATACATCAAGAAGGCACTAATCGAACTTACAGGAGTAGTTATGGAAGTTGGATATCTTCTAAAATGTATTCTTGTGGTTCTTGTTTTCTTTGGTCTTGCTTTTCTAGTCAAATTTTGGTGATGTATTTCCATGTACCAAAAATCAATGATGAAAATAAGATATGTGCTTGCAAAGAAAAATGTACGCGGCCGGGATGCGTCCGTGCATTGGGCGCATGACCACCGCATCCGAGAAATGGCCCAGACACGACCCCATTGCCCTACCCAAACGGACAGAATCCGGGCAAAATGGAGGCCCGTTTGGGGTCGTGCGTTGGAGTTGGCCTTACAAGTGGGACCGCGGTTGAGAAAACTGACTATCGGCAAACCCCCACCTCGCTCGCCGCGCGATGGCTGAGTTACAGAAACGAGGAGGTTGAAGAGATACTTGTAGCACGGACTCCAAGAAATATGGTGTCAGATGGAAGTCGTGCTGGTGGCTTGTGCCATACTCCTGGACGTGAATGCTTGTTCTGGCCCATGCCATCCTACTATATATCGAGGATTCGAGGTGCTAGTTATGTACAGCGAACACATTAACATATGGCCCACCTCACACTATGACCAAATTTCCTGGACTCTGTGCTAGGTTAAAAAGTGTTCTTTGTGAGGGTGGGTGGCTGGTCTCAAGTTTAAAACTTGTTGTATTACGTATACATAGACGTAGAGATAGTGCAGCAGTTTTGGAAGTTTGAACCCAAACATCATAATGCAATTTCTACTGGACTCATCCGAGGACCTAGGATTGTGGAATTCGAGCTAGAGTAAAACCGCTCGACGCGCGAAGCATGTGAAGCTAGTACAAATAGTAGTACTATTGTTGATTGGACTCATCCAATAACCTGTTGCAATGCACGTACAATTATGTATTCGGAAAATATTTTTTTGCCTCATCGCAGCACCCACTCAGAGAAGCGACTAGAAAGCCATTCATAAATTTAGTAAGTTTATCACACGGGCATATCATTTTATTGCATACAATAGGTCATCAACCCACAATGACAACGAGGATACATTATAAATACTGAAGTTTTCATCACACAACAAATAACAATCAATGAAGTGAACTTCAGCTCAACCACTCGTCGCCGTTGGAAACGCTTGCTTTGAACCAGAAGTGATTCTCTGGGAAGGGGCATCTACTGTCAATCTTGAGACCAACGCAGGACTGATCATCTAGGCTGAAGCGGCCTATGTCAGGACGCATATTGTGATAGCCATAGTAGGGAACCATAAAAATGTCTAAGGTATAGAGACAGTTGGTTCTCATAAATGCTAGTAACATTGTGTCAACAGCAGCTGGATCGCCTTTCACCATCATTGGATAGTTTTGTCCAAGGAAGAGCGAGTTTCCTCCAAGAGTATAAATACTAAACTAGGGAGAAGGTGTTGGCGCTAGCACAGTAGTATCCATCCCAAATACCCTGCAACGGATGTTGGAATAGGTCCGGAGAGTGCGACCATGGGAGACAACACCTGCTTCCTTAGTAACATCAGCAGTGCCCTGTATATAGACAAGAAGAGGTGATCCATCAGAATAAGTTGCCAGGCGCCACTGAGTATATGGGTCCTCATACTCGTGATCATCATCATCGTCATCGCCCCCTTGGTTATAATTTTTTTCAAGTATAGGTGGTGGAATCTTCACAGGACCTTGGAAACACAAGAAGGTTAATTAGTAAAGGGAAACTAGCTAACCCGCAGGCATGTGGATGAAACAATTATAATTACGGTGGAAGACAAACTTACCGAAAGCATAAGGAGTCCATGCAAAGACAGTGCCACGAGTGGTGGCAGCAAACACAAGACCCTCGTATTGAATTGCATCACAGTACTCATCGGTCTACATAAATTGATTTTTGAGCAATATCCATCGAGGCGTGGAAGTAAGGACGACAACAAGCTTGTCGAAGATAGCAACAACTTCATAGTTCGTGTAATCCCAAGAGCGGCCGGGAACTCGACAAATTGCTATCTTCCGTAGACGACAGTCACCATGATTGTAGTTGAACGTGCGTAGAATACCGGTCTGCTCAACCTCTGGGCAGTATGAGATTTTTGGAAGTGGAACCCGGTGACGAGTGTACACATTCACAAGTTCCCACTCGCAGTTGTACCCAATATAAACAACCCAATCTCCAATTGCGCCTGCCCAAGCCTTACCCTCAAGCGATGGCATCTTAACACCACACGTATCATTATCAAGCGGCATCAACTTCCACAAGGCGAGGCATGCGTCGTCCATGCGCCAGTGACGAGGGTCACGGTGAAGAAGATAGGGGAGATCAAACCGCTCCTGGACCCTTGGGTTCCTTGTAATGATGTTATTAGTTGAGTCGAGAATGGTCTTGAACGAACTTGACATGCTAGCCGAGGTGATGACGTCGCACCGATCAATGAGTTCATCCACCATGTCATCATTCAGATTGGGGCAAGAATAACGGGGTCGTTTCCGGCCTGTTCCTCCATGGAGAAGATGATCGAACAATGGCAGAAGGAAGGGTGAAGGCAAATGGAGGAGGGAGGAATAGCATGCAACAACAATTCCAAATTGAGAGGGAAAGGCGAAGAGTCGGTGGACGGTTGCTACGGTACACGAAGAGGCGCCCCGGCCTACATAGACGTCCATTCGGAAATTGTACAAAATGACTCGTCGTCGTCTCATTGACATGTTGGAATGGGACCACATGTCAACGAAACATGGCGTGTAATTTCTCATGCAAAATGCGATCTGGCCGCGTTGGCCCGAGGTGCCACATTAGTTATCGACCTTTATTTTTTTAATGGCGTGCCGTTCAGTTTGGAAGCATGACTAACTGGTACTATATGCAGAGAAAATATAAACTACTCCACCTCTAGTACTAGTAGTAGAAAAAAGATATATAGGCTGGAGCTTCAGCGCTTTCTTGGTAAGGGTTGCCCACTTGCTTCTCACACTATCACCCTCTCTCCAGATCTAAAAAAGATGGCCTCTCTCTCCCTCCTTACCGGTGGCCACAGATCCGCCGGGGAAGAAAAGGACGTGCAGCGTTGACGCACTTGTCATCAGCGAGCGAGGTCATGCACTAACGACAAGGCCGTCCTCTCAGACCTAGTGCCCACGCGGGATGGCCTCCGTCCCCAAGCTCGCTGCCGTAGTGTGTGCGAAGGACGACGGCCATGAGAAAAGCCACTTCCCGCCGACCCTCAGGTATGCTACCTCTTTTCGAACCATACCCTTGTTCTATTGCCCCATCTGCCATGTCGCTGCATGTGGATCTTTTTCCGCTCCACCCTCTTCCCAATTTGCTATCCTCTGCTCTGCTGGTCACGCAGACGAAAACCTTAACTTCCACTATTAAAGGAAACCCTACTTCATGCAGACTAATCCATGTCTGGGTTGAATAAGGAAAGGAAGGGAGACTGTACTGCCCAAGAGACTAGGCATTGAACCCGCATCTAGGTTGAAAAGGGGAAAATCAGTAGCTAAGGAACGAGTCTCATGTCTCATGGTTGAAGAAGGGTAGAAAGGCATGACAACGCAATAGAGAATGACCAAGTCGATCAGTTTGTTGTCCTCACATATGAAAAAGGTGGCTAAAGAGAACAAAAATGGGACGTAATCCACATATGCTGCCTGAATATTTGTTGCTCTGGGCAACCATACCTCCCTCACCACTCTATGCGTCCATGGAGGTACATCCTACTGGTGCACCCACTGTCCGAATGGGCCTCCCATGCTCTTATTGCCACTTTTTTGTTGTTAGTATAACGCCATCGGTCAAGTCAAGCAATGCTACTGCTAAAGGGATGCCACATTTAACTAATGTCGCACTCAGTCTAATACCACCGATAAAAGCAATGCCATTTAATGTCACTGGATTATTTCAGGGTTAGTTGTTGATTGTGGATGTATTAATGATTTTTCAGCTAAGGCATTCTAATGTTGTTGCACGGCCAGTATACCAACGATGAATCTTGTTACTACCTTCTGATTTTTTATACTGTCATTAGTTAATAATGCTAGTTGCCTTCAGACTTTTGTATTTGGTTTGATGCTCTTACACAGCTATTATACCAATGCTGAAACTTGTTACCTTTACATTTTGTATTGTTAATTCTTATAGAAATCTTCTAGTGCTAGAGCTTATGGAAATTTGTTGGTAAAACCATTGTCTTTGTACCTGTAATAAAATAACTACTCTCTTGTTGCACTAGCCCTTTGGATTAGTGTATATTTGTACTATTAGAATGGTGTTGCATTAGCGTATGGACATATATAAAGTGTGGCAAGCTTTCCCAGATATGTGCTCAAGAAAACTACTACCTGTTTTCTAAATACTAGGCGTTTGGGTACTTTAAATTGAACTAAAACGTCTTATATTAAGGAACATAGGGTCTAGAGTTCACTCAAATTATCCGTAAGCTAGTCATACCTTTGTTAAAATTAATGTTCATTATGTTATCGGAGGAGGTGCGTATGTTTATGCATAATGCACATCGACTACATACGACATCATGATGTAATGTTAAGTCATTTCCTTTTATGCAGTGTCCTTTGAATTGTCAAAGCGGTGATGGCATTTTATTTAAGTTGAACTGCACAAAATATGCTTAAAAGAAGAGGAAAGGTCGGGAATGGTTCAATTTTTTAGAATAGAAACTATGTATGCCTTCCTGACATCAGCCGTTGTTGCCTTATTTATTCCTTCAAACAGGTGGTTAGAAATAGTCTTGCTACCTTTTCCTATTAAGAAATTGGAATGCTTATATTAGTGAGTCTATGCTTCAACTAGTGCCACTTTTATAGTAATCACACTTTCAATATCTATGCAAACAGGGATGCTCGATTTTAGTGGAACTGCACAAAAAGTCCAAATGGTTCAACATTAGGAGCATGTTTTCTTCGAAACCTTTATATCCAATTGGTGGCACTATGAGCTGTTCATTACGAAGGTACATGGTTTGCTACTATCTTGCTACTCTTTTTGTACGGTCATTAGATAGTAATACTAGTGGTTTGCATGTGAATTTATTGGCAGGGTGGACGGGGGACCTACATTGGAGGTGCAGGACAGGATTCAATGATGGGATGCTCAATTTCGGTTGTATCAATTTCACCTCTTCCATCACTGCGAACATGGATATCCTTGGTCTGATGAAGAATAGGCGCTATATTTCTATGCTGAACCAGCAAATCAATTCAGTATGAAATTGTCCAGGGCAAAACATGACTGTATCAAATTGTCCAGTGCAAAACATGACAGATGCTAAGCGGAAGAGACGTGTTTAAACCGAAAATACAAGGTGGGGTATATGTTTAATAGCTGCTTGATATTTGTGCAGACAAAGATGTCTGCCCGTTGCTATTTGGCAAACAAACAAAGTGGCCACAATTTTGGTTGAACTTCACAAGAGAATAGTATAGTCACTGCATGCAGTGCCATTTTGTCGGTGTGAGGACGACACCTATGGGATCACAAGAATCCCTACTACGGTTGCGGGGCGCGGGGTCGTGAGAAGAGCGGATCAAACAGATAGCACACGGTTTCTTCATCAGAGTTCGGGACGCGAGGATCGTAAAACCCTACTCCTGCTTTGGTGGTTTGTTTATCATGTTCTTGAACTAGCAATGGGCGTGAGGAGCTCCAAAAAGCGAATCACCCTCTGAGTCGCCTTGGGCCTCCTTTTATAGGGAAAGGGGTTGCCACGATGGCACACGGGAGGTGGAAAGGGTCTGATGATGCGAGTTTATCCCTCGCATTACATGACAAAGCGCCTTTAATGCGTCTTGCTTAGGTGTCCTCGCTTTATCGGGGCGGGGAAACCCTGTCTCGTCCGTCGCCGCTCCCTTCGATGTCGACCGCGCATACGGCCAGCGGTGCCCATGGTGCCATGTAGGCAGGCAGGCAGCTGAGGTGGCGCAGCGATGGGTCTCCACGAAGATCCGCTTGCCGCCACGCAGGTGCCTGCCCAACTGGTTGGGTCTGCAGCTGCATGCGAACGGCGGTGAAGGTTTGATTGGCGCGGGCCCGATGGTGGCCCTATGGGTGTCCTTGGCAAGGGCCTCGCCATAGCCCCGGCAAGGGTCTTGCCGTGGCGCCTGCTGTCATCCCCGGCGAGGCTCTTGCCGGGGGCCTTGTGGTCCTCCTTGGCTGGGATCCCGCCAAGGGTCGTCATCTTCTAAAGTGTGTCGATCTTGAATGTCTTCACAAAGATCTGCATGTCACTGCAGGGATGTCTCCGAATCCTTGCCCCATGGGGCAGTGGACTCAAGGGTGATTAAGCTCCGTGGGTGTGGGGCGGCGGCCCCGACAAGGGTCTTGCGGGTTTGCTAAAACCGCCCCGGCAAGGATCTTGCCGAAGTCGCTCAAATCCCCTTGCACTTTGTGGTCTTAGTCTTGGCGTCGTTCTGCTCCTTCGAGCTTGGCCTTACCTTGGCTCACCTCCCTTGCCTTGTTCGGTCGGTGGTGCCACGGCTCGGACTGCCGTGCCTTTGTTATAGGGGTACAAAAGTGTACCCCTCTTTTTGTCACCGACAGGGGCCCCGGCCTGGGCCACACGTAAAGCATAAACGTGTCGTTGGGCTAGGCCCAAAAAGCGGTCTTGTGAGCGGTAAGGGGTGGTTTTACATGATAGAATCTCTTCATCGCTCGCTTCCCATGCCTCCAGCGTGGCTCGGCATGGGGGCGTCGCGTGTTATGGGCGACATCGTGGGGCTGAGCTCTGCGCGCATCGTCACGTCGTAGTAAATGGGGCGGTTCGCGCCTTCCCCATAAGCAGAGGAGGCGTGGGCGCGGCCCATTCTTGAGCAGGGGCGGCGTGGTCTTCAAGGCATCCACTCCCCACGATCATGGGGTGGGAGAGTCGCCTCACCCGTCGCCTCGGTCCGCATGCCTGCCGTAGTTTTCATGCGCTTGGGGTGGCGAGCGGTGGAGGCGGAAACCGGGCGTCGTGGGCGGGCGGTGGGTTGGTCAGTTCCTGCGCCTTCGCGTCTTGATTCGCTGGCTGAGGCGGCGAGCCCCATCCCGTTCCTTTATAAAGGCGGGGGACGGCGTCCGCACTCTTCCATCTTCTCCTTCCTTGACTTCACCCCCCCCCTCCGCCACCATGGAGAGAGAATCCTGGCCCTTCAGCGGTGGCGGCAAGGGTGCGCCGCTCGACAACGTGTCCTTCCTTCTCCTGCATCTGCGGTGGCGAGAGCCCGCGAGGAAGGGGGAGGCGAGGCCGTGGGGCGGGAGGCGCTCTGGGAAGAGGAGGGCGAGGCGGTGCGCCGGTCTCGCCTCGCCGATAGTCCCTCCCCGTGGAGGCCATGTTGGGATGACCCTTGTGAGTTCTTCGTCGAGCTCGCCCGGCCGCCTCGCCGTCGCCGCCGTCTCCCGACTCCATTACATAGCGAGATGGAGCTGGATCCACGAGTCATTGCGGCTGCATGAGGATGTTGGATCAGCGATGCAGCGAGTTCGCGTCGACTTCCACCCCTCACGTGATGTATCTTTGTCGAGGTGGAAGGCGTTTGCTCATATCCACCGCTTGGCGGCGAGGCTCACTCTCCATTTCAAGCTGATGGAGGTGGCCTCCTCTCCGTCAAGGTCTTGGTGCCGGGACTCGGGCAAGGTGCTGCGTGGAGAGATCTTCGATAGCGAAGACTCCTCCTCGGGCGGGAGTGGCGAGGAGGGCGATGGCAGCGACGATGAGGGTAGCGGCGGCAGGATGGCCAGGTCCGACTAGGTGTCGGCGCCGCTCCGTGCGGCACCGGCGATCCCATCATCCGTGTCGCGGCTTCCTGAACTTCGAGGTCGTCTCCTTGGGCGGCTGGCGTTGGGAGGCTGTGGAAGAGGAAGAGGCGGGCGGCAAGGCCGTCAAATCGAATACGGGCACCGGCGCCTCGGCAGCGTGCTGATGTCCTGCCGCCTCGTCTTGAGCTCCGCTTCGGCGCCGCCATCACCATCCAGCCTTCGGACAGCCAGCGAGATGTTCTCTTGGTGTCTCCTGCCACCCGTGCTTCGCCTAAGGCGCCCTTTTGCCCTTTTACCGCCTCCTTGACCTGCCTCCGAGGAGAAGGACAAGAAAGGGATTCTGAGCACCTTATCTCTTTTAGCTTGTAAACCTTTGGGGCCTTAACTGAATTTAAAACTTGTAATCCCATCATTCATGTTTTCATTCCCCATGGGCTGTACTGAGTGGAATGTTTTTAATGAAAAAGGGATGCTTGCGGGTCATTTGTTTGGGTAGAACCCACGACAAGGAATAAATCCTTGACATCCCTAAGATAAACATTTCCTTGCCCGGCAACAGAGCCTGCCGTCTTCCACTTCGCTCGACCTTTCTCACGCTTTTGGCGGAGGCGGGGATGAGGTGGGTTTAGGTTCCTCGTTTCATCCTTTTGCTGCCGCGACTCGACCAAACCTGGCCCGAGCGAGCCCTAGGGCCTAGAGTTTTAGGGAGCACGGTAGCTTTGGGAAAAGCGAGGTTTCACATACTGTAGTCCATAAGGAATGCATGATAAGGGATGGAGAACTTATCTGAAGCTGTAGCCCCGGCAACTCTGGTTTGCAGTGGGTGAATCTTGCACTCGCAGCCCTAGGTATCTTGGCTTGCGGGGTCTAGATGCCGGTTTGTCCCTCTTTTCTTTTTGTCCTCAAGTGATCCGGCAAGGATATCTGTGAGTCCTGCGAACCAAAGAAGACAAAAGAGCGGCAAAGGCGCACACTCGACCTCTAAGCTAGGGGTTAGTCGCTGCTAAGCACTATCAACCCTAACCAGGGCGAGACTCGACCTAGCATGCATGCTATAACTTAGGGCACAGCCTTCATTTATTTATGCTCGGTCTGCGCTGGCTCTTTACAAAGGGTTCGTGCATCATCGGCAATGCTTGTACAAGGTGGCTTACGGGGCCCGGCAAGCCCGCGCCTCCCTGGTAAAACTTGCGAAGATGCTCAATATTCCGGAGTTACTCACGGGCGACATCTTGGTCTCGGCGGACTGCGCCGGGCACGGTGACTCGTATTACCCGATAAGGGCCTTCCCACTTTGGCGTCAACTTGTTGGAATTCTTGGCGATTGAGCAGCGCGAAGGGCGTCGCCTTCCTCAAGGCCGGACATGAACCTTGCGGCTATGGTAGCGGCGCAAGGCTTGCTGGTAGCATGCTGCTCTCACGGCCGCCGAAGGCGATCTTCCTCAAGGAGCACTCGTCATCTTGCCGTGGTTGCTCTTGCTCAAGCTTCGTCATAGCGAGCACTCGAGGTGACCCATATATGAGTTCAGTGGGGAGAGCGCTTACGCCCGTATACCGGGGCAAAAGGTGTGCGGCGGTGGCTCGATTTGGCGTCGTCTGATCGACCAAGAACCGTGACAAATCATCAATCCAGCGCCTTCCACTCTTGTGCAGCTGTCAAAGGTCTTGGTCCTTAAGCCTCGCGATGCTTCAGCATTTGCCCTCTCAGCTTGACCATTGCTTGGCGGGTGAGCAGCGAGGCGAAAGCAGACTTTCTTTGCCGAGGTCTTGGGTATCTTGCATGAAGGTGCGGCTTGTGAATTGTGTGCCGTTATCGGTGATAACCTGTTAGATGCGCCAAAAGCGGCACACTAGTCCTGAAGAACTTGACGGTGGTGAGCTGTGACCTTCCTCCTGCCTCCACCTCCGGCCACTTTGTGAACTTATCGATTACAGCGTACAAGTACTCAAAGCCCCGACAACACAGGGGAAAGGTCGATATATCGAGCCCCAGAACCGAGAAGGGCGGAGAGAGGAATGGTTTGAAGGGCTTGAGCTGGCTGATGAAGCTTCTTTGAATGGAGCTGACCGCTTCACACCTGGTGACTAGTGTCGTTGCATCCTGGAGGGCGGTGGGCCAGAAGAAGCCTTGCCGGAATGCCTTACCGGCAAGGGCCCTTGATCCAATGTGGGACCCACATATGCGTCCGTGTATCTCCGCCAACAGCTCCAGTCCTTCCTCTCGAGGGATACACTTCAATTTCACACTATTCGGCCTCTTTCTGTATAGGACGTCGTCGATGAACTGGTACATGGTAGAGCGACGGGCTACTTTTTCCGCTTCTTCCTGCTCCTCAGGAAGTTCCCCTGTTTGGAGGAACCGGACGGTATGTTGTGCCCACGCTGGAGCCTGGGGCTCGACGGCGAAGACTAAAGGCATTTCCTCCGCTATAGGTGCGGCTGTCTCGACGACAAGAGCTTGACGCTCCGCCGGAGCCAGCCGTCCCGTGGCAGGCTCAGTATCCCCGACAACATCCTTGCCGGCGGCTCAGGGAGCTTCGGCGGGAAAAGTACTGCAGGCCCTGATTTCCTCCTCTTATTCTGCTCTGTTGATGGATCAGCGGATGGTTGAGTTAGCGAAGCACAAAGGTACACTGGTTCCACAGGTAGCTTGAGGGCAGCGCGTTTTGAGTGTCGGTGATATCGTTCTCCGCTCGGAGGCGTGTTCAACTGTATACCGTCGAAGCGCTCTTCAGCTTTCTCACTTCATCGGCGTGAGGCCTTCATCAGCGGGCTCTGGTAATCCTTGTTGACTTGCTTGGCGACAAGCTGCGAGTCCCCGGCGATGAGTTTCTTGATTCGAGGTCGCGCGCGATCCTAAGACCGACAAGCAGCCCTTCCGTACTCTGTCGTATTGTTTGTTGACCGTCCACAGGGAAGTGCATACGGATCACGTACTTGAGGTGCTCTCCGGTGGGCGCGACAAGCGATCGCCAACCCAGCGCCTTAAGGAGAAAGCTCCATCGAAGTACATGATCAATCACAACTTGCCTCCTTGCGGGGAAGCGGTCTCTTGGGCTTCTTGTTTCCGCCGGTGGAGCTCTACAGCACGTCCTCGATGGCGCTACACTCGAAGAGTGCGCTTGCGGGGTGGGTGTCAGGTCTCACCGGTCTTCTTCTTCTTCTTCCTCCACAGGTCCCGGCAGCGGGAGCAAGTGCCCTAGTGGCGGCAGCTGCTTTGGCGCTTCTTTGGTATAGTTGATCGGCGCAAATCGCCGCAACTTTCTTATCGGAGGGATGGTGATGATCGTCACGGGTCTTGGCATCTTGAGGTGTTGTAGGCGTGGTGTGACACGCCATGAACTTGGCGGTATTTGGTGACCAAGGATCCCGTTAGAGGCAAGGGGATCTTGGCAACATCAAACACGATCCTCTCCGTCACTGTAGTTCAAATCGCTTCCAAAGTCATGGGCAGCGTGACCTTTCCCTTGGGTTGGCTTCTTCTGGGTTGACCCACGAAGCGTGCCCGTCTCTTGAGGTCTCCATCAGGAATCTGCGGTTTCTCGACCACGGCGGGTGAGATCAAGTTCAGGTGGCCCGCCATCGACTAGCATCTTCGTCACCTTGAGGTTGCGTATTGTTGGTGAAACCAACAATGGCAAGCACCGATCCTTGATGGTGCGATCGAGGTGGTCCTCGATGTCAAAAATGATAGGTGTCTTGGACCACTTGATGCCTTTGGGCATCAAGCAGCGGCTCTGCGCTGTAATCTCGCGCCTTGTTCAAGTCGGCGGTGAGAAGTATCTGTGGCGCCGCCGTCGGCCATAGCCTCTGTAGCTTTACGAAACTCTTGGTCGCGGGTTAAATGCGTCCTCTTCGTGATCGTCGTCTTACGGCTTTACATCACGGCCCGGGCGGGCCTCTCCTGTTGCTTATCCTTGCGCGACAGCCCGCTGGTATCACGCTTCTTGTCGGACCCCTCGGCACCGTCTGGGCCCTTCTCCTTGTCCGCCTCTCATACTCAGCCCTCTGCTTCTCGGCGAGAGCTCAACCTGTCGGCAGTCACGGAGAGCATGGCCTTTGGTGTGATGGATCTTGCAGTATCGCTTGTCGGAGTTTCCTGGCTTCTCGGCAGCCGCCAAGGCCCGGCAGGTGACACATCCGGCAACCTCCTTGCCGGGGTCATCTGCCTTAGTTTTCTTGGTGGAGCCGGCGTCATCAGATCCCTCGACGGCAAGCACGGCTTTTCCTTTGCGCTTCCTGTTGCGGCGCCAGCCTTTCTTCACCGGGGCAGCAATATCCTCATCTGAGGAGTCGGTTTCCACGCCGGCATCTTCGCCGGGGTACTTCCTTCCCTCTTCAGCTCGGGCACATTTGTCAGCAAGAACATAGAGTTTTGCTACATCTCTCACCTTGTTCATTGCCGACTCTTGGCGCATCTTGCGATTCACGCATGTTACGATGGAACACGCTGATGATGGCGGCGGGGTGAACATCGGGGATATTGTCTTGTACCGGCTGAACCTCTGTATATACTTGAGAGACTCGCCCCATACGGGGAATGGCGTGCAGGTCGCTTGCTTGGCCATGGGCTTGGTGGCCTCGATAAAAGGCGCCACGAACTCATGGCACAAATCCGACCAGGTGGAAATAGAGTCTACCGGCAAGTGCATCAACCATGACATGGCGTTGGGTTTGAGAGCCAGCGGAAAATGGTCGCAAGCACCTTATCCTCGCGGGCTCCGGCAGCTTGCATCGCGATGGTGTAGGTATTTGAGGAACTCGGACAGTGGGTCTTGCCCTTTGTACTTTTCGCATACGTCGGGTTTGAAGGTGCGGTGAGTGGGCCCTTTGGAACTGCCGCAGCTCACGGGTAAAAGCCGGACAGCCTACCTCGTAAGGTAGGCCTCCGAAACTCCCGGTGCGGGTGGCTCACAGCGAGCCCTGCTCACTGTCTAATTGGTGGCGCGCTCGCCCGGCGCTCGATAGTGGTTGGCGTCTTCATGTTCTCGTTCGAAGAACTTGGCGCTGGTCACAGTGGGCCCAGGGTCGAGCGATGCTACGGAGATCTCGTTGCCCGTAACGTCGCGACGGGCTGGCGTCCGCGGTACCGGGCGAGGAGGAGGCGAGTCCACCGTGGTTGCGGCGCCGCCAACTCTCCTGCCACTGGTGCGTGGGACTCCGTCGGAGCGTCGACCCGGGGGCTCCACCGGACTCGGTTCGTCTTTGTTGGCCACCACAACAAGGCTTCGGATAGTGGCTCTCCATTCGTCGAGTTTCCCCATAGTGGGAGAAAAATCGAGGAGCAACTGCGTGCGCGCCAGGGCTTCTGCTGGCGTTGGTGGCAGCAAAACCTACACGGATCGCGGCAGCCGATTTTGACCATGTCGAAGGAGCTCTATCACGACCCAGCGATCGCATGCCATCTTCACGGTGCCTCGGCGGCGGGCAGGTCTTCTAAATCCGGGAGTGGCGCTCGGGGCTCTTTCGCGGTGGCGCCCGAGGTCCTCGGCGTGATTCGCCGTTAAATCGCGCCCGCTTGAGAAAAGCGCGCCCGTCGGCGCCGGCATGGGAGTCTTGAAGCCCTCGCGTCGCGCTGCGGCGGGGGCAGCGATCTTGGAAGGCCGGGCCACCGCGGAGGGCTGGCTCCGTCTTTAGATTTGGCGGCGTGCGGCCCTTTACGAAGCGCCACGAACATCGCTGCCTCCCAAACTTGACTCTTGGGGCCGGTGTTGGTGTTCGCGTCGGCGCCCGGGTCCTTCTGCGACCGGTCCGCTGCTCGCCCGCGTCGGGGCGGGATGTCCGACTTCGGCGGTCCAACCGTAACGTCATCTTCTTCTTGGGCGCCATGGCGGCGAAGCGTCGAACTAACTGCTAGAGCGATTCTCACAACTGCGCCCCCTACAGTGCGCAAAAGATGTCGGTGTGAGGGCGACACCTATGGGATCACAAGAATCCCTACTACGGTTGCGGGCGGCGGGGTCATGAGAAAAGCGGATCAAGCAGATAGCACGGTTTCTTTATCCGAGTTAAGACGCGAGGATCGTAAAACCCTACTCCTGCTTTGGTGGTTTGTTTATCTGTGTTCTTGAACTAGCAATGGGCGTGAGGAGCTCCAAAAGCTGAATCCCCTCACAGTAGCCTTGGGCCTCCTTTTATAGGGAAAGGGGTTGCCACGGTGGCACACGGGAGGTGGAAAAAGGCTCTGATGCGAGTTTATCCCTCGCATTACATGACAAAGCGCCTTTAATCGTCTTGCTTAGGTGTCCTCGCTTTATCGGGGCGGGAGAACCCTGTCTCGTCCATCGCCGCTCCCTTCGTGTCGACACGCATACAGCCAGCCGGTGCCCGTGGTGCCATGTAGGCAGGCATGCGGTGAGGTGCACGGCGGTGGGTCTCCACGAAGATCCGCTGCCGCCCGCAGGTGCCTGCCCAACTAGTTGGGTCGGCAGCTGCATGCGAACAGCGATGAAGGTTTGATTGGCGCGGGCCCGATGGTGGCCCTCTGGTGTCCTTGGCAAGGGCCTAGCCGTAGCCCGGCAAGGTCTTTCAGGGGCCCGGCAAGGGTCTTGCCGTGGCGCTTCTGTCATCCCGGCAAGGCTCTTGCGGGGCCTTATCAGTCCTCCTTGGCTGGGATCCGCCAAGGTCGTCATCTTCTAAAGTGTGTATCTGATCTTGAATGTCTTCACAAAGATCTGAATGTCACCAGGGGATGTCTCGAATCCTTGCCCCATGGAGGCGGTGGACTCGAGGTGATTAGCTCCGTGGGTGTGGGGCGGCTGGCCACAGCAAGGGTCTTGCGGGTTTGCTAAAACCGCCCGCCCCCCCCGGCAAGGATCTTGTCGGGGGAGTCCGCTTCGTCCCCTTTGCACTTTGTGGTCTTGGTCTTGGCGTCGTTCTGCTCCTTTCGAGCTTCGGCCTTACCTTAGCTCACCTCCCTTGCCTTGCTTTCGGTCTTGGTGGTGCCCTTGGCTCAGACTGCCCATGCACAGTTATAGGGGTACAAAAAGTGTACCCCTCTTTTTGTACACCGACACATTTGAAAATAGACACAGACAGATTGGATAGTCACTTCATGGACTGCAGAAAAGTAGTACTGTACTATTTATTGGCCAACACTAGGTGCTTCATTGCTTTGGTCTGATTATACAATGGGCATCATTTTTCCTAAGGTAAAGTTTGTATTCTGAAAATAGTCTCGTCGTGTGATCGAGAGAAGACCAAATCATATTGCAGTGGATGTTCCTCCATCATGTGTGGTTCATTCTCATGGTTCCAACTGTTGGTGAAACCACTTACGTTTGCAAGAGGAATTGTAGACTTCACAAACCAATTTGTCTTTCACTCTGTACTGAATGTTGGCCAAGAGAAGCATCCATGTTAGTAGGAAGAACAGATGTTTTTTCTAGATCTTTGCTTTTGGAGCTACATATTTGTATATGATCTGTGAATCATTGAGATGCATTAACATTTTGATCTTATGTATGGGAATCGTACTAGTTGGTTTTGAATTTGGGCTACTAATGTGAACATATTACAATGCCAAGCCTATGAGTCTCGTGTGAACATTTCGTAAGGATCGGCTCTTACTGTTGTGCACACCATGATCCTTATTTTTGTGTTCTCAGTGTTTACAAGTTTCTAACAATTCCTTATTTCTGTTCGCTCAGTGTTTACAAGTTACTGATCGATCACTAGCTAGCCTACTAATGCGCTCCTGGCAGTTTTAGTTGTGATGCAAGATCCGAAGTGGCAGTTTTTTGAATAAAAATGCCTACCTCTGAAGAAACTGACAAGCTGCTCTGAAGAAAATGCCATGCGAATCTGAAGAAACTGCCAGCAAAAACGTTCGCAAATGCCTTATCTCCCAGCGAACGTTCATCAGCTAATGCGATCCTACATGTACACCATTCGACCTACTCGATCCTACATGTACACTATCCGACCTACTCGATCCTACATGAATAGATAGCGGATCACACACGTACTACCTCCTTTCCGGTTTGCCGGGCTTAATTCAAAAATCTCACCAACCAAGGTAGATGATGATTGGTGGAATTATTTTTGACAAGGAGGGAGTATCTCATCTGGATGATTCGAGTGCACTCGTTTGACCATCATGCCGACGTGCGACTCAGCACGGACGAGACGCACCACTGATAGGACGGGACGGCACAGTCATAATTTCAGTTTTTTTCTAGTTTTCCACGGCAAGCTGGCGTGCTAAGCCTTGCCTGCTTATGCATTGAATTCCGATGACTGTGATGACCGTCGCGTTTTCCGCGACACGCTGGTTCGCTTACCTTCCGCCTATAATTACTGTTTCCCAACCTTCTCCGGTGGCACCATCACCCAACTCGCCCTACCCTCATAAGCCCCCACCAGCCCGACGTCGCTTGCCACTTATCCTCGCTCTCACCACGTCCGCCATGCCCCCGCCCGTCCTCGATAGGCGACGCCGGAGGCGGTCACCACCGGAACTAGTGTTCGGTTTTTCACCGGAAGGCAGACGGAGGGAGGAGGCATTCTATCGCTCTTTAGATGGTAATGCGGAGTATGAGGAGTTGTTTGAGCGCGACCGCCTGGCGGAGGAGCAGCATATCGCCGATTTGCGCCGCTAGCGAGACATGGAGCAGCAGCGCACCGACGCTCTGAGTCGTGAGCAGATTGCCCGCAACTGGGCCGGCTACATGGAGGCCGGCGCCCGGCAAAAAGCCCTGGAGGCTGTCGGGCACGCACGCGTTCGCAATGCCGAATTTTACTACCAGTTCATCAAGTGGTTTCCCGCTTAGAATCCGAAGCTTCGCTGGACCACGCCAGCATGGAAAGGGCCAACGCGCACGAGCAACACGCCCTATCGCACCTCTGGCCAGTCCGAGGCGAGGCGGAGGACGCCGGTGCCGGTGTTTAGCGTGTACCGTAGATGGCGGCCGGCATCGTCTAGTTAGCTAAGAGTAAGTTAGTACTTGTACACTACTAGAGTAATAGTGGGAGTAGATAGTTAACTTGGCTATCATGGTTGTCAACGTGGAAGTTCAGTACTCTATATCTGGATCAGACCTGGTACTTTGCTCTGAATATTGAACTTTCCGTTTGAACATATGGAATGGGTTGTCATTTTTTTAAATGGGTTGTATTTGTCCGCCACGGGTTTAGAGGCTGACTTTTGGGCCTACCAGGTTGACGCGTACACAATCAAGAGATGATTGTACGTGGAAGGATGACACGAGGACCCACCAAGGTCATGGCGATCATAAGCTAGTGCCTCCTTATTTCAAGGCAATAAAAAATGGCTCCTCTTAATGGATTTCTGACATCTGGGTCCCATGCCATTGTCAACGTAGTCAATAAATGAGAGAATTGCACAACAAGCGGTGACACGGGGACCCGACAGCTCGCCTTGGGTTATTTTGTTTTGGGTTAATTTGAAATGCCACTCCAAATCTGGTGATTCGAGAAATTCCACTGCAGTTTCGAACTTTGAAAATGCCATTTCGGTGGCATTTTTGAAGTCTGAGTGGCGTTTTCAAAGTTTGCAAAATTACGATTGGCGTTTTCAAAGTTTGCAAAAACTGCAGTGGCAGTTTTCAAAGTTTGCAAAAATTGCAATGGCATTTTTCAAAGTTTGGAAATTGCAGTGGCATTTTTATGAATAGCCATAATTGGAGTGGCATTTATCAAATTTGTTTTTGAGGCGGAGGCGGGTGTCTGCTTTGGGTTTATGCAGGGCACTCGGCTGTCTAGACAGCCTTTTCTTTTATGTTTACCACAGACCAGCCCAGTAGTTTTTTTTCTTTCTGAAAATGGCTAGCCCAGTTTTTTTGTGCTTTGTCAGGCCTGCTGGGCTGCAAATCTTACAAGATGAGGAGAGCTTCATTCGGCTGGCCCAGAAAACGGCCTATCAGTAATGAGAAATGGGCTGTACATTTTTAAAACACATCAAACCGACAATTAGTTTCAAAAAAATTCATCTCGAGATTTTAAATTGCATTGATTTTTATGAGTGGACAATTTGTTGGATTTTATATTGATATACATTTATTTTTAAAACCAGTTTGAATGTGACTCAAAATTTCGGGATTAAAAACAGTTCGGACCGCATCGAAATATGCAAATTTTCGTATAATTTTTTAACCGTGGCCACAATATGGGCTGTAATGCTAACCAAAAGAATATGGGCTCCAAAAAAACCTTAAGAATTAGCAAATGGTCTGTAAATCATTAGAAATAATGGTAGATGGGCTATATGTTGTTTTCCACAGATTTGAGGCTTTCCTAAAAGAAAGGTTGACGCACAAGCAGTGACTGTTGGATGTCCATCCAACGGTCTCCAGCCGCTCAAACAAGCGCCGGTGGGACTGTCTGCTCCCTCCTCCTGCGGCCGGCTATGCTACTGCGCAGGCCTCACCGCCCCACCGTACTCCCATCACTGGCCTAGCCATCCCTCTACTCACCCACACCCTCTGTTATTCTCCGGTGGCGATAGGCGAACGATAAACCCTCGTACTCCCCTCCGCATGGGAAACAAGCTGCGAGAGTCTTCCACAGCTCCGTGTCGTTCCTTCCTAAGCCTCGCCGTTGTCCACATACAGGTGCTCTCGGGCGTGGCGTGGTCAACATAGTTAATGAGCGACATGCATCGGAAGTGGACTGTCGTGGAGAGGTGACAGACTGGATCCTGACGCCCGCGCGAAATGCCTCCTTATTGCGCGCAAAATAATGATTCCTCCACCTGACAGCTGGGACCCACCGAAAGGGCCTACGTATTTCGGGAAAAAACGTTTCCCTGTTGACAGGTCGGACCCACCAGCTATATCTTCACACGCAAGGAAGTGCCTCCTTATTACGCACAAAAAAAATGAATACTCCCCCTGCTAGCTGGGACCCACCATAGTGGGAGGCTGACTTGTGGGCCTACTAAGATGATGGCGACGGAGGGCTTTGTCAACATAGTCAATATGAAAGATTCTAGCTCTAGTGACCGTACGATGTCCATCCAACGGCCGTAGTGCTTCTTCAACCTCTGGTCTTCTTGCTCCAGCCGCCCAAACCAGCGTCAATTTGTCTTTGCTGCTCCGCCTCCCGTGTCCATTTGTGTTGCCACCGCTGGCCATGCCATCCTCTATACTCACCCACACCTCTGTTATTCTCCGTGACGGCAGCCTCACATCATGGCGGGCAGTCAACCACGTACTCCCCTCGCGTGGGCATCCTTTGTCGCGTCTTCCCGACTCGCGTCGTCCCTTCCTAGGCCTCACCGTCGTCCACCGCCCTGGTACTCTTGGCGCGGCATGGTCAGCGTGGTCGAGGCGACTTCCATCGGAAGAGTACTATCGTGGAGAGGTGGCAGTGGGTCCACAACAGCGACAAGGAAGTGCCTCCTTATTACGCGGAAAATAATGATTCCTCCACGTGGCGGGGACCCCGTCACGGGCCACCGTATTTCACAAAAAAGATTAAGCCCCACGATTGCTGGGACCCACCAGCTACATCTTATACGCAAGGAAGTGCACGGACGGTCGGGACCCACTGGTCTAAGCGTGCGTGGCGTTATGCGATCGGTCTGTCTGCGGCTGCAGCGATGAACCATGGTGCGTGTAAGGAAGGGCCGTGTCATAGTAGAGGTGCGCCGTAGCATGTAAGCGTCGTCTGGCGGCGAGGGTGCAAGAAAGTAAATACAGCCACATACGTACATATGGGAGGGTCTCGAGCGCCTACTACGCGCATCGTCACGGCAAGGTCTCGTGTACATGGCTGGGTCAAAGCGGAGCTGCGTCGTCGTCATGTTCATGGGGAGGCAGCGGAATGCGTCGTGTTCATCGGGAGGCAATGGAGCAGCGTGTTGTTCGCCGAGAGCCAACGGCTTGGGCCAGAACAGCCGATGGAAATGAGGCTGGCGTACCACGAAGCAGAGAAGCGGCCTTGTGTTCGACCGGCCCGCAGTGGCAGGATCTGTTCATCGGGAGAAGTGCAGCGTCCGCAAAGCGGAGAAAGAACTTCTCTTGGACCTCCTACGGTCGAAACGGGGTCCTTTTGACTGGGAGGGGTGTGGCATACCGCAAAACGGAGGAAATGGACTTGTGTTGGAGCGCTACGGTCGAAATAGGGATCCTGTTCATCGGGAGGGGTGTGGCGTACCGCAAAAACGGACTCCATGGGACACTGTTCATCTCCACCGTCGACCTCCTCTAGCCTCCACGGGCTACTTCTCATCCACCTTCGACCTCCTCCAGCCTCCACCTGCGACTGTTCATCCACGGGCTCCTGTTCATCCAGCCTCCATCGCTCCTCCATCGGCTACTGGTCAACCAGCCCTCTCCACGGGGTCCTGTTCAACCACCCCTCCACGGGCTACTGTTCATCCAGCCCTCCACCGGCTACTATTCAACCAGCCCTCCACGGGGTCGTCCTGTTCATCCAGCCCTCCACGGGGTCCTGTTCATCCAGCCCTCCACCGGCTCGTCGATCGAGTCTGTTCATCCAGACAGCGGCCTCTACTACCACGGGTCCTGTTCATCCACCCCCCATCGGGAACTGTTCGTCCAACCCCCCCCCCCCCCCCAACAACGCTCACTGTTTATCAAGGGAAGGAGGCAGCAGAGTTCGATCAGCTTAAGTTAGCAACAGTAGTGAAGGAATCACTGGGGTTCAGTTAATAGCAAGGGATCGATCGCTCGGGTTCAGTAACGTAGCTAGTTCAATCGCTCGGGTTCGGTTAGAGCCCAACACCTCGCTCGGGTTCAGTTAGAGCGCAACACCTCGCACACACGCGCGTACGTGTACGAGAGAAACATGCAAAACTATGTGCATCGCTGGGCCCCGACCACCCACCGTAACCGGGAACTCGCCGATATTTTCCTCGCCCTTGCTTCTACCACGGTTTTTTCCATCATGGACGGCCCAAAGAATGTCATGCAACTGCGTCTCCGGCCCGCCCAGGACAAAAAAACCATTTTCTTTCATGATTTTGTCACAGAAGTAGGAGCCCACCACATCTATGATGATATCGAGTTTTGTCACAATTATCGTCATAGAAGTGTCATAAGCATGAAAGGAAAAAAAATTGTTCGGTCCAAAATGTCACGGATGTGTCTTTTTTTTGTAGTGCAACCTGCAGCTCAGAGAGGCCAAGATCGAGCTGGAGGAACGAGATATCGGCAAGAGAAGGGACTCCCTTGTCGGGCAGGCGAGCCCGACAAGGGGCGAGGCCACCACTAGAAGCAAGCAGCCAAGACTCCCTGGCAGGGCCTGCCGGGGGTCACGGGGGTCGAACCACCCCAAACCACTCAAGGACAACCCACATCATCAATCAGTGCGTTGGCAAGCCGCAAGATGATTAAGTGGCAGCCATTCGCCACATGGCAGCCATTCCCTACAGAAGAAACCCACAGATGACACCGTCTGCGGCGTGTCAAGGAGCAGCCTTGAGCTGCCAAGATAGCCGGCAGGCCTTGCCGGCAACCCGATGATGTGACACTAAGCGGTGCATTTAATGCACCTGTCATCATTACGAGTTAGGTATGATAACACTGTTTGCTATCAAATCAGTGGATAATGACCACTTTGCCACTGTGGTGACCCCTTAATCTATAAAAGGAGGCCCATGGCACTCTTAGAAGGGGTTAGAAGGTTGGAAAGTTGACGAACCTAAGCCACCATACGCGCGTAGTCGTTGCGGCCCTGAGGCGGACCTGCTTGCCGGGCAAGTGTACTACGCACCACCACACTCATTCCACCATCAATCCACCAAAGCAGGAGTAGGGTCTTACGCCTCGCGGCGGCCCGAACCTGGGTAATTGCTTGTGTGCTCTCTGTCGTGCTGTCGTGCGTTGATCTGCTCTTTGTGCAACGCGATGTCCCCCCGCCGAACCAGCAAGGGGCCGCCCGGTCCCATAGGTGCCTGCAGATATCCCGCGACACACCACTAAGGGAATCACAACATACATACTATCAAAATATAGAACACATATCAAGTTCACATGATTACTTGCAACATGATTTCTCCCGTAACCTCAAGAACAAAAGTACCTACTCACAAATGATAATCATGCTCAAGATCGTAGGGGTATTAAATAGCATAATGGACTTGAACATATAATCTTCCACCAAATAAACCATAGTAATCAACTACAAGATGTAATCAACACTACTAGTCACCCACAAGCACCAATCTATAGTTCCGGTAACAAGATTGAACATAAGAGATGAACTAGGGTTTGAGATGAGATGGTGTTGTTGAAGATGTTGATGGAGATAGCCCTCCCCAAGATGGGAGAGTTGTTGGTGATGATGATGACGATGATTTCCCCCTCAGGAGAAGTCCCCGTGAGAATAGCTTCATGGGAGGAAAAAGTGCTCTGCCCAAGTTCCGCCTCAAGGCAGTGGCGCTCCATCGAAAGTCCTCTCCTTATTTTTTTCTAGGTGAAATGACTTATATACGGAAGATGGGCACGGAGGTGGGCACAGGTGTGCACAACCCACAGGGCACGCCTGGGCTCCCTGGCGCGCCCAAGTGGGTTGTGCCCACCTGGTGGGCCTCCTCTGGTACTTTTTTGCTCCAATATTCATCAAATATTCCATAAAAATTCTTCGTGAAGTTTCAGCTTGTTTGGAGTTGTGCAGAATAGGTAGCCTGACGTAGCTTTTTTAGGTCCGGATTTCCAGCTGCTGGAATTCTCCCTCTTTGTGTGTACCTTGCAAATTATGAGAGAGAAGGCATTAGAATTACTCCAAAAAGCATCATTATGCATAAAACAACATAAATAACAGTAAGAAAACATGATGCAAAATGGACGTATCAGATCGCAACAAACACACCAAAAAAGTGATTACATCGAATAGAACTCCAAGAACATCGAGGAGAACATTGTATTGAAGATCAAAGAGAGAGAAGAAGTCATCTAGCTACTAACTATGGACCCGTAGGTCTGTGGTAAACTACTCACACATCATTGGAAGGGCAGCAAGGTTGACGTATAGCCCCTTCGTGGTGGATTCCCCCTCCGACGGAGTACCGAAAAAGGCCTTTAGATGGGATCTCTCGAGAACAGAAGCTTGCGGCGGTGGAAAAAGTATTTTGGGTGGATCTCTGTTGGTTTCCCAATTTTAGAGAATTTATAGAGGCAGAATTAGGTCAAACGAATGCTCGTGGTCCCCACAAGCCACCAGGGCATGCCTACCCCCTGGGCGTGCCCTGGTGCCTCATGGTCCCCTCCTTCATCTTCTGGCCCTCTCCTAAAGCTTCCAGGGTCTCTTATGTCCAGAAAAAAATCTCCAAAAAGTTTCATGGCATTTGGACTTCGCTTGGTACTGATATTATGGAAAACCAAGAACAGGCAAAAAAACAATAACTGGCACTTAGCACTAAGTTAATAGGTTAGTCCCAAAAATGATATATAATGGCATATAAATGCATATAAAACATCCAAGATTGATACTATAATAGCATGGAACAATAAAAAATTATAGATACGTTGGAGACGTATCAAGCATCCCCAAGGTTAATTCCCGCTTGTCCTTGAGTAGGTAAATGACAAAAATAGAATTTTTGATGTGGAATGCTACTGAAACGATGGATACGGTCGACTAGAGGGGGGGTGAATAGGAGACTGCAAATTTTATTCTTTCTTGTCAATTTTAAAGGTTTAGCGGATAAATAGGGTTCACTAGATATGCACCTAGGTTAACACAGCCTATATGACAAGCAAGCTTAAAGCTAAATATGCTAGGCAACAATCTAATTAGCAAGCCACCAAGCATAAAGGCAAAGTAAAGTGCGGGAAAGGATTAACCACAAGTGAGACGAGGATGCGGATTCTATCCAGAAGTTCACTCTTCCTTGGGGAAGAGCTACTCCTCGTTTAGACCATTGCCGGAGCCAAAGCTTGCGGAACACCATGAAGGCTCACTGTAATCTCTTTCGAGTCACCCCCAATGTATGAGCCTCGAATCACTCGAGGTTGGTCTTGAAGGCGACCACCGCACCTTTACAAACTTCTCCGGAGCACACCACAAGTAAGGAAGCTTCCGAAAGAACCTCTAACCGCCTAGGAGCCCAAGCTCCAAGAGTAACAAGTCAATGGGGAAGAAATGTTGCGGGGAACATGATTTGGTTTGGTCAATATGTAGATCAGGTCTTGCTCTCCCAATCCCCAAAGTTTCAGGATGTTTGGGTGGAGGGATTGAGAGTATTGAGCAAAATGGGGTGTAGCAATGGTGGGGATCAACAAGATGATACATCCATTTGCATCATGCTTTTATGTTGATATTTATTGCATTATGGGCTGTTATTTCACATTATGGTACAATACTTATGCCTTTTCTCTCTTATTTTACAAGGTTTACACAAAGAGGGAGAATGCCGGCAGCCGGTATTTTGGACCGGAAAGGAGCAAATCTTAGAGACCTTTTCTGCACAACTCCAAAAATCCTGAAAATCTACAGAGAATTATTTTGGAATATATAAAAATTTCTGGGCGAAGAAACTACCAGAGGGGACCCACCAGGTGGCCACAATCCTGGGGGCCGCGCCCTACCCCCAGGGCTTGTGGGCCCCCTGGCAGGTCTCCGGTGCCCATCTTCTACCATACGAAGCGTTTTGACCTAGAAAAAAAATCATAAGAGAGCTTTCAGGATGAAGCGCCGCCGTCTCAAGGCGGAACCTGCGCAGAAGCAATCTAGGGCTCCGGTGGAGCGATTGTGCTGGGGAAACTTCCATCTGGGAGGTGGAAATTGAAGCCATCGTCATCACCAACGATCCTCTCATCGAGAGGGGGTCAATATTCATCAACATCTTCACTAGCACCATCTCCTCTCAAACCCTAGTTCATCTCTTGTATTCAATCTTTGTCCCAAAGCCTCATATTGGTACCCGTGGGTTGCTAGTAGTGTTGATTACAACTTGTAGTTGATCCTAGTTGGTTTATTTGGTGGAAGATCATATGTTCAGATCCTTAATGATATTCAATACCCCTCTGATCTTGAACATGAACATGATTTGTGAGTAGTTACGTTTGTTCTTGAGGACATGGGAGAAGTCTTGTTATAAATAATCATGTAAATTTGGTATCCGTTTGATATTTTTGATGAGAAGTATGGTGTCTTTCCTCTAGTGGTGTTATGTGAACGTCGACTACATGAAACTTCACCATGATTTGGTCCTAGGGGAAGGCATTGGGAAGTAATAAGTAGATGATGGGTTGCTAGAGTGACAGAAGCTTAAACCCTAGTATATGTGTTGCTTCGTAAGGGGCTGATTTGGATCCACATGTTTCATGCTATGGTTAGATTTATCTTAATTCTTCTTTCGTAGATGCGGATGCTTGCGAGAGGGGTTAATCATAAGTGGGAGGCTTGTACAAGTAAGAACATAACCCAAGCACCGGTTCACCCACATATCAACTTACCAAAGTAAGGAACGCTTATCATATGAGCATGATGAAAACTAACTTGACAATAATTCCCATGTGTCCTCGGGCGCGCTTTGCTTTATATAAGAGTTCGTCCAGGCTTATCCTTTGCTACAAAAAGGATTGGGACACCTTGCTGCACCTTTGTTACACTTGTTACATGTTACCCTTTACGAATTATCTTATCACAAAACTATTTCTTACCGATAATTTCAGTGCTTGCAGAAAATACCTTGTTGAAAACTGCTTGTCATTTCCTTCTGCTCCTCGTTGGGTTCGACACTCTTACTTATCGAAAGGATTATGATAGATCCCCTATACTTTTGGGTCATCAAGACTCTTTTCTGGCGCCATTTCTGGGGAGTGAGGTGCCTTTGGTAAGGAAACATTTATATTATGTGATGAAATTTATTGTCACTTGTCACTATGGAAAATCATCCTTTGAGGGCTTGTTCGGGGTATCTTCACCTCGACCGGAAGAGCAAAGAGTTTCTACTCAACCTATTGAACCTACTGAAAATATTTATTATGAAATTCCTTCGGGTATGATAGAGAAACTGCTAGCTAATCCTTATCCAGGAGATGGAACACTACATCCTGATTTGCATATGTGGATGAAGTTTGTGGATTATTTAAGCTTGCAGGTTTGCCTGAGGATGAAGTCAAGAAGAAGGTCTTCCCTTTATCTTTGAGAGAAAGGGCATTGACATGGTATAGGCTATGTGATGATATTGGAGCTTGGAATTACAACCGATTGAAATTGGAATTTCATCAGAAGTTTTATCCTATGCATCCGGTTCATCATGTTCGGAACTATATACATAATTTTTGGCCTCACGAAGGAGAAATTATCGCCCAAGCTTGGGGGAGGCTTAAGTCAATGTTATATTCATGCCCCAATCGTGAGCTCTCAAGAGAAATTATTATTCAGAATTTTTATGCTCGGCTTTCTCGTAATGATCAATCCATGCTCGATACTTCTTGTACTTGTTCTTTTATGAAGAAAACTATTGAATTCAAATGGGACCTTTTGGAAATAATTAAACGCAACTCTAAAGATTGGGAGCTCGACGAAGGTAAGGAGTCAGGTATAAACCTTCAGTTTGATTGTGTTAAATCTTTTATGTATACCGATGCTTTTCGTGAATTTAGCACTAAGTATGGACTTGACTCTGAGATAGTAGATTCTTTCTGTGAATCATTTGCTACTCATGTTGATCACCCTAAGGAAAAGTGGTTTAAATATCATCCTCCCATTGAAGTAAAAATAGTAGAACCCATTAAAGCTGAAGAAGATACAATTACTTATAATGTTGATCCTGTTATTCCTACTGCTTATATTGAGAAACTTATACACTTGTATCACCTTCTCTTCGCTGAACTAGTGCACCTATACAATTTACCATTGTATTTTGTGTGTTGGGGACACAAGAGACTTTTTATCATTTGGTTGCAGGGTTGTTTGAGAGAGACCATCTTCATACCACGCCTCCCACGGATTGATAAACCTTAGGTCATCCACTTGAGGGAAATTTGCTACTGTCCTACAAAACTCTGTGCTTGGAGGCCCAACACGAGTCTACAAGAACAAGTTGTGTAGTAGACATCAGGCAGCTGTACGTGTTTCACGCTACCAGCAAGCCCTGTGCCGCTATCACAGCCGCAGAGTTCACGCCCGGAGCCTTGAGGAAGGCGACCTTGTCCTTAGGCGTTTTTAGTCCGCTAAGAGTGCAAACAAGTTGATGCCAAAGTGGAAAGGCCCTTACCGGGTAGTACGAGTCACCAGACCTGGCACAGTCCGTCTGGAGACCAAGGATGGCATCCCAATACAAAGCTCATGGAATATTGAGCATCTTCGCAAGTTCTACCCATAAGGCACGGTTGCTGGGCCCTGCCTTGGCAACCTGTTTTGTACAAGCATAGTCTCCAAGGCTTGTAACCCTTTGTACAAAGCCAGAATAAAACCAAATGTTTTCACAAAACTTGCATGCATGATCTTTTGTTTGCTTAAGTATTGCCTTAATGTGATTTCACTAATCTTGGATAAGATGACTAATATGCCGTAAAGGGCTTCCTGTTACCATTCTTCCTTTTCCTGACAATGACAGAAGGGTTCCTCGCGAGCAACTTCTCCAGGGAGAGGAAGAAGGCCGTACGTTTATGAACCCCGGCAATCCATCGTATCTAAAGGGATAAAGAGAACATCAAAGAGAGATAAGTTTGCTGCATCTATACATTTTCCACCATCCCATGATTTCGCCTACGTATGAAAAACTTGCGTGCGAGAAAACCTTGCCGCATCTATCAATCCGTGCTCCTATTATTGACTTGAGCTTACTCGACAAGATCAGTTGCAGCTGTGTTTGGAGAGACCAGTAGGGGACCGGCCTCTGTTCATGCTCCTAACCCGTCTTGAGCTCACATGGCGGGGTTTTTTAGTAGCTGCATTAAGAGCCGACGAGAAGCTTTGCCAGGAATTTTACTTGCAAAAGAAAATAGAGTGCTGAAGGTAAATCCTTCAGAACATCTAAAATCATGTATGAGTATCCGGCAAATTCTCTTTCAAAAATCGCAAGCAAGTATAGATCATCCAAGAATCAACATGGATGAAGGATTACATAGATTTGATTCAAACTTGGCAAGTGCCTACTTTTTTTTGAATTAAAAAGATAAGTGCTCCGTAATGCCTTTCTTGTCCCTCTCCTCCTAGGGTTTATTTTGAGAAGGAAAGAGGGAAAAAGGAGTGCCTAGGCAGAAGCCCAGCCTGACCCCGTCAGGGTCAGAGGCACGCAGCCCGGCAAGATCGGGAGAGCGCCTCTCCGGCATGGAAGACGAAGCCAGGAGGATAGAGGGACACTGGTGCAGAGACGTGCTATACAAATGGTTTTTACCCCCTTTCCACGACAGAGTTGTAAACCATCGCCTAGTGAGTGTGTGTGATAGGGGGGTCCTTCCCACACGACCCAGAAGTTGTCGGGGATAGGCCCTCCGGCCACACAGGCGGGGGCAAAATGAGCTCGCATGTGATCGGGCGAGGCATCAAAACCCAATCGTTTCTGTTCGTATGTACATCCCACACGGTGAATCCCAGAAAAATATTTCCGTTGGTATGTATATCACACACAGTTTTTTGTGTGGAAACCTTTGTGCAAGGTGGCCTAACGCAAACAGTTCTCTCCCGGAAGCCATGTGTGATTGTTAGTTGATCGGACACGCCTACTTTCTAGAAACCGTGTGGGTTGTTTGAGTTCATGGCCCACGATGTTGTCTGAGTAATCGTCTATAATAGAAAACCCAAATAAGCAGGGTAATTAGCCTATTATTGATAATCCATGTAGTAATCAAATTGACATTTCTTATAGAACACACCAGATATTCATATCCATATAACGGCAACCAGGATTTCATAATCGAATTACATCAGATAGCTTCATCACTCAGTTACGCCATTACACAACAGCACCAAGTTTCACATGCAACATCAAAAACCTTTGGAAAGTAGCATCATACGGTAAATAGATAGATGAATCTCATCAGGAAGCTATGAAGCGGAAGGCAAATATTTAGCCTTCGGTGATGTCGAATGTCCTTGCAACTTTAGGCCAGTGGCTATGGATAATTGCCCGCCCAAACTTCGTCCTCTTCGGGATGACTTCAATATTGTACCGTGGGTGTTGAATGAATACCTTCCTCGCCTCTTGACCATGCAGGTGGTTTGAGAGGTAATCATCGGTGAACTGCTTTGAAAAGTACTGAAAACAGAGATATGCATAAATTGCTGTTATAAATTTTAAAATAGCGCAAGGGGTAAAAACAAGGTAAAAGAGTTAGTACCATCCTATAGTTGAATGATGTCTTCCTCACTGTGCAATCAAAGATCTTGTTGTTATTCGGCACTAGTTTCTTCATCCTAACAATCTTTGTTGGTTTCTTGACTTGGCTGGTATTCATGGACATCTCATTTCCCCATATGCAAAATGGGTCGAACAATGGGTCTAAGCCTCTGACAGCAGGACCTACATGTGCAAGACCAAATTGTAAGAAACCTAAATATGAGAATGATTCCTGCAACTGCACCATAATGTGTTATTCGTGAAAGGACTATGCATGAGCAAACCTTGATGGTAAACCGCAGTGTCTCCCATTGTTTCCCTGCAGCACACATAAAGAAGATCTTGATCAGGTTAACTGAGAGTTGACATACTATCAGTAGAATATATATTGAGTACAACCAAATTCGATTTATTTCTCACATGCAAAACAATACAAAATTGTACCCACAACTAATAAAAATCAAATTGCTGAATTGAACCAAACAGTTAAATGAACAGCGGACCAAATGAACCAAAACAGTTAACTAACCACGACATTGCAGAATAGAAACATGTACTAGAAGATAAGATAGTTAACAAAACAAAAAAATGCTTGAGAACAGTACTACGAAATGTAGCAATTGTTAGGCCAAACTGTTAACTGAACATTAAATTTTAGAGGACCAAACTGTTAACTGAACATTAGATTGCATATTAACATTACAGAGGACAAATCACTAGAAGGCACTGGCGGTGGCCTCAAGAAAACAACACGAACTGTATTTTAAAGTAGACAACCGTGTGGCGGTATCAACGGTGGCCTCGAAGACGAGGTGCTCCTCCAAGATCTGGCGGTCGACACGCATGGCAGCCATAGCGCCCTCATGCGCGCGTGCGGCCGCGATTTGCTTCTCCACTGCCAAATGTACCCAGCTCCAGGTTATACTGTGTGCACAATGGCTATGGGCGGCGCTTAATTGGAGGACGGGGCCAGTGATTTCGGTGGAAGGTGTCACGCCGTCGGTCGGGGCATGTGGGACGGGGAAGGAGGAGGATGGCGTGGGTGGGGTGTGGATTACTTGACCATATCGAAGAGGTCATGCAGCAAGAAGAAGGGCCGTCGACGAGGAGGCGGCACTGCAAGAAGAAGGGTCACCGGCGAGGAGGCGGCGCTGCAAGAAGAAGGGTCGCCGGCGAGGAGGCTGAGCTGCCAGTAAGCAGTAGTGAAAGTTTGAACTTGGAAAGCAAGGAGAAAATGTGGAAAAGTGGCTTTTGGTGGGAGGAAGGGGGCGGGGAGATAGATATTTTCGCGGTGGCAGAAAAATTTCCCTCGGTGCCGCGAGAAACTGGCGCGCAAGTTTGGTTCAAGCGCGGGCGGTGGACTGTAGATGACGAAGCTGCCTGCGTAAGCTAGACAAGACGGTGCGCCAAGATATTTTATATCGTATCCCACACGATTCTTGCTAGTAAACTATTTGTGGTATACCTGATTTTTTCATTATGTTTTGAAAGACAAAATGGTGTTACAGAGGGAAAGGATGGTGTTTGAATAGCTAGAACATTTATGTACACTGAACATGAAACTACATGAGTGTCGTGTTTAAATTTGGAATTATTCCGGGTTCGTTTGGCATTTTTATGCATTAATTGAGTTTCTAGGCATTTAATGTGCATAATTCAAATTTGAAGTACAAGCACATGCTCCAGTGCACCAAAGTTTGTTGAAAAATCACATGTGTGTCTTTGGGTGAATCTATAGGTCCCATGCAAGAAATGGGAATGAAATTCAAATATCTGGGCATCGTGGCTCGGTCGGGAACATTAAGAAACTTGGTTTTTAAATTCCTGTAAATTCAAAACTCGCCTGAAAATCATGAAACTTGGCATGGTGTCTGTCGGTGTCAAAACCGGCAGATCTCGGGTAGGGGGTCCCGAACTGTGCGTCTAGGCGGATGATAACAGGAGACAAGGGACACGATGTTTTTACCCAGGTTCGGGCCCTCTTGATGGAGGTAAAACCCTACTCCTGCTTGATTAATATTGATGATATGGGTAGTACAAGAGTAGATCTACCACGAGATCGGAGAGGCTAAACCCTAGAAGCTAGCCTATGGTATGATTGTTGTTAGTCCTCGGACTAAAACCCTCCGGTTTATATAGACACGGAGAGGGCTAGGGTTACAGTCGGTTACAATGGGAGGAGATCTACATATCCGTATCGCCAAGCTTGCCTTCCACGCCAAGGAAAGTCCCATCCGGACACGGGACGAAGTCTTCAATCATGTATCTTCATAGTCCGAGTCCGGCCAAAGGTTATAGTCGGCTATCCGGACACCCCTAATCGAGGACTCCTCGGTAGCCCCGAACCAGGCTTCAATGGCGATGAGTGCAGCACATGATTGTCTTGACATTGCAAAGGCGGGTTCTTCTCCATATTCCATGTACTGTTGAATAGTGTAAAACCACGGTGAATGTTGCGCTCCTTGGCTTCCACGCCCAATAATGGCCATCTTCCACGTGTCAAGCGAATGCGAAATGCCGGGGTGTTTTACATTTACCCCCTAGCTGTGTAAATGAGCTGCCTATAAAAGAGGCGAGATTTAGATCCGAATCACACCATCTTCCTTAGCGAGCATTCATCGGGCGCGTCCGTCGAGATCCATTCCATCATGGCGGTCGGCGCAGCTCCTCCTCTCGCCTTCCAGCCCTCGGCACTGGAGATTGGGAGAGATGCTCCGTCCCGCTGTGAGCTAGTGGCGCTCAAGCCAAGGGGTTTCTCCCCAGCCTACATGGTCCCGGTTCGAGCCGGGCTTGCCACCTATAATGGTGGAGAGCAAGCGGAGGCGTCCCCAATCCCTCGAAGGAAGCGGGTATCTGCTTGTCCCTTATTTGATAAGAGGGCTCGGATTTCCAATTCATCCGTTTCTCTGGGGGCTCCTGAGTTCTCGGCCTCGGTTGCACAACCTTCCTTTGCCTCCATATTGCATATTGCGGGCTTCGTAGCCCTTTGCGAGCTGTTTTGGGCATCGAGGCTCATTTCGCGTTGAGGAAGAAGTTGTTACGCCTTGTGCCCGTTCTCGGAGAGGGTCGATATATCAAGTGGCGGGCGAACTATGGCGCATCGCGGGACGGATATCTATCAGGAACCCCAAAGAAAGCGTCCGAAGACTGGCCTTCGAGAATGGATTTATATAGAAGATGTCCCCTGCTTTGGACCCTGTTGGATCGGCCTCCACGAGTTCAATAATGCTCCCTTGAAGAAGCGCTGAGTGCAGGCGTCCACGAGCCCTCGGAAGGAAAATGACAAGGGCGTTCTTTATCGATGAGCGGATAAGGCTGTTAGCTCATTCGGATGACCATGATCGAGGTCATGGACACATGCATTATCACGAGGGTCCAGCCGCCGATATAGAGGCCACCCCATGTGGGATTTCAGCGGGAGGATGATGCCACCGCTGCGGCCGTAAGGGGCCGGAATCGGTTGCCGCTCTGACGAAGATCTTGTCCACATTGTACAAGGGAGAAGAGGAGCAATTCCTCCGCGTCAATTCTCAGGGCGGACTTTCTATGTACAATCCTCCAAGCTGGGTAAGCGGACACTTCTTTTTGCCCATCCGTTCCATATTCCCATAGTAAAGTACCTTATCTTGTGATTTCGATGCAGGAATTGCGTCGGGCCATAAAGGATATAAACAACCCTCCTCCACAACCCGAGGATCCGAAACGGTCCCTCGATCCGGCCTCCCAAGAGGATCCGGACATATCCATGGAGCTGATCGATGGGGTATTTCACCAACTGAGCACCAACAATGCCTTGGTGGCTATTACAGCCGATTATCTGGACTGCTCCCGCCTCACAAGTGTCGAGACCGAAGTCCTAATACTTGAAGATGATCCATCCGTGCTTATTTTTATCACCATATACTAATGGTGTTTGCAGGGAGGATCTCGGCGGAACGCCGAGCCTGCGGCGACTAGCCAACAAGGGACCGCGAGGCAGGTAGTCTAAAGAGACCGCAGTCGGGTCGAGGCACCGGCGCAGTGATAAGGCGCGCTGCCTTATTCAAGGTATTATTCTTCGATGCATACTACGCCCGTGCTCTCCTTTTTTTAGGAAAAAGGGCTCGCCGGACTATATCCAGAGAGATTGCCAATCACGCCTCCACCAGCCAGGCTCCAAAGCCAGGTCCAGAGGCAGAGGCGGACACGAGGCGTGCGTCGGACGCTCCTCCGACAGAGGATCCGGATAGACTGTCCGCCACCAATTTCGAGGTGGAGAGTGCCATGAATCACAGGCGTCGCCGGACAGTTCTTCGTGACGCTTGTTTCTCCCAAGAGGCATTGGATGCCTTCAATTCGGGAGATCGTACCTCTGTGCCGCTCAAAATGGTCTAGCGAGCCACGGGCGGTATGTGAAAGACATCGGGTGAGAAAATTTGATGGTTATATATGTCGGTATCCCGAGACTTGAAACAGTTAGAATAACTGATTTAAGGATCATTTGTTATCAAGATCTTACAAAAAGAATACCCAACTGTCCCGGGAGGCTGGAAGAGTGCAAAGCCCAACTTGAGGCTGCACTAGCCGCGACGAGGGAGGCCAAGAGACCCCTCGGTAATATCGCTTGAAGATAAGTATGTTGTGAAGTCTTGGCGTGTGTACCGTCGACAATATCATTGTAGATGGCGCGGAGTAGATCGGACAAGCAAAAACTCTTGCGCGGTTAAAGGCGGCGAGGCGTGCTTCGAGGGTGAGGCGGAGAAGAATAATCTCAAGATGCCAACACCCAGCTGGGCAAGGAACTAAAGGATGTTCGTGCCCGGTGCCGGACTCCGTGAAGGAGAATCGGCGGCCGACGCGGCATTTTAGTAAGTGCTTGAGCGAACTTTCAAAAAGAGTTCGGCGAGGAAATCGACCAATGAGTTATGTTTGTAGGTATGCTCACGAGTGTGCATGCCAGAGAAATGCCAGTTCTCTGGTGACCTTCTTCGAGCTCTTACAAGCTGCACAAAGAAGAGTTGGCGGTGATGAAAGGCGTCGCCCGAGCCTTGTGGCCATCTGTCTCCATGCCGAAGGCCTTGAAGAGCTTGCGAGAGAGGCTTAAGGGAACGCAGTGGCGCTTCCTATTATGGAAGATATCGGCCTGCCGTCAAGGTGCCGAGGAGGCTGGGCCATGGTGAAGATCACGGTACATGAAGGCTGACCCAAACCACATGGCGAGTCGGACTGTGGGGGCCGATGGGAAGGAGATCCTGTGAGCTTAGTGTGCGGCCAAGTAGAGCTGGCGCCAAATATTCCCAACAGGATGTAAGCTATACAGACTGTTGGATGGTAATGAAGAGGAATATACCCAGTCAAATTGACTATGTAATTTAAGATGACATGTAAAATGCCTTCTAGCGGATTGTAGATCGTTTGTCATGGCGGACCTTTTAAGCTTCAACCTCGGGACCCGATAGTGCAGGTGTGTCCGAATACCCTCTCGGTTAAGTAAGAACCAGGGCATGCATGGAGACCGAGCGTAGGGGTCATTAGTGCTTGAGCAGACAAGTGCCCAACTAGTTATGTTATATTACATGGTTAGTAAGAAACATCTTCCGGGAGAATAGTTCCGTTAGGGGTTCCTTTCCACAGGAGGCATGCCCTAAAGTGCATGTCGGATTTGTGAAAAAGCGAAAAAGCATCTGGGGCAGATAAATAAACAAGTGAGAAATCATCTTTAGTTCACCAACGAATATTCCCTTAAGACGCTAGCTTTCGGCTTCACCCGGTCGAGGTACACATCCGGTGACCAGCGATAACAATCGCAGAGGTGCTCCTTTACCGCCTAGCCAAACAATCGAGGAGCGTAGGGGTAAGCCACGAGGGCGAGCAACCCAACAGCCAAAACTTAAGTCATATCGATGCATATAATGGTGAATAAAAGGTACATGCGGAAGTGTGACACATGTGTTGGGCATGAAGCCCGTATAAATAAGCTTCTATTAAAAAGCCCCGGGTATAATGTGCGGATAGCTCATCAATTGTGTCTTGAACAAAGCGTGACAGGCCCTTAAAGGCTGTAAGAGCAAAGGAGGAGAAGGAGAAATATAAGACAGCTAATGTGTAGAAAATAGCGAGAGGAAGGAGGCGAACACGAGTCGGCGCTAGGCGTAGAATCTTGAAGGCGGGCTGCGTTCGGGGTTCGGCTCGAGTCGGTTATCCGATGCATCTCATAAGCGGTATGCTCCACCGGTCAGGACTTGGTCAATAAGAAAGGACCTTCCCATTTAGGCTTGAGTTTGTCCTTTTTCTTGTCCGGCGAGCATAGAACTAACTTCGCCAACATTGTAAGTTTTGGCCCGTACTTCTCTGCTTTGATATCTTGATCCTGCTTTGTTGATAGAATGCGGAGCGGGCTTTTGCCACGTCACGCTCCTCCTCCAAGGTGTCCAAACTGTCCTGCCGATCGAGTTGGCTTCTCTTTCTTCGTACATGCGCGCTTGGTGAGTCATGAATTATGTCGCATGAGGCAGAACTGCCTCTGCGCCGTATACCATAAAGAATGGTGTGAATCCGGTGGTGCGATTGGCGTGGTCCGCAGCCCCAGTCTGAGTCAAGCTCCTCTACCCGGTCGTGTTAGATTCCTTGAGGACCGCACTAATCTGGGTTTGATGCGCTCATGATTAGACCATTTGCTCGCTCGACTTGACCGTTAGTTTGTGGGTGATAGATTGAAGCATAGTCGAGCTTGATGCCCATGTTTTGCACGAGTTTGACCTTGTCGGCCGTAAATTTCGTGTAGATTATCGGTGATGATCTTTGTGGGGAACGCTGTGACGGTGTCGACCCACGATATGAAGTCTATCACTGGTCGGATTGGCCATCTTAACGAGCTTGGCCTCTATCCATTTGGTGAATTTATCCACCATGACCAGTAGGTATTTTTGCTTGTGGGTTCATCCTTTAAGGGGTCCAACCATGTCAAGCCCCGGACATGAAGGGCGGTGATGGGTATAGTTTGAGGCGGTGGGTGGCATATGGCTTTGGTTAGCAAAGAGCTGGCAACCGGCGCATTGTTGGACTAAGTCTGAGCATCTGCCGGGTCGTCGGCCAATAAAATCCTGTCGGAAGGCCTTGCTTACAAAGGCCGGGCTGCGGTGTGGTGCCCGCCGAGTCCGGCATAATTTCAGCGGAAGATTCCACCCTTCCTCTTGGAGATACACCTTTGAAGGACTCGGTGGTGCTTTTCTTATAAAGCTCTCCTCATGGACTTTATAGGCTTTAGATCGCCGCACTATGCAGCGTGCCTTGTTTTGGTCCTCGAAGTTCCTGCCTGGTTAGGTAGGCTAGGAATGGTTACATCCACGGGGCAATAGCGCCATTATTACGTGGGCTGAAGATGTTGCCGTTGGGAGAGCCTCTCGTTGTGTCGAGAATGTTTTGTGTCAGGCGGTGCGGTTGGGTCGGGCTGTCATTTCGGACTCCTTCCCATATCGGATGGCTTGAACAACCTCTCCAAGAAGATGTTGGGGGGCGACATCGCGCTTTGCCAATGTCGTGCCAAGGCGTCTGCTGCTGATTGTTTTCGAGCTATATGGTGAAATTGAGTCCTTGAACCGAGTGACATTTTTAGGGCGGCGTTGCGATAAGCTACCATTTTCGGATCCTTGGCATCAAAGTCTAAATTTATTTGGGATATCGCGAGGTTCGAATCCCCAAGCACCTCTAGGCGTTGAATGCCCATGGAGACTGCCATCCGGAGACCATGTAGAAGGGCCTCATATTCGGCTGCGTTGTTGGAGTCCATATACATTATCTGGAGTACATATTGAGCTGTATCTCTGTTGGGGCGTCGAGCAGCGCCCTGACCCCCAGACCAACCAACATTTTGGAGCCGTCGAAGTGCATGATCCAGTTGGAATATGTGACGTACTCTTTAGGGAGTTCGGCTTCAGTCCATTCGGCAACGAAGTCGGCCAAAACTTGCGACTTAATAGCTCGTCGTGGCTTATAGGTTATGTCGAATGGGAGGAGCTCAATAGCCCATTTGGCAATCCGACCCGTCGCGTCGCGGTTGTTTATAATATCGTTAAGAGGTACTTCGGAGGCTACTGTTATCGAACACTCTTGAAAGTAGTGTCGCAGCTTCCGGGACGCCATAAATACCGCGTACGCTATCTTTTGATAATGTGGGTATAGTGACTTGCATGGAGTGAGGACAGTGGACACGTAGTAAACTGGCTTTTGAAGGGGGAATTTGTGTCCGTCCGTTTCTTGTTGACGGCAATCTTGTGCTTACAACTTGATGAGTTGCCGTGATGTATAATAGCATTGGTTCGCCCATGTTAAGTAGCGACCAGGACGGGTTTGTTGCCAATATGGCTTTTATTTCTTGAGTCGGCCGTGGCGCATCAAATCCCTCAAAGTGTTTGGTGCGTCGGAGGCGATAAAAGGTAATGCCTTTTCTCCCAAGCGGGAGGTAAAGCGGCTTAGAACGCCAAGCATCGATCAATTTTGTATTTGTTTGAGGTCCTTTGGGATATCCAATTGTGAGAGCTCGAATCTTGGCTGGGTTTGCTTCAATTCCTCTGCGGATACAATGAAGCCCAAGAGATTTCCGGCTGGTACGCCGAAAATGCATTTTTCCGGGTTAAGCTTGATGTCGTATGTTCTGAGGTTATCAAATGTGAGCCTCAAGTCGTCTACAAGAGTTTCGACATGCTTGGTTTTGGCGACCACGTCATCTCGTATGCCTCCACTGTTTTGCCGATCGGCTTGCGGACATATACGAATCATGCGCTGATATGTTGCGCGGCGTTTTTGAGCCGAAGGGCATTGTGTTGAAGCAGAATGGGCGTATGGGGTGATGAATGTCGTTGTGGCTTGGTCTGGCTCTGCCATCTTAATTTGATGGTAGCGGAGTATCGTCGAGAAACACAATGAATCGTGTCCTGCGGTAGCGTCGATAATTTGATCGATCGGGGGAGGAAGGATCCTTTGGGCAAGCCTTGTTGAGGTCCTTGAAATCGATGCATAGGCGCCAGGATTTGTCCTTCTTTGGTACCATCACCAGGTTTGCTAGCCAGTCCGGATGTTTTATATCTCTGATGAATCCGGCCTCCAATAGTTTGGCTAGCTCCTCTCCCATGGCTTGTCTCTTAGGTTGGAGAAAGCGCGAAGAGCTTGCTTGGTAGCTTAAATCCTTTTAGGATGTTTAGGCTGTGCTTTCGGCCGGTGGCGTGGGATTCTGGCATGTCTGAAGGGTGCCAGACAAAAATGTCCCAATTTTCGCGTAGGAATTCTCGTAGTGCGGCGTCTACATCAGGGTTTAATTGTGCCCCGATGGAGGCCGTTTTTGTGGGGTCCATTGGATGGACTTGGAATTTGACTATTTAAATCTGCTGGTTTAAAGAGGTGGACTTGGATATTTTATTGAGTATCACGTCGTCCTGTTCACCGTGGGCTTGGCGTAGTCAGTTCCTCGGCCGCTAGGGCTTCGGATAGTGCCTCAAGGGCCAGCGCGGCTGTCTTGTTTTCGGCGCGGAATGCTATGTCCGGGTCACTAGCAAGAGTGATGATTCCGTTGGGCTCGGGCATTTTGAGCTTCATGTACCCGTAATGGGGTATAGCTTGAAAAATTGTGAATGCCTCTCGCCCTAATAGAGCGTGCTATCCGCTGCTGAATGGGGCCACTTGGGCGTGACCTCCTCGGACCTGTAATTATCCGGCATGCGAACACCACATCTAGTGTGATTTTTCTGTCTGTACGCTTCCGGTAGGGATTATTCCTATAAAGGTTGTGATGCTCCGCTTAATGCGGCTCCAGTCTATTTCCGTTTTTCAAAGGGTTTCCTCGTAAATGAGGTTCAATCCGCTGCCACCGTCCATGAGTACCTTGGTAAGCGGCCGTCCACTATTGGGCCGAGGACCAATGCGGTTGGTGCTCGGGCTGTTGAATTTAGGTTCATCAACGGCATTAAAGGTAATAGCCGTGTCCTCCATGGGTTTATTGTTGCTACTTGGTAGACTTGGTAAGGCTGTGGAGTGTTTGTTTTACATATTATTTGATCACGAAAGTCTCGAAACTTTATTAATACCGTCTTGGTATCCACAGGGTGGTGCTCTGTGGATTACGGGTTAAAAGCTCTTCGCCACTTACGCCCTGCGGAGTATCAACATGCTCTAAGGCTATGAGTTGGTGTGGCGCCCTCGTACTATGAATTTTACAGGGTCCATTGAGCCGTCCCTCGATCTGTTCCATGCCCTATAGAGGGTTTTGCTTTTTGGTGTTTAACCAGGTGCTGGTGATAATGCACCCTTTTATTTGGATTGAGGTTGTATTCGAGGCGGATTGTCCCTAATTTTATTTCGGTTTTCGAGGCGCTTTCCATCATACGATGTTCGTATTATGAATGACAAGTCGTGAGCGTGTAATTTCATGGCGACTTATGGCGTTGAGGATTCCGTTGTCCGTGCAATTATTGCGAGAAGAATGAAATTGCGTCCTCCTCGCGGCGATCCTTTATCCTGTTCATGACTAGGAGGAATCGGCCCGATAATGGTGTCTTGTTTCTGCGGGCTCTTGCCGAATTTGGGATAGATCGCTTATGTTTGGGTGGGCGGGTGGAATTAAATCCGAAACTTCGCCCAATTTAAGACTCAGGGGCCAAGGAGTTTCCGAGCTCGGAAGCTTGGGTTGTTGGATGTTGTCCAATGAATCTAGCCCGCTGCCTGACTTTAGGTTTAGGGCTTGAGTGACGTCCTCCCCTCCGTGGGTATCCGGCTTGGAGGGATCGGGAATCCGGACATAACTAGTCCTTAAGATAGATAAAGGCTTGCCACATTGTTCCTCCACCACTGCAACGTGATGGGTGACCTAGGGAGAGTTAATCTCCCTTGGATCGGGTTTAGGCCCAATCTGGTCGTAGTCTGTAGCGACTCCCAGGGCGGCGATGCGATCCAAGAGCTCGTTTAAGGAAGAGAGCTCTATCGGATCTAACTGCTCGGCGAGTTCCGAGTTGACGTGAAGATTGCTTTCGATGACCCGAGAAGTCATCGTTGGCGCGGCGGCCGAACAGGCGGTCATAGGAAAACCGCCTAACCGGAGAGTTTGGCCGATAGCCAAAGCTCCTTTAGCAATAGTGCCGTCTTTAAAGACGGGATGAGGCATCCTTCCTGATGGCGACGGCACAGCGGAACTCTCAATGAAAGCACCAATGTCGGTGTCAAAACCGGTGGATCTCGAGTAGGGGGTCCCGAATTGTGCGTCTAGGCGGATGATAACAGGAGACAAGGGACACGATGTTTTTACCCAGGTTCGGGCCCTCTTGATGGAGGTACCCTACTCCTGCTTGATTAATATTGATGATATGGGTAGTACAAGAGTAGATCTACCACGAGATCAGAGAGGCTAAACCCTAGAAGCAAGCCTATGGTGTGATTGTTGTTAGTCCCTCGGACTAAAACCCTCCGGTTTATATAGACACGGAGAGGGCTAGGGTTACAGTCGGTTACAATGGGAGGAGATCTACATATCCATATCGCCAAGCTTGCCTTCCACTCCAAGGAAAGTCCCATCCGGACACGGGATGAAGTATTCAATCTTGTATCTTCATAATCCGAGTCGGCCAAAGGTTATAGTCCGGCCATCCGGACACCCCCTAATCCAGGACTCCCTCAGTGTCATTTCATGGCACCAACATGTTGTGGTAAAAAAATTGGCCGCGTTTGGACAAGTTTTGGTATAAGCTTCTTGCAAACCGGAGCTTCTCTCGTGAAGACTCGTGGTTCCCGAGGGGGGACGTGTCACCTTTGCATGACGATATATGCTGCCTCCCCCCTTGATTTTTTCAGAGGCAACATAGAACTATATGAGTGTCGTGTTAAAATTTGGAATTATTCCGGGTTCGTTTGGACTTTTTATAGATTGGTTGAATTTCTGGTCATTTAATGTGCATAATTCAAATTTGAACTACAAGCACATGCTCCAGTGCACCAAAGTTGGTTGAAAAATCACATGTGTGTCCTTGGGTGAATTTCTAGGTCCCATGCAAGAAATGGGAATGAAATTCAAACATCTGGGCGTCGTGGCTCGGCCGAAAATATTGAGAAACTTGGTTTTTTAATTCATGTAAATCCAAAACACGCCTAAATCATGAAATTTGGCATGGTGTCATTACATGGCACCAACATGCTGTGGTAATTTTTTTGGCCGAATTGGGACAAGCTTTGGTATAAGCTTCTTGCAAACCGAAGCTTCTCTCAAGAAGGCTCGTGGTTCCGGGAAGGAACATGTCACCTCCGTGTGTGAAACGGCATACAATGCCTTCTCCCGCCTTAATTTTTTTACACAAACAACTTAGACCAAATAAGAGTTTCGTGCTAAATTTTGGAATTATTCTGGGTTCATTTAGCATTTTTTATACATTAATTGAATTTCTGGGCATTTAATGTGCATAATTCAAATTTGAACTACAAGCACATGCTCCAGTGCACCAAAGTTGGTTGGAAAATCACATGTGTGTCCTTGGGTGAATTTGTAGGTCCCATGCAAGAAATGGGAATGGGATTCAAACATCTCGGCGTCATGGCTCGGCCGAAAATATTGAGAAACTTGGTTTCTTAATTCCTGTAAATCCAAAACACGCTTGAAAATCATGAAACTTGGCATGGTGTCATGACATGGCACCAACATATTGAAGTACTTTGTTTGGCCGAATTGGGACAAGCTTTGATATAAGCTTCTTGCAAACCGGAGCTTCTCTCAAGAAGGCTCGTGGTTTCGAGAGTGAACGTGTCACCTCCGTGTGCGAAACGACATACACTGCCTTCTCCCGCCTTGATTTTTCTACACAGGCAATAGACCAAATAGGAGTTTCATGATAAATTTTGGAATTATTCCAGGTTCATTTGGCCTTTTTATACATTAATTGATTTTCCAGGCATTTAATGCACATAATTCAAATTTGAAGTACAAGTGCATGCTCCAGTGCACAAAAGTTAGTTGGAAAATCATTTATGTGTACTTGGAGCGAATTTCTAGGTCCCATGGAAGAAGTGGGAATGGAATTCAACCATCGGGCATCTTGGCTCGGCCGGAAACATCGAGAAACTTGATTTTAAAATTCCCGTAAATCCAAAACTCGCCTGAAAATCATGAAACTTGGCATGGTGTCATGACATGGCACCAACATGCTGTAGTAATTTTTTTGTCCGATTTGCAAAGGCGCACACATTAACAATCAACAAAGTCATTTTGGAACAAGTGTTGTCACGTTACAAATCGGAAACACAAGTATTATTGAAACCGTGGGCATTCTACTTACCATTTACGTGCCGCCACGCGTCCCATTTTTTATTGGCTAGGAGGTGTCGTGCGGGGTAGCTATTTGAGTATGGGAGGCGTGCGATCAGACCCCTGCGCGTGCTCATCGGGAGGAGAGCCCTTTGAACTCTATCCGTCGCCCGCCTCCCTCCCAACATCTCCACTAATGGTGCCCGAGCCCCTATTTTATGGCGTGGCTATGTCTCACTCGATTGAGATTTAAGAGAGAAAAAAGAAAACCTGAAATGAAAGTTTTGCACGAATCTTGATGTAAGATCCGACGGACCTATATAGCATCGACTGCGACTTATAGCAAGACTGATGAATATAAGGACGATGACAGTGGATAATAATCGTCTTACATTTTTAGGAAGATAATTAAAAAAGCCACATGCGGCAATGCCCGAAATACACAAGGGCAAAAGAAGAAGGAAGACAACGATTTGGCTCGCTGATCTCTACTTTCTTGATGCGCTGTCACAAGCCGTGGGAACTAGTCTTCGCAGCGAGCGACGATGAGCTCTTTCGTGTCCTCAAGATGCTGCTTGAGAGCATCCACAAATTCCTCCACCAGCCTTTCGCGCTTGATGCGGAGCATGTCATTCTTGTCCATAAGTTTCTTGACGATGACGCCGGTCCTCTTCAACAAGGCAGTGGTCTCCTCCTGCTACTCCGCACTTCCGACGATCTTCGCCCTCAACAGGTCGCGCTTGGCCCAGAGCTTCGCATTGCCCTCACTTAGTTGCCGGATGACGGTGGTAGCCTGTTCAAACGAGGCTTTCATGTCGTCCTGCAACCTCGCCCAGCCGGAGATCTGATCCATCTGGCTATGGACGATCGCATTCATGCGCCTGTAAGAATCCTCGCCTGCCCGTGAGACATTTTTCCAGGCTGCCGCAGCGCGGGAGGACATCTCTGCTGCATTTGTGGTGCGGCGGGACATCTTTGCTGCTTCCGCGGCGCGACCGGACCAGTCTGCTGTATCAACGGCGCGGCGGGACCTCCGTGCTACTTCGGCGGCGCAGCGGGACCTCTGTGCTACTACGGCCGCGTGATAGGACATGTCGGCTGCTTTCATAGCGGGGCGGGTAATCTCTCGTGCTTCCGCTTCCATGCTCGCCTCTCCATGGTGGTAATCTCTTGACCCAGAACTCACACTAGCCATGGCAGACGCAAGGGAACGATGATGAATGACTTGTTTATTTTTGTGGATGAGGAGTTGAGGAGGAATGTGCAGTCATCTTGGAGTAGTAGTATTTATAACCGAGTACTAATACGCTCCTAAGTGGGAACCATTTAGGTTTTGATCGGTGTGAACAGGTTTGCAATTAAATATAGCGTGGTAGTAATTTGGAATGTGATGGGACGCAGGCTCAAAATTTATTGACGGTTCTATAATTTCTAAGTGCGGCACTATTCCCGCACAGCGTAACGTGGGCACGCTTTCTTGGCCGCGTACGTGGCGTTTGCACCATAGGGTGCACCGCAATAGGCAATGTCAGCACACATCTTGTTCCAACAACCGTGCGCGCTCGTTATTACCATCGCGCAAGCTTCTTTTAATTAGAATGTGTGCCCATCTAGCGCACACATGTTGATCTGTCTAAATGTTTTTGTTTGTTGTGGCTAATCGCAAATAGTTCATCCGTGTGAAGTGTATGCCATCAATCGGAGACACTTTGATCTGGCTGACCGTTTCTGTTGTGTTGCCTAATCGCAAACAGTTAATTCTTCTGAAGCATTTTCTCTCTATCACACACACCTTAATCTAGCTGACCGTTTCTTTTGTTCCGCCTAATCACAAACAGTTCATCCGAGTGAACTGTATGATGTATATCGCACACACCTTCATCTGGCTGCCCGTTTCTGTTCTTCTTCCTCATCACAAATAGTTAATTGAACTGAACTGTATGCCCCGCATCACACACACAACTAAAATCTGAACCGTGTTTGATGACTCCTTCATCGCAAACGTTTTGCATCTTTTTTGGCGGGTTTTTTTACATTGCTATTTGCGATTAATGCATTGCACACACTTTCGTCAAAGGGTCTCTGATCGTAGTGTCGCGTTAGTAGCATCCTACAGCAGTGGGAGCGGCTAGGGATGCCCTGGTCACCCCCGTCAGGACCAGAAGGACGCGGCTCCGTCAGGGGCACCGACGGGAAAGACAAAGCCGGAGCCATGAGGAAACCGGCCTGGGTCCAGCTGGTGGTGGCGGTGATGTCCAGGCCAAGCACCCCTGGCAAATCGCTCTGCCGGGGTCCAGCTACAGATGATGGTGCTGTCAGCGCCCGCCTGGTGATGATGGTGCAGGTGGTGCTCGGCCGGAGTCTGTGTCGTTGCCTTCGTGCTTGACGACCGGGGGCTCGATGTCGTCGTCCTCCCAACCAGTGTCCTCCTTATCGCTATCGCTCGAGGAGGAACTTTTGTCATTACTCGAACTTTCCATGTAGAACCCAAGGCGAGCTCCTGAACGCCCGAAGACCTTGATGGAGAGCAGATCAGCCTCCACCAACTTGAAGCGGAGAACGTGCCCCGCCGCGAGGGAGTGGGCGCGGGCGAAATTTTTCCACCCGCGCCTAAGGAGCATGACGTGCAGTGCAGGGAACTCGACGTTCACCCACACGACGCCATTACAGCAGCCACTCATATGCAGCCACAGCCCGAGCGGCTGGTCAACCTCCATCACCCTGGCAAAGGGACGAGGAAGCCGTAGACGACTGCGCGGAGGATCATGCAGCTTGATGATGAACTCCAGCACCGTGTCCCCCGTGTGGCCTTCTGTCGATGTTGGAGAAGTTGGAGGAGATGCGGCGACCGCGCTGCTCCGTCCGCCTCGACCACGGACGCTGTGTCGACCCTGTCCGTGTCCCGTGGCACCACCTTGTGTGCCGGTACTAGCCTCTACAGCAGCAGTAAAGGCAGGAACTTGGCGTCGAGGGGGAGCACTCATCGCCACGGTTGATGCACGAGGGCGACCTCTTTCCCTTGCCATGGTGGAAGCAAAGGTATGGTAGGGGAAGAAGGATATGGTAGATGAGTGTCACCACCCTCGCACACCTCCTTTTATAGTGGGAGCGAGGAAGGTCTAGCTCTCCACTACTCCGGGATAACTCCCCCAAATCTGGCCCTCTACGTCCCTGGATGGCGTCTTGATTCATTAGCCACCCTACTACACCAATCTGATGTGCTGTGCATTCTGCCAAGGCACACGTTCCCGCGCCATGCGTGTTCGTCACCAACCCCGCGCAATGCATGCGACGCGCGTGGTGGAAACGGCAGGCGTAGTGGGTGGGGGAAAGATAACATGGTAGTTACCCCGGATCACGCGCGGGTGTCCTAATGGTTTCCCGTGGATGAGAGCGTCTCCTCTTGGGAATCCTGGGGGCTGGCCCTGATTCATATTAATGAAGAAGAAAAGAGAATCTCAAAAGATACGATTTGATATCGGCAAGTTCAACACGAGCGCCAATGCATTTGTTGGGCCTACTCCAACGATGGCCGGCAGCATGTACGGACCAGGCCCGGGGGCTCTTGTCGGTGCAAAAAACATGTGTGTGTGCCGCCCTGACTTATGCATAGGCGTGCGGCAGATTATACATCAAGTGTCAGTGTTTGACACTTAGTGAAGCCAGAGGAGCCGCTCTTCGTGAGATAAAAGAGCGCATTAAAAGACCAAGCCAGCAAAAGGGTTCCTAAGAAATCCTACCTAGCCGGGTGAACAAGGTCCGTGGGGTCAAGGCTACACCGGGGACTAAGACCAGGCCACCCTGGCAGGATTTTCGGGGCCGCCAGACTGAAACCCAAGCTAGAAGACTCGGCAGGCTCCGTGCCGACAAACCTCCACTGCTCCACCTCATCAGACCACCAGTCACTAATTAGTGCGGTGTCGAGCTCTCGAGCGGCTAGGTGGATCATGTCGTGCACGTGGCAGCCTGCTGGAGGAGAAGTTACCTTTAATGAAAACCGTCCCAGAGGTGTGTCACACGAATACGAGGTAGTCAGGCAAGCGGTGGAGAAACCTTGCCGGGGTTACCTCTCCACATGACACCTACTAGGTGCATTTAATGCTTCTTGTCCTAACTGCCATGGTTAGGTATGATAACACTGTAAGCTACCTAATCATGCTACAATGACTGTTTTGTCACTGTGGTCGCCCCTTAAGCTATAAAAGGAGGCCCGAGGCAACCTAGCAAAGGGTTCAAACTTTTATTCCCTCAACACTTGTACGTGTGTAGCTCCTCTCCCCGAGGCATCCTTGTTGGGCTTGAGTGCTCCGTGTCTTCGTGTTCCTCCAGATCAATCCACCAAAACAGGAGTAGGGTGTTACGCTGCCAAGTGGCCCAGACCTGGGTAAAAAAAAGCTGTCACCCCCACGCTGCCTGGTTGCTTCTACTCTTTGTGCAATGTAATCGTCCCCCACCAAACCATAAAGGGGCCTCTTGGTCCCATAGGTGATCATGATCTGCCACGACAGGGACGGATGAGTAATTTTTAGCATGTCTCAGTAAAGTTAGGGAGTCAAAACGATGTAGTCTACCAAATGCCTTGTGACTATTTTATTTGAGGGAAGGCCATCATGGCTAGCTTTATTAAAATCAAAAAATGGTTACATCATTCACAAGCTTACTGACAATAAAGTCAGGAGGTTCATCTAACCAGCTAAAAGATAATCTATTACAATAACTATGATTTGCTAGCACATGAGCCACTTCATTACAAGAACGCAAACAATGCTTATACATGACCTTCCCAACCAACGAAGACAAATCTGCACATTATGCAAAAAAAATTGTAGTCGCATCCCACCATCTCGTTTGTCCAGAGCAGAAGTAGAAAACTTGAGAGGAATCAGATTCCGCTTCAATACGATTAAATCCAAGAGAGTTTGTGAAATCCATGCCGTCTCTCGTTGCCATCGCTTATGTGGTGATAGCATCAGCTGCAACTGGAATAAATTTTCTTTGGGCCGCTAGAAAAATTACCTTTTTCATCACACAAGATAGCAGATGTAGCTCCCATTCCATCATCAACAAAGTAGGCAGCATCCACATTTAACTTTACAAACCTTGGCTCTGGCTTACTCCATTTAATGTCAACTGCTGTGTGAATACGAGCTGAATTGTTTTGAAAATTACTTGCAATTGATAAAACAGAAATAGGCCTTCTCCAAACTGGGGGCACCAAATCATTGTGGGTGGCTTGGCGCCGGATCCACCATAAGTACCATCCACCCACGGCTAAGACCTGTTTAATATTCAATACCGGGTGCACAACAACCTGCTCATCTGGTAAGGAAAATAGATGCTCCAGAACTATCGACCCAGATTGGTCCACGGGCATTGCCAAGTCAATGTGATCCGCGATTCCCAATCTCCTCCATAATTCCTTTGTATGGGAACACTGAAAAAGAAGGTGCTTCACGTCTTCAGCGCCTTGATTACAGATGGGGCAGGCTCCATTAGAGCCCACATGCCAGTTTGTGACAATAGATTTTAGCGGAAGAATTCCTAGCAACGCCCGCCAACAAAAAATCTAAACTTTGTGTGGAACATGCCGTTTCCAAAGTGTACTCTAGACTATCAAAGGGGTAGAGCCTCCTAGCCGTCCCATCATATTTGCACGTGCCCTGTAAGATTGAATCCATTGCATATGATAAGCAGTTTTCACTGAAACAATTCCAAATTTATTAGGCTGCCACGCAATAAAGTCCTCAAAAGCATGCTGATATAAAGGGATTTGCAATATTCTTCTAGCACCCACAGGGTTAAAGATATTCCGCGCTAACTCCTCATCACAAGTTCCTTGTACCGGATCAATAAGCTCACAAACTTTAGTGAGAATAGTTTTGAAGGAAATATGCCCTAGAGACAATAATAAAGTTGTTATTATGTATTTCCTTATTCATGATAAAGGTTTATTATTCGTGCTAGAATTGTATTGATCGGAAACTTAAATACATGTGTGAATACATAAACAAATACCGTGTCCCTAGTGAGCCTCTACTAGACTAGCTCGTTGATCAAAGATGATTAAGGTTTCCTAACCATGGACATGTGTTGTCATTCGATAACGGAATCACATCCTTAGGAGAATGATGTGATGGTCAAGACCCATCCGCTAGCTTAGCATATTGATCGTTCAGTTTATTGCTATTGATTTCTTCATGTCAAATACATATTCCTTCGACTATAAGATTATGCAACTCCCGAATACCGGAGGAATGCCTTGTGTGCTATCAAACGTCACAACGTCTGGATAATCATAAAGATGCTCTATAGGTATCTCCGAAGGTGTTTGTTGAGTTGGCATAGATCGAGATTAGGATTTGTCACTCCGAGTGTCGGGGAGGTATCTCTGGGCCCTCTCGGTAATACACATCATAAGCTTGCAAGCAAACGACTAAGGAGTTGGTCACGAGGTGATGTATTACGGAACGAGTAAAGAGACTTGCCGGTAATGAGATTGAACTAGGTATGAAGATACAGATGATCGAATCTCGGGCAAGTAACATACTGATGGACAAAGGGAATTACGTATGTTGTCATAACGGTTCAACCGATAAAGATCTTCGTAGAATATGTAGGAGCCAATATGGGCACCCAGGTTCTGCTATTGGTTATTGACCGAAGAGGTGTCTCGGTCATGTCTACATAGTTCTCAAACCCGTAGGGTCCGCACGCTTAATGAAGGAAATATGCCCTAGAGGCAATAATAAAGTTATTATTTATTTACTTATATCATGATAAATGTTTATTATTCATGCTAGAATTGTATTAACCGGAAACATAATACATGTGTGAATACATAGACAAACAGAGTGTCACTAGTATGCCTCTACTTGACTAGCTCGTTAATCAAAGATGGTTATGTTTCCTAACCATAGACATGGGTTGTCATTTGATTAACGGGATCACATCATTAGGATAATGATGTGATTGACATGACCCATTCCGTTAGCTTAGCACACGATCGTTTAGTATGTTGCTATTGCTTTCTTCATGACTTATACATGTTCCTATGACTATGAGATTATGCAACTCCCGTTTAGCAGAGGAACACTTTGTGTACTACCAAACGTCATAACATAACTGGGTGATTATAAAGGTGCTCTACAGGTGTCTCCAAAGGTACATGTTGGGTTGGCGTATTTCGGGATTAGGATTTGTCACTCCAATTGTCAGAGAGGTATCTCTGGGCCCTCTCGGTAATGCACATCACTTAAGCCTTGCAAGCATTGCAACTAATGAGCTAGTTGCGGGATGATGTATTACGGAATGAGTAAAGAGACTTGCCGGTAACGAGATTGAACTAGGTATTGAGATACCGACGATCGAATCTCGGACAAGTAACATACCGATGACAAAGGGAACAACGTATGTTGTTATGCGGTCTGACCGGTGAAGATCTTTGTAGAATATGTGGGAGCCAATATGAGCATCCAGGTTCCGCTATTAGTTATTGACCGAAGACGTGTCTCGTTCATGTCTACATAGTTCTCGAACCCGTAGGGTCCGCACGCTTAACATTATGATGACAGTATTATTATGAGTTTATGTGTTTTGATGTACCGAAGGTTGTTCGGAGTCCCGGATGTGATCACAGACATGACGAGGAGTCTCGAAATGGTCGAGACATGAAGATTGATATATTGGACGACTATATTCGGATAAAACCGGAGTGCCCGAGGGTTATCGGAACCCCAGGGGAACTAATGGGACTCAATGGGCCTTAGTGGAGAGAGAGAGGGGCGGCCTAGGGCAGGCCGCGCGCCCCTCCCCCTTTGGTTCGAATTGGACTAGGAGAGGGGGGCGTCGCCCCCCTTTCCTTCTCCCTCTCCCTCTCCTTCCTTCCCCCTCTCTCCCTTTGGGTGGAAACCTACTAGGACTCGGAGTCCTAGTAGGATTCCCCCTCTTGAGGCGTGCCATAGAGGGCGGCCGGCCTCCCCTTGCTCCTTATATATCTGAGGCGGGGGCACCCCAAAGACACAATAATTGATCTGTTTGATCTTTTAGCCGTGTGTGGTGCCCCCTTCCACCATAGTCCACCTCGATAATACTGTAGCAGTGCTTAGGCGAAGCCCTGCGTCGGTAGAACATCAACATCGTCACCACGCCGTCGTGCTAACGAAACTCTCCCTCAACACTCGGCTGGATCGGAGTTCGAGGGACGTCATCGGGCTGAACTTGTGCGGAACTCGGAGGTGTCGTACATTCGGTACTTGATCGGTCAGATCGTGAAGACGTACGACTACATCAACCGCGTTGTGCTAACGCTTCTGCTTTCGGTCTATGAGGGTACGTGGACAACACTCTCCCCTCTCATTGCTATGCATCACCATGATCTTGCGTGTGCGTAGGATTTTTTTTTTTGAAATTACTATGTTCCCTCCTTTTATAATCGGAAGGGGCTGCCACAGTGGCACACAAGAGGTGGAAAGGCCTACAGTGTTGCAAGCTTATCACTCGTGTTACAGGACAAGACGCATTTAATGCGTAGCTTAGGTGTCCCTTAGCTTTATTGGGGACGGGAACGAGGCCCGTCCCGTTCGTTGCCGACTCGCCTTGCTTCGACACGCGCCCAGGCCAGCGGTGCATGCGGCGCCATGTAGGCAGGCAGGCAGCTGAGGTGGCACGGTGGTAGGGTCTTCACGAAGATTTGCATGCCACCACGCAGATGCTTGCTGAGTTGGTGTAGAGGCTGCCCGTCGCCACGCAGGTGCCTGCCCAGCTGGTTGAGCTAGCAGCTGCTTGGGGACGGCGGTGGAGTCTTGGTCGACGCGGGCCTGGCTGTGGCCCCTTCGCGTCTCGGCAAGGGCCTTGCGGGGCCCGCAAGGGTCTTGCCGTGGCGTTCTGATCGTCCCGACAAAGGCGCTTGCCGGGGTCTTGTGGATCTCCTCGGCAAGGATCCCGCCGAGGGTCGCCATCTTCTGGTTCTCATCTGATATCATATCTCTATGGTCTTGACAAAGATTTGCATGCTACCACGAAGGTGCCTCCCGAGCCCTAGTTCCAATGTGGTTGGTTGAGTTGGAACCTGTGGGCTCAAGGGTGGCTCGCTCTATTAGCATCGGACAAGTTGCCCCGGCAAGGCTCTTGCCGGGGCCGCGGAGGCTGCCACGGCAAGGGCCTTGCTGGGGGAGTCCACCTCGCCCTCTCGCTCTTTGGTATCTTTGGTCTTGGCGTTGCCTTGGCCATCTTGTGCTTCGGCTTCTCTCCGGCTCCCTCCTGCGCCTGCTTAGTGTGGCTGTGGTGCGGCGGCTCCATTGCCCGTGCACAAGTAAAGGGGTTACAAGGTGTGCCCCTACTTTTGTACACCAGCAGAGCCCCGAGCTGGGCCACACATAAGCGCGACACGTTGCTGGGCCAGGCCCAGGCGGTCTTGGAGGCGGGGCGGATTTTCACCTGATAACTCTTCGTCGCTATGCTTCCCCGACCCGCGTTGAGCAGCGTCGTTGAGATCGTCGCGTGGCGTGGGGGGCATCGTGATGGGCGGTTCTCGCACGCATGCTTCACATCGCAGTAAAGAGGCGGCTCGCGCCTTCCCCATAAAAAGAGGGAGGCGTGGTGTCACATCCCAGATAGACCATGCATTAGGGTGTGCATCATGTTTAAATTTCATTTGAATTTGAAATGGGGAAGGCAGGAAACCCCAGAACACCCCCCTTAAATCAACTAGGGTTTACTAAAAATTATTTCAATGAATCCGAAATGCCCTTCAAAATGTTCATCCTCTTTACTTTGGTTTAGAACCCATGTCAAAGGAGGTGGATCATTTTCTAGGTCATCCAAAGTTCCTAGGATTAATTCACAAGTTTTGAACTTGAGCATTTTTAATTATATAAAATATTTTAAATGTTCAAAAATTGTCAAACCAAAATGTTTCATGTTGGGAATATTCCAACAAGTGACCAGGAGCATTTTGGTGAATTTTAAAATAGTTTTGGTATTTTAAATAAACCCCACAAAATTCTGAAATTAGAAAAAGACTAAAAAGGAAAAACTTACAGCGCGTGCAGCCCACTGCTGCCCAGCCCAGCCACAGCCATGCCGTGAGCTGCTTGGCTCGGCCAGCGAGCAACTGGTGCCCGCCGTGGCCGAGCGCGCGCCGCCACGCAGCTGCCGCCGCCACCTTCACCTCCTCGCCGCTTTGCCGCCTGGGCGACCTCCACGTCGTCGCCCGACCCCAGAGACCGCCATTCTCCCCTGCCTCCTCTCTCGCTCTCCCCCAACTGGCCAGCGCCATCGCCGCAGCATGCCGCCTGACGCCGTGCTCCCGCCGTCCATGCCCCTCCCCACCATGTCCAGCAGCTCCCGCCTCCACTACCCCTAGCTAGCCGAGTCCCCTTCGCTCTAAGTGCCCCAGCCACTACACCGACCTCGGCCGAGCTCAAGCCGCCGGAGATCCCCTTCGCCGTCGCCGCCGCATCGAGACCGTCCCCGACCCCGACGAGGCTCTCTACAAGATCACCGTGAGCCTGGCTACCTCCCCATCCTCTCCATTCTCTTCCTCGTGCACCACAGCGACCCAACCGCGATCACCCGAACCCACGCCCCGGAGCTCGTCGCCGACGAGGCTCCGGCCACCTGCAGCCACGCCACCTGTCCCCTTTTCGCCGAGTTGCGCTGGGCCTAACTATACACTCCGCGCCTCACCTTGCCCCCTAGAAACTAGTTCGACATCACCCGAGCCCGGCCGCCGCCCGACTCGTCGCATGGCGCCAACTCCGCCACCCGACCCCAACTAATTACACCAAACGCCGCGGCTCATCTCCAGCTCCACGTAGATGCTCCCCGCGCCCCATTTAGTGGCCGGAACGTGCAAATGCACTCTGCTCCGCCGCGCCTGGCCTCGCCGGCGGCTAGACGCCGGCGAGTTGACCATCGACCCACATTGTGGGCCCTGTTGGTGATACGAGTCAATGACAGGTGGACCCCCCCGGTTAACTAATTAGGATTAGTTCTAATTAGATTAATTAGTTAAACTAACCCTGACATGCGGGTCCCACTGGTCAGTTTGACCTGGATGACCCCGTTGACCCCTGACGTCACGCTGACCTCATGCTGACGCATTAATTTAAATTCTGGATTTATTTTGATATAGTAAATTCCAGAATATAATTCAAATTTCAAATGCCTATAACTTTTAAACTATAACTCCAAATGCAAAGATTTATATATGAAAATTATCAGAAAAATACACTCTATCCATTGGTACAGGTTTCATGCATGTTAAAACAAGTTAACTATGCTGAATAACCAGAATAAGGAATTGCACCATTAGGACTAACTCAAATGAGCTATCATTTGAATCTTTGATTCAAATGAGTTCATCCCTATTCTTTCAACTTGCATTAGGCCAACACACATCCATATTGCCATGTCATAGCATGCATCATATTGTTGCATATTGTTTTGTGTGTTTATTTGATTGTGCTTTCATGATAGGTTACGCTAGAAGATAACCTCGACTACCCACACGAAGGGCGTTCTCTACCCAGTTCCATCGGGCAAGCAACTCATTGATCATTCGATACAAACCCATGTTCTCGCTTCGCTCTCGTTCATTGCATTAAGACAACGCGTTTCAACTGTTGTGTGTTGCGGTAGTTGAACCCACTTCCTTTGCATGACTGTCATTGCCACGATAACTAGATGAAACCCACTAGTATGTGTAGGAGTTGATTGAGCCATGTTTGTGATTCCTACCATGCTATGCTTGCTATGCTTAGAGTTGTGTCAGTCGGCTCATCGGGATGATGAAGCTGGAGTGAAAGGTTGTGTTGGTTCGAGAGTGAAAGTGTTGAACACGATTTGGTAAAGGTATCGATGAGAGGCCATGTAGGAGTACATGGTGGGTTGTTTCATTGAAGCGAACTTAAGAACTGAGATCTGTGTTTGTGATCCATGAAACAGTTACTACCACACATTGGGATCCTTAATTGACCCTCTCGACTTCTTAACCACCCCTGTTCATAGTCCGGGAGTTGCAAGTAGTTTCGGTGTTTGTAGCATCTTTGGGGGCCGCACGCAACGCTGACCTTAGGGGTGGGTTGTGTTGCGGTAGGCACCGTGTTGATGTACCGAGTGCCGTTTGGTATCTCGGGAACCCTGCACACATCGTTCGGGGCTGTATGGGAAACCTCGGCGGACTCCTGCGGATGGAACCCGAATAGGCGATAAACTGGACTAGGGACTTGAGTGTTTGGGTAGGTGAGGCCGACACCCACGTTGGGCTTCCGCTTGAAGGTTGTTGAGTACATGTCGTGTAAGCGGCGATAAGTGGTGAGCGTGTGTGAAGAAGTACACCCTGCGGGGTTAAATATGATCTATTGAATAGCCGTGTCCACGGAGAAGGACTTCGGGTTACCTATATCAGTTCATAGACAAGTAAATGGATACTACTAAAAGCCTCAAGATAAGTGTGAGTATCGTGGATGGCCCTCTCGGGGATGACGAGAGAGGATCCACGGTGGAGTATTGTGATGGTGATTAGTGGACTCGTATGCGACAAAATGCTTTACAAAGTGTGTCACGTGGGATAGCAGCCAAGAGTCAAAGCTGGCTTGCTGCAAATAACTCCACTTCCTTCCTTGAGAATGTACATGTATGATAGGATTACGTGGTAAGACTTGCTGAGTACTTTTGTACTCATGTTTGCCTAATCAATATTTTTAGGAGGACTATACTACCCTCAAGCGGATTCTATGTAGATGTTGACTTGACGAGTAAGCTAGCCACCGGTGGCGATCTAAGACTTGTGAAGGGCCATTGTAGATAGAAAGGCTCCAACAAGCTTTCTTTCTTTCTAGAGTCGTACTCGAGACTAGTTTGCTTCGCATGTGCTTGTATGATTGTATGACTTGAGTGTTGGGTCATGTGACCCCTACCTGTATGAATATGTTATGTATGGCTCCTCGGGCCTCTTAAATAAAGTACTTGAGTTGTAGAGTTTTGTTGTGATGCCTTGTTGTATTTACTCATATCGGGCATATTGCGTGTATGATTGAAATGCTTGGTATGAGTGGGATCCGACAAACTAGTTGTTTATCCTTGGCAGCCTCTCATATGGGGAAATGTAGTCTCGTGCTACGGCGATAGTAGTCCGCTACAGCCGGTTCACGAGTCCTGCTAGCCCAGCACTCTGCTTGGACACTTGATTGGCGGCATGTGTTTCATTTCGTTCCTATATACGTCCCTTCGGGAAATGTCGCGGTGATACTCGGAGTCCTGCCTAGCTTGCTACAGCCGGGATACCGGAGTCCTGTTAGCCAGTGCTACAGCCCGAGTTCATACGTTGATGACCGACATGCTCGAAGTGATTCATGTATGCCTGTCCCCATAGGTTAGTGCCGCTTTGGGTTCACGACTAGCCATGTCGGCCCGGGTTCTTTGTCATGTGGATACTAGCGACACCATCATATACGTGAGCCAAAAGGCGCAAACGGTCCCGGGCCATGGTAAGGCGACACCCGTGGGAATACCGTGCGTGAGGCCGCAAAGTGATATGAGGTGTTACCAGCTAGGTCGATGTGACTTGGAATCGGGGTCCTGACACGTGGAGGCGCGGTTCATTTACTGGATGGACTTGGGCCGCAGTCTTCAAGGCGCCCATTCCCCCCCCCCCCCCCATCACAGGACGGGGAACGGTCGCCTCATCCATCTTTTCGACCATGCTCACTCGCCACGCGTCCTTCATGCAAGTGGCGGGCGTTGGAGGCGGGAAACCGGGCCGTCGCTGATTGGGGCAGCGGGTCGGTCCTAATTCCCTGCGCCTCCGACGGCTGGATGGGTTGACTGGGGCGGCCGAGCCTGGACCCCGCCCCTTTATAAGGAGGGGGAGGGGGGTCGTCCCACATTCCTTCAGCATCCATCCTCCTCCACCTCCGCTTCTTTCTTCCACCTGCCATGGCGAGAGGAGGCGCTGGGCCTTCGACGGTGGCGATGAGGGTTGCTGCTCGTCAGCGCGTCCCTCCTTCCCATGAACCCGTGGCGGCGGAGCCAGCCATGAGAGGAAGGGGGAGGGGGCGTTGCCGAGGTCGCTGCGGCGGTCGGGGGAGAGGGGGACGAGGTGGCGCGGCGGCCGTGCCTCCGCCAGCGGTGCCTCCCGTGATGGAGGGTCACGTCGGGGACCAGCCCCATGAGTTCTTCATCAGGCTGCGCCGGCCACCGCGTCGTCGTCTCCGTCTCCCCACCCCCTTCGCTCAGGAGATGGAGCTCGATCTGCCCTAGATCCTCAGATTGCACATGAGGGGCTGCAGACCGGCGGTACGCGGGTCGACGTCTACTTCCCCGCTCCGCATGTTATGTATCTTCGTCGTGGATGGAAGACATTTGCTTGCATCCATAGCACCTGACGGTGGGCTCGTCCTCTACTTCAAGTTAATGGAGGGAGGCCTACTCTCCGTCAAGGTCTTCGGAGATCTTGGAAATCACCTGAAGTGTTGTGTGGAGAGCTCCTCCGATGATGAAGATTCCTCCTCGAGCGGGAGTGACGAGGAGGACAGCGACAGCGATGATGAGGGAGTCGGGCGGCAGGATGCCGACCCCGACTTCGACTGATCGCGTCGCCCCTCCCTCGGCCTCGCGCCCTGCCGAGGGCCTTCCTTGTCAAGCTCTCCATCGGCGCGTTCCCCATCGCCTCCTTGGGCGGCTGGCGTAGGAGGGCCGGAGAAGGCGAAGAAGGCGGGCGGCGGCCGTCAACTCGGAGTACGCGGGCACCGGTGCCTTCGTCACATATTGTCGGGCCGTTGCCTCATCTTCCAGCCCCTCCGCCGGCACCGGGATGCTCTCTTGGCGCCTTCTGCTTCTCACGTCTCGCCTAGGCGCTCCTTTCGCCCTCTTGCTGTCTTGTTTCACCTTCTGAGGAGAGGGACAAGAAAGGGATTATGGGCACCTTATCTCTTTTTAGTTTGTAAGCCTGCAGGCACTTGTTAATTTTTAGACTTGTAATCCCCTTGCTCATGTTTTTTATTCCGTACGAACTGTACCTGTATGGGACATTTTTAATGAAAAGGGTGTTTGCTGGGTTCTTTGTGCGTGAGCGAGGCCCATGCCAAGGACGAATCCTTGTTATTTCTAAGGTAAACATTGCCGCCCCGCAACAGGCCTTGCCTTCCCCCCGCTTTGGTCGACCATTCTCACGCTCTTGGCGGAGGCAGGGCGAAGCAGGGTTAGGCCCCTCGTTCATTTCTCTTGCCACCGCGACTACGACCAAGTTCCGACCCAGGGGATAGCTCTTGGGTACGGGAAAAGGGGAGCACGTGGTTTTAAGAATATAAACGAGGTTTCATATGTCCTAGTTCTATACGGAAGTGCACAACAGGGGATAAAAGACTTATCTGAATCCGCAGCCCCCGGCAACTTTAGCTTGCCGTGGTTGGATCCTTGTGTCTTCATCCCCCGGCGATCTTGGCTTGCCGGGGCCGGAGCGCCGGTCCATCCTCTTTCTCCCAAGTGGCTCAGGAGATATGTCCACGTGCCCTGCGAACCAAAGAGGACAGAAAGACGCACACTCGACCTATAGGCTAGGGGTTAGTCGCCGCTAAGCACTATCAACCCTAACCGAGGAAGAGACTTAACCTAGCATGCATGCTATAACTTAGGGCGACGGCCCTTCATTTATTTATGCTTAGGGTCTGCGCCTGGCTTTGTATAGAGGGTTACATGCCTTGCCGGCAAAGCTTGTACAAAAGGTGGCTTGCCGGGGGGGCCGGAAAGCCGCGCCTTATGGGTAAAACTTGCGAAGATGCTTGATGTTCCAGGGGTTGCTCACTGGGACAACATCTTCGATCTCCAGGCAGACTGCGCCGGGCCTGGTGACTTGTATTACCCGATAAGGGCCTTCCCACTTTGGCCTCAACTTTTTGGTATTCTTGGCCGACTAAACGCGCCGAAGAACAAGGTCGCCTTCCTCAAAGCTTCGGGCATGAACCTTGCGGCTATGGTAGCGGCGCAAGGCATGCTGGTAGCATTCTGCTCTCACAGCCGCCCGAAGACGATCTTCCTCAAGGAGCGTTGCGTCATCTTGCCGCAATTGCTCTTTCTCAAGCTCGTCGTAAGTGAGCACTCGAGGTGACCCGTATGTGAGTTCTGTGGGGAGAACTGCTTCTGCCCCGTATACCAGGGCAAAGGGTGTCTAGCCGGTGGCTCGATTTGGCGTCGTCCTGATCAACCAAAGAACCACCGGCAACTCATCGATCCAGTGCCTTGCGCTCTTGTGCAGCTTGTCAAAAGTCTTTGTCCTCAGGCCTCGCAACACTTCAGCATTTGCCCTCTCCGCTTGGCCGTTGCTCTGTGGGTGTTCCACGGAGGCAAAACAGACCTTGCTGCCGAGGTCTTGGATGTATTGTATGAAGGTATGGGTTGTGAACCGCGTGCCGTTGTCGGTGATGACTTTATTTGGCACACCAAAATGGCAGACTAGTCCCTTGAAGAACTTGACGGCTGACTGTGTTGTCACCTTCCTCACTGCTTCCACCTCCGGCCACTGTGTGAACTTGTCGATTGCAATGTACAAGTATTCAAAGCCCCCGACAGCACGGGGGAAGGGGCCCGGTATGTCGAGCCCCTAGACCGAAAATGGCCAGGAGAGAGGGATTGTTTGAAGGGCTTGAGCTGGTTGATGAAGCTTCTTTGAATGGAACTGACATGCTTCACACTTGGTTACGAGTGCTATTGCATCCTAGAGGGAAGTGGGCCAGAAGAAACCCTGCCGGAGTCGGTCGCTCCTTGATAGGCTCAGGGCCCACGGCAACACCCTTGCCGGCGGCCCCTGGGGGCTCGGCGGGAAAGTACTTGCCGGGGCCTGATTTCTTCCGCTTGTTCTGCTCTGTTGATGGTTCGACAGATGGTTGAGTCAACCGAAGCAAAAAGGTACCTGGTTCCACAGGTAGCTTGAATGCAGCGCGCTTTGACAGGTAGTCAGCGATGTCGTTCTCCGCTCGGGGAACGTGCTCCGCTTGTATATCGTCAAAGCGCTCTTCCAGCTTCCTCACCTCATCAACGTAGGCCTCCATCAACGGGCTCTGATAATCCTTGTCAACTTGTCTGACAACAAGCTGTGAATCACCCCGGACGATGAGCTTTTTTACTTCGAGGTCTGCTGCGATCCTGAGACCGGCAAGCAATCCCTCGTATTCAGCAGTTTTGTTGGTGGACATCTCCCTGGGAAAGTGCATCTGGATTACATACTTGAGGTGCTCTCCGGTGGGTGCGACGAGCAGCACACCAGCACCGGCGCCTTGCAGCGAGAAAGCTCCATCAAAGTACATAATCCTGTCACGAGCTGTTTCCTTGCCGGGGAGAGTGGTCTCCTGGATCTCTTCGTCAGGCGTTGAGGTCCAGTCTGCAATGAACTCCACCGGGACTCTGCTCTGGATGGTTGAGGTACTTTCAAACTTCAACCCAAAGCTTGACAATTCCAAGGCCCACTCCACAATCCTTTCGGTTGCGTCTGGGTTGTGCAGTATCCGTTGCAACGGCAGGCGGGTGACGACGGTGATCTCGTGGGCTTGGAAGTAATGACGCAGCTTCCTCAAGGCCATAAGGAGGCCGAAGAGCAATTTCTGCACACCGGAGTACCTTCACCTAGCCCCCTGCAGGAGGGAGCTGACAAAGTAAACCGGGTGCTGCATCATCTTCTTCTTCTGCACCACCTCATTTGGCCGTGCGGGCCCTGCCCTGATGGCGTGAGTCTCTGCCGGGAGCCTTGCCTTTCCGGCACCAGGCCCTGCCGGGGGAGTCTCTGACTTGCCGTTCGCCGGTCCTACCGTTGCCACTGCCTCTTCGTCAATCTCCCTCTGCGCCACTAGCGTGGCACTGACCACTTGGTTCGTCGCCGCCAGATACAGCATCAATGGTTCTTGTGGTTTTGGCGCAACTAGTATCGGCGTAGAGGAAAGGTATCTCTTTAGGTCTTGCAATGCCGCTTCAGCCTCTGGGGTCCACTCCATTGGGCCCGCCTTCTTCAGATCTTGAAAAAAAGGAAAGGCGCTTCGGCGAGACTTGGAGATGAATCGGCTCATGGCGGCAACATAGCCGTGAGCCGCGCACATCCTTGATCCACTTAGGCGCCTCAATCTGCTCGATAGCCTTGATCTTGTCTGGGTTTGCCTCGATCCCACGCTGCGACACGAAGAACCCGAGAAGTTTGCCGGACGGAACGCCGAAGACACACTTCTCAGGGTTCAGCTTGAGGTTGATCTTGCGCAGGTTGGCAAATGTCTCTTCTATGTCTTGTACAAGAGTTGCCCTGTCCTTGGTTTTGACCACTATGTCATCCATATAGGCTTCCATATTTCTATGTAGTTGGGGTTCAAAACCAATTTGGACTGCCCTTGCAAACGTTGAGCCAGCACTCTTCAACCCGAAAGGCATCTGTAAAAAGCAGTACGTACCACATGGGGTGATGAATGATGTCTTCTCTTTGTCTTCTCTTGTCATGAAGATCTGGTGGTAGCCCGAGTAGGCGTCGAGGAATGATAACAGATCACACCCGGCCGTGGAGTCAACAATCTGGTCAATGCGCGGCAACGGGAAGGGGTCCTTAGGACAAGCCTTATTGATATCTGTGTAATCAATACACAGCCTCCACTTCCCTTTTACCTTGCGCACCACTACCGGATTGGCCAACCACGTCGGATGGAGCACTCCCCTCACCAAGCCCGCTGCTTCCAACTTCCTGATCTCCTTTGTGATGAACTCCTGCCGTTCCAAAGCTTGCTTCCTGACCTTCTGCTTGACAGGTCGCGCATGGGGACAGACAACAAGATGGTGCTCAATCACTTCCCTGGGAACGCCGGGGATGTCAGATGCTTGCCATGCAAACACATCGACATTCGCCCGCAGGAAAGTGACGAGCACACTTTCCTATTTGCTGTCGAGGGTGGAGCTTATGGTGAAATCCCCTCCCGTGCCATCCTCCCTGGCGGACACCTTCTTGGTCTCTGGTGGCGTAGCTCTGGATTTCTTGCTCTTGCCGGTGGAGCTCTCTGGCACGTCCTCGACGGCAGCACAACACTACGAAGAGGTGCACTTGCCGGAGTGGGTGCGAGAGGTCTTGCCGGTCTTCTTCTTCCCTCCCGGGGCTTCAACGGCATGAGCAAGTGCCTTGGCGGCAGCTGCTGCAACTGCTTCCCGGTAGAGTAGGTTGGCGCAGATCAGCGCGTCCTTCTTGTCGGAGGGGACGGTGATGATGTTCATCAGCCCAGGCATCTTCAGCGTGTTGTAGGTGTAGTGCGACGCCGCCATGAACTTGGCCAGTGCCGGGCGGCCGAGGATCCCATTGTAGGGCAAGGGGATCTCGGCTACGTCGAAGACAATCCTCTCCGTCCTGTAGTTCAACTCGCCTCCAAACGTCACAGGCAACGTGACCTTCGCCTTTGGCTGGCTCCTCCCCGGGTTGACCCCTTGAAACGTGCCCGTTTCCTCGAGGTCTCCATCAGGAATTTGCAGCCTTTTGATCACAACGGGCGAGATCAAGTTCACTGTTGACGCACATGGCCTCTGTAGCCTTCTGGAACTCTTACTCGCCGGACTCGTCGTCCTCGTCATGATCATCATCTTCTTGCTTCTTGTCGCGGCCCCGAGCGGGCCTCTCTTGTTGGTTATCCTTGCCGCGGCAGCCTCCTTGGCTTCCACGCTTCTTGTCGGATCCCTCGGCACCATCCTGGCCCTTCTCCTTGTCCCGCCTCTTGTACTCAGCTTTTTTCTTCACAGCAAGCAGCTCGACTTGTCGGTAGTTCTGGAGGTCGTGGCCCTTGGTGAGGTGGATCTTGCAGTACTGCTTGTCGGAGCTTCCTGGCTTGTCGGCTGCCGGCAAGCCCCGGCAGGCAGCACACCCGGCAATCTCCTTGCCGGGGTCGTCTTCCTCGGCCTTCTTAGCAGTGCCGGTGCTGTCTGATCCCTCGACGGCAAGCACGGTCTTGCCCTTGCGTTTCCTGTTGCGACGTCGGCCCTTCTTCGTCGGGGCGGCGGTGTCTTCATCGATGAAGTCGGTTTCGTGCGGCGTCCTCGCCGGGGTACTTCCTTCCTCTTCAGCCCGGGCGCACCTATCGGCGAGAACATAAAGTTCGCCACATCCTTAACCTTCTTCATCGCCAGACTCTTGGCGCATCTTGCGGTTGCGCGTATTACGATGGAGCAGCGCTGATCACGGCGGCGGGATGAACATCGGGGATGTTGTACTGCACCCGGTTGAACCTCTGGATGTACTTGCGCAGGGTTTCCCCTTCCTTATGGGGAATGATATGCAGATCACTGGTCTGGCCATGAGCTTGGTGGTCCCCGGTGAAGGCACCAATGAACTCATGGCACAGATCCGGCTAAGAAGAGATGGAATCCGCTGGCAAGTGCATCAACCAAGACATGACGTTGGGCTTCAGTGCCAACAGGAAGTAATTGGCAAGCACCTTGTCGTCGCGAGCTCCGGCAGCTTGCATCGCGATGCTGTAGATGCTGAGGAACTCTGACGAATGGGTCTTGTCGTTGTACTTCCCGCCAACGTCGGGCTTGAACGTGCGGTGGGACGGCCACTGGAACTGCCGTAGCTCACGGGTAAAAGCTGGGCAACCCACCTCGTAAGGTAGGCCGCCGGAGCTCCCCGACGCTGGGTGGTCCATAGCGGGTCCCGCCTGGTTGTCCAACTGGTGGCGCGTATCGCGACGGCGCTCGATAGTGGTTCGAGCATCTTCGTGGGCTCATTCTCGAAGAACTTGGCGTTGGTCGTAGTGGGTCCGTGGGTCGGACGACGCTATGGAAATATTACCACAAGCGTCATCGCGACGGACCGACACCCGCAGTGGCTGGCGTGGAGGAGGAGAGTGCACCGTGGCCGCAGCACCCCCGGTCCCTCCACCGCTGGCATGCGGAGGTTCGAAGGAGCGCCGGCCCGAAGGCCCCGCCGGTTGCGGATCATCTTTATTGGCGACGGCGACGAGGCTCCGGATGGTGGCTCTCCACTCGTCAAGCTTCTCCGCAGCAGGAGGTAGGTCGAGGAGCAGCTGCGCGCGCGCCAAAGCTTCCGCTGGTGTGGGTGGTGGTGACAGCTGCGTGGACTGTGGCGTGCTTCGACTTCTAACTACGTTAGAAGGAGCTCTACCACGGTCTAGTGGCTGCGTGCCATTTTCGCCAGCACTTCGGCGAGCATGCTGGACTCCTTCGTCCCGCGGACGATGCACATGGCTCTTCCCACGGCGGTGTCCGGGGTCTCCAGCGTGGTGGCGCTGCTCGTCGCGCGCACCCTGGGAAGAGCGCGCTGTGGGCGCCGGCGTGGGCGTCTTAGAGGCTGCTGCGCCGCCCGTGGGTGGCACAACGACACTCTCGATGGCCCCGAGCCGCCTGCGGGGGGCCCAGCTCCGTCTTTGGATTTGGCGGCGTCGCGGCCGTCGCTGGGCACGAACAGCGCCGCTTTCGCCGAGCTCGACTGCGAGCGATCTTTGGTGCTCGCGGACTGCGGCCCGGGTCCTGTCCGTGACCGGCCCGCTGCTCGCCCCCACTGGCACGGGCCGTTCGGTTCCCGACGAGCCGATCGCCGTGATCTTCTTCTTGGGAGCCATGGCGATGAAGAACTGCTAGGCTAACTACTAGACCAGATTCTCACAATTGCGCCCCCTACCTGGCGCGCCAAAGATGTCGGTGGGAAACGACACCTATGGGATCACAAGAATCCCTACTACGGTTGCCGGGGCGCGGGGCTGTGAGAAGAGTAGGATTAGCAGTCAACACAAGGATCGTTTACCCAGGTTCGGGCCGCGAGGATGCGTAATACCCTAGTCCTGCTTTGTTGTGTATTTGAGAGAGTTCTTGAGCTCTCGAACTAGCTATGGTAGTTGCGTAGTTCAAAAGAGTCGAATCCCTCTCCAGTATGCCAAGGGCCTCCTTTTATAATTGGAAGGGGCTGCCACAGTGGCACACAAGAGGTGGAAAGGCCTAAAGTGCTGCGAGCTTATCGCTCGTGTTACAGGACAAGACGCATTTAATGCGTAGCTTAGGTGTCCCTTAGCTTTATTGGGGACGGGAACGAGGCCCATCCTGTCCGTTGCCGCCTCGCCTTGCTTCGACACGCGCCCGGGCCAGCGGTGCATGCGGCGCAATGTAGGCAGGCAGGCAGCTGAGATGGCGCGGTGGTAGGGTCTTCACAACGATTTGCATGCCACCACGCAGGTGCTTGCTGAGTTGGTGTAGAGGCCGTCCGTCGCCACGCAGGTGCCTGCCCAGTTGGTTGAGCTAGCAGCTACTTGGGGACGGCGGTGGAGTCTTGGTCGACGCGGGCCTGGCTGTGGCCCCGCTAACGCCCTCGGCAAGGGCCTTGCCGGGGGCCCGGCAAGGGTCTTGCCATGGCGTTGCAGTCGTCCCCGGCAAGGCGCTTGCCGGGGGTCTTGTGGATCTCCTCGGCAAGGATCCCGCCGAGGGTCGCCATCTTCTGGTTCTCATCTGATATCATATCTCTATGGTCTTGACAAAGATTTGCATGCTACCACGAAGGTGCCTCCCGAGCCCTAGTTCCAATGTGGTTGGTTGAGTTGGAACCCGTGGGCTCAAGGGTGGCTCGCTCTATTAGCATCGGGCAAGTTGCCCCGGCAAGGCTCTTGCCGGGGCCGCGGAGGCTGCCACGGCAAGGGCCTTGCCGGGGGAGTCCACCTCGCCCTCTCGCTCTTTGGTATCTTTGGTCTTGGTGTTGCCTTGGCCATCTTGTGCTTCGGCTTCTCTCCGGCTCCCCTCCTCTGCCCTGCTTAGTGTGGCCGTGGCGCGCAGCTCCGACTGCCCGTGCACAAGTAAAGGGGTACAAAGGTGTGCCCCTACTTTTGTACACCGACGTATGGGCCTTATGGTCCAAGAGGGGAAACGCACCAGCCACAAGGGGCTGGTGCGCGCCCCATATGGGCCGGCCAAGGTGGAGAAGAAAAGGGGAAGGAGGAAAGGAAATAAAGGGAATAGGATTCCCCCTTCCTTCTCCCTTCCCCCTCTTTCCTTCCCCCTCCGATATATATGGCAGGGGGGCGCACAACTTGGGAGGAGCCCAAGTAGGATTCGGTCCTACTTGGGGCGCCTCGTGGCCCTCCCTCCCTCCCCCATATATATATATATATATATATATATATATATATATATATATATATATATATATATATATATATATATATATATATATATATGTGTGTGTGTGGGGGGGCTAGCACAACCCAAACAATTGTTTAGCCATGTGCGGCGCCCCCCTCCACCGTTTACATCCCCGGTCATATTTTCGTAGTGCTTAGGCGAAGCCCTGCGAGGATCACTTCACCATCACCATCACCACGTCGTCGTGCTGAAGGAACTCTTCTACTACCTCGACGACTTGCTGGATCAATAAGGCCAGGGACGTCATCGAGCTGAACGTGTGTAGAACGCGGAGGTGTCGTATGTTCGGTACTTGATCGGTTAACGTGAGAAGAAGTTCGGCTACATCAACCGTGTTGTGAAATGCTTCCGCTTAGGGTCTACGAGGGTACATATACATACTCCCCCCCTAATTGATATGCATCTCCATGGATAGATCATTGCGTGTGTGTAGAAATATTTTTGTTTTCCGTGCTACGTTTCCCAACACTCTGGGCATGATTACCTTTCTATCAGGACTTGAAGGGATCCACGGATCACTCCAAATTTTAATATCTTCGCCTGAGCCAACCCTCCATGTATATCCCTTTATAAAAGTCTCAAGACCCTTACAGATACTTTGCCATGTGAAGGAAGAGCCACTCTTTGGTGTTGCATCTAACAAACTTCCATTAGGATAATATTTTTCCTTCATGACTCTTGCACAAAGGGAATTTGGTTCAGTAGTCAGCCTCCAACACTATTTAGCGAGCATGGCTAGGTTAAATGAATACAAATCTCTGAATCCCATCCCCCTTCACTTTTTGGGATGCAAAGTTTCCCCCACAACATCCAATGCATCTTCTTGTTTTCCTCATCATCTACCCACCAGAACTGCGCAATAATGTCAGTTATCTCTTTACAAATACCCTTAGGAAAACTGAACGCAGACATCGCAAATACCGGTATTGCTTGGGCTACATCTTTCAACAAAATTTCTTTCCCTCTTGTCGAGAGTTGTTTTTCCATCCAACCTATCAAACGAGCATTGATCCTCTCCCGGAAGTGCCTAAAACATCACTTCTATCTACACCAACCATGGCTGGCAAACTAAGATACTTATCTGAAAGTGCTTCCGTATCAATATGCAGAATCTGACAAATTTCAGCTCTCGAGACCACACTAGTATTAGGACTAGAAAATATACTTGATTTAGCCAAACTCACCATCTGTCCAGAACTTTGACAATAGGTATCCAGTACTTGTTGTAAGGAAGTTGCCTTCAACACATCAACTCTCATGAGAATTAAAGAATCATCAGCAAATAATAGCTGTGAAACTGATGGTGCATTCGTGCACACTCTAACCCTATCCATGCCACCAACTTCTTCATACTGCAATAAACTGAACAATCCTTCTGCACAAAGTAGGAAAAGATAGGGAGAGAGGGGGCGCCCTGCCTAATGCCCCTCGAGGGGGTAAACACCTCTGTCTCCTGAGAATTAAATCTCACTTTGTACCTTACTGAGCTAACACAAGCCATGATCATCTCAATCCATTGTTCATGGAACCCAAGTTCTGCATCATCTCTCAAAAAAAATCCACTCCACACGATCATAGGCTTTGTGCATATCCAATTTTACTGCACAAAGACTTTCCTGACCTGATTTCTTATTTTTGATCGTATGAACACATTCATAGGCAATGAGCACATTATCAGTATTAATCTCCTTGGCACAAAGGCGCTCTGAGTTGGTGATATAATGCCAGGCAGGATGCATCTCAACCTTAAAGCCAGCATCTTTGAGATAATTTTATAAAGTACATTGCACAGGCTAATAGGTCTATATTGCGTTATCATTTCAGGATTATCAGTCTTGGGAATAAGAACAATAGACGTATCATTCCATTCAGCAGGATTTTGTCTTGAATTGATTGCAAACAACACTTCTTGTGTAATATCATCTCCAAGAATATGCCAAAACTTCTTAAAGAAAATTGCATGAAGCCCATCAGGACCTGGAGCTTTAAGATCATCAATGCTAAAAACTGCTTTACGTACATCATCTTGTGAATAAGGGGCCGTCAACATCTCATTCATATTATCAGTCACTTTAGGCTTGGACTTTTTGAATAATAGCCGGATCAACCTGTTGCACCTCAAAAGTAAAAAGGGTACTAAAATAATTCTGAATATGAGGATTCAGAACAGCCATACCTTCCAGAATATTTCCATCCGTATCATGCAATTTTTTAATATAATTCTTCTTCCTCCTTGCCGAAGCGAAAGCTTGAAAAAATCACGTGTTTCGGTCTCCATATTTCAGTCATGTTGCACGTGATAGCTGCATATAATGAATCTCCTCAAGCTCAAGGAGATATTCAACTAGTTCTGACAGTTCCTTCCTCCTAGATTCAATTTCGTCAGCTATGGGACCTGTCATAATTTTTTAAGCTCCTTATGTGCTTTGCGGAGTCTCTTTTCGGTTCTTTAATAACCCTCTGATTCCAATCATGGAATACGCTGTGCATACGGTCAAGCTTTTCATGAATAGTATGGAGAGCAGGATCCATTCCCACTTTGTTCCAGACTTCACAGTATCCGCAATACTCTCTTTGAACCAATGGGCCTCAAATCTCTTAGCTTGTTCCACCCTGAATGAGCTTCTTGCATAAATTTCCGCATCCACTAGTAGTGGACGATGGTCGGAATGATTGTAATTCAGATTTTCCAACGCAGCCTGAGGGTGCAATGTTGTCCAAGCCTCATTAATTAACCCGCCGGTTGCTTCAGGGGAGTCAGGAGCGAGATGGAGTCGCGGCGAGATGGAGGTCGTTCCATGGCCGACGAACAGATCAAGAGGATGAGGGGACGGATGGGAGGGAGAGGAGGGAAGGGACGGATGGGGGAGGGAGAGGAGGGCCGGAGGACAAACCGCCGCCGCCGCCGCCGGTTGCTTCAGGGGAGTCGGGAGCGAGATGGAGTCATGGCGAGAGGAGCTCGTCAGAACGAGCTAACTGCACGAGGGGTGGGGGCTGCAGGCGTTTAGAGCCTTTCCGAGCTCGTCCGCTCGGAAACCTCATGTGAGGTGGAGGTGCGCTGGTGGCTCACTTGGAATTGGGTCAAGTTTTCCAAGCCCAAATCTTGTACCACCCCAAACAACAGAATTTGGCCTGGCAATTCCAGATTGCCAATTCCAAGCTGTTTTTCCTACATCCAAACAGGGTGTAAGCTCACAATCATTAATGACCTCCTGAAAAGCCTGCATAAACTACTGTAGCCGGGGGTTACCTCCCTCTTTCTCGTGCAAAAGTTGTATTTCATTTAAATCCCTATGAGCAGCCAAGGAAGATTATGATTCTGGTGGAGCCGACGCATTCGATCTCACGTTTTATACTTATTCTTCCACCGAAATTCACCATACATCTCGGTTAATCTCCACGAATTATTATTATCATCCTCCACTCTTACGTCAATATACATCGGGTCCAAGTCTAACATGTGGATTTTTATCTCCTTCTTCCACAGAAGCAACAGGCCCCCTTTCCTTCCATCACTCCCATACACTAACTTTTGATCCATGCGCATTTTTTTTCCTCAAGCACTCTGCCGGATAGCTTTCTAGGTGGGTCTCCAACAAAAAAACCATCCAGCAAAGCTTGAATCGCCGGGGCATTCCCGAGCCCTCGGCAGTTCCAACATAAAAGCTTCATTACTTCTTCAACAAACAGACCCAAACACCATCAGAAGGTACCAGCCTCGTGACTATTTTTGATTCCATCAGGCCAACTCCACCGCGCGACCCTATCCTGTCCGCCCCCGTCCGTTTGGGGTAAAAGGGACAAAAAGCGGCTCAGCCTGGGCATAAGCGGACTTTGTCCGCTTCGACCCATCCCCGCCCAAGTTTGCGTCGGTTTTGGGGTGAAAGCGGATAGTCTTGTGACGGGCGGGGCGCGCTTGTCCTCCCCTCGCCCGCTTTGTCGGTGGGAGAAACCAAACCCCCACGCCCATTTGGCGTCATTTGCTAAACACTCCCACGTCCCTCCCGCCGCCCCTCTCTCCCCGTCCATGGCCGACGCCCGCCGAGTTCGGCGGCTGGCCGTCGACCCGCCCAAGAAGGTGAAGAAAAAAGCGCCAAGGAAGCCGCGGTCGGAGTGCACGCCGGAGGAGATCACCAAGTTGGACGCGGAATCGGGCACGGGCACCGTTCACGGGCACCATGCCGGCCCCCCACGTCTTGTTTGACGGAATGCCAACTAACGCCGGTGCCGGCGATTTACCCTTCTACAACCGCTACATGGAGGGCGTGATCTTGACGGTGGGCATGGCCGTACCTCGACTCGATGAGACCCAAAGTCGGGATGGCGCGCCAAATCGTCCCGATGAAGAGGCCGACGACCGTGGCCGACTACGACCATGGTGACTCGTGGCATGAAGGCGATGACATCTATGTCGAAGGTGATGATGAAGAAGAAGAAGGCAATGACGTTGATATTAGTGGTGCGCCATTGTTCATCGACGAGCTCACCCAAAGAGCGGAGGCACAAAATAAGAGGAAGAGCATTCGCACGGGTTCATATACACAAGATGAGGACAAGTTGATTTGCCAAGCTTGGATGGAGATTAGCCAAGATCCAAGGACCGGCGCGCAACAAAAGGGCATTGTTTTTTGGACGAGAGTCCACAAAACATTCCATGAAAGGAAGATGTTTGAGCCCTACCAAATTACAAGCAACCGTGGCATCGACTCGATTCAAAAAAGATGGTTGTTCATCCAACAAGAGTGCAACAAGTATTGCGCCGCATTTAAGAGCGTTGAAGCACGGCCCGTGAGTGGTCTCGGCGTTGGGGACATGGTATGATCTCCTCTTTCTAGCCCTTTCCTTGCTACGGCCATGAGACTTCGGCCGTGTATATGTTTGCATGTTCACTTGTTGTTGATCATGTGGTGTAGGCATTCCAATCTTTGGAGGCATTCAAGGCCCGGCACAATGACAAGCCATTCACTCTTACGCATTGTTGGACGATCATCAACAATTGCCCTAAGTTCAAGGATCAATACCGTGAACTTCAAAGAAAGAGAGGCAAGAAGACGACCAAGTTCGCCGGAGGTGGGGATGGCGAGGCGTTGAAGAGGCCGAGGGGCAAGACCAACTCCAAGGTGGACGACATACGTGACGCCTCATCCATGCCCTTGCATGAGACTTTGCATGGCATGATGTCCCAAAAGGATGTGAGGGACGAGAAGAAGCGGCAAAGAAAGGACGAGCAAATGAAGCAATACCTAGGCCTTCAAAGACAGAAGCTTGAGATGGAGGAGGCGGCCAAGAGGAGGAAGATCGACATGGAGGAGGCGGCCCGGCAAAGGCAGCTCGACATGGAGGAGGCGGCCCGGCAAAGGCAGCTCGACATCGAGGCCGACAACGTCTAAGGCGAGCGAGAGGCAGCTCGACATCGAGGCCACCAATGCCGCCACCAAAGCGGGAAGGAGGTGGCCCTTGCGATCATGAGTGTGGACTTGTCGAAGATGAGCGACAAGACGAGGGCCTGGTTCGAGGCGAGGCGAAGGAGATGCTCGGCGCGAAGGCTGAACTAGGTCGTCCGTCGGCGTGGCCGTTTTTTTGAGGTCGGCATGGGTGCCGCCCTTGCCGCCCGTCGGGACGTGGTAGTGTGCCGCGAGAAAACATTCATTTTGGAAGCCGGCCGTGTTGCGGCGAGGAAAACTATTCATTTTGGAGGCTATTTGTGTTGCGGTCGTCGTAATGTTCTTGGCGATGGACGTGTAGGCCGATGGCTCTGTTGCTGGCGTGATGAACCGGGGCCGCCGGCCTGAACTAGGACTTGGCATTTGAATTAGTTTTTTAAGTAGACACGAACAAGATAGGGCAAATGGATGCGGACGCTGCACGCAGGCACACACGCCACCGTGATCCGTGACAGCCGGACCGACCGCACCCCAAATCCCTACCCAAACGGACAGAATCCGGACAAAACGAATGTCCGTTTGGGATCGTGCGGTGGAGTTGGTCTCAGAGGTCGCAAAGATGTCCGGGAACCGGGGTTGATTTTTCAAACAAAATCAACAACTTTCCAAGACGGAAAAGAGCACGGCCGCCGGGTGACGAGAGGGACGCAGCGGCGACGCTCATCCAATCCCCTCCCCGGCGCAAAGAGCCCAAGAAACGTCTCCTGGTAGTGGGTCCCCGCCCCCACGTCAGCATCACGGCCCGCCTCACCGTGAGTTGTTTATCCACTTGGACGGTTGGGCCGTTGGGCGGGCGGATACGCACGAACATCTCGAGATCCCCGCCCTCCGCCACTCCCGCGCGCTCGACGCTCCGCCGTCCGTTTCGCCTTCCGAAGATCCGGCCTCATCCACCACCTTCGCCCGCCGTCTCCCTCCCTCCCTCCCCCACTCGCGTCCCGGCCGTCTCCTTTCTTTAATCGAAAAAATTCTTCCCGAATTTTCCTCCATCCCCACTAATCCCACCGGTGATCCCTTTCCCTAATGCTAACGATGAGCAGTCGCCGCGACTTCTCCACGCCCAATCCCTCTCCTCCCTTCCGCGCTTCTTCTTCTTCCTCTCCTTCCTGGCGTTCCGTACTGATTTGGTCGTCGCGCCTGGGTTCGATTTGACCGCCCCCAACACCTGTCGTATCCGCCCGTGCAACCGCTCGGGCTGTTCGCTTCTTGGTTCCTGGCTCATCGGTTTTCTTGCGCTGGTTTAGGGATTATCGGGAGCAATACTTGTCCAGGTGCGTGCCGAGTTCCTCCACATAAAAAGGCTTTCTGTTTTTTACTTTTATTGTGATGTGATGTTGTTGTTCTAGTCTTATCTGGGCTGAAGTTAATCGTTTTCTTGCTTTATGCGTGATATATACCTTACTTTCATGCATGCCTATAAATGAAAATTTTTGTTGCCGCGCATGACTCAATCATTAGAACAGTTTTGAGCCTTCGATCAGTTCCGTGTCTGTCCATAATACAACTTAGGTGCGGCGGCTGAGCCGGAGGATCACGTGCTATTTTGGCTTGTGTACCAGACAGAGTTAGGTTCATAACAGTTACTAGTGCGGGTCCTTGTTAGTACTGTCATCAGTGAAAGTAAACAGTCAGCAGTACAAAGTTCATAAAAGGAGAAAAGGGGCAAAAGCTCCAAAGAAGAGAAGGAGAAAATGTATCTTTAATAGTGCCAAGGCTGTTTTTTACCTGTAGTAAGTTTCCTGGACAAGTCAACCAAAAGTCATACTCAACTTAGAACCATGTGGCTTAAACTGAAACCGTTGAACAGAAATTTTGCATACCAACTTGATTTCTGAATGTCAGCGATTGACATTATGACAGAGTATTCAAAATTTGAATGGTAAGAATATAGTACTTTTTTTGTGATTATTAGAATTTTTTTTGCTTGGTGTGGCTCCTAGAAAATTTCATTATCAAGATACAATCCTGCTTGCTGCAATATCTGATTGATATCATCTAACTTTAGATCATTTTACAGTTCTTCACTCTGCATACCATGTGAACAAGTTTGAAGGTAGGGCCATATCTGTGCTGCCGTGCAGCACAATGATATTTACTAAGACGCCACATTGGTGATTGTTGTAATTATATTGTTCAAAAGTATAGAAAAGAGACGTTGAAGAAAATCAACATAGATTTGTGACGGTGGATACTGGTTATGGAAGGTATATTATTAATCAGAACAATTTGAATCGAAACGAGACAATGAGCAAAATGATGATTTAACTGGACTTCCCAGAGCCTTTACTGTTATGGAGATTTCATCACATGAACCATCAGAAGCAGAAATTTTAATTGGACATGAAGATGACACAGAATTGACACCATGCGAAGGTATGGAATTTGAGTCTGAAGATGCTGCAAGGGATTTTTACAGCTTGTATGCGAGAGATGCAGGTTTTCGGATTCGGATCAGCAGGTATACCTGCTCCAGACGTGATAATTCAATCATTTCTCGTCGTATTGTATGCTCAAAGGAGGGATTTCATGAAACACGTAACTGTGAAGGCCTCCACCCTGACCAAAAACGGCAAGAACGGACATGTACTAGAGTTGGTTGCAAGGCTATGATAATGATAAAAAAAAATGATCCTGGCAAATGGGTAGTTACTAAATTTGTGAAAACCCATAATCATGGATCCGTTCCACCAAGAAAACTTGATATTAGGTCAGCACATCAGGACATTAATCCAGTTGAAAAGCCACATTCTACTGAGGAAGACCCTGTTGAGGAACCGGTTGAGGGAATGGAATTTGATTCTGAAGAAGCCGCGAAATTGTTCTATATAAATTATGCGAGGCTTAATGGTTTTCGTGCACGTATTAGCAGGTATTGCCGTTCAAGACGTGATAATTCAATCATTTCTCGCCAGATTGTGTGCTCCAAGGAAGGCTTCCGTGAAGTTCGTGCCAAGAAAAAGATCACAGACGAAGGGAAAACGAAGCGCCCAAGAATGATAACCAGAGTTGGTTGCAAAGCTATGATTGTAGTGAAAAAGATGAACTCTGGAAAATGGATGGTATCTAAATTTGAGAAGGAGCATAATCATTCGTTGTTATCTTCTAAACAGGTCCCTAGTACATCGAACATTACTTTTGGAGAAAATGCTGAATTTGCTGCAAAGAGTTCAGATCCTGATGAAGCGAAGGTTGAGGGATATAGTGAAGGGATACGATGTAATTCTACAGATTCACTCACTGTACTTTACAACCAATTATGTCAGGAGGCTATAAAATTTGCAAAAGAAGGATCAGTCACAGAAGAAATTTACCATGTGGCGATGTCTGCCTTGAAAGAGGCGGCAGAGAAGGTTGCTCAAGTCAAAAGTTGTCATCCAATAATGCCGCACCGTGGAGTTTCTGGTAGTGAAAGTAAACATAAGGTCGTACAGATGAAAACTATGAGTGCTTCGCAATGTTCAGATGTGGCCAAACAGAAAACAACACCTTCGCAGCTCACGATGTTTCAAGAGTCTACCTCCAAACTAATGTTCATTCCTACCAACCTGTTGACTGATTCAGGCTTAGCTAATTCTGATAACAATCATCCGTCATTGTGTGCTTTCACCTCAAGTGGTAAATACACTATGTATAAGATGCTATCAATTAATCCAGTAACTTATTGCTTATAAACTCTTCTGTTTATAACAAATGTTGCATGTTCTATCAACAGGGAGACAATGCAGGCATGGATCAGAATGTTCTTATTTGCATGCTGAGAACAGAAAGGAGGACTGTCCTGAGAAATATCAGGTTGCCCTGCCAACCTCCTCGTCTGTTTTAGTGATATTCTCCACAGCATATGATATTTCTTATCGGGTTACAAGGTTCTTATTTGTAGTTCTAATAGCAGAATAGCACTTCAAGTCGAGCAACACAGGGAAATCGTTCAACCTATCATGGACATTCTGAAGAAACTACAGTTGCTATTCCTGCTATACCTCTGACGCTATACATGCCTTTGTCGAGGAATTCACCTGGAGCTTCTGCTGGTTAGATTCAATTTTCTTGTGCTGATTACGGAATAAATATTTATAACTTTATGTTCCCAGCAAAGAAGTATCATCCATGTTGTTGCAGTAATTTTGAAAAAAAAGTCTAATGTTTCCATTTGGTCTAGTTAATGATAGATTGACGGGTTAGCTTCAGAGGTTCGCATATGTCACGAACAAAATAATATTAATTTATGATTCCTCACCACAGGCTGCTAAATTTTTAGTGCTTGACAGTTTAGTCCATTACCTTTTTCAGTGTAGCTGTTTTTTCCTTTTGATGGGACTCCAGTGTAGCTGTTTAGTTTGTAAGTTCGCACAACCAATTCTCTAGCCTTAGGTCATTGTGTCCATCATGACCACTCCATATATCATGTTTCCATTCCAAGTGGTTCTACTTGTGTGTTTTTAAGACGACAGCAGCTTTCATTGAGTGGGAGCAATTCTACTTGTTTAAGAAAGAGGAAAGGAGTAAGACATAATATGGGAAATTCAGTATGGATAGAACTTATGAGAAAACTGGTATAGGTTTCCTTTGACTTATGTTCCATGACCTGCCCTTGTCGCTTCCTTTTTCTCGAGGAGGAAAATCCTCGGCCTTTGCATTGATTGATGCACACAACCCTCCCCTTGTCCATCCCTAGTTGGTAAGCCCACAATTCCAACCCATGGAACATAAATAGTAGACGTGTACATAGAAAATTGATCTTCCAGGATAGGTGTCAAATTAGAAGCTGAGACCAGAAATGAGAGTAATTTTCATCATTTCTTGAATCTGTGGTTTCATCCTTTAAGATGTTACGTGTCCAGAATATTAAACTGAATATCATAGCTTGGCAAATAGTTTGGTCAGGTTTTCATTGCTGATTCTGGAACATTTTAAAATTTGTACAAACTGCAAATTAAAATGTTTCTGTCCTCAGAGTCAATGACTAATGTATTTATAGTCCCATACTTTTGCAGATAGCTTCAAAACAAGTTATACTGTTTTTCATGAATCAACATACTAAGCTACTGTTGTTTAAGGCTTTCACACACGCACATTAGGCTTTTCAACTTTTAATAGATCGAAGCAGTACAGGCATTGACTGATATATGTTCATTTCCTTGGGCTACAGACGGACAGTACAAATTGTTGGCTGCACCTATCGAAGCAGTTCCAATTTCATACCGTCCTGCAGAACCCATTAGACAACCAAAAAGAAGTTTTTGTAATTTAGGTCCATTGCCAGGTGTTATGTCTGAACTGACCAGGCGAGAAAAAGGTCCACACCCTCTTGTGCATGCTACAGCTCTTGCTTGTGGTGCTCGTGTTGTTCCTGTTGAGGAGGCAGCTTCGCTGATCAAGGCCATCGAGTCCAAGATCAGATCTGGAGGGGCCAAAATAGCAAGATTACCTTCAAGCAGGCTTACACGTCTAGTTCCTGAGGCGGTCTCCATGTCATCGTCTAGTGAAGATGGTGAGGAGAATGACCACAGTGAGCCACCGGCGGTGAATGTCGAAGGCTACTGCCATGATGATCAGATATCTGAGGAAATGAAGTTGCAAGGTGAGACATCAGAGTTGGAAACTGATTCTGAGAATTGTTCTGTGCATGAAAACCATGATACTGCTGATTGCTGACAGATGATGACTGAAGGATGAAAGTTGTCTGAAGATGTATTTTTCTGAACCATAAAGCTGTATGAAGATCAAAGCTACCCTGCAAGGTAGTAAATTTATACTATAATTTAGAACATTTGTGTATAATTGGATTTAGGATTCTAACCACTTGTCTCATGTCGATTATAGACTGTAATTGGGTTAACTCAAATAGTTAACTCCATTGAAGGGTTTTGTAAAAAAAATAGAACCACCCTTGCAGTGTTGGTGGATAATCTGTACATGAACTACTTTTATAGAAATCAAAGATGAAGGCATTCATACTGCAACTGACCGTATCTTTCTAGAGAGAACTTTTAGCAGTCAATAATGTTATGATCGTTTTGAAAATAATAATTTTATGATCAAATTCGAGGATGGTTTTACTTCTTTGCATCCATTCTGTAGCAACGTCTTTGTAAGCAAACATGTACCAGGAGTCCAGCATTTTACATTCTTAATATACTAAACCTAGCCAGGTTTAATTTGCCAGGTTTTTTTGACTTTTTCCTATCAGTGAAAATTGGACCAATAAGGGACTGCCACGCTATTTACTGGGGGACCTGGCTGTGTACGCTTGAGGTGGCTCTAGCAATTTTTCAGGGGTTAGTTCCTGGTCAAACTTTTCTGTTTGTCTGGCGGCAGATTGTGTTTCATGTGCTGCATGCATGCTATGGCGTGGATCGCTTTTGACAGGACCACGTGCATATGTGCTAGCTGTTCCTGGTAATCTCTCGGTGCATGACCGCTTATTCTCCGGCTATCGAGAAGGATCCCGTCTAATCAGTGCCACCGCTTCATCGCCGTAGGTGAATATAAATAGGCTCTCCTTCGCTGGCAGGCTTACCTCACCTCCTCCCCGCCCTTTCCACCCACCACCAACCTCCGGTTCGCCTCCTAGCTCCGGCCTCCTGCACCCAGCTCTCCGCGAAGCTTTGCGAGGTATATGATGTGGCTGGCTAGGAGGCGCGTATGATCGGGGCGCCGGTGTTCATGACGATGCTGCTGGATGTGGTGCGCAAGGACGAAGACGGCATGGCAGGAAGCGAAGCCGCCGCGCCACGGCTGCCGTCATGGATGCTGATTACTGGCCTGTTCTCGCTGGTGCCGCGAAGACCAAGGGCCCGCCCCTGCCCCGGCTCCCTCCTCTCCTCAGCCCCTCTTTGAGGCATCCTCAAGGCTCAAGTACGTCTCCCACACTCCAGCTGCTTGAACCAGCGCCGGCGATGCCGCACACCGTGGAGTATGCGACATACGAGGATGTGTAATTAGTGAGGTTCTTCGGCGAAGACGATGCCAACGCCGCCACGACGGAGCGGGGGAGGCGGCCGAGCTCCTCTTCACTGTTAGAGTTAGGGTCCCGATAACTGCCACACGTGTGGCACAATGGACATCCGCTCACACGCCCCTATGTGACATATCCAGCAGGCAGCCCACACGACTACGCATGGCGAATATTAAACTGCCACACGCGTGTGACGAAGAAGCACCCCTACCACACACACGTTCAGCACCAGGGGATCGATCCTCACATGAATTCGTTTGCTAGGGGGACACACAGCCTGCACGCCTTCATCACACGAGGCCCTTTTCCCTGTGAAAAAAGAAACAAAAAGCCTACTGACAACAAATTAAATGAAAAGGCTCAGATTTTATTTTCATTCTTTGACAAATAAAAGCACATATTTTGCTCAGCTACTAAAAAATGCCATCAACTTTGAAAAATAGCAGAAAAAATTGCCATCCGAGTTTTTTTAACAATGGCAAAGGTTTGTAAACACATATTTAATCCCTCAATGAAAATATGGCAAATCTGCCATGACAAAAAAAAACAATATTGCCATGTGAGAAAACACGAAATAGTCAAAAAATTCATGTGAACACAAAAATTTGACAGGACAAAATAAAAGATAAAAAATGCAAATGCCATTTTTAATTAAATTATCATGAAAGTTGAAAATCAAGTATGAACAAAGAGATCTGCCATGACAGATTGGTATCAAAGAATTGCCGTGTTTTGTATGATGAATTTATCGTGTGTGAAAAACACAAAAAGTTGAAAATTCAAGTATGAACAAGAAACTTGCCATGGCAGATTCGTATCAAAACATGGCAGATTCGTATCTAGTTTTGAAACATGAGTAAATCTAATGTTGCCATGGTCCCGTTAAATTTGCCATGGTCCCTTCAAAAAAGAAAATTTGCCATGTTGCAGAAAAAGGAAAGAAAATTTACCATGGTCATTAAAATTGGAATATTTCCATGCTCCGATAATTGCATTTGCCATGATACACACACTAAGTTTGCCATGGCCCTGTCCGAAAACAAAATTTGCAAGGTTGTAAAAGAAGGAATAAAATTTGCCATGCTCCATGAACTACCGTTGCCATGACAGATGCACTAAGATTGCCATGGTCCCATTGAAAAAAGAAAATTTGCCATGTTGCAAAAAAGAAAGAAAATTTTCCATGGTTCATATAATTAAAAATTTGCCATGCCCCGTAAACTACATTTGCCATGATGCATACACTAAGTTTGCCATGGTCCCATTCAAAAAGAAAATTTGCCATGTTGCAAAGAAGGACGAAAAATTGCGATGCTCCACGAACTGGCATGAAAGAAAATTTGCCATGGTCCCTTTCAAAAATAGAAAATTTGTATGAGGCATAGACTAAAAAGTGCCATGATCCATAAACTATAATTCTCATGATGCATGCACTAAAAAATTGCCATGGTCCCATTCAAAAAGAAATTGCCATGTTGTAAAAAAAAGAAGAATTGTTGTGGCCCTGTTTACAAAGTTCAAAATCAAGTATGAACAAGAAAAATTGCCATGGCAGATTCGTATCAAGAATTGCCGTGTTTTTTATGATGAATTTAGCCCATGTAAAAAAACACAAAAAGTTGAAATCAAGTATGAACGAGAAACTTGCCATGGCAGAGTTGTATAAAAAATTGCCATGATTTTTTTAATCAAATTTTACATGAAATTTGCCAAGAATGTGAAGTAATAAAAAATTGATAAAATGTTGCCCTGGCAAATGCATGTTTCATTTTGCAATGTTAGTTTCAACGAAAATGCCATCTTTTAAGTAATAAAATTGTCGTGTATGTGAAAATAACACAAACAAAATGATCGAAAACAAATTTCCATGGCAAGTGCAAAGTCAAAATGCCATGGCACATGGAGTAATAATGTTGTGGTACATGAAAAAAAAGATAGATTTGCCATGTTATATGAATTAAATTTGCCACGATGGTAACATTGAATTGCCTTGTATTTAGTGAGTAGCATGCCAAATTGTTAAGTAGGAAAATGTACATACATATGGGTGAGTTGCCATCTACCATGAAAACGAACAGGGCAAAATTAGGCTGATTGAACATGGGGGAGTTGCCATGTCTATATTTAAATGATGGGTTGTGGTTGGCATGAAGATGGCAAACATGGCAAAAACAAAACAGTTCAGCCATGGCAATTGATGGGTTATGGATCTGATGAAGTTTCCAAGCATTTGGTACAGTAGCATACCAATTGCTTGGTATCTGTTAACAGGCATAACAAACATGAAACATGGCAAATTTCAGGCTTTTATAGAGAGGGATTTGCCATGTATTTACTCAGAAATTTGAAAAAAAAGGATGTGTTGTGGTTTGAAAAACATGGCAAACAACGCAAGTTTTTACAGTTCCACACATAGGGCAAGTTGCCATCTATTTATTCAGTAGAATGGCAAAATGATGAAAGGGCAAATGTAAATGCATTAACTGCCATATCGTATGGCATATCAGAACACATGGCAATTTTCAGCACTGAACAGTAGGATAGTTGCCACGTATTTATTTAGAAGCATGGCAAATTGATAAGAAGTGGAATTGTAGACACATTAACATCAGTATGAAATGGCAGATCACACAAAAACACATATTTCAGCTACAATTTTTTGTGAGCATGCATACATATGAAAGATAATGAGTAGAATTAGCCATTTTTATAATAAAATTTGCCGTGAAAGCAACCATTCTCACACCGGGGCAGGAAATTAAAACATTCAGTAGGAAAAAGGTGAGCAAAAAGGGGAAATCAACGCAGGGGAGATGGGAGATGGGGGGACCTGTGTGGCACAATGATGCAGCGGTGACACCCACGAGAAGAGGGTGGCGCCGGGAGGAGCTTCATGCACGATGGGGGCGAAATTTGCCGGAGAATGGACTTCCTCGAGCCGCCACCATGCTTGTACTTCTGCTATGGCGTAAAAATGATCAAAAAAGACCATATGCAATAACTATTTTTCCATGTAGTGTACAAAAAGCGTAAAACTGATCAAAAAATGCCATATGTGCTAAATAACACAAAAAAGATCAAAAAATGTCATATTTTGCGTAGTAAATTTGCCGTGTATGTGTATGGAAAAACAAAAAACATTTTTTTGCAAAAATTTCATGGCAAGTGCATATTCAAAAATAACGTGCTACTTTTATCAATTTTGCCATGCTTTGTGAAAGAACAAATTGTGAAGAATGTGAAGTGCTGCAAAAAAATTTGATCAAAATTGCTATGGCAAACAATGAATATTCTATTTTTGCCCTGGTATTTGTGACCAAAAAAATTGCCCTGTTTGTGAATAATAACACAAAAAACAAAATGATTCAAAATTGCCATGGCAAATGCATATTCAAATTTGCCATGCTATTTTTATAAAAATTGCCATCTTTTGACCAAAAAAATTGCCACATATTTGAATAGTAACACAAAAAACAAAATAATTCAAAAATTGCCATGTTTCTTAAAGTAATTAACCATGGTAAATGCATGTATAGCATTCAACTTTGAGTGGAGAAGAAGGCGCTGAAAAACTACAGTAGAAGAAGATTGAAAAATAGAGTACTCAAAACAGAAAAAATGTCATGGTCCATAAAATTACGTTGCCATGTTCCATTAGCTTGGTCAAGTGGTGTTATTCCCTAAAAATTTGCGGAGGAATGAGTTCCAAACAATTCGGCCATGGCAACTACTATATATTTTTGCCATGGAAAATACTCCAGAATTTTGACATGGCAGAAGCTCATAGCAACTCTGTCCCATGGCAATTATTCGTAGCAAATTCGGCCATGGCAACTACTATATAATTTTGCCATGGCAATTACTCCAGAAATTTGCCATGGCAACAACTCATAGCAATTCTGCCCCATCAGAACTACTCATAACGAAAACTGCCATGGCAACTATTGATCCAACATTCAGTTTGCCATGTTACTTGAAGTATGTTTGACATGTTGTATAAAATTTCAGAATTTGCCATGTTTTACGAAAATGTCGTGTGTTCAGATAAAGAGCAATCCTACATTTGCCATGTGACCAAACAAATTGTGGGAAAAATTTGTACATGATACATGGAATTTGCCATGGCAAACACATTCTGTAGCATCTATTCAACAATGTATGAATTTACTATGTGATGCTACAGAAAAATTGCCATGGTTATGCTAATTTGAACATTGGATTGATGAGAAAAACAAATTTGCCATGGCAAAAACATTTAGTATAATCTATTTCAGCTCATGTGAATTGCCATAAGATCCTATACAAAAGTTGCCATCATGTGGACTAGTCATATACACAAGTTCTGCTATTCCCAGCAAGAGCCAAATGGACCGGCGACTCACCGACGAGAATGGGCATGGCCACGACCTCCTCCTCCATGGGGTGGCCAGACGTGACGCCGGTGATGGGATCCACGGTGAGGACGAACGTCGTCGTAGAATGGACGCGGAGGAAGGGAATCGACGGAGGCCAGGCTCCTCCAGCGTTGTGTGGCGGGGCCTATTGCTCACCGCTGCCGTGGCCTCCCCGCCACCACCTGCCTCGCCAGACGGCCATGGCGTTGCCGAGAGAACTCACTACCGGGCCTCCTCCTCCTGCGGTCCATCTCGAGCTCGATGGGCAGCTCCTCTCCCGCCACCGCTCAACCCATCGCGCACGCGCACTCCTCTCGCGGCAGCTCCTCTTCACCGTCGCCGCCGCCGCCATTGCTCTCTCTCTGCAGCTCCTCCCCGGCTACGCACAGGCACTCCCCTGCGGCAGCTCCTCTTCACCGTCGCCGCCGCTGCCATTCCTCTCCCTGCAGCGGTTCCTCCCCGCCACGGCTCCTCCGTCGTGGCTCCTCCCAGCCGCAGCCCAATCCCGCCGCGGCTCCTCCGTCGCGCAGCGAGCGCGCCCTTCCTCCTCTGCTGTGCCTTCCATCGCTGTCGGCCGGATCCACCTCCTATTCGCCGCCGCCAGGGGCCTCCGCCCGCCACCATTCGGGACCTCCGCTCGCCGCCGCCAGAGGCCTCCGTCCGCCTCCGCTCGGGTCCACACCCGCCATCGCCGAGGCCTCCACCCGCCACCGCCGAAACCTCCGCCCGCTTCGGGCCTGCCGTCGCCGCCGCCCGGGCCATATTGTGTGTGATGTGCGGGTAGGTGGGGAAGAAGGTGAGGCGAGTGGGGAAAAAGAACGGGAGTGAGGGCGTGCGGCATAGTTTGTCGAGGCCGGACGTGCGGCACGGTTTGTCCACGCCTGACGAGGCTGTGGGATGGCGTGGAACGTAAAGTGCTTCAAGAATCGTGCAAAATGATCCAACGACAGATGACGCGTGTGGGCGGGATGCTACACACCACACGTGTGGGCGTTAACATTTCCATAGAGTTAAACATGACTTAGTATTCCGAATGTGTACAGAAGTTACACGTACGTGTGTTTGACTCAGTAGGACTAGTAGTACAGGATACCAACTAGGTTTGGTGGTGCTGGCTAGCTCTATATATATATATATATATATATATATATATATATATATATATATATATATATATATATATATATATATATATATATATATATATATATATATATATTCATATACCCTTGTAATCTTTGTACCACAACGAAAGCAATACAAAGCAAGAGCAAGGCACGTCAAGAGCCTTTGGCAATCACCAAAAGTTTTTTTCCTCTGCCTAGTTTGGATCGCAAGTTTTCGTCGGGAGAGTCGCCGGCTACACCGTACGTACGTGCACGTACGGCCAGAATCGATCAAGCTGCTTGCTTTCTTGCTAGCTAGCTTTGCACTACGTGTGTGAGATCCTGGGTGATTTGTGTTGGGCTAAGTCCCTCCACATGGAGGTGTGTTGGCAGCCCAACATCAGCCCATAAGTCCAACACATGTCAGTCGTTGATCTTCGCTGCATCCAATGGTTGAGAGCGCTTCTAAGGGAAGTGAGGCAAGGAGAAAACCCTAGCCACTCCACCCCTGCTAACGGTGGCTGCCATTTCGTGAGAGTGTGAGAGAGAACACACAAGACAAAACTCAATCTGAGAGAGAGGAAGAAGAAGAAGCAGAGGTTCTATCCAGATTTGCTGCATCTGACTAGACAGTGTTCAAGCTGGTGATTGGAGGCTCAAACGTGCTTGGATCGACCCCAAACTTGGTGAGCTCATTCCTTACTTTGAGTACTTCGATCTGGTTAGCTGGTTTGAGGTTTGGGTCAGTTGAGCATCACATTTGAGAGTGGTTTTGTCAGCTCTGACTGCTGCAGTTTCATAACAGAGTAGTTATGGGAAACGAACAGTTTGGGTAGGCAAATGATGTCCGATTGAGCTGAAATTTGGAGGGGATGTCAAGAACTCATGTGTCTACTTGTCTGCCAAATTTGGTGCTGTTTGGTTCAGCGGTTTAAGAGCAGTTTGCAAAACACTGAAGGGTACAGAAGCTGTGTAAACTCTGCTTTGCTGAAATCTTGCTTCTTGTGGTTGTTGTTGCTGTTGCCGGTTGGCAACATGGAGAGTGTGTTGTAAATCTCTCTAGAGGTTCTAGAGAAGACTTTGTACTCATCATTATCATAGTGAAGTTGTGTGGACCGGTCGGTCCACAGCCGTGATTTTTTACTCCTCAAGTTGAGGAGGTTTTTCCACGTTAAATCCTGTGTCACTTGTGCATGTTGTTTGTGTTATTCCATTGCTTACTTTTTGGTTGAAGCTGTCCTCAAAGTTCATCACAAGTAGAGGGGGCTGTGTAGTGTGCATATTTTTCGTGCCGGTGAATTTGTGCAGCGCATTGTTGCTGTCTAGCCCCAACAAAGTGGCATCAGAGCCTTGGTTTGCTTGTGCAAATTGCTGAGCTTTTTGTGGTGAAAGATGGAAGTGAATACCAGCAGAATGATATCTTCGAATGGTACAAATTATCAAGCATGGAAGGGCAAGATGGAGGACTAGTTGTATGTGAAAGAATACTGGAAGCCAGTGTTCTCCACTGAGATGCCGGAGGGCATTGAGGAAGGTCAGTGGAAGGTACTTCATCGCCAAGCTTGTGGGTTCATTCGGCAATGGGCCGATGATAATGTTTTGAACCATATCATTGATGAGACACATGCACACACCTTGTGACAGAAATTGGAAGAGTTGTTTGCCCGGAGAGAAGGTACAAACAATTGATGTGCTTGAGGTACAAAGAGGGCATTCTAATTGCAGATCATGTGAATACATTCCAAGGCATTATAAATCTGCTTTCTTCAATGGGAATAACATTTGAAGATGAAGTGAGAGCTTTGCTGCTACTAGCCTCATTACCGGATAGCTGGGAGACCTTTAAGGTCACAGTTTGCAATTCAGCACCTAATGGAGTTGTCACTTGGAATCTTGTGAAAACCAGGGTACTAAATGAAGAGTCCAGAAAGGTGGCTGAAGCTAGTTCTTCCTCACATTCAGAGGTGTTGGTCACTCAGTCCAGGGGGAGAAGTAAGAGCAGAGGTCCAGGTAAAGGGGTGCAAAGAGGTAGAAGCAAATCAAAAAGTAAGTATGCTGATTATGAGTGCCATCACTGCCATCAGAAGGGCCACATTAAGTGGCAATGTGACAAGTGGAAGAAATACAAAAAGAAAAAGAAGAAGTAAGATCAGAAGCAAGTTGATAGTGATAGTGACACAGAGGGCAACCGAGTTACTGCAGTAGAAGAGGACATCATGCTTGTTATGCATGAAGAAAATGAGGGCAGATTTGGTTCCGCTGTTGAGGAGAGGATCACTGTTGTTTCTGATGAAACCGTCAACCTTGTGGATGGTGACGATATGATTTGGATACCGGACAGCGGTGCTACCATTCATGCTACATCTCACAGAGAGCTCTTCACTAACTATACATCAGGTGATTTTGGTGTTGTGAAGATGGGGAACAATGATAGAGCAGCCATCATTGGAAAAGGAGATGTGCATTTGGAGACCACAAATGGTACAAGGTTAGTCCTCAAATCTGTGAGGCATGTTGAGGCACTTCGTCTCAATATTATTTCAGTTGGTTTGCTTGATGGAGATGATTACTTGTGCAGTTTTGGAAAAGGGCAGTACAAGCTCACCAAAGGCAACATGATTGTTGCAAGAGGTAAAATGGTCTCAGTGTTGTATCATGTTCATGCTAAGCTCTTTAGCGCTTTTGTCAATGCACTAAAGAAGGATGATCATTGTGCTCTATGGCACAAGAGACTTGGGCACATGAGTGAGAAGGGGATGACAGTGCTAGTGAGGAAAAAATTGTTGAAGGGTGTGAAAGGAGTTCACATCAAGAAATGTTCAGATTGTCTAGCAGGGAAGCAACACTGAGTTGCCTTCAAGACTCTACCTCCTCACAAGAAGCCCGAGAAGCTGGACTTGATACATTCCGATGTTTGCAAAATGTCGGTAAGATCTCTTGGTGGTGCTAAGTACTTTGTGGCTTTTATTGATGACTTCTCTAGGAAAGTTTGGGCCTTCACTTTGAGGACCAAAGATCAAGTACTAGGTGTATTCAAGCAATTCCAAGCCTCGGCTCAGAGAGAAACTGAGAAGAAGATCAAGTGCATTCGCATTGATAATGGAGAATAGTATATTGGGCCATTTGATGCATATTGCTAGCAGCAAGGTATTAGGCATCAATTTACTCCCTCGAAGACACCACAGCTGAACGGTATTGCTGAGAGGATGAACAGGACAATGTGGAGAGAGTTAGATGCTTGCTGTCAAGTGCAAAGCTACGTAAAAACTTTTGGGGTGAGGCTTTGATGACTGCAGTTTATCTTATTAATCTCTCACCAAGTTATCCTTGGCAGGAAGATGTTCCTAACAGGGTCTGGTGTGACAAGGACGTCTCATATGACCACCTGAAGGTTTTTGGGTGCAAGGCCTTTGTTCATATTCCTCAAGATGAAAGGTCAAAGCTTGATTCGAAGACACGACAGTATATCTTTCTTAGCTATGGTGGTGATGAGTTTGGCTACAAGTTGTTTGACCCTATAGCAAGGAAAGTTGTGAGAAGCCGTGATGTTGTGTTTGTTGAAGACCAAACAATTGAGGATATTGTGAAGACAAAGGGCAGGTTCCTCCTCGAGCTGACAAGACATGATTGATTCGACCCAGGTTCCTGCAGCTTCAGCTCCTGTGCAAGTTGAAGCAGATGCAAAAGATGTACAAGATGATGTACATGGTGGTGCAGGTGAAGAAGATGCTCCCCAACAGCAGCAACAAGAGTATGATGCTGAAATTGATGATCCGGATCAGCAGGAAGCACCAGCACCAGAAAGTCCACCAGCTGCTCCACTCAGAAGATCCAATAGGGGTCGAATTCCTTCCAGCAGGTATCCCTCAGATCAATACGTGGTGTTATTATCTGACGGTTCAGAACCTGAATGCTTTGCATATGCAATGGAAGATGAGCACAAGGAGTGGAAAAAGGCTATGCAAGAAGAGATGGATTCCTTGCATAAGAATCATACTTATGAGTTGGTGAAGTTGCCCAAGGGCAAGAAAATTTTGAAGAACAAGTGGGTCTACAGAATCAAGCAAGAAGAGCACACATCACATCCAAGGTACAAGGCCAGGCTAGTTGTAAAAGGATTCGGCCAGAGAAAAGGCATTGACTATGATGAGATCTTTTCTCCGGTTGTGAAGATGACATCCATAAGAGTAATCCTTGGCATGGCAGCAAGTCTCAACTTGGAGGTTGAGCAAATGGATGTGAAGACTGCATTCCTTCATGGTGAGTTGGAGGAAGAAATATACATGGAGCAACCTGAGGGGTTTCTTGTGAAAGGCAAAGAAGACTATATGTGCAAGCTGAAGAAAAGTCTCTATGGTCTGAAACAAGTACCAAGACAATGGTACATGAAGTTTGAAACTATCATGGGGGAGCAAGGCTACAAGAAGTGTAGCTCAGACCATTCTGTGTTTATTCAGAGGTTCTCAGGTGATGATTTCATCATATTATTGCTCTATGTTGATGATATCCTGATTGTTGGTAAGAATGTCTCTAGGATTTTGCTAAGTTGAAGAAGGAGTTGAGCAAATGTTTTGCCATGAAAGACTTAGGTCCAACAAAGAACATTCTCGGAATGAGAATTGAGCGAGACAGAAATTGCAACAAGTTGTACTTGTCTCAAGAGAAGTATATTGAGAAGGTACTTCAGAAGTTTAGGATGGAAAATGCTAAAGTTGTGAGTTGTCCACTAGCAACCCATTTCAAGTTGAGCAGAAAGCAATGTCCTACCACTAATGAGCAGAAAAAGGAAATGCATCATGTTCCTTATGCTTCAGCGGTTGGGAGTTTGATGTATGCTATGGTGTGCACAAGGCCTGACATTGCTCATGCAGTTAGTACTGTGAGCAGATTTATGTCCAATCCAGGAAGACCTCATTGGGAAGCCGTGAAGTGGATTTTGAGATATCTTCGGGGCAGCACAGATCTGAAACTTTGCTTTGGTGATGGTCAGGCCAAGCTGATTGCTTTTTCAGATTCTGACATGGCTGGAGATGTTGACAAAAGGAAGTCTACTTCAGGTTGCTTGGTTACCTATGCAGGGGGAGCGGTGTCATGGCAAAGCAGGCTGCAAAAGTGTGTGGCACTGAATACAACTAAAGCTGAATTCATTGCTGTAACAGAGGCGAGCAAAGAGCTATTGTGGCTGAAACGGTTGGCTTGTGAGCTTGGTTTTAAGCAAGACAAGTGTGCGTTGTTTTGTGACAACCAAAGTGCTATCCACTTGAGTAAGAATGCAAGTTTTCATTCAAGGTCTAAGCGTATAGAATTCCGTTATCATTGGATTCAGATGTGTTGTATTCCAAGAAAATGCAACTTGAGAAGGTTCACACCGATGACAATGGGGTTGATATGTTGACTAAAGTGGTGACAAGGAAGAAGCTCGAAGTATGCCGCTGGCCCGCTGGCATGGCTGCCGGAAGGCAGTGAGACCCTCCATGATGTCGGGAGGGGGAGTTTGTTTGGCTAAGTCCCTCCACATGGAGGTGTGTTGGCAGCCCAACATCAGCCCATAAGTCCAACACATGCCAGCCATTGATCTTCGCTGCATCCAACGGTTGAGAGCGCTTCTAAGGGAAGTGAGGCAAGGAGAAAACCCTAGCCACTCCACCCCTGCTGGTGGTGGCTGCCATTTCGTGAGAGTGTGATAGTGAACACACAAGACAAAACGCAACCTGAGAGATAGAAATAAGAAGAAGCAGAGGTTCTGTCCAGATTTGCTGCATCTGACTAGACAGTGTTCAAGCTGGTGATTGGAGGCTCAAACGTGCTTGGATCGACCCCAAACTTGGTGAGCTCATTCCTTACTTTGAGTACATCGATCTGGTTAGCTGGTTTGAGGTTTGGGTCAGTGGAGCATCAGATTTGAGAGTGGTTTTGTAAACTCTGACTGCTGCAATTTCAGAACAGAGTAGTTTTGGGAGACGAACAGTTTGGGTAGGCAAATGATGTCCGATTGAGCTAAAATTTGGAGGGGATGTCAAGAACTCATGTGTCTACTTGTCTGCCAAATTTGGTGCTGTTTGGTTCAGCGGTTTAAGAGCAGTTTGCAAAACACTGAACGGTACAGAAGCTGTGTAAACTCTGCTTTGCTGAAATCTTGCTTCTTGTGGTTTTTGTTGCTGTTGCCGGTTGGCAACGTGGAGAGTGTGTTGTAAATATCTCTAGAGGTTCTAGAGAAGACTTTGTACTCATCATTCTCATAGTGAAGTTGTGTGGACCGGTCAGTCCACAGCCGTGGTTTTTTACTCCTCAAGTTGAGGAGGTTTTTCCACGTTAAATCATGTGTCACTTGTGCATGTTGTTTGTGTTATTCCACTGCTTACTTGTTGGTTGAAGCTGTCCTCAAAGTTCATCACAAGTAGAGGGGGCTGTGTAGTGTGCATATTTGCCGTGCTGGTGAATTGGTGCAACGCATTGTTGCTGTCCAGCCCCAACAATTTGATCTAGAGATCAAAAGTCAACAATTGGTATCTAGAGCCTTGACGATTCACGATGACGGACAGCGACGCTGAGTCAGTCAAGTCCGGCAACGGCGGTTCCAAGGCGAACAAGAACAGCGACAAGGTGAAGAAGGGCGGAAAGTTAGCGACTAGTGGTGGAGGAACGGGCGGCGCCAACGTACTGGCGCATCGCAACATCCCCATCCAGTACCCGATGCTCACGTACGCCAACTACGGCGTGTGGGTGGTCAAGATGAAGATTATTCTCCGATCCCTTCGAGTGTGGGAGGCCATCACGGACGACAACGTCGACGAGGAGTGCGACGAAGGTGCCATGGCCGCCATAGCCCAGTTTGTGCCGAATTCCGTGCTGATGACATTGGCGGAGTTCGAGACATCAAGAGAGGTGTGGAATGCACTCAAAGAGATGAGGATTGGAGAAGATTGCGTCACGAAGGCTCAGACACAAGTGTTGAAGCGCCAATTTCACAAGTTGCAGATGGAGGAAACTGAATCGGTGAACGATTATGCCATGCGTCTGACTACTTTGGTGGGAGAGATCCGCGCGCTTGGTGCAAAGATTGAGGAGACCGAGATTGTGGAGAAGTTCTTCAGTTCGGTGACTGATAAATTCACGTGCATCATCGGCACGCTCGAGCAGCTTTACGACATCGACGACATGACCATAATGGAGGCGATCGGACGCTTGTGGACATGGGAAGAGAATGCTCGTGGTTGTCGAAAAGGCAATGGAGGAGGTAGTGACCAACTCATGTACTCGCGCGCAGATTGGGAGTCCCCAAGTAGCAAAGGAAGGCGCAATGTTGGCGAAGGCTCAAGCTACGCGAAGCGCGGCGGACAAACCGAAGAAAGCAAAGGAAAAGGCAAGCCACAAGGTCGTGGTAAGGCGGACCGATCTAAAGAGCGGAAGCCACGGAACTTGGATATGTCCGAGGTCAAGTGCTATAACTGCAACGAGATGGGCCACTTTGCAAAGGTTTGTCCGAAGCCTAACAAGAGGGAGATCAAGGAAAATTTGGCGAAGCAGGAAGACGAACGTCCAGGTCTTCTGATGGCCAAAGTTTGTGAACTCGTGGAGCCTAACAAGCGGGAGATCAAGGAAAATTTGGCGAAGCAGGAAGACGAATGTCCAGGTCTTCTGATGGCCGAAGTTTGTGATCTCGTCCAAACAGCGGTTGTGAAATCAAACCGGAAGGTGCTACTTCATGAGAAAAGGTAACACCAAAGTTATCCGGGAGCCAGAACGTGTCGTGGTATCTCTACACGGGTGCCAGTAACCACATGACGGGGTGCAAGGAGAAGTTCCTCGAGCTGGAATATGATGTTCAAGGCTCGGTCAAGTTCGGTGATGGTTCAAATGTGGAGATTTGCAGGCAAGGTTCTGTCCTCTTCGAGGGTCTCACAGGAGAACATCGCATACTCACCAGAGTGTACTACATCCCACGGCTTCGCAACAACATCATCTCTGTCGGAAAACTTGACGAGAATGGATGCAAGGTGGATATTGAGAACGGAGTGATGACGATCTTTGACAACCTCCGAAACGTGCTAGCCCGTGTTAATCGCACACGGAACAGGCTCTATATTCTCAACCTTGATCAATCTCAATTAGAGTGTTGGCTCACCAAGAGTGATGATGATTCATGGTTATGGCATGCTAGATTTGGACACGTTAACTTCTACGCCTTGAAGAAGATGTCGAAGATGGAGATGGTATCTGGGATGCCGTTTATGGACCATGTTGATCGAGTATGTGATGGGTGCTTGGTTGGAAAACAGCGCCGCAGGCCGTTTCCTGCTCAGTCTACCTATCGTTCAAGTGATGCACTCGAGCTGCTCCATGGTGATCTATGTGGCACTATCACCCCAGCAACTCATGGAGGAAAGAAGTATTTCTTCCTAGTGGTAGATGACTACTCGAGATACATGTGGGTCATTCTCCTATGATCTAAAGATGAGGCATTTGAAGTGTTCAAGAAGCTGAAGGCTACAACGGAGATGGAACACAGCTGAAGGTTCGCGCTCTAAGGACAGATCAGGCGGAGAGTTTACGTCAAACGAGTTCAATGACTATTGCGAGATGATTGGCATAAAGAGGTTCCTCACAGCACCTTATATGCCGCAGCAGAACGGGGTTGTTGAAAGGCACAATCGAACCGTCGTTGACATGGCGAGAAGTTTACTCAAGAGCAAGAACTTGCCGGGGACTTTTTGGGGAGAAGCTGTCTCGACGGCGGTCTATCTTCTCAACCGGGCTCCAACGAAGGCAGTGATGGGCAAGACTCCGTATGAAGCAATTTACGAGCGAAAGCCGAATGTGTCTCATCTACGGACGTTTGGGTGTGTGGCACATGTGAAGATGGTGGAGCTGCATCTCTCAAAGCTTGCTGATCGTAGCACCAAGATGGTGTTCATCGGATATGAGAGGAATTCCAGCACCAAGGCATACCGCTTCTTTGATCCACGAACCAAGCGTCTAAAAATTTCATGCGACGTTGTGTTTGAAAACCAAGCGTGGAATTAGAGTGCAGTAGCCGATGATGATCCAAACGGTTACATATTCGCAGTTGAATTTCCAACTGATGATGATGCAAGGGAGGATGTCTAGGTGGTTGGCAAGACGCCCAACCAAGGTGACCACAATGGTAGTGATCATCATGGTGCCGACACCAACGACGATGCGCATTGGTCGCAAGGTGATAGCGACAACGACGCACAAGACACGGGTAGAGATCTCGGCAACGAAATCGACAACGAGGCGTATAGTGATGATGACAATCAAGATGATGGTCACGATCACGACGACTACGCTAACGACGCGGATGCCAACGACCCGGCATCTACCGCGCCCGAGACTCAACCGTCTTCCTCAAGTGCATCGACGCCGACACAATTTGTGTCGCCCCCTTCGCAAGCCACGACGGATTCTTCCGGGCCTCGTCGCTACAAGACCCTCAAGAAAGTCTATAAGTACGCAAAGCCAGTTACGTTTGACTACTCAGATTTGTGTTTACTCGGAGTTGAGGAGTTGGCGAACTTCGTAGAGGCGAGCAAAAGTTCAAGTTGGATGCACGCCATGGATGAGGAGATGAAGGCGATCGAGAGAAATGGCACGTGAACTTTGGTAACCCGACCTCCAAACCAAAAGGCCATAGGTTTGAAGTGGGTTTACCAGTTGAAGAAGGACATGAAGGGTACCATTGTGAAGTACAAGGCAAGACTCGTTGCAAAGGGCTACGTACAACGTCAAGGAGTGGACTATGAGGAGGTGTTTGCACCGGTTGCTCGAATCGAGACGGTAAGAGTGCTCCTAGCTTTGGCAGCATAGGAGGATTGGAAGGATCATCATATGGATGTTAAATCTGCTTTCCTCAATGGTGACCTCACAAAAGAAGTGTACGTGGAACAGCCCCTCGGCTATGAGAAGAAAGACAAAGAAGGGAAAGTTTACAAGCTCAAGAAGGCACTTTACGGGCTAAAGCAAGCGCCAAGAGCTTGGAAGTCAAAGTTACACAAAAGTTTGGTCTCACACGGGTTCAAAAGATGTCCCCTCGAGGATCCGAAAGAAAGTCTACCAAACATTGAAGAACAGGTGAAGTTTGAAGACACGACCAAGGAAGAACGTTGGCATCAAGCTACGGATGAGCCAACGGTAGCAAAGTCGATGACTGGAATGCTATAAGGAACGAAGAAGGCAATGCTAAGGATAAAGCCTACGAGCAATTGTGTCTGGGATCCAGGCGGTAACGAGGATGTCATGTTTAGGGGGGTGAATGTTAGAGTTAAACATGACTTAGTATTTCGAATGTGTACAGAAGTTACACGTACGTGTGTTTGACTCCGAGTAGGACTAGTAGTACAGGATACCGACTAGGTTTGGTTGTGCTGGCTAGCTCCTATATATATATATTCACGTATACCCTTGTAATCTTTGTACCACAATGAAAGCAATACAAAGTAAGAGCAAGGCATGTCAAGAGCCTTTGGCAATCACCAAAAGTTTTTTCCTCTGCCTAGTTTGGATCGCAAGTTTCCGTCGGGAGAGTCGCCGACTACACCATACATACGAGCATGTACAGCCAGAATCGATCAAGCTGCTTGCTTGCCTGCTAGCTAGCTTTGCACTACGTGTGTGAGATCCTGGGTGATTTGATCTAGAGATCAAAAGCCAACATTCGCGAGCGTGGCACAAGGACTGGACGCGGCGGAAGCGGAGCATGATTTTCAGGGTGCATGTCTTGCAAAGCTGCCACCATGCGTCACTATATAGGATGCGAAGAATAGGCCCTGGGCGTCGCCGTACACCATCTGCTGCAAGTATGTCAGAGGCCTGGACCAGATGGGTGCATCAGGACGCATCGTGGGTCTTCATGATTTCGCGCGCACCTCAGATTGTAGCGGCATGGGTTTTTTGGGATTCAGCAGCAACTACGGTGGCTGTGCGTCTGTGCCCACCCCGACGACGACAGAACCAAGGATGGCCAGGACGTATGGCGTGTGGAGGGCACGACTAGGGAGGTGAAGCAATGTCGAAGTTTGTGCGGAGGCATGCCCAAGGCTGCGGCGGCGCGCCGTCCCCGTCATCATTGCTAGGGCTGCCGTGGTGCATCTGTGGTGAAGGAGCGGCTGCATCGTTCTTCCTGGCCTGCGCAAGCACAGTGCGGGAGGGTGCCGACGAGGTGATGCAGGTGGCCGATGACCGGCAGCGCCCAAACCATGGTGTCATCATGAGTGTATCGTGGCAGGAGCGCAATGCGGGGCAGCATAGGACCATGTGCGGTCTCCCCGAGTCCACTAATCTGCAGACGCTATTTACACGGACGCGTAGTCGGACCACCTATCACCGTTGTTATGGGCAAAGCAACATCAACTATCTACGTTGGGACGGACGAATCGTCGTTTTCTCCTGACCAGCTGATCATCAACGGGGTCATCAAGGTTTACATCTATGCCGCCAGATGCATGCATGAGGGCAACGCTGTGAGCCTGTGACTGCCGCCTTCGAGCCCGACCGAGACAACTCTGGGAAGACGCCGCCAATGGAGAGGCGACAGCGGTGTTACGCAAGTGTACGGAGGCTAAGCCCGCGTGTACGAGTCTTTCATCGACAAGCAGCAGCGGAAATCCAGCCAAGCCTTGCATATTAGTAGTTCACTTCTTTTTTTTGAGGATGTAGTTCACTTTTTTAAGAGATATTAGTAATTACTTAGCAGCGCTAGACCTAGCTAGCTATATCTGGATCCATTATGTTATGTCTAAACTGTACTAATTGGAAGGTAAAAAAGCATGCCAAGTGTATACCTAATTAAAATTGTATGCATGTGTTTGATTTACAAGATACTCTGATCGGGACAATACTGTCCAAACAGCTATTTGAATTGTCTCAAAAAAGTTATTTGAATCCTATTTTACTTTGTGGTGTTGGACATCCATTAATATTCAACAGATGTAGCATATCCATGCATGTGATGTGACACGTATTTGTTAGTAGGGAGAGAGAGGTTTGGTGGAATTGTTCGTTGTATTGCTTGAGCCTCGTGGGCATATATATAGGAGTACATGATCTACTTGGAGTACAAGGAAAGCCAGAATATTTCCTAGTCTAACCTATGTTTCCTAATACAATCACGTTACTCAACATCCCCCCGCAGTCACAACGGTAGCGGCGCAGACTGTGAGACTGGAGAAGAATCCGAAGGCAAGCCGACGGACACCCCCCCACAGTCATAATGGTCGACGCATCATGGAGTCATGGCTGGAGTGGAAACCAACAAGGTTGCTCAAGCAGGCGGTAGCCCTTTGTGCCGGTTGTCGATGTAGCCAAGAGTGTGGGTGGTGGAGCCGTGGTCGAGGTAGCCGTGCGAAGAATGCCGTGGTCGATGTCGAGTCGGGGTGGCCGGTGTCGAGAAAGTCGTCGTGGAGCCGCGGGCGCAAGAGGGCGCCGAGTTAGCATGGACGCAGTGGTGTCAAAGTAGGGGTGCGTCGGGAAGAAAATGTTGTTTACGATGCGTCGCGGCGGGTTTGCCAAGCCCGGGGACACATCGTGGACGAAGGCACGCACTGGTGTTGCCAGCACCAGGCATGCGTAGACGGACGAAGACGAAGTTGACGAAGCGCCGACCAGGCTTGCCAGGCCCGGGGACACGTCATGGATGAAGGCACACATCGGTGTTGCCAGCACCGGGCTTGCGTAGACGAGGGACCTGAACGAGCTGTACGCCATGTCGAAGAAGTTGGAGGGGCCAACAGAGAAGAACTCAACGACGATTGCGGCGTCCATCGGCGCGGGGCCAATATCACCAATGGTGGTCGGAGTAGACAAAGTGGTCGGGGTAGATGATGGCGACGCTGGCGATGGGCTGGTGCTTGGACGAAGACGAATGGGGTGGACGGGCAGCGGCGGCGGCTACGAAGGTAGCGGCGGCGGCCAAAAAAGAGCGGCAGCAGCGGCCTGACGGCGGTGACTAGGTTAGGAGTGCGGCATCGGTGCTCGAAGTAGGCGAAGAACCCTGACAGCATGACGAAGACCGGCACGGACAGTGGCGTTCCCGCGCCAAGGGAGACGGCGCGGCGCATACCACGGGAGGTCGACGCGCGGTGACGGCGGAGTGGACTGCAGGCCACGGTGCTACGCCCTGAAGGGGAGATGTAGCGGCGGCAGGCGGGTCGGGGTGATGGCGGGGACCGCGGGCCGCGATGCTATGCCCGAATGGGCGACGCAACGGCGGTTCGCGAGTCGGTGCAGCCACGGGGGAGGGAGAAAGGATCCTTTGGGCAAGCCTTGTTGAGGTCCTTGAAATCGACGCATAGGCGCCAAGATTTGTCCTTCTTTGGTACCATCACCAGGTTTGCTAGCCAGTCCGGATGTTTTATATCTCTGATGAATCCGGCCTCCAATAGTTTGGCTAGCTCCTCTCCCATGGCTTGTCTCTTAGGTTTAGAGAAACACCGAAGAGCCTGCTTGACTGGCTTGAATCCTTTTAGGATGTTTAGGCTGTGCTCGGCCAGCCGGCGTGGGATTCCTGGCATGTCTGAAGGGTGCCAGGAAAAAATGTCCCAATTTTCGCGTAGGAATTCTCGTAATGCGGCGTCTACATCAGGGTTTAATTGCGCCCCGATGGAGGCCGTTTTTGTAGGGTCCGTTTAATGGACTTGGAATTTGACTATTTCGTCTGCCGGTTTAAAGGAGGTGGACTTGGATCTTTTATCGAGTATCACGTCGTCCCTGTTCACCGTGGAGCGCAGCGCAGTCAGTTCCTCGGCCGCTAGGGCTTCAGATAGTGCCTCAAGGGCCAGCGCGGCTGTCTTATTTTCGGCACGGAGTGCTATGTCCGGTTCACTAGCAAGAGTGATGATTCCGTTGGGCCCGGGCATTTTGAGCTTCATGTACCCGTAATGGTGTATAGCTTGAAAAATTGTGAATGCCTCTCGCCCTAATAGAGCGTGGTATCTGCTGCTGAACGGGGCCACTTGGAACGTGGCCTCCTCGGACTTGTAATTATCCGGTGTGCCGAACACCACATCCAGTGTGATTTTTCCTATACAGCACGCTTCCCGACTGGGGATTATTCCTCTAAAGGTTGTGCTGCTTCGCTCAATGCGGCTCCAGTCTATTTCCATTTTTCGAAGGGTTTCCTTGTAAATGAGGTTCAATCCGCTGCCATCGTCCATGAGTACCTTGGTAAGGTGAAAGTCGTCCACTATTGGACTGAGGACCAATGCGGCTGGTGCTTGGGCTGTTCGGAATTTAGGTTCATCACTGGCATTAAAGGTAATAGCCGTGTCACTCCATGGGTTTATCGTTGCTACTTGGTAGACTTCGGCAAGGCTGCGGAGTGTTCGTTTCGCATATTATTTGATGCGAAAGTCTCAAGACTGTTAATACCGTCATCGCTATCCACAGGTTGGTGCTCTGTGGATTCGGGGTTAGAAGCTCTTCGCCACTTTTGGCCACTGCGGAGTATCCAACATGCTCTAAGGTTATGAGTTGGTGTGGCGCCCTCGTACTATGAATTTTACAGGTCCATTGAGTCATCCCTCCGAAGACGGTTCCATGCCCCGTAGGGGTTTTGTTTTTGGTGTTTAACCGGGTGTTGTCGATAATGCACCCTTTTATTTCGGACTGGGTTTGTATTCAGGGCCGGATTGTCCCAAAATCTTACTTCGGTTTTCCAGCCGCTTTCCATTGCACAGTACTTTCGTACTATGGACGCCAAGTCAGCAAAGCGTGTAATTTCATGGTGACCTATGGCGTTGAGGATTCCCTTGTCCGTGCGATTATTGCAGAAGAATGAAATTGCGTCTTCCTCGCGACAGTCCTTTATCCTGTTCATAACCAGGAGGAATCGCCCGAGAATAATGTCTCGTTTCCTCGGGCTCTTGCCTAATTTTGGATAGATCGCATATGTTCGGGTGGGTTGGTGGAATTAAATCCGAAACCTCACCCAATCTGAGACTCAAGGGCCAAGGAGTTTCTGAACTCGGAAGTTTGGATTCTTGGATGTTGTCCAATGAATCTAGCCCGTTGCGTGACTCTAAGTTTAGGTCTTGAGTGACGTCCTCCCCTCCGCGGGTATCCGGCTTGGAGGGATCGGGAATCCAGACATAGCTAGTCCTTAAGATAGATGAAGGGTCGCCGCATTGTTCCTCCATCACAACAACGTGATGGGTGACCTGGGGAGAGTTAATCTCTCTCAGATCGGGTTTAGGCCCAATCTGATCGTAGTCTGTAGTGACTCCCAGGGCGGCGATGCGATCCAGGAGCTCGTTTAAGGAAGAGAGCTCCATCAGATCTAACCGCCGCGAATTCGAGTTGACGTGAAGATTGCTTTCGATGACCCGAAGAAGTCGCTGCTGCGGCGGCGAACAAGCGGTTATAAGAAAACTGCCTAGCCGGAGAGTTTGGCCGATAGCCAAAGCTCCTGTAGCAACAGTACCGTCTTTAAAGACGGGATGAGGCATCCTTCCTGATGGCGACGACATAGAGGAACTCCCAATGAAAGCAGCAATGTCGATGTCAAAACCGGCGGATCTCGGGTAGGGGGTCCCGAACTGTGCGTCTAGGCGGATGGTAACAGGAGACAAGGGACACGATGTTTTACCAGGTTGGGCCCTCTCGATGGAGGTAAAACCCTACTCCGCTTGATTAATATTGATGATATGGGTAGTACAAGAGTAGATCTACCACAAGATCAGAGAGGCTAAACCCTAGAAGCTAGCCTATGGTATGATTGTTGTTCGTTCTACGGACTAAAACCCTCCGGTTTATATAGACACCGGAGAGGGCTAGGGTTACACATAGTCGGTTACAATGGGAGGAGATCTACATATCCGTATCGCCAAGCTTGCCTTCCACGCCAAGGAAAGTCCCATCCGGACACGGGACGAAGTCTTCAATCTTGTATCTTCATAGTCCAGGAGTCCGGCCATCCAGACACCCCCTAATCCAGGACTTCCTCAGCCACCGTCTGTCTTCACGGGCTTCAGATATGACGAACCACTGATGGGGTTAACCCGACCTTTCCTTGCCGGTTTACACCCAGTGGTAATATCCCCAACATTAGGCCCCAGACTGGTTTGAACTGGTTCATGTCAGTCCTGAATACTTAAGAAAATTTCTTCTTATCTTCACATAATTTGTAAACCGCCGTGACATCACTTTCCAGAACCATGGTAAACCGCCATGACATCATCTGTTATTTAAAATTGCATATAACCCATCCTCATTAATGAGCCTCCGACAATCGAGGCGACAGCTCCGCCTCATATCCAAATTTTGGACTCCTCGATTTTCGCGCCTGACACTTATCTTTTGCCTTTAAAAATAGGGCCAGGGGGTCTTTCCATCCCCCCCCCCGTACCTCTTCATCTCATCTTCTTCCTTGCGCTGCCCGACCTTTGGAGCTCCGCCGCCACCGTCGACCGTCGCTTCTGCCTCAACGCCAGCCGCTGCATCACCCTGAACGTACCAGAGAATCGCGGCGCTTCTCCGCTCTTCCATCAACATCGGTAAGCTCTCTGTTCTTCTGCCATAGATATGTTTCTAGGGTTTCAGTGTTCCTGGGTGTTCGTCGTTTGTATAATAGCTCTTTGATTCAAACTTTGATATTTATTCTGTATAATGATAGCCGTAGCCTTTCTCTCCATCCATGCGTCCCGTTTAAGTAGAAGATCCCATCTGAACCTTCATCAACTGCTTCGGTACCAATATTTAGGTCTGAATATATTTCCATTTTCTGACATGCGGTAGATCCAAAATTTACAATGCCAACTTGTGAAACATGTTTTTCCTTCACTTATGCATCTTTGGACTTGTATCTTAAATATCAAGTTAGGCGGTTTAACTCCTTAGAAAAATGATGACCCAGTAGATACCATTAGTCCCCTGTTGAACCGCCAATTGTACTTCACCATTATACTGTCTCCATCAGTAAACTCCGGTTTACGAACAACCAATGCCCGGTTTAATAATATGCTTGCACCTTTATATCACTGTATAGTTGTCCACTGTAAATCTTAAACCGGCAACAATAATGTTTCAGATTTTCATTGCCATGGCCAAGCAAGTGTATGAATGCAATTGGGCTCCTTCTCGCGTGACTGAAGAACAGTTAAACAACTGCGTTAAAACGGGTGTTTTAGCGAAGAAAGATGTCATCCACTGGAGGGTCCCTGGCCCGGAAAATCCTCCTACACCCAAGGATGGAGAGGTAGTTGTCGGTGTCAAAACCGGCAGATCTCGGGTAGGGGGTCCTGAACTGTGCGTCTAGGTGGATGGTAACAGGAGACAAGGGACACGATGTTTTTACCCAGGTTTGGGCCCTCTCGATGGAGGTAATACCTACTCCTGCTTGATTAATATTGATGATATGGGTAGTACAAGAGTAGATCTACCACGAGATCAGAGAGGCTAAACCCTAGAAGCTAGCCTATGGTATGATTGTTGTTCGTCCTATGGACTAAAACCCTTCGGTTTATATAGACACCGAATAGGGTTAGGGTTACACAGAGTCGGTTACAATGGTAGGAGATCTACATATCCGTATCGCCAAGCTTGCCTTCCACGCCAAGGAAAGTCCTATCCAGACATGGGACGAAGTCTTCACTCTTGTATCTTCATAGTCCAGGAGTCCGGCCAACGGTGATAGTTCGGCTATCCGGACACCCCCTAATCCAGGACTCCCTCAGTAGCCCCTGAACCGGGCTTCAATGACGAGTAGTCCGGCGCGCATATTGTCTTCGGCATTGCAAGGCGGGTTCCTCCTCCGAATACTTCATAGAAGGTTTTGAACACAAGGATAGTGTCCGGCTCTGCAAAACAAGATCCACATACCACCGTAGAGAGAATAATTTTTGCACAGATCTGCTGACGTATTCCGCGGCGTCACATCACACCACGACCAAGCTTTTATACGAATCGTTTTTACTGTTCCACCTCAGCGCGTTTAGCGAGGCGGTTTCCTTGGCACGTCTTATCAAAGCGGAGATCGTGCCCCCCTATTCCGGGTTTCTCATCAATACAGACATGGGTAACCCATCCGCGCCATTGATTACGGCGCTTGGGAGATAAGCGAGTTTTACCAGTGGCGGGGACGATAACCGTCCGTCCATATAAGGGATAAGGATCCACCTTTTCACCCACGCCTTCTTCCTCCTTTGCTCATCCATTTCCGCGCACTCGAGCTCCAGCGCCCAAGTCCGCACACCCCACCTCAACCTTCTCCAACTATGTCCGGAGCGGGAGGTAGGTGGATGGCCTCCTCCGTCATGGAGGGGCACGTCAAAAAGCTGCGGAAGGCCGGATACTTGTCCAGCAACATCGCGCACCGGCTACCCGACGAGGGGCAGCTCATTCCAACCCCCAGGCCCCATGAGAGGGTGGTGTTTCTCACCCACTTCCTCCGCGGACTAGGTTTTCCACTTCACCCATTTGTCCGGGGGTCATGTTCTACTGCGGCCTGGATTTCCACGAGCTGGTCCCGAACTTTATCCTCAACATCTCGGTGTTTATCGTCATGTGCGAGGCCTTCCTCTGCATCCAGCCCCACTTCGGCTTATGGCTGAAGATCTTCAATGTCAAGCCGAAGGTAGTGGGCCGGCGCCAAGCGGAGTGCGGAGGCGCCTTGGTTGGCAAGATGGCCAAAGTCCTATGGCTCGAGGGCTCCTTTGTGGAGACCATAAAGGGGTGGCAATCAGGGTGGTTCTACATCACCGAGCCGCGCGACTCTCAATGGGCGGCGGCCCCCGAATTCCGATCTGGCTTCCCCACGGCTCTCATCATGGAAAGAGACGGGCTGACGTGGGGGATTCGGACGAGCTGTCCGGACTCCAAACCTGCGTCCAAACCCGTGGACAAGAATCTCAGGCTTGTCAACGTAATCAGTGTGATGCTCATCCGCCGGATTCTCCCATGCCAACAACGGGCCTTCAAATTGTGGGAGTTCGATCCGCACAACACCCAACTCTGAAAAGGCTCTTCGACACTACGCATTTAAGATGCCGGAAGGTGCTTGTTCAAAGGCGCCGAGGTTCTACATCCGCTACCAAAGATCGCGGATTCAGCTCGCAGCGTCAAGCCAGCGAGGTAAGTTATTTTACCCTTTATGGGACTCTTTTTCATAGTTTGACTCTATGCGGGATCTAAAACTCCCTAACCTTTGACAGACTGGCTGAATACGTCCGGACAGATTAACCGTCGGCCCCTTGCCGAAGACCAGCGGACGCCCGATTGCGGGGTGGCTGGCTCCGGTACCTCACGTGGTGTCGGAGAAGAAGGCCAAGAAGGAGGCCACGGAAATCGAAGAGCTCCAGCGCCAGTCTTTGTCGGACTCATCGCCCGACAACCACTGAGTGGAATCCTCCTCCGAGGAAGAGGAGGATGAAAAAGCCTCTCCCCCAGCGAGGGGAGAGAAGAAAAGGAAGGCCGCCCCAACTGGGGAGGCCGGAGGGTGCAAGAAGGGAAGGACCCTTCCTCCGGACTTCTCCACCAACGCCGACAACGACGAGGAGGAGTGGCCAACAAGGGCCAAGCCCCTGGCGAGATCGTAAGTGTCCGGATACCCATGGTTTTTTTTTCATTGCATAGTGTTCTCTAATGCCGAACAATCATGCAGCCCGCCCAAGGACGAGCCCACCGCTTTGTCGAGCGGGTCCCTGAGTTCGTCGGAAGTGGAGAGTGCTTCACTTCCGGCCACCTCCTCACCACAAGCTGCGGACAACGCCGAGGTGGGGCCCGAAGGGGGGCCTGGTCAAGAGGAGGTGGCGCAGGAGGCACCGCAAGGCAACCTCCCGGACTCCAGGCGCGAGGGGAGCGAGACCCCCAGGGGCTCTAAGCCCGGCCCTCGTCCGGACTCCACACCGGAACCTTCAGCGGTTCCGAAGTCCGGCAAGCGGCCCCTTCATAGGAAGGGTAAGACGCCGGTGTCCTCCGTCCAACCGGAGGCACCGAATAGCTTACTGGAGGCGCTTAACGGCGCCTACATCGACGAGGAGCACCGCCTTTGTTATGAGTGTGGTGATCCGAAAGTTCATCCGCCAAGAGCGGGCTGATCAAGCCTATACCAGCCTTCTAACAAAGCTTTGAGGTAAGTTTAGAATATGTAAAAATATTACCGCGTGACAGTAGCTTTTGATGCTTAGTTCGTGTTCGGAAAGAAAAGCCGGACTAAGGATCTAAAAAGATATACGCAGGAGTCTAACATAAGTATGTCAATATGGGAATGCAGGCTGCGCTGCTGACCTCTGCCGCACTGACTGCGGAGGTCAATGTATTGAAGCAGAGCCTCGAGCGGTCCGAGAACGAGCTCGGCCGTGCCAAGAAGCAGCTCGAGGACAAGGAAGGTAAGTAATACCTTATTAAAGAAATAACTTATAGAAAGGATTTGGTTGCAAAAAATGACAGGAATAACATGGGTATTATAGGGGCCACGAATGAGGTGGCGACCCTGAAGGAAGTGGTGTCCGCGGCCGAAAGCAAGGCAGCCGCGGGGCGCACCGAGCGAGAGAAGCAGGAGGGGCGGGTGGCGGAGGTGCGGCAAGAGCTCCAGGCTCTCGTGGAAAAACACGAGAGTTTGGAGCGTGACTCGAAGACTCGAGAGTCCGACCTCGCCTCGGCTCTTGAGAGTGCCAAAGCCGCTAAGGCCGAAGCCCAAAAAGCCCTCCAAGAAATTGAATCATTAAATAATATAGCGGCGGGTAAGGAATTCTTTATGCAAAGAAAGCATGTGAAAGTGAATTACCTATTACTTACCCGAATTCGGAGCTCTCCAGGAGCGTTCGCAGATCTGCCCCGTAGTGTATCTGATGCTGCCGCGTTCTACCGTGCCAAGGAGGGGAGCTCGATGGAGAAGGTGTTCGGTCTCGATATCTTTGCCGAGGCGAGCGTCCGGTGCCGAGCGACCAGTGAAGCAGCTGGTCGAGCTCCACAAGGTCGCCGAACAGGCCATGAAGGGCCTCATAGTTGGTGTGGCAATTGGAAGCCATGCACAGGAGCTACTTCGGGCTAGTGCAGCGGCTGGTGGGCCTTTGTCCATGGATTGAAGTCATCAAAGCGCTCCATCTGCATTGAAGGTGCCCGTCGGGCCCTTGCCCGTGCTAAAGTGCACTGGGGCAAGCTGGATGCGGAGAAGCTTGTGACGGACGGGCCACCGAAGGGCAAGGATCATCGCAAGCCCAAAATGTACTATGAGGGCATCCTGAAGGGTGCCCGCCGTATAGCGGATGAGTGCTCCAAAGATGTAATTTTTTAATAGACTCGCATTTGTTATCACATGCACGCTGAAAACTTGTTCATATCGCTAAGCAACGCTTGTTAATTTAAAATATTACCTTACATGCGGCCGTTTATCAAATTTGAGAGATGGCAAGTCGTTGGTTTCAGCCCCCATGCCACGAGTGCTGGGGTGTTCGGGATAAACTTGAGCGCTCTTGTTCCCATTCCTGGGTCCGTCGAGGGAGGCGCTCAACGCAACGAACAAGGCAACCGGACTTATAGTGCTTGAACACTCTCACTTAGCCATAGAATTCTATAATTTTAAATTTCGTGAAGCCCCTAGTATTCGGAAGACCGAGTTCGGGCGCTATCACGCCTTGGCGGACAATGCGGTTCCTCGCTCTAAGCGGCATAAGTCTTTAGGGACTCGAAGAAACCTCTCGAACAGCGACCGGCTCTCGCCTTATCATGACGGTCAGTTTTAGCTTTCTCCACTGAGGTGCTCAACCCAGCTCAACCGGGGCACAATCGCAGTGGTTCTCCCAGCGCTACCTTAGCCGATATAACGGAACGTAAGGTACCAAAACATGGGAGCCGGGCAAACCCAACTATTGACCCAAGATATGATTCGGAGCCGATGCATATAATGCTATAAGTTTGGGGTGCCGCACTTGTGAAAGTGTTCGGACTTATCACACCATACTTTTGGGGTATTTAAGCCCCTGGTGTATTGGCCGTACCAAATTGTACGGTTGCGCAATGTCATAAATGAACATATATATAGATAAAGAAAGGATTGCAATAATAGGCAAAAGCTATGTATTGTTTATTCAAGAAAGGTACTGCAATGAACGCAGAACGATACAAATAGTGCGATAAGCAAGGGTTGGGACTATTTAACATGTCCCCCTCCAGCGGTAAGCTGCGGAATGGTATGTAAAACAGGTATAATGCTCGTAATAGAGACCACCTAGACACTCGACGTAGCTTTCTGCTTTCCCTGGCTGTTGCATCGTGAGTTCGGCAATTCAAGTGCCGGACAGGGCTTCTGGAAAACGGAGTCCTGAAAGTAAGAAAAAAAGAAAAAAGAAAAATAATGACAAAATCGGGGCCCACAGTGCGGTTGAGCGCGTGCAGGCATGCCGTGGTCGTTCCCTCCCTTATGCCCATGCTATCTCCAAAGCGTAGTTATGTACGCAGTAGTAATGGCTTCGCAGCCCGCGAGGGCTGGGGTTGGGGCGGATTACTCTGGCGTGCTCGGATCGTGCAAAGCGGTCTTGTTGTAGGTTACTCGGTAGCGCGCTTGACGGTGGCGGACATTTAATAGCGGACTCGAGAATTGCTGTGAGAGGCTGCTTTGCACCTCCGCCGCGAGGGCGCCGTGTGCTCCTCCGTTCGGAGAGAGCGCCCGTGTTTCCATTGACCGTGATTACTCCTCGAGGGCTGGCATATTGAGCTTGAGGTATGCGTGGTGCGGCACCACATTGAACTTTGCAAATGCGGTTCGCCCAAGCGGTGCGTGATAGCCGCATGAACGGGACTATGTCGAAGATTAACTCTTCGCCGGAAGTTATCCGGGATCCGAAGACCACTTCGAGTGTAATCGAGCCTGTACAATTGGCCTTTACACCGGTATGACGCCTTTAAAGGTCGTCTTTGTGGGTCTAATCCTTGAGGGTCTATGCCCATTTTGCGCCTTTGTATCACGATAAAGCAGGTTCAAGGCTGCTACCGCCATCCATCGGGACTCTAGTGAGGTGAAATCCGTCGATAATTGGGTCAAGAACCAATGCGGCGAAACCACCGTGACGGATGCTAGTGGGGTGGTCCCTTCGATCGAATGTGATCGGGCAGGAGGACCATGGGTTGAACTTCGGGGCGACTGGCTCCATCGCATATACGTCCCTTAGTGCATGCTTCCGCTCCCTTTTGGGTATATGGGTTGCGTATATCATGTTCACCGTCCGCACTTGTGGGGGAAACCTTCATCCTCTATTGTTCGGGCGGCCGGGCTCTTCCTCGTCATCGCTATGCAGCCCCTTGTCATTGAGTTCGCATTTAACTTGCTGCGCTGTTTGAAGACCCAACAATCCCTGTTGGTGTGGTTGGCTAGTTTTTCGGGGTGCCATGTATCCGCACAGCGGTCGAGTATTCGGTCCAAGTTGGACGGGCCCTGGGTATTTCTTTTGACTGGCTTCTTCCGCTGACCGGGTTTAGAGCCTCTAAATCCGGCATTTACTGCCGTATCTTCAACAATGTCGCCGTTAATGCGGCGCTTGTTCTTGTTGCGACACGACCTGCCATTGCTGTCCTTGGTATCCTAACTACCAGGGTTTTTCGTCAAGTTGTTACTACGAGGTAGCCAGCTATCCTCTCCCGCGCAAAAGCGGGTTATGAGCGTTGTGAGGGCTGCCATGGATTTTCGCTTTTCCTGTCCTAGGTGCCGGGCTAGCCACTCGTCGCGTATGTTGTGTTTGAAGGCTGCAAGGGCCTCTGCATCCGGGCAGTCAACAATTTGATTTTTCTTGGTTAGGAACCGTGTCCAGAATTGTCTGGCCAATTCTTCTGGCTGCTGAATTATGTGGCTGAGGTCATCGGCGTCACGGTGGTTGCATATATGTGCCCTGGAAGTTATCAAGGAATGCGGCTTCGTGTCCTCCCAACAACCAATTGATTCTGGCGGCAAGCTGTTAAGCCAATGCCGAGCTGGTCCTTTAAGCTTGAGTGGGAGGTATTTGATGGCGTGTAGATCATCACCGCGGGCCATGTGGATATGGAGGAGGTAGTCCTTGATCCAAACCGCGGGATCTGTTGTGCCATCGTATGATTCGATGTTTACGGGTTTGAAACCCTCGGGATTTGATGATCCATCACTTCGTCGTGAAGCATAGTGGGTGTCTGGCGCCTCAGATTGGGCTATATCACGACGCAGCTCAAATGAGCTTTGTCTCTCGTGTTCGCCCGGCGGAGTTGTTGTATCCGTGTGACGGTTATCATCACGTGTCGTGGCGCGCCCACGCGATCCGTAGATCGATCTTGTTTGCCTTGCCTTTTCCTCCAATATGTTTCGCAGGTCAGGCGCGTTTCCCCATGCCTTGGTCGAGCGGCGCCGGGATGCGACTTGAATGGAGGGTCTAGGGGCCTCTCTGTCGCGGCCACGGGGTGGCCGATCGGCCGCATCATGCGCTGGTGATGTAGGTTTGGGTGCTGCTTCCTCTAATTGGGGTTGCAGCCTGCGTTTTGGGTATCTCTTGGAGGGGCGTTCGAGTTCATACTCTTGGCTGCAAGGACTTCATCCATCATCGTCGCCTAGCATGTCTTGATCAGCTCTAAGCTCTGTTGCTTTTTCTTGAGGCTGCTTGCCGTGGCCATAAGCCTGCGTTTGAAACGCTCCTGTTCGGCAGGATCCTCAGGCACGACAAATTCGTCGCCGTCGAGGCTTGCCTCGTCTTCGGAGGGGGGCGCATAATTATCGTCCTCTACCTCTCTTTCTGCCGACCGTCGTGCGGGCTTGCTTCTCCTCCTCCCCGCGCTGAGTCCCCTCTTTGGAGGGGTCGTCTTCGCACTTGTCTGGGTATTATTGTCTCCGTGCGAAATCGCTGCGTTTCTTGTGGCGGGATTTAGAGCGGCGCCGCTGACGTCGGCGCTTGGGCTGTTTCTTGGAGGGGTTATCCTCCGCTTTTCAATCGCCATTCCCATCTTTTGGGATGTCCACCATGTATATGTCATATGACGAGGTGGCCTTCCAGTGCCCTGTAGGCGCTAGGTCTTGGTCGTCTCGGCATCATCGTCCATACCGTCGATGTCTTGGTCAAGTCGAGCATGTCGGTTAAGTCATCGGCAAGTGGCTACAAAGTGGGTGGTGGGTGGGCGTTGAATTTCTTCGTTGTCCGCATCCCAACCTTCCCGACCGTAGTCCGGCCAGGGCTCTCCGATAAAGAGAGAGACTTTAGTGAATTCAAGATGTCGCCAAAGGAGAGTCTTTGAAAGATGTCCGCGGCGAGTGAACTCCATGACGGCGCCCAATCGGATTCGATTGGCGGGCGCGGAGGTTGAGTCCGGAGAGGAGTCCGCACCTTGGAGTCATGGTCTTCGCAAATCTGTGGATGGAGTTCGCTCAATCGCTGTTGAGATCGTAGCCCCGAGGCGGTGTCCAACCACTCGTCCTCGATCGGGGAGTCGGCTCGAGCTAAGGGTCGAGCGGACTCAGTGCGGCTTCCAAGGCCTTTGTTTGGCGGCAGAGCTAGATCATGCCCATCGAGACAAGGCGGTGCACTTGGCTGTGGCTCGAATCCGTCGAAGATTAAGTCTCCACGGATGTCGGCCGTGTAGTTCAAACTCCCAAATCTGACCTGATGGCCAGGGGCGTGGCTTTCGATCTGCTCCGGATGGCCAAGTGAATTGGCCCTTGATGCAAAGCCGCCAAACACGAAGATCTGTCCGGGAGAAAAGTCTCACCTGGACCATGTCGTTCTTGATGATTGAAGGAGCCATCGGGCCTATAGGTGACGACGAGGAACTCTCAATGAAAGCACCAATGTCGGTGTCAAAACCGGCGGATCTTGGGTAGGGGGTCCCGAACTGTGCGTCTAGGCGGATGGTAACAGGAGACAAGGGACACGATGTTTTTACCCAGGTTTGGGCCCTCTCGATGGAGGTAATACCCTACTCCTGCTTGATTAATATTGATGATATGGGTAGTACAAGAGTAGATCTACCACGAGATCAGAGAGGCTAAACCCTAGAAGCTAGCCTATGGTATGGTTGTTGTTCGTCCTATGGACTAAAACCCTTCGATTTATATAGACACCGAATAGGGTTAGGGTTACACAGAGTCGGTTACAATGGTAGGAGATCTACATATCCGTATCACCAAGCTTGCCTTCCACGCCAAGGAAAGTCCTATCCGGACACGGGGCGAAGTCTTCAATCTTGTATCTTCATAGTCCAGGAGTCCGGCCAACGGTGATAGTTCAGCTATCCGGACACCCCCTAATCCAGGACTCCCTCAGTAGTTGTGTTTGCTGATCACCTAGGCCGGGGTTTCAGCCCTCCCGGTTCAAAAAATTTCTGGGATGTACTGGCCAACTTTCAACTGCGCCCTCAAGACATCGGTCCAAATTCTGTGACCAACATCTTCCACTTCCAAGTTTTTTGTGAGGTTTACCTACAGGAGGAACCTATAGTAGAACTGTTTAGGGATTTCTTTCACTTAAACCGTCGCACATAATTCTCAGACGGACCCAACACTGAATTGGGCGGAATGGCGGTTCAGAAAAGGAAAGAAGTCACTTTTCCTCATCCCAAGCTTCACAGTCACCACAAGGAGTGGAACCAGACCTGGTTTTACTGCAAGGATACATCTTCAACTGATGAAAACCCTCTGCCGGGTTACCGTCCTGAACGCCTTAGAAACACACATCCTTTTCCTCCCAGATTGACTGCCAAAGAAAGGGCCAAATATGCTCCTCAGCGATCAAAGCTTAGAGCCTTCATGGCGAACGGTTTGACAGGAGTAGACTTCACTCGCTGTTGGGTAAGCTGGAGTATTCTTCCCTTAAGCCGGCGCCCCAGTTTGATGTGTGAATACACGGGGAGTCTGAAAGATGCTCAACGACACATTGATATTCAGCTTACGGATGCAGAAGTCACCGAGGCTGTAAAGAAGATGCTGAACGAGTCGGAGGCTGTCTGCGCCCAAACCGGACTACTCCCGGATTCTATTATGAAAATTATGAAAAGTTCATTGATAGGAAAAGAATACTTAGCACACAGTATACCAAACAAAACTTTTTTTTTCTTGTATATATAAGATAAGAGGGGTTTTTTGTTCTAAGAATATTGAACCGAGTAATTCGACACATAAAAGTACATTCAAAGAAGAATCAAAATTATTAAATAATTGGAATTCTTTTTTGATAAGTCAATTCATATTATTCCAAAATCTTATTATTTGTTTGTTGCCTAGAAAAACCAAAACAAACCGCCCGCTATGAGAATCATATGATCTTTTCATCTTAACTTGCTTTTATCCAAGTATTGTCTGAAAGTTTGATTATTTTCTTGGCAGGGTAACGATCCGTTTTGGAATAAGAAACCTCAAGAAAAACCGGCCAAGCCGCAACGCCCAAAGACCAAGGTTGTCAAGAAACCTGCCAAGAAAAGGACCACTGCATCCTCCGAGCTACCAGCTAATGATGATGTGGGTAATCCGGAATTAGAGGTAGACCTTGACTCTCTTGGTTCATTTTTCATACACCTCATTGATAATGATTATTGTCAGGACGACGCTGAAGGCAGCCAAGCCGATGTCGTAGAGGTAATCGTTCTTTCCTCCGATTCAAATCCTTTGCCAACACTAAAAATCCATCGAGCAAACCGGAAAGTAAAATTTTCTCATCCTCTTGCTTACTTGGATCTGAACTTTCTTGTGAAGACACAGCAGCACGAGGCTCGCCGCACAACCCGGCATAGCGGCCAGGTAGTTACCTCCGCCGGTTTACCAAACACTCCGGTTCGGAAACGCTGATCAGAGGTCTCTTATCCCCTTGACACGTCACGCCCCAAAACGGGTTGTTTTCGTCAACCTCTTAACCCGTCTGATTCAAATTATCAGGGTATTTCTCACTCATCCTCTGGCGAGTCGTCGGCCACCAAACTTCCACCCCTCAAAACGGTTCTTGGGTGAGCTATACACTTGTTTTATCCTTGACGTGTGTTTTAAACGCTATACTGACCCTCATGTTTTACTTTTCTCAGTGCGAAGCCCAGACCAAGAAAGAAGGCTCGGTTGAATAAACCGGCTGATGAGGACGTGGCCGTTGAGCCGGAGAAAACTCCAGATCCTGAAGAGACCAACATTGATGCCATACTGAATGACCCACCGCCTCAAGACCATGACTTTGTTGCTGAGCGGGTAGAAGTTGACACCACAAGCCATGCTGACCAGCCAACCAGCCCTGTCCGAACTAACGACAAATCAGCGAGTCCGGTTAAAAATACTGAAAAACCGCCAACCCAGTAACAACTACTGATGACAAAGATGATGACGTTATGATTACTGGCACTGGTCATACCGTTCCTGGCAATCCTGTCGCTTTGTCAAAACAAACTGCCAAAGATGAACTCTATGCAATTGTCAAAGGTAAATGGAACGCTGATTTGTCAAATTATGCCCATCTGAATGCTCAAGACCTTCACTCCGACTTCTTGAACCGTCTGTACACCAGCCGTGACTATGAAGTCGGTTTGGTAAATTTGATGAAGGAGCGATATGAGGTAACTCCATAAGTGTTCCTCTCTTATATTACATTCAATTGCAGTTTATCAACTTCCAGTAGCCCCCAAGTGACGGTTTAAGATACCAATCTAAATCGGGACTTAGTAATAATTTCATGTTTGCGACAATGCATCTTTAACTTCACTGATGTAGCCCCCAAAGGCCGGTTTAACTTTATAAAGATGAACCTGGACTTTGCAGAAGATTTCCCATATCCGCAATTATGAGAAAATACACATTAGCCCCCAAGTGCCAAGTGTAATACTTGTATTGTGCTTGGGACTTGTAGAAATTTCTGAAAAAAAGCAATATGCATTAGCCCCCAAGTATCAAGGGCATAACTTGTTATGTGCTTGGTACTTCAAATATGTACTGTCAACTCATTATATATCTTGTCTCGTTATAGGCTGAATTGAGCAAGAAAGACAGCCAAACCGCTGATCTGCAGGAGAACCTCAAATCCCAGCAAGCCGAAACCTCCAAAGCCAAGGAAGAGTTAACCAGCGCTCTAGGCGCTATGGAAAAACTTAAAGAGGGCTTCAACAAAGAACGGACTGATTGGGAGAAAGAGAAATCCGCTTTGCAAAAAAGGGCCGAAGATGCAGAAGCAGCTCGTAAACTAGTGGTTGATGAGCTGACTGGTGTAAAGCGGCAGGTTCATGCCATGACAGCTGCTGTGTTCGGTAAACATCCTTGACTTCTGCTTTCAACATATCCTTTCACGCATTGCCGGTTTACTAAGGCTTGTAATGATGCAGGAACTCGTATTAGCCATCTGGGCTCTGATGTACAGAAGAAGTTGAAAGCGGCCTATACTCTGATAGAGCAGTTGTATACCGGTGCGCAGCGGATCATCTATACTGCTTCACACAATAATCCTCCTCCCACCTTGATCTAGGATACCTTAGAAAGGTTATCTATGCTTCCTGACCAGGTAGACGAGCTAAAAAAGTCTACCGCTAGAACGGGCGCTTTGGCCGCACTGACCCGGGCAAAAGCATGGGTACCGACTTTGATCGATGGAAGCGGCCCAAGGTTATCGGTTTGAAGGAAGGCGGAACAGAATTTGGCGAAGATGATCTCCGAATCATAAACCGGGAAGTACACCCATTGGCTTGTCAACTGGTTGAAGAGGCGGACCTTTCATACTACCAGGCAAGTTATGATGACAAGAACAAATGGGTTGCTGCACCAATTCCAGAAGCTCAAAATCTTATCCCGCCAATCCTTAAGCACACTTATGCCCCTAACATTGAACCGTCCACGCTTATAAACGATGAAGCTGTATTCCAAGCCTTAACTGGGATCGACTGGGCGACTGTGGTCTTCCAGCCACTGGGTAGAGAGGGGGAGGTGAAGCGGCGCTAGATGATCCGCAACCGTCAGGCCAAGCTGGCGAGCAATCATGAACCGGAGGCCGGTTTAGTCTTCTACATGCTGCAACATGTATTTGAGAAAACAATTATCCTTTTGGGAACTGAAACGCCTTGTAATAGGCTAGTAAAAATACTTGGTCCGATATGCCTTCATGCATTTTTATCTGTGACTGATGCTTGCTTAATCCGACATGCTTAAGATATGATATTCATAATCCATAGCCATTTATTCAAGTTGTTCCTGCAGATAAGAAGCTTAAAGCATACAGTGGTTTACCCCGGCGGGTCATGATACCAAATATATATATATATATATATATATATATATATATATATATATATATATATATATATATATATATATATATATATATATATATATATATATATATGTGTGTGTGTGTGTGTATATGACCAAGGTTTATAACCCAGGTTGGGAAAGATAACCAAATATGGGAATATATAATACCTGTGACATTTAAGCATAATGTTGACTGACCAACGTTGTAGTGAGGGTCATAACCCTACTCTGGGGGATAAGCAACTTCTGTTACATGATGCCAGTTTACAATAAAACCGTTCCGGGTTATGATAAACACCGGTTTATTCGATACTGGTGACTTTCAGTCCAAACCAGACCAGGCTGATAGTCTCCAGATTGTGATTTGATCGTGTACTGACAACTTGTAGTTAACAGCCTAACCGGGTTGATAAACCCCGGTTTAAAAACATCACAAATCTTGTGAAAACAAAGAAAACTTAACAAAAGGCAAATAAAAACGTAGTAGTCGAGGCTTTTCACAGGCTGCCAGGCCCCAAATTCGAGGCTTTTCATGGGCTGCCAGGCCACTGAGTTAAACCATTTTTGCAAAGCCTTTTAAGATGGTCCTCAACCCTTAACCAATCATCGTTTTAACTTGACAAGTTCAGGGTTTTTATTTTAGAGTAACTTGTCAAAGTCCGAAAGGTCATACCAGGTTTACCTGGGCGGAGTAACTTACTTAAAGAGGCAGGTTAACCCGGGGTTTTAGGTGTATACACCAGGCTTCCAAGCCATGGCTTGATAGCCCATTACAAGTGTAGATTCTAAGTTCATTTCGATAGCAAAGAATCCCCAAGTAGCGTTTTGAGCTGTGCTCGGTGGGTGCCTATGTTTGAGTTGTTGTCTTACAACACTCTCTTTAGCCCGGATTGATTTGGCTTTGAGCGATCAAGAGGTGTGACTATGGTTGGATACGACCAAGCCCCCAAGTGGCGTTGTGGCATTCGCCGATCAAGAGGTGTAGCTATGGTTCGGATCTGACCAAGCCCCCAAGTGATCTTTGTGGCATTGCGCCGATCAAGAGGTGTAGCTATGGTTGGATCTGACCAAGCCCCAAGTGATCTTTGTGGCATTCGCTGATCAAGAGGTGTAGCTATGGTTCGGATCGACCAAGCCCCCAAGTGATGTAATATAAAGCTTTGAGAAGCTAAATCAAGGGGTAAACGGACGACGCTTTATAAATGTAAGCTCCATGTAACCACACATGATGTAAGAAAACAACAGATACCCGCTTTAGTGAGGTTCTGGTTTATTATATTGATCATAATACATACATTGTCATAATATGTACATAAGCAAAGACTATAGATCAAGTATAGTAAGGCCAAAGATGAGCAATATTCCACGGCCGGTTGGTCTCCTCCTCCAATTTATGTGAGTCTTTGCGCTCTCGAACATCGATTAGGTAGTACGACCCGTTGTGTAGATTCTTGCTGACCACAAAGGGTCCTTCCCAAGGGGGGGATAGCTTGTGCATATCTGTCTGATCCTGGATGAGTCGAAGCACCAAATCTCCTTCTTGAAAGGTTCTGGTTCTAACCCGGCGGCTATGATAACGATGCAGATCTTGCTGATAAATCACCAAACGGGCTGCCGCCATGTCACGCTCCTCATCCAACAGGTCAAGGGCTTCCTGCCGTGCCTTCTCATTGTCAGCTTCAACGTATGCCGCTACACGAGGTGAGTCATGACGGATGTCACTAGGAAGAACCGCTTCCGCTCCATAAACCATGAAGAACAGTGTGTATCCTGTCGATCTGTTGGGTGTGGTATTGATGCTCCATAACACCGAAGGTAGCTCCTCAACCCAACAACCCGGCGTCCGTTGCAAAGGAACCATAAGCCGGGGTTTGATGCCTCTCAAGATCTCTTGATTGGCCCTCTCCGCTTGACCATTGGACTGGGGGTGAGCCACTGATGACACGTCAAGCCGGATGTGCTCACATTGACAAAACTCCTTCATGGCACCCTTTGACAGATTGGTACCATTGTCTGTTATAATGCTGTGTGGAAAGCCAAACCGGAAGATCACCTTTTTGATGAATTGAACCGCCGTGGCTGCATCACACTTACTAATTGGCTCTGCCTCCACCCACTTCGTGAACTTATCAACCGCCACCAAAAGGTGGGTCTTCTTGTCCTTGGACCTCTTGAAAGGCCCAATCATATCCAGCCCCCAAGTCGCAAACGGCCAGGTGATTGGAATCATTCTCAATTCTTGAGCCGGTACATGAGCGCGCCTTGAGAATTTCTGACAGCCATCACATCTTTTGACCATGTCCTCGGCATCAGCATGAGCTGTCAACCAATAGAAACCGTGACGAAACGCCTTGGCCTCCAAAGATTCTGAACCGGCGTGGTGACCACAATCTCCTTCGTGGATCTCATGCAAAATTTCACGGCCTTCTTCAGGAGATACACAGCGTTGGGCATACTGTCTGCTGCAATGATGTAACTCTCCATTGATAATAGTCATGGACTTGGACCGCCGGATTATCTGCCTGGCCAAAGTCTCATCCTCTGGCAATTCACCCCGGTTCATATACACTAGATATGGAACCATCCAATCCGGGATAACATGAAGAGCCGCCACCAACTGAGCTTCCGGATCAGGAATAGCCGAATCCTCTTAACCAGGGAGCTTGACGGACGGATTATGCAACACATCCAGGAAGACATTAGGTGGTACCGGTTTACGTTGGGAACCCAGGTGGCTTAAAGCGTCCTCCGCTTCATTCTTCCACTGGTCCACATGATCCACCTGATAACCTTTAAAGTGACCTGCAACATTATCTACCTCACGACGATATGCTACCATGAGCGGGTCCTTGGAATCCCAAGTGCCGGACACTTGTTGAGCCACCAGATCTGAATCATCGAAGCACTTGACTCGGCTTAGGTTCATCTCCTTAGCCATCCGAAGACCATGGAGTAAAGCCTCATATTCAGCTGCATTGTTAGTGCAAGGGAACATTAAACGGAGAACATAACAAAACTTATCACCTCGTGGGGAAGTTAATATGACTCGACCCCGAGCCCTCAATTACTGGACCCATCAAAATGAATAGTCCAATAAGTATGATCCGGCTTCTCTTCTGGCGCTTGTAGTTCTGTCCAATCATTGATGAAATCCACAAGTGCCTGAGATTTGATCGCCGTTCGGGGTATGTATTTCAACTCGTGAGGCCCGAGCTCGATAGCCCACTTAGCAATCCGGCCAGTTGCTTCCCTGTTCTGGATTATATCTCCCAAAGGAGAAGAGCTGACCACCGTGATGGGATGACCTTGGAAATACTGCTTAAGCTTTTGGCTTGCCATAAAAACCCCGTACACCAATTTTTGCCAATGTGGGTACCTCTGCTTGGACTCGATAAGTACCTCACTGATATAATAAACCGGCCGCTGAACCGGATATTCCTTTCCTGCCTCTTTGCGCTCCACCACAATAGCCACGCTAACAGCCTGGGTGTTAGCTGCTACATATAGCAACAATGGCTCTTTATCAACCGGAACAGCAAGAACCGGCAGATTAGCCAGCTGCTGCTTTAAGTCCTCAAATGCTTCATTAGCAGCATTACTCCAGACGAAGTTATCCGTTTTCTTCAGCATCTAATATAAAGGGATGGCCTTCTCGCCAAGGCGACTGATAAACCGGCTCAACGCAGCAATCCGGCCTGCCAGGCGTTGGACATCATTGATACACTTTGGTTTGGCCAAGGAGGTGATGGCTTTGATCTTTTTCGGATTAGCTTCAATGCCCCTGTTAGACACCAAAAATCCCAAGAGCTTGCCCGCAGGTACACCAAAGATGCACTTGGCCGGATTAAGCATCATTTTGTAAACCCGCAGGTTATCTAAGGTTTCCTTCAAGTCATCAATCAATGTCTCTTTCTTCCTTGATTTCACCAAAATATCATCCACATAGGCATGAACATTGCGGCCGATCTGTTTATGAAGACAATTCTGCACACGCCGTTGATAAGTTGCCTGGGCACTCTTGAGCCCAAAGGGCATGGACACATAGCAGAAGGCTCCAAAGGGAGTTATAAAGGCTGTCTTCTCCTGGTCCTTAACTGCCATTTTGATCTGATGATAACCAGAATATGCATCCAAAAAGCTTAAACGCTCGCAACCCGCTGTAGCATCAATAATTTGATTAGTACGGGGGAGGGCAAAAGGATCTGCTGGATAAGCTTTGTTGAGATCTATGTAGTCCACACACATACGCCAAGTGCCATTCTTCTTAAGGACCAGCACCGGATTAGCCAACCACTCAGGATGGAATACTTCAACAATAAATCCAGCCGCCAAGAGCTTGGCTACTTCTTCTCCAATAGCCTTGCGTCTTTCTTCATTGAACCGGCGGAGAAACTGCTTGACCGGTTTATACTTGGGATGACCATTAAGAGTGTGCTCAGGGAGTTCTCTCGGTACACCTGGCATGTCAGAAGGCTTCCACGCAAAGATGTCCTGATTCTCACGGATGAACTCGATGAGCGTGCTTTCCTATTTCGGATCCAAGTTAGCACTGATGCTAAACTATTTGGACGAATCGCCAAGCACGAAGTCAACAAGCTTAGTCTCATTAGCCGATTTAAACTTTAGGGCCGGATCATGCTCTGTAGTTGGTTTCTTCAATGAAGTCATATCTGCCGGATCAACATTATCTTTGTAAAACTTCAACTCTTCTGTCGCACAAACCGACTCAGCATAAGCCGCATCACCTTCTTCACACTCCAGAGCGATCTTGCGGCTCCCATGCACGGTTATAGTTCCCTTGTGACCCAACATCTTGAGCTGGAGATAAACATAACAAGGCTGTGCCATAAACTTAGCATAAGCCGGCCGTCCGAACAGGGCATGATACGGGCTTCTGATTTTCACCACCTCGAAGGTCAAAGTTTCTGATCTTGAGTCATGCTCTTCCCCAAAAGCCACCTCCAGAACTATCTTACCAACAGGATATGCCGATTTACCAGGTACCACACCATGGAACACCGTATTGGATGGTTTGAGATTTTTATCTGTTAACCCCATGCGACGAAAAGTTTCATAATAAAGGATATTGATAGTACTCCCTCCATCCATGAGTACCTTAGTGAACTTATAACCTCCCACCTGAGGTGCCACCACCAGTGCCAGATGACCCGGATTGTGAACCCAGGGTGGATGATCTTCTCTACTCCACACAATCGGCTGCTCGGACCAGCGCAAATAACGGGGCACCGCCGGTTCAACGGCATTCACTGCCCTTTTATGAAGCTTCTGATCGCGCTTGTCCAGGCTAGTGGTGAAGACATGATACTGTCCGCTATTCAACTGCTTCGGGTTGCTCTGGTAACCCGACTGCTGCTGCTGTCGTTGCTATTCCCCTGATTGTTATAACCACCTTGGTTGCCCTGATTGCCTTGATTGCCATGCTCGCTCTGGTTACCGTGAAAACCTGAACCGGAACTGCCTCCACCATAACCCGGCCCATGAGACCCGGGGCCCGAACCGCCACCCGGTCCATGATCATACCGGAAAGAATTAGAATTTTTGAACTCTTGCATGATGTAGCAATATTTCCAGAGGTGCGTGGACGGATTCTCCTTCGTCCCATGTTTTGGGCAGGGCTGGTTCAACAGATAAGACGGGCGGTCCGGGTTAGGACTTGGTCCTCCATATCGCTGGGGCGGTTTACCCTTACGCGTCGGCCCTTGTCCTGCATGCTGGTATTAGCCACAAAGTCTAAACCATGGTCTGCTTTATGCTTGCCGCTGTTTCCATGACCCACCGGGTTGTGGTGATGCCCCTTGGCGTTGCCGCTCCTTTTTCCCTTCCCTGTCTTATCATCATCAGACTCGGGATCCTTGGTACTATCAGAGTCGGCATACTTCACCAGAGCAGCCATGAGGGCCCATGTCATTATAATGACGTTTGAGCCATCCCAACTTTAACTTCAGGGGTTCAAACCGGCAATTCCGATGAATGCAAAATTTCCAAAACCCGGCGCACCCAATGGGTTGTTGACTCTCCTTCCTCTTGGACACAGGCAGCTAAGTCCACAATTGACATGGGCTGCTTGCATGTATCCTTGAAATTTTGGATAAACCGGGCTCTTAACTCGGCCCATGACCTGATAGAGTTAGCCGGTAAACTCTTTAGCAAGTGCGGGCCGTCCCTTCTAGCATCATGGTGAATTATTTTGCACACGCCGCATCATCCACATCCAGCATCTCCATGACCATCTCATAGCTTTCGATCCATGTCTCAGGGGATAAATCGGCAGTGTAATTCGGCACCTTACGCGGGCCTTTGAAATCCTTGGGCAGGCATACATTGCGCAACGCTGGGATGAGACACGACACTCCCAAAGAACTAGAATTAACTCCTGGTTCCACCGACGTAGTTGGACGAACCGGAGTAAGCTGACGGGCTTCATGCTGCGCCGCTAACTCGGCCTCTCTGTGTGCCCGAGCCCGATCCACCACCTATTGAGCATCACCAGCACCACCTGCCGAGTTATTGCCACAGGGCGGATCACGGTTCCGCTCGTTGCTTGATACCGCCGGTTCATCCATGCGCCTGCTGTAACTCCGGCTTGGACGGGGAGTGGAATGAATCCGATCGCAACTGTATGAATAAGCCTCCTGTTGAACCAAGGCTGTCTGTAGAAGCTCCTTAACCCGACGCGTCTCGACCGCCGCCGGAGAATCACCTTCGATTGGGATAGCCGCCAGCCGTGAAACGGCAGCGACAATGTTGTCCATCGGGTTAGAGTAATGGCCCGGTGGCGTTGGGACTTGCGGTGGTACGGTGTTGTTCTGAACCGGAGCCCCCGCTCCAGGTACCTTCCTCACTCTAGGTATGGGTGGCGCGGCCCCCGGCGGCGGTCATGGAGGCCGACTGCCTCGGGGGCGGCGCGCGGGTGCGGAAGCGGCGGCGGCTAGGGTTTGGATCATGATTAGGCTGACACCATGTTAGAAGAGAGAGAGAGAGAGAGAGAGAGAGAGAGAGAGAGAGAGAGAGAAAGAGAGAGAGAGTTTGGTGGAATAGTTTGATGTATTGCTTCAGCATCGTGGGCATATATATAGGAGTACATGATCTACTTGGAGTACAAGGCAAGCCAGAATATTTCCTAGTCTAACCTATGTTTCCTAATACAATCACGTTACTCAACAGTATTGTTCCCATGTTGATATGTCTATTCCCCGTCTCAAAGTTTCCATTGTGATTTAGTATTATGCATGATATATTTCACTAATCTTTGGTCATGCTAAAGCAGATAATTGATCCAATCAATTATAAAGGGGGTTAGCAATTGTAAATTAGGTTAGCTAAATAATTCAAGCACTTCACAGATGGTTAAAACAAAATGTTATCAGCAATGAAGTGTTGTTTTTATTGATACCACTGTTGTTTGAACTTCCTTGCTAAGTTCCAGTTTCAAGTACAAACCATTGTGATGAATAGTTCTCTTGGAAATTATGATGTTCAATGAGAATTTGGTTCCTTTGGTTGGTGCCAATAAAATTCCGGGCAATAGGTATCATGCCTAGATAAATTTTCAGTGCCTAGATGCTACTAAAAAGGTTATCATATCATATACAAGTCTATCGTTCTATTTAATGCTTTTATTGCAGCTCATGTTTAAACTACTCCATGCTAATGTCATCATGATCTTTTTTGCTTTTTTAGTTTGGTTATGACCCAAACCATTGTAATGTGACTATATAGACCGTGAAAATGTGCATCAGATTTGGAGGTGGATGCGGCTAGGGGACTCCGTATGAGTCAGATATTCATGTTTCAGTTAATACTTAGCAAAACTGACTCCGAACGACAGTTACAGATAGTTCTTGTGTAGCTGCAGTCGATTTTTTCCATTCTACTTCACTAAACATCTCTATATGAGATCCAATTACTTGTAGGGAAATTCAAGAGACCTCGGTTATGATGATGCACTAGGTCCATAGCTGGGACTTTGTGCATGTTCTCGAAATGCGTTTGTCGAGTGATCATTAAGAAAATTTCGATACAAGTTTCTGAACGAACTCCTTAAGAAAAGTTCTCCAAAAGTTCCCTATGAAAGAATCCTTTGAAGCATCTGGTCGTCACAAGCGTTTTGACTACTTGTGGAGCCAAAGCGGACTCCGTATGAGTCGAGATATCCATGTTTGATTAACACTGCATAAAACTGATTCCGTCTGACGATTCTGAGACTACTTCTTGTGTAGGTGCACTCGAGTTTTTCCATTCTACTTCACTAAACATCTCCATATGAGATGCAATTACTTGTAGGAAATGCAAGAGACCTCGGTTATGATGATGCACTAGGTCCATAGTGGGACTTTGTGTATGTTCTCGAAATCGTTTGTCGAGTGCTCATTAAGAAAGTTTCTATACAAGTTTCTGAACGAACTCTTTAAGAAAAGTTCTCCAAAAGTTCCCTATGAAAGAATCCTTTGAAGCATCTGGTTGTCACAAACGTTTTCACTACTTGTGAAGCCAAAACGGACTCCGTATGAGTCGATATCCATGTTTCGATTAACGCTGCATAAAACTGATTCGAGCAGCGATTCTGAGACTAGTTCTTGTGTAGGTGCACTCGATTTTTTCCATTCTACTTCACTAAACATCTCCATATGAGATCCAATTACCTGTAGGGAAATGCAAGAGACCTCGGTTATGATGATGCACTAGGTCCATAGCTGGGACTTTGTGTATGTTCTCGAAATGCGTTTGTTGAGTGCTCATTAAGAAAGTTTCTATACAAGTTTATGAACGAAGTCCTTAAGAAAAGTTCTCCAAAAGTTCCCTATGAAAGAATCCTTTGAAGCATCTGGTCGTCACAAACGTTTTGAATACTTGTGGAGCCAAAACGGACTCCGTATGAGTCAGATATCCATGTTTCAGTTAACACTGCGCAAAACTGATTTTGAACGATAGTTACAGACTAGTTCTTGTGTAGGTGCACTCGAGTTTTTCCATTCTACTTCACTATACATCTCCATATGAGATCCAATTGCTTGTAGGGAAATGCAAGAGACCTCGGTTATGATGATGCACTAGGTCCATAACTGGGACTTTGTGTATGTTCTCGAAATGCGTTTGTCGAGTGCTCATTACACTACAAAAAAATACACTTCCGTGATGATACGTGTTTGTCACAGTAGGTCGCGTTTTTGTCATGCATGTATATCCATGACGATTTTATGACAGAATCAAGATAGTCATACTTGTGCTGTCGTAGAAGTGTTCCATGACATTACCAAAATTATCATCACGGAAGTGTCCACTTCCATGATGATACATCGCGCGTCACAGAAGTGCTTCCGTCATGGGTGACCGACACGTGGCATCCACTGTAACGGAACGCCGTTAAACTATCGGGTCGGGTTTTGGATCCGATAACCCGTTAACAGCCCCGACCTTTGGGGATTTTCCACGTGTAAAATCATCATTGGCTAGAGGAAACACGTGTCGGCTCATTGTTGGGACAGATGTCATCCACTCATTGGACGGAAGGCGCCTATGATACGTCGACACGTGGCATGGCCCATCAGAGGCCCATTCCTGTGAAAAGGACGGCCCGTTTGACTTGGTCAAAAGGTGGCGGGCCGACCAATGGAAAGCCTGTTAACGGCCTGTTCGCATATAGCCCATTTACAGCCCGCTAACCCAATGCCCGTTACGCCCTATCCGAATTAGGTCCAGTAGCGTCATCTGGGCCATCCAATATGATTCCAGCCCGTTTTCACTTCTGGCGCATGTATGGCCCATGACGTCTTTCGGCCCATATGAGGCCCTATGTAACTCTTGGCCTACTAACGGCCCGTGGTGGAACTGGCCCGTAATGAACAGTGTATCACTTTACAAACATTAACGGCCCGTGGTGAAACTGGACCGTAATGAACAGTGTATCACTTTATATCCATTAACGGCCCGTTATTCCGTTGGGACGTTTCCAGCCCGTGTTATCTTTCGGCCTTCTCAGAGCCCATTTATTCTTGGGCTCATTTCCAGCATTCGTTTACTTACGGCCCGTTAGTGTCATTTTCTGCTTGTGGGCCAAATTCAGCTCGTGGTTACAGTCAGCCCGTTTGTGGTCCGTTAATACGTTGGGCCGTTTTCATAGCGTCATCAAATACGGCCTATTAACGATGACCCATTATGGTCGGCCCATGAACGGACGATTCCAACTCTAGCTGGGACTTTGTGTATGTTCTCGAAATGTGTTTGTCGAGTGCTCATTAAGAAAATTTCTATACAAGTTTCTGAACGAACTCCTTAAGAAAAGTTCTCCAAAAGTTCCCTATGAAAGAATCCTTTGAAGCATCTGGTTGTCACAAACGTTTTGACTACTTGTGGAGCCAAAAGCGGACTCCGTATGAGTCGAGATATCCATGTTTGATTAACCTTTGCATAAAACCGATTCGAGCAGCGATTCTGAGACTAGTTCTTGTGTAGGTGCACTCGAGTTTTTCCATTCTACTTCACTAAACATCTCCATATGAGATCCAATTACTTGTAGGGAAATGCAAGAGACCTCGGTTATGATGATGCACTAGGTCCATAGCTGGGACTTTGTGTATGTTCTCGAAATGCGTTTGTCGAGTGCTCATTAACAAAGTTTCTATACAAGTTTCTGAATGAAATCCTTCAGAAAAGTTCTCCAAAAGTTCCCTATGAAAGAATCCTTTGAAGCATCTGGTCGCCACAAACGTTTTCACTACGTGTGAAGCCAAAACGGACTCCGTATGAGTCAGATATCCATGTTTGATTAACCTTTGCATAAAACTGATTCCAAGCAGCGATTCTGAGACTAGTCCTTGTGTAGCTGCCCTTGATTTTTTCCATTCTACTTCACTAAACATCTCCATATGAGATCCAATTACTTATAAGGAACTGCAAGAGACCTCGGTTATGATGATGCACTTGGTCCATAACTGGGACTTTGTGTATGTTCTCGAAATGCATTTGTCGAGTGCTCATTAAGAAAGTTTCTATACAAGTTTCTGAACGAACTCCTTAAGAAAAGTTCTCCAAAAGTTCCCTATGAAAGAATCCTTTGAAGCATCTGGTCGTCACAAACGTTTTCACTACTTGTGAAGCCAAAACGGACTCCGTATGAGTCAGATATCCATGTTTCAGTTAACACTGCGCAAAATTGATTCTGAACGACAGTTACACACTAGTTCTTGTGTAGCTGCACTTGATTTTTTCCATCCTACTTCACTAAACATCTCCATATGAGATCCAATTACTTGTAGGGAAATTCAAGAGACCTCGGTTATGATGATGCACTTGGTCCATAGCTGGGACTTTGTGTATGTTCTCGAAATGCGTTTGTCGAGTGCTCATTAAGAAAGTTTCTATACAAGTTTCTGAACGAACTCATTAAGAAAAATTCTCCAAAAGTTCCCTATGAAAGAATCCTTTGAAGCATCTGGCCGTCAGAAACATTTTGACTACTTGTGGAGCCAAAATGGACTCTGTATGAGTCAGATATCCATGTTTCAGTTAACACTGCACAAAATTGATTCCGAATGACAGTTACAGACTAGTTCTTGTGTAGCTGCACTTGATCTTTTTCCATTCTACTTCACTAAACATCTCCATATGAGATCCAATTAATTGTATTGAAATTCAAGAGACCTTGGTTATGATGATGCACTAGGTCCATAGCTGGGACTTTGTGTATGTTCTCGAAATGCGTTTGTCGAGTGCTCATTAAGAAAGTTTCTATAAAAGTTTCTGAACGAACTCCTTAAGAAAAGTTCTCCAAAAGTTCCCTATGAAAGAATCCTTTGAAGCATATGGTCGTCACAAACGTTTTGACTACTTGTGGAGTCAAAACGGACTCCATATGAGTCAGATATCCATTTTCCTGTTAACACTGCGCAAAACTGACTCCGAACGACAGTTACAAACTAGTTCTTGTGTTGTTGTACTCAATTTTTTCCATTCTACTTCACTAAACATCTCCATATGAGATGCAATTACTTGTAGAGAAATGCAAGAGACCTCGGTTATGATGATGCACTAGGTCCATAGCTGGGACTTTGTGTATGTTCTCGAAATGCGTTTGTCGAGTGCTCATTACACTACAAAAAAATACACTTCCGTGATGATACGTGTTTGTCACAGTAGGTCGCGTTTTTTTCATGCATGTACATCTATGACGATTTTATGACAAAATCAAGATAGTCATACCTGTGCTGTCGTAGAAGTATTCCATGACATTACCAAAATTATCATCACAGAAGTGTCCACTTCCATGACGATAAATCGCGCGTCACAAAAGTGCTTTCGTCAAGGGTGACCAACACGTGGCATCCACCGTAACGGAATGCCGTTAAGCTATCGGGTCGGGTTTTGGCTCCGATAACCCGTTAACAACCCCGACCAATGGGGATTTTCCACGTGTAAAATCATCATTGGCTGGAGGAAAAACGTGTCGGCTCATCATTGGGACAGATGTCATCCACTCATTGGACGGAAGGCGCCTATGATACGTCGACACGTGGCATGGCCCAACAGAGGCCCATTCCTGTGAAAAGGCCGACCCGTTTGACTTGGTCAAAAGGTGGCGGGCCGGCCCATGGAAAGTCTGTTAATGGCATGTTCGCATATAGCCCATTTATAGCCCGCTAACCCAATGCCCGTTACGCCCTATCCGAATTAGGTCCAGTAGCGTCATCTGGGCCATCCAATATGATTCCAGCCCGTTTTCACTTCTGGCGCATGTATGGACCATGACGTCTTTTGGCCCATATGAGGCCCTATGTAACTCTTGGCCTATTAACGGCCCGTGGTGAAACTGGCCCGTAATGAACAGTGTATCACTTTACACACATTAACGGCCCGTGGTGAAACTGGCCCGTAATGAACAGTGTATCACTTTATACCCATTAACGACCCGTTATTCCGTTGTGCCGTTTCTAGCCCGTGTTTTCTTTCGGCCTTCTCAGAGCCCATTTATTCTTGGGCTTATTTCCAGCATTCGTTTACTTACGGCCCGTTACTGTCATTTTCTGCATGTGGGCCAAATTCAGCTCTTGGTTACAGTCAGCCCGTTTGTGGTCCGTTAATATGTTGGGCCGTTTTCATAGCGTCATCAAATACGGCCTATTAATGATGGCCCTTTATGGTTGGACCATGAACGGACGATTCCAACTCTAGCCCGTTTACGGCCATAATGCGGTCTGTTTGGCCCATGTTTGGCCAATCGATAATATGGCCCGTATATGGCTCATTGATGATATGGCCCGCAGAAGGCCCATTGTTTCTACGGCCCGTAGAAGGCCCATTGTTTCTACTGCCCGTAGAAGGCCCACTATTTCTATGGCCAGTAGGAGGCCCAGTGTCACTATAGTAAATATTAGCTCACGGTTATTATGGCCTAGTTTTAAAAAATAGGTTATTGCAGCCACTAGCTAACCACGGAAAAAGAACTGCAATGACTACAAGCAAACAAATAAACAAGACAACAAGCAAATAAATAAGCAAGAAACTAACGCTAGGCTACCACGGCTATTACACATATTACATCCACTGGGCATCAAAGTTCGCCACCAGTGCAAATATAGGGAACAAAGCAACATATCATATACACTGGTTGTCAAAGTTGGCGACCAGCGCAAATAAACACCACAACAAAACAAATCCGAACTGAAACCACTTGAAGATCTCAAGAAACAATATCACAGGTACCCATAATGTTGGCAAGATGCTTAGCAAGCTTATTAACTTTCTCTTGTTTGGCGCTTAAATCCTCCAGCGCTTGCTGTTGCACTAGAAAATATGCATCTGAATTCTGCAGGGACTTCCTCATTCCTTGACTTCTGTCAAGCACATCGATCGATGTCTTTCAACTTGAAGTTGAGACTCAAGAAGACGAACTGATTCATGCAGCGAGTTCGAAGAGCTTGTGCTAGCAGTAGTGGCTAGTAACTTGAACACTACATCAAGACAGGACTTTTGGGTTCCCTCACTGTCATCAAGATAGTTTTTATCAGCTTTCTTGGGGACCAACAGGGATGTCTCACTATCTTGAACCTTATCTGCATTACTTCCTTTACCATTGGATAACGCGGTACTGTTCTCCAATATTTTGTCCGCATTCTAAAAGAGAAACAAGCAGACACATCACATGTTTACCATGTTGTATATGAAATTCATTTTGGTAAATGAGTTCGGTTGTAAAGTGGACAGGATAACAGCATGAAACAAACATATATCTATGTACCATGGTCACTTTATGGTCTATATCATTCTAGTTTTTGTTGCCAAATCAAGATAGAGACACAGTTCAAATAATATTTGTTCAAGACAAAGCAGAATAGACAGAATATAAGTGTGGGTAACTATAGAGCAATAACAACACTTGTAATGTGCATGACATGAGAACATAACTGTTTATTCAATTGAAACTAAAATCAACATAGAGCAGGTTACAATAGCAAACTAGTTAAAGAAACAGGTTTAAAACATACATTGCGCCATTGGAGTTTCAATTCCATCCTTCAATTTTGAAAATAGTTGGTATGAGTAAATCTTTGTAATGCAAGAGCAAAGGAGTATGAACCATAGCTACGAGAACTGACACGAGAACAAATCTTCTTCTCCTTTAAGCGTTGAGTTGGGATTGAGTGGTGGTCCTCGTGCTTTGGGCACTGCAGTTCCTTTACTAACTGCTCGTGTTTGGGTGCTTTGTGGTGGAGGCGGTCTTGTGTCAAGCTGGGCTGGGTTACTATCTGCCGGGGTTGGGGTTAGAAGGGGTGTACCTGGTTCTCTGTCCAACTGGGTAGGGGTACAATCTGCGAGAGTCTGGGGTATATGTGGTGGATCTGGTCCTTGGGAAAGTACAACCGTGGTTCTATCTGCATCAACTGGTAGCACTATCTTTTCTGAAGATCGTGTTGTTACTCCCTTAGATACTGCCATCACGCTCTCTAATTTAAATGGCTGATAAACAAGAAAATTAATTGAAAGTATAGACATTGCATGATAGACAGGTGCAATGGATAGTGGGGAATAAAAGAGGGCATGAAATAATTCATATTTATGTTGTCTAACCAAACATGATAGCATGACACAATTTCACATATATGATGGCTAACTAAACAGGATAGCATGACACAATTTCACATTATGATGGCTAACTAAAAAAGATGGAAAGACATAGTTCAAAATATGAGACTATGTAAACAGGATGACATGACATAACTATATAATGTGTTTATTAAATAGGTTGGCATGCCATAATTCACATACATTCACGGATAGAATGCCATAATTCAAAATATGATATTTGTAAACACTAAACATGATGAGATGATATAACTATATGATGTCTTTATTAAATGGGTTGCCATGCCATAATTCAGATAGATGATGTGTATGTACTATGTAAACATGATGGCATGATATAATTCAAATATATGATTTATATAGTAAGCAAGTAAGTAGATGGCAATCCATATATGATGTAAAAACTAAGCAATGCAAGACAACATGCATGACATGGGTAATATAACCTGCCAAGTTTGAGCATAGACCTCGGGGAAATAGGACTGGTCATCGGTCTCGAATCCTCCTCGAGGAGCTCTCTGTAACCAGACAAGATGTCGCTTCAGCGAGTAGCATTATGCTCTCTGAATACCTTGTTTTCACTCAGATACTTCCATCACCACTTCAAATGGCTGATGCACAGGAAGAGTAGTTGAATATACAAGCGTTGTCGACAAATGGAACACGTAATACAAAAAATGATAGCATGATATAATTCACATACATGATGATTGGCTAAACATCATGGCATTGCATAATTCACATATGTAATGCCTTTGCAACAAGATAGCATTGTATAATTCACATATATAATGTCTTGCAACAAGATGGCAATGCATAATTCACATATATGGTAATTAGACCTTTGAGCAAGTGGCATTCACACAAAGCATGTCTAAACTAATCAAATGACATAGCAATGCGAGACACAATACACACGATATGAGCAACATAACCCTGCCAAGTTAGAGCATACACCTCGGGGGGGGGGGGGGAATAGGACTGGTCATCTATCTCTGAATCCTCCTCTGAGGAACTATCTGTAACCAGTGAGATATGCACTTTGTCAGATAGCATAGTCTGCTCTAAAGACCTTGTTTTCACTCCAGAATTTGCCATCACCGTGTCAAATGGCTGATGCACACTAAGAGCAGTTGAATGTACTAACATTGTTGACAAATGTAATATGTAACGAAAAAAAAGGATGGCCTGATATAATTTACATATAAGATGGTGGCTAAGCAGGATGGCATTGCAAAATTCACATATATGATGCTGGCTAAACAAGATGGCGTTGCATAATTCACATAAGCGATGAATAAACTAAGCAGATGGCATTCGCACAAAGGATGTCTAAACTAAGCGAGAGGACATATTTGATGTATAAAGTAAGCAATGCAAGACACCATATGCATGATATAACCAACATCGGCATGCCAAGTTAGGCGAAGACCTCGGGGGTAAATAGGCGTTGTCTTCTCCTTATGAATCCCCTCGAGCAGATATCTTCCTCTTGATTACAATCCGAAATGCGTGGAGGGGGGCTGCCTTTGCGCCTACCATGGGCGACGTCTGCATGAAATTTTATTGCCACATAAGGCTCGTCTCTTTTGCTCTACATGTTTAGTTCCATTTTTACAATAAGCATCATGCATAGGAATAAAACATAGTGAGATTATGTAAGGAGTGCATGCAGAAATCCGAGTGATGGTAGGAAACGTGGATAGACCCAAAACCAATAATAGCGAGCAGATAATGGCTTCAGTTAAAAATACAGATAATGGCTTCTTTCTTGTTTGTTTCCCACCCAACATGAAACTCATAGTAGACACCGGAGATTAACGGATAGTAGATAGATACTATTGATAGCGGCCCGATATGTACCCCACAACCATTTAAAACTCAAGTTTGACCATTAGTTTGGAGTGACTCGAGTCTAATCGGTGAACAGGATGATAAAGTAGCATGTAATATTAAGCGATGCATAACGTAAGCAGACACAAAAGAGTGCGACCTCTCTTGCGGACCCGTGTAGTCCTCGAGGTCATCTGCTCAATTGATGATGGTAATTCAGTTTTCATGGCTGCCAGCGGCGGGGAAGAAGATCTGAGGCGGGGAAAGACAATTTGGAGGCCGGATCCCTGCTGTGCTGGACCCTTCTGTCGTTGGAGCAGTTGAGCTGGGGTGGACGACGGCGCAGCAGGAGCGGGACAAACCACACAAGGTTTTCTTTGACAACTATCTGTAAGAGAAGTAATTCTGTAAGGGCTCGTTTGAATTGGAGGATTCCAACAATGCAGGGATAGGAAATAGACAGGAATAGATAGGAATGCACATGCAAAACAGAGAATTTAAAAACACAGGATTTCTGCCAATCTGAGTGTTTGATTCACAACAATTGGAAGATCACAGGATGCAAAGAAGCATGGTGAGATTAAGTCAAACCACAAGAAAATGTACGGTTATAATGCTATTATGCTACTATCTCTTAGTCTTGTGCTTCATGAATAGGAATTTGAAAAGGAGGACAAGTGAAAATTAAAATTCCTACATTTTTTCTTTCAAGGAGACACTAAAGGAACAAATCCGTGTGCTCAGTGGACAATATATATATAACATGTAGAGTAAAAAAGATATGCAACAAGTGTACAACCTCTTTGGCGAAGCCATGTCGATCTCAGCGTGATTGGGTTGGCGGTGAGGATGCTCCGCTGACTTTCTTTGTCGGAGGAGGAAGAAGATCTTAGGCGTCGGAGATGGAGCCGAGTACTGCTCGCTGTGATGGAGGGTTTCATCGTTGGAGCAGCTCCGGTGAGTTGTACGACGCCGAGGCTGAAGCAGGACAAGAGAGACAATGAACAACGTTAACTTGAGTGGAATTCTAATAGCATCTCCAATACATGACGTAAAATACATAACCACAAAGTGCTAGATGTAAAATACATCAGCCGCTCATCTCTGAACATAACTGTCGAAACTGAACTTAACTGTCGAAACTGAACTTAACTATCGAAACTGAACTTAACTGTCGAAGCTGAATTTTGTTGTCAAAACTGAATTTTACTGTCGAAACTGAACGCACTAGCAAGGTGAGGCTACACGTCGGTCGACTGACTTTTTCATTTCTGGTCAGTCGATTTTGCAGCCGTTGGATACAAAATCAAGGGCTTGTGGTTCATCTTCAACCTCCACCCCCTGAGCCGCCAGCCACCACCGGCCAAACAGCAGCAGCCCCGCCCCGCCCGCCCCGAAAACACTCCCCACCGCCGGTCCGCCGCCGCCCCGGCCATCCCTCAAGCCCCCCCTCCCCCCCCCGTGCTGAGCTTTTTCTCCGGCGATCCCCATGCCACCGGCCCGCCAACGCCCGCCACCGCAGCGACACCGCCCCATCCACGAACCCTAAGATAGATAGTGGGGTACCTCTCCGTGAGCCCCCCTCCCGCTGCGGCTGGTTCTTCCTTCACCCCGCGAGCCCCCACCCCACCCCTAAAATCGACTGACCCAAAAGTCGATTCAATCGACTGAAGTGTAGCTAAATCGTAGCAGCATCGCAAGCAAGAGCAAGAGCGAGAGTAGCAGCGCGAGCAAGAGCAATAGCAAGAGCAGACCATGCAGGGGACCGAGAGCAAGAGCAGAGCAGCAGCGCGAGCAAGAGCTAAAGCAGCAACAGCTCCTACTGATGTGGACGTCGCCGCCGAGGGAGCAATGCGGTGGAGGAAGTGGCCGGCGACGTCGCCATGGATGGAGCCACGCCGGCAGCACCGTGAGATCGAATCAAGAAGAAATGCGCCGATTAGTGTACAACCTCTTTGGTGGCGCCGATTAGGCCGTAGCTTCATCCGAGGAAATGGTGATGATGATGCTCTTCCGGTGGTGCAGGTGAAGACGGCGGTGTGGGAATGGAGGTGCCGCGAAAGACGAGGGGAACATCGGGGCAGCTCCTTGGAGGTGGAGGACGGGGTGGCTGAACCGGCGGGACGATGAGATCGATGATGGATCCTCATCCGGTACGGTGGATGAGGGACGTCGAGGTTTTGATATGGACGACGTCGTTGGGGAAGAGGCTCCGGCTGGGTGGCGGACGGAGTAGGGTGTGGGGTTTCTTCGCGGGTTTTCGCAGCCTCGGTGTACGAATGGGTGGGCGGATGGGATGGCAGTGGGGAACCATGGCTTAGAGACGCGCTTGTTCGAAATGTGGGGTAAGTTACGAAAGTACCCCCATCGATTTGAGCCGGTTCTTTTGGTTCAAGGGTACCACGTGCATTTCGCGTGTCGGGATTTCACAAGAGGTGGGAGTTTTCGCGCGCGTTGTAATTTCGGAATAGCAAGGCGCAGGTTGAGATGGAGGGAGTTGTCGGAGCACAATGAGACAAAGATATATCTTAAATATTTCGGGCTAACAAGGCGCGGGTTGAAATTTCTGGACAAGCCTAACGTGTACTGTACCAAATCAATGCGCACTACAAATGTCATTCAAAACTTTGAATTCATGTTATGTTCAATTAAAATATTTTGCTACGTGTATAATGCATGCAACCTACTACTCAAATGAACGTTTTAGTGCATTCCAAACGTATATACTACCGCTTCAATATGAACTAAATTTAAATTCGTTTCTCTATTTGAATAAGATCTACAGTAATGATTTTTGTGAAGTCAAAGCATTTGAATTCGTTTCTCTGTTTTAATATGATCTACAATCATCATTATTGTCAAGTTAAACCATCGTTTGTGTATTATCTTCACAGCACACCACATGATTAGTCTCGAGTTACATATGAACTATGTGTACTATATGAACTCAAACTAGATTTTTTGAATCCACTTTATTTTGATTTCAAATCACATTACATTTCTAGCTCTAGCTAGATCTTCATAATCTAAACCATGTCTCATATGTATAATGTGTTTATCACATTATGTATGGTGCCCCACCCCCTACGCCTACAAGTACTTAGATGTGAGTTACAAACACCGCACATTACCACAAATTCAAATAAAATGTGAGAATGTTCGATATATAGTATTGTTTAGATTGTTCGATATTTAGTTGTAAGCTGCAAACGCCACACATTATCACAAATTCAAATAAAATGTGAGATTGTTTGATGTATAGTATGGTTTAGATTGTTCGGCATCTAGCTGTGAGTTGCAAACGCCATGCATTATCACATTATGGTATAACATGTGCACAACACGTGTATCACCGCTATATTCATGCATGCAGTGTTTAAAACACTATGATCTCCTATTCAAATATATGAATCCGCTTTCATATCAAGTTATGATCTTTGCTAGTCTCTTACACCCACACAATCCTCTAACCTTTGTAGCTACCACTAACTTTCTCTCGTGCATGCACACACCCTCCTTGCCCTCCCCCTCCCTCGGCATTCTATCCATCGGGCACATTCATTTTTTTCTTTAGGTCATTCTCCCAGAGTCTCCACAACTCCTTTCCGACACACACCGATCGATAAACCTCTCCAGCGATGCCTGCCTACAACATACACACACACCTTCAATCTCCTCCTTTATGTGTCCTTGCCTCGTGTCTCTCATACGGTCAGACACACGTGTAAACTCTCGCCCCTCTTTTCATCGATCTCACTACCGCACACTCCTCCCCCTATCTAGCTAGTAGTTGGGCATCTCGCACCACCTCGTAGCTCCATTCTCTCTGTCTATCCGTCTCGCTGGGCCTTATTTGCCTCTAACAAATGGACATACACCGACCGATCTCTCGCTATAGATATAGCTAGCTAGGTCCATATAAATCGTTTTTAGCCACACGTCGATTGATCTACCTCATTAGTTGGGTCTCTCCCTTCCTCTGACAAACAACAATTGATCTACCGATCTAGTTAGGTTTGCTTACCAAACACATGGTTCCCCTTCATCGTCCATGGATGCGTCCCGACAGATCTATCATGCACAGGCACACACAGAAACACATCCCCACTCTTATTGATAACATTGCAGTTCCACCCTTAGTTTGTCTAGTAGGCCTCTCCCACCATCTTCGAGAAGCAACTCCATCACCCATCCAGCACTCTACCCCTCTCCCTCCCTCTCCCTCCCTCTCTCTATCCTCTCTCTCTCTCTCTGTCCCATCATATTTCCCGTCCTTCAGTTATGTATGGATGTCGACCGATCTCCCTCAAGACATAGCTGGCTCTCTCCTTCTCAACACATATACGAGTCGTTCTACCTCTATAGTTCGGCCTCTGCCTACCCCTCCCCCACCCCTCCCCCACACACACCGATACATTGATCGCTCTAGTCATGTCTCCCTGCCACACACAAACTTGACATGTGCCCTCTAACGTTCGGTGAGGCAGTCGCCCTATATCTTTGACTTGCACACACACACAATTTCGATGGCTCTCTTCATCGATCTCGCACCCACCCACTTGATCCTCTCTTCGACTCTATCGATAGCTATGACCCCTCCCTCTCTTCTCATGGATTGCCCGACCCTCTATGTATGATATGGATAGGCCTCCATTTCACACACATTGCATGCAAATTTTTGTTTGAGATGTCATCGACACATATTCCCACAAATAATTCAAAATCAACCCCCCACCCCACCCCACCCCCACTCCAAAACAAAAAACACTCACGTACGCGGTTTGTATCTCTCTCACACACCCACGTAGGTGGGCGACGTGCACGAAGAGAAGAGGTGCATGCACGCGCGCGACGTACTCTGTCTCTTTCCCAACCACACCAGCGGGTACATGGTGGAGCTCATTTCTGTCTGAAAAAGGCAGCCCACATGGTAATTTGGCACGTGTCTTGGTTGTCCACTTGGTGGAGGGAGGATCGCCTACCACGGGTGAACAAACAAATTGCGACTTGGCGATTATGTTAAATTAAAAAGAGGCAAACCATGTGGGGCCTACCTTAGAGGCAAGGCTCTATACTTTGGAGTAATTTTGATGTGTCCCATCAACTCATGAGCGAGGAGAAGCTTGCTTAGTCGCCGTCTCCCCCATGCAGGCGCGGTGGCTCATGAGGATGAGGTGAAGCTTGCTCCGCCTTCGCCCGCTCCCTCACCCATGCGCGGTGGCTCGTGGGGCGAGGATAAAATTTACTACTCCCTCCATTTACTCCTCGTCCCTACTACCTTGGTTATAGAGATTATATCATATTGTTTGGAATATATATGTCCTTTAGTAGATTTCAATATGAACTACTAGTACATACTCCAAACACTGATGTATATAGGCGTATTTTAGAGTATAGATTCACTCATTTTGCTCGTATGTAGCACTCTCCTCGCCCTCGACCCTCATACGTGGTGGGCGTGAAGCAATTCATTCGGTCTCATATACCGAGCGATATATACTGCACTACCATTATTGCTCGACTTCCAAGAGGCGAAGAGTCAATCGCAAGGTTAATATTTTGGAGATGCCAAGCGCAAGGTTATAGGAGAACGAGTAGTAGGTGCGCGTCATTTATAAATAAAGTTTTTTTCTTGATGCACGTCACGCAATATGATAGGTTCATATGGAGAGAAAAGGAAAGCGCTCCACTATATACATAGTCGGGACGGGCCAGCCTACGGTTGCTTGCTGGGGTTGCTCTCTTCACACTCTCGCACAAAACAAGCGTGGCCACATCTCTAACATCCCGGCGGATCACGTCCGCTTGGGGAAGGGTGGATGCTTAGTGTAGATCACGGTGGCCGTCGCCGACGGCGAAAACCCTTGTCGGCACGCCCCGATCAGGGGTCCCCGCCGTTCTCTCTCACAAAGCGGTGAGGTTGCCTTCGTCCCTTGCTCCTTTGTCGCGACGTGGGAAGTTGCCGCCTCCGCCGCCCTCCTAAAGGTTGAGCTCGTCCCTCGGTACAACTCCCTTTACAGCCGGCTTGCACCATTGCTCCGGCTGCCCACATCACTCCTCGTGGATATTTCTCTACTTCTTTGCCCCGCACATACCTCTACTGGCTTCTACGTACTGTATTTGTGATGAGTTTATGTCTCATCAACTAGTACCACTAATCTTATTCTAATCACGCTTCTTCAATTTCTTTGCCACATGGATGCTCATCTCAATTTTGGTGAAACTGCACAAAATGATCTGATGGTCAAAAGGTTGCAAACTTAATTTATTAGGAAGCTCGAACGTTGCCAGCAAATTGAAGCCTGGTCAGGGTTCACGGTTCAAGGGCTAGGGACTGCATGGATCGTTTTTTTCTTTAGCTGCCTCTGTTCCAAAATAAGTGTGAACTTTAGTAGTAGTACAATTTTGTACTAAAGTTTGCACAAAGTTGAGACACTTATTTTGGAATGGAGGAGTACATATTGCTATGATCATCAATCATTGAGATGCAATAGCATGCATGTTAGTCTCCTTTGTATTTGATGAAATGTTGCAACGGGCAACCTTGGACATAAGATACATGTAATGAAGCTGGAAGCTTCATAGCATTATACAAATTTATCTCATTGATAAATTATAGTGCGTACTATACTAGTACTTCCTCCGTTCCTAAATATAAGTCTTTGTAGAGATTTCACCATGAACCACATGCGGATGTATATAGATGCATTTTAAGTGTAGATTCATTCATTTTGTTTAGTATGTAGTGGAATCTCTACAAAGACTAATATACTAGTAATAGCTAGCCCCCACTACTAGGAATTCTCTATCCTCTCCTTGAGCCACATCATCAAAATTGATGTAGCCGTTAGATGAAGTAAATCAGTCCATAATAGCCGTCTGATCTAGACGTTGAGAGGCTCCGCACAAAGCCACATGCAAGCATGCAGAAATACCGTGGCACATGCATGTTAGTGGGTTTTAAATCACATCAACATGTCTGCATGCAAGCATGCACCGGTAGCATGCATGTAAGTGAGCTTTTAAGTCCCATTAACATGTCAAAAAGAAAAATATAATCCCAATATGCAGTAGGAGTTGGCTGATCTTTTTTCCTTACGTGGGATGGTCTAAATGATGATGGGAGTTTATTTAGTTTGGCTACCACATTTTCATGCGGTTATAGAGTTTTTTAGTTCTATGAAATCGATAATTTTTGCAGAGAGATATACGCTGTTCATGCGGCAACGCGCGGACTCATCTAGTAATATTTAGGAATGGAGGAGTACTATGTAAAGAGTTAGGTGTCATACGGTGATAATGTGAGGTGGGCCATGTAATCACTTGAGCATGCGTGTTTTCACTTGCTCTTGCGCCTCCGCTGTAAGAATGGAGAAAATTGTAATCTAGTAGCAGTACCTCCTTTCACTTGGCGTGGGACATCCAGCAGTCCTACCACCTCGGTAATAAAGATCAATGAGCCATCAAATCACATAGACCCAGCGATAAGTTGGACGGACGAAGCAACCATCACTCTTGCGCCCGGTGAGAGGCGCGTCCGCTCTGCCGGGCATGAATGCGGCACCGATTCTTTGGGCGGCGCTGACCGTTCAGGCGGGAAGCGCCGCGGCGATGGAGGGGCTTTGGGTGGGCCAGGCTGGTCGAGGCGGGCGTGGCAGCTGTCCGCATGTCCCTACCGGACACGCCCGGAAACGAGAGGATGCACCGAATCTTGCGGCTAAAATCGTACACTAACAACCATCTCTCTATAGGAGTAGGTCGATCTGTCACTCTCTCTAACACACACATGCTGTTAAACACACACACGCACACGCACGCACCTTGGTCCCGTTGCACCTTCTAACGTGACTTATTACACCTAGACGAAGCGAGTAGTAAGTATACGAGATACGGTGACACACTGAATTAAGTCGAATACAAGTGCCCAAAATTTGTGTGCATGTTATAATAAGGATTCACTTAAAATAGTACGTGAGCGAACAGAGGGATCAATTGGACAGTGTTCTGAGCGAGAGCGAGATGTGTGAGGTAAGATACACGCTGGCGCTTTTAATTTTTCTTATTAATTTGTTTGTTTCACCCTCTATCTGGTGGGACCCAACGTACTACGTGGAGAGAGGTAAGGTGACTAAGGCTGCATTATTTCTGCACCACTGTGGATAGTCTTACCACCAAAGCCACATGACACGATTATGATTGAAATCCCAATGACTCCCACACACAAAAAAACACGGCATGCTTGTCACACGAATGCAGGAATGTATAAAAGGTCATTTTCCTCTCGTTGAACATAACGGGAGGGTTGTGTAGCTTGTTAGCCTGTTCGCTCATCAAACTTGAGGTCTCGGGTTCGATAACTACACTTGAGCATAATTTGTGCCAGGAGGATTCTTTGACTGGTCAAAATATTTTCTAGGGTTTGCACGCTTCACACTCTCTCTCCAGTATATATATACATGTTGGAGCCTCAGCGCTTGTAGTTGCTCTCTTCACACTCTCTCGCCCTCTCCAGATCTAAACAAGACTTCGTTGGCCTCTCTCTCCCCTCACTGCTGCTCAAAGAGCCGGCAGGATCCGTCCGCCTAGAAGGGAAGGAGGCTTAACGCTGTCGCCGTCGGCGAGGGACTACCGGCGCAGCTGTTCACTTTCCACCCAGCGGTGGCGCGGGAGGGCCTTCTTCTTTGTTGCCATCCCGTCGCCCACCGAACCACGCCCCAAGAACCTTAAGGTATAATTTACTTACTCCACATGCATTGCTCTAGCTGCATGTATACCATGAATCTAGGACGTGGTTCAAAGAGGAAAGGAGTGGGGGAAAGTAGTGGGAAAAGTTGTATATAGCATGAATCTAGGACGTGGTTCAAAGAGGAAATGAAGGGGGAAAGTTGTATAACATGAATCTAGGGCGTGGTTCAAAGAGGAAAGGAACGGGGAAAGTAGTGGGGAAAGTTGTATCACATAAATCTAGGGCGTGGTTCAAAGAGGAAAGGAAGGGCAAAAGTACTAGTTCAAAAGGAAAGGAAGGGACAAGGCTGTAGAGTTTGACCAGGACTAGATTTCTTTGCGCTCACATAGGGAAAGGTGTCTAAAGATAACAAAAGCTGGGACCAACACAAATATGCTCCTTGGTTGTTTGTTCTTTGTTGCAACAGTGTGCAAGACCACAGTACATCGGTAGATGCACATGGGGCTGGTGCGTCCACTGTCCCGTGCAACTCATTAGCTGTTGTTGATCCAAGGCCCTGTTTGGTTAAAAACTCCCTAGTCCCTACCTGCTTGGTTCCAGGGACTAAATATGGACTAGAGGTTATTAAATGACATGCTAGAAGACCATGTTACCCATAGTAATGAACTAATAGAGATAAGGTGCGATGCGTGGCTGGGGAAACTGTTGGAAAAAGTCCCAAAAAGATTCCCTCGGGGTCTTCTTTCTTTAGTCCCAAATGCCCACTTTTAGTCCCTAAAAGTCCCTCTTGTTTGGTTTAGATGGGACTGACATGGAGTTTTTTAGTCCCTACACCAAAATGTCCCTGTAAACAAACACCCTCTAATAATGCCGCTGGAAAATTGATGCAATGCCACAGTTAAAAGCTAATTACATGTTTAACGACTTCTATTGTTAATTTAATCTCTATGTTAATATTAATCAATGCCACCGTTTGAGAAATGCTACTGTCTTGCTTTCTTTCCCATTTAGATAAGGTAGATGCTTCTTTTTGTTGGCTTCTGTGTCATCCACCGTTATTGACCACTAATTGCTTCCTTTGCACCTCTGTGTAAACAGGGTTATCTACTTCACCTCGTTGCCATTGTGACCTTTTATTGCATTGCACGAAAAACTTTGGTTTTAAGAGTGGTTTGTACAGTTCAACCAAAATGTCACACCGACAACATTGCTTGATTGCTTGATCTTAGTGGAACTGCATAAGAGGAGATCTTACTTCCTATCCGTTAAGGCGAATTTGGTTCAGATCTTGTTCTTGTGAGTTGTTTGAATTCCGCATCATGAGAGGTCAGTACTAGCCTTCTTTCACATGATTCTGCAGTGTGCTTTCATATGTTGTGCTACTTGTATGGTAATGTTGCTTGATTTTAGTGAACTGCACAAATGGAGACAAGACTTCCAATCTGTATGTGCACCGTAATATCCCATTGAGGTAAGATAAGGATATTTCTGGCAACTGCCGCATGTATTTTGCCACTTTCATCAGAAAATTAAGTTTAGTACTATACTTGTGCTCCCTAATTGACATGCCAAATCTTACATTGAAGGCGAAGCTTATGCATTATTGAACCAAGTGATGAAGGGAAGAACAAGCGGAATAAAAACAAAATCAACTCCGGTCTGTAATGAAGCCTTTGGAACTGTGATGACACAAGTAATGATATAGTTTTGCATCTTAATTTATTGCTATGGCTGGAGCGAGCAATTGTTTTGCCACCGATTTGATGCCATACGTAATTATCTCTACTTGTGCAAACAGGATCTTCTTTGAAGATACCATATATTTTAGTGGAACGCACAAGAAGATGTTGGAAACATTAAACTAATCGAGGAGTATATAGTAAGCATGGCCACTCCCGTAGATAGCAAGCAGATGGTTCGAAGAAGTGCTTCATCGTATGCTCTACACAATCAACCTCGACAAATGTTGGTACTCACCCTTGATTTGATCCATATGATTGAGCTTTGTCATCTCTATTGGTGTTGTGCTACTGTTTAGATCTTGTCATGAAAAAGTGGTATTGTCCTTGAGAAGTGCTTCATCTGTGCTGCTTTAAATATTTCCTTTCCTTTTTTCGAAAGCAAACAGGGATCATCTTCCTCGAAGAAGAATATGGAGTACGTGAAGTGACTAGTTCCGATTATGCGGGATGAAGAAGCCTGTCTATCTTCTCATCGGAAGGAGCAGTTGAAGGATGGTTAAATTACTCCCCACAAGACCAAACTAACTTCAGCTCGGAAGGATGACAAATCTCCATTTTTTTGCTGTGATCTTGTGAGTACAAGGTTGTTCTAGGATTCTTTCGGTGAGTTCCATTTTTCTAAAAGTGTGCTCTACATGGACCATGTATGTGCCTGTTGAAATTGTCAATTCATAATATAGTTTGCTTTATACTAATAACTTTTTTTGTATTTGTGCAAACAGGGGTGCTCAGCTTGATTTCAATGGGAACTGCACAAAATGTTCATGAATACATCGAATCATTCATTTCCACCACAAGAAAGGAGGTGCCCATAAGTTCAAGGCGTTGCGACATATAAGGGCAAAATCATACAAGCTACGCGCAAATTTGGTTGACTTTGGTGGAACTGCACAAAAAGAACAGCTGGTTTATTTAGCCCTTAAGTGGCAAAGCTCCCCCTGAAGATGTGCATATAAGTAATTTGCTTTTGGAATGCAAATGCACATGGCAGGTTGTACTTGTGGAGATCCTCTTCAACTTATGAAGATAATTCTTCATGCATGAAATGATATAACTAAGAGAATGACATGCATAATGAAAAATGGACGTCTGCAGAATGATCTAAGTGCGGAAGTTATCATCGCACATGCGGAATTTATCATCGAATCACAGAAAAGCAAATAAGTAGCAGACGACCATCGAGTTTAAGTGTTACAACTCAAAGAACCAAACGTATCAAAAGCGAGAGTTGTAAACACTAGGAAAAATATAAAGCAACCGACCATATGAACCCGCTTGAAGACTATCAAACTCATATGCTTCTCCCCTTTTGTCGAGAAGGACCAAAAGGTTTGAAGACATAGAGCATCTACTCGTTCCCATGAGGAGTAGGTGAAGCAGCAGGGTTATCGTTGTTGTTTGGCGCATGAGCGAACTTGGTGCGATGTCGATGCATGCGAAGTTGGGGCGGTGAAGTAGCATCGTCTTCATCATCAATCACTTTGGCATTCACAGTTGCCGCGGAGGAAGAATAGTCAGAGTCTTCAAGGGATGGAGTTCGACGTAGGACAACATTCCGTGGAGGAGTGGAGTCAAACTTGAATCTTTGAGTGAAGCCATCATCTTGAAGATCTGCTTCAGCACTAAGCAGCGTCAAACTCTTCCATGATCGCCGACAGGTCTCGTGAGTGACAAAAGCATTTTTGGTGGCAAGATTTTGAATGCGATTGACATCCACCAAGAGGCTTTGCATCTGTCGCTTGAGCCAAAAGTGATGCTTGTCTTGTTTCTGATGCAGTGCCACAAGAAGTTCTCGGTCATTTAGGACGCGAGAGCGCTTCTTAGGCCTTTGGGCAATTGTGCTCTCAGTAGCTTCAGTTTGCGCACGGTGAGGCATACGAGAGTTCCCAGCCATTGGATAAACACGAGTTACTGCTTGGACTCCTTCCATGGGTTGAGTGAAGCTTTGGTGATCAGCATTTTGAAGACAAAGAGGCTTCTTGGCAGGCTCAGGGTATATGGCTTCAACTGACATATCAACCTCTGGTACAAAGATCAGATGATTGTGAGCAGAGGGCTGATAGTTGATAGCAGAGTGGAGCTTGATGAGGCGCATGACCCATGGAGCATAGAATTTCAGGCCAAAAGGTCGAGAACGAGACGCAGCCGATTCTTTGGATGAAGAATTCTTGTGTATTGAAGCTGATGCCATTGAGGATGTAAAAGACCAATGTCTTCATGGCTCCTTCAAGTTTTGCAGATGATGAATGCCCTTTGATAGGCCATAGAGTTTGCCTGATGATGTGATATATTGTTCGAGGCAGATACTCAAGGTCATCAACAAAGAACTCCTTTGGGTATTCAGCGTCAGGTGGCAAAGGCTTCATCATGCTCAACATCTTGGCTCATGTTGGGCTCGGCTTGTGGAAGATGCTCTCCGATTGCATTGTGGTGGAGTTGACAATCAGGTTGAACAGCTCTCCGGGAGTGGGTAGGCTGTAAGCTCAATGGCGTCAAGAGCTTTGGCTTCATGATGAATATTTCTGTCATCCACTCGAGAACCCATGTCTTTGTATCCCTGTAGTAGCCGCGAATGTGGAGTGTAGCATAGAATTGAAGCAAAAGTTCCTCATTCCAATGTTCTTTGTCTGTCACAAAGCTGAGCAAACCTACATCACGAAAGCAGTCAAGTGCTTCTTCCAAGCATGGCAGTCCAGCAATGGCGTTAGTATCGAGGCGCATATGTGGGAAAATGCGCCCTTGATCATCTGAGAATCAGGAGTAATAGCCGCTGCTTGATAGCTCGGAAATGATCGATGATAGTCTTGGCCTTGAGTAGGGGTTCTTTGCTCTGTCAAAGAAGGTGTTGTGGGCCTTGAAGCCATTTGCATTGAAGGACCACAGAGGTGGCGATGCACAGGAACCTTGGCAGTCTTGGCTTTGGTTTACGGACCGAGGCCTATGTTCAACATGATAATCAAACCGAGGACCGAGGCATTAGGCGGAGGGACGAGCGAACCATCGGCGGTGATCGGTGACCATAGTTGTAAGCTTGCTCAATTGTATAGGGCCTTGGTGGCGTAACAGAGCGATGGCAACAACAGAGGTGTCGGGCTGCACAACAGATGCTTGAGAGCAGTTGCATCATTTGCTTCGGCACATTGGTTGGTGCAGCTCCACATTTGCTTCAGCCATGACTCGTCATTGGCTTCATTTGTGTTGGTGGTGGCAGCCTCAAGATTTTCAACCTCCACTTGATGAGCTGGAGGGTCGGAACCTTCGCACGTTCACTTCAGTACAGCTTCTTGATAATGGGGGAGTAGGGACACGTTCTTCTTCTTGGTTGTCATCGGCTGATGCAGCCGGATTGTCTTCAGCAGCTTTGGCTTCAGACACGGAGACATTCACAGTCGGAGTGGCTTCTGGAAACACTTGACGTGCAACAGATTGGTGGTACACTTCTCCTTCTGGAACGCTCGAAAGAGGGACTTGAGATCTTGGTCCTTTGTGAAGCGTGCGGAATGCTGGCGACGCCTTTGGAGATGGAGTTGGCTGGGCCTCAAAGTCATCCTCTTCTTCTTGCACAGGTGGTGTGACTTGTTGTTGTTGGGGAGTACTCGGGGAGTCTTGTTGTTGTGGGTGATCAGCCCATGATGCATCCTGAGCAATTGGCATCAGAGGACGACCAATGCTGATGAGTTCGCTGTCCGTGAGAACATGCGATGATACCAAGTTGTGTTCGATCTGAGGAAGAACTACATCATCTTCAACATTGTCATTGTGACCAATGTCTTCAGCAGATTTGGGATCAACTGCCGGAGTTTCTTCAGCTTCATGAGCCTCTGTGAAAGCAGGCTCATGAACTATCATCCGTCGTTCTTGGTGTTTAGATGCAGGGCGAACCATTGAGATAGGTTCAACAACTAAGGGCTCTGTGGGAGCAGCCCGATTCTTCTTGGTTTTGCGCTTCTTCTTGGAGGGAGCAACATCAGAGGCTTCATAATTTTTCCTTTTTCTGGCTTTTTCCTCGTCTTCTTCAGTTCTGGAGCGGTTGACCTGACCTTTGGCTTCGAGCCAGTCATGCTTCTTGGGAAGACTATGCGAGATTCTTCCTGCCTTGAAGGTGCAGATTGGTCAGTTGATTGCTTCTTCTTCTTTGCAGCCATTCTGGGGTCAATGCCAGGACGACCAAGAGCCTTGCGCTTCTCAGCCTCATTGTAGGCTAGCACACACTTGTCAGCCATACTCTTCATGCGCTCATGAGAGCCTTTAGCTTCTTCGCGCTTCTTGTGAAAGGCTTCTTTGAGCTCGTGCAGCATGATCTTGAAGTTTTTGACATCTTGCACGCTGAGCTTTGCCACATGCTTCTTGAACTGAGCTTTCTCATAGTCGATCTTGTGCTTCAGTTCAATGATGCGCTGAGCAAAACTAGCTTCGAAGCAATGGCGCCATTAAAGGAGACGCCGAGGCCAATGGGAAGTTGCAGATCTTCAAAGCTGAGATTTGGGGTGTCAAACCACTCATCAATGAAGTTATGGATGATTGCCAAATCAAAGAGAGGCAAATCATTGAAGATCTGCTTCTTCCTTGCTCTTGATCAGTTGCTCAAGAGCATCATCGCAAGATCTTCATCATTGGATAGATCAATGTGCTCTTCTCGCAGAATGGCAGCGAGTCAATGTCGGATCAGTATTTTTGGCGATTTTCTTTTTCTTCTCCGTCTTCTTGGAGATCGTGATTGATCTTGAGACTCCGCTTGTCTTGAGGAGGTGCGATGGCGGCTAACCCATGCGTGAAGCTTTTGGAGGAGAAGCGATCTTGAAGCCTTAGCCTTCTTTGGCTTCAGCGGCTTTGGAGTAGGGCTGGGGCTTCATCGATGTCGATATCATCATCGAATGATCCACTTTGGCACCTTGGACCGAGATGTGAGTGATGAGGCCATCAAGGTTGTAGAAAGGACCGATGACATTGGGTTACGCATCACGTGAGCCATCAAGACGGGAGCAGAGGGACCAGGGTTGAAGTCTAATCCCAATGACTTCTTGTTTTCCTTGGCGATGCCTTTGCGTCTGGAAATTTAAGCTTGAAGAGATTATCGTCACGACACGAGCAATGACGATGGGTTGACATTTTGGTGAGGTCCACAGACCATACAAGGATAGAAACCCTGTGCAATAGCTTCAGCTCTGTTCTTGGGTGGAAGGCCTCGAAAGAGAATATCACTCCAAGGACTTTTGATAGCATTCTTCTCAGCGTATTCCTGGGTCACAAACTTGTATTTGAACCATTGTTCAGCCCAATATCGTCGAATCCATTGGATCCGTGTCTTGCGCTGATTATAATTCTCTTCAGGATCTATCTTGTAAAGCTCTGCGAGGTCATTAGGAAAATCTCTTGATGTTCCCCCACGACGATGTCTTCCACCCTTCCTTACTGATTTCTCTGCAGCCATGAACTTCAAACTAAATGGCTTCAACACGTCCAAAGGCTTCAAAGGCTTTAAACTTCTTTGGACAACGAGGCGGCCGGGAGAGTTAATGTGATGCTGTAAGAATTCTTCAAACGAATGCAGACTATGAGAACCAAGGGATTCTCCAATGGACATGTACCTGTGACAACATTAGAGATGCGAGGGAAGGGGAAGAGGTCATATGCATTCTCAGAAGATTTTGAAGATAAATCAGTGTGAAGACATTGACCTCATGATGCGAAGACATTCACTTATATGTTGAGAGTTGGTTCCAGATTTATGCGAATCCGTGAATAAGTACAAGTGAGGAATCAACTAGTTATAAAGCTTAAGTGAATATACTAGGCAGTATGAGATGCTTGCATGAATCTATCTAACATTGTATAGGCGAAACCAATTTTGGTAAATAGGATGAATCTTTGAGGATCAAAAAGATGGTAAAAATAGAGTTATATTTACCACACGAAGAACTGCTAGATGGGACGAGTAGGAGACCGAGCAGTTCAATCCACCGTGCCCTAACTTGGTGACGGAGGACACCTCTGGCGGCGGAGAGGGCGATGTTCGCGGCGGCGTGAGGACGGCGTCGGAGAAATCATGGCGGTAAGCGCTTCGTCGCCGGCGGCGTCGTCGAGCTAGCGCTGGCGCTAGGGTTTTGACGAGGTGGAGAGGTGGAAGAAGGTTTTCTTTACCGTAGGGGACATGTATTTATAAGGAAGTGTGCGACACAACGCAATTACTCAGGTGCCCCTGGCGGTTCACATCTGAGGGGCACGTGGCAAGCATGCAACATACTCAGAGTTGTCCCACGTTCCCACGCCCGCCAGGTTTGTCGGATGGTCGTTCCGGCTTCTCCGGATTTCAAACAATAAGGATGAATCATTTAAAACAGACTTAATGTTTTTTCTATGTGTCTTCTGCTGACAAGGACGCAGAGAAGACATTTGACAGTTTCAATAGAATGCATATGATTTGGACACATAGAGTTTGAGATAGAAAGCATAGAGAGATTAGGGTCCGATCACATTCACTTAGTTCAAAAGATTCAACTAGGAAGACATAGCTATAAGTGAATGCTGTAGAGGACAGAACACTAGTATATATATATTTCAGGAGGCAATCAAATCAACATAGTGAAGAAAATCATGAAGATAAGTTGAAATTTGAAGACAAACCAAATGTGAAGACATAGCAAAAATAACGCCATGAGTGAAACACTTCAAACAGAGAACTTTTGTGGTGGCATTACCCACCGTATAGGAAGTATTAGACCCAGACACGGCGCACAATTATCGTGGCGCTCCGAAGTCAATTCCATGTTAATGTATTCACACTCAGAATGTAAGTCTTCATTGATTGAAGATATACTTTACTTCGTGTGTTGCACATCTAAGTCATCAACATGCATAAGTGTTAGGATGTGTGCCTGATCACGGGACATTTGAGGATTCCAAGATATTTAGCTCACACCGTAACTTGCAAAACCTTTTCTCATCCAAGGGCTTTATGAAGATATCATCGGTTGCTCTTGGTGTTGGCGTGAATGATGTCAATATCTTTCTTCATGACATGATCGCTGAGAAAGTGATGACGAATTTCAATGTGCTTTATCTTCGAGTGCTAGACTGGATTGTTGGCAATCTTGATGGCGCTTTCGTTGTCGCAAAAGAGAGGTACTTGTTTCAGATTGATGCCATAGTCCTTGAGAGTTTGCTTCATCCATAGAAGCTGAGCGCAGCAAGATCCAGCAGCAATGTATTCAGGTTCAGCAGTTGAGAGTGATACACAGTTCTGCTTCTTTGAAGACCAACAGACAAGTGATCGTGCTTAAAGTGACATGTGCGTGATATAGACTTGCGATCCACCTTGTCACCAGCATAATCAGCATCCGAGAATCCAACCAGATCAAATTCTGAGCCCTTTGGATACCATAATCCGAGTGTTGGGGTGTGAGCCAAATATCGAAGAATTCTCTTCACAGCTAAGTGATGCGATTCCTTTGGTGCCGCTTGGAATCGAGCACACATGCAAACACTAAGCATAATATCTGGCCTAGATGCACATAGGTAAAGTAAGGAACCAATCATGGAGCGGTATACCTTTTGATCAAATTCTTTACTATTGTCGTCGGGACCCAGATGGTGTTTGGCTGGCATTGGCGTCGTGTAACCTTTGCAATCTTGCATTCCAATCTTCTTCAGACTTTGAGGTATTTTTCTTGAGATATGAAGATGCCATTCCTTTGCTGACGAATTTGAAGACCAAGGAAGAACTTCAGCTCACCCATCATGGACATCTGATATTGCTCTTGCATCATGTATCCAAACTCATCATTGTACTTCTGGTTGGTGCAGCCGAAGATAATGTCATCCACATATATTTGGCACACAAACAGTTCACCATCATATGTCTTCGTGAAGAGTGTGGGATCGAGGATCCAGGTTTGAAGCCTTTGCTCTTGAAGTCTTTGATCGTATCATACCAAGCGCTAGGAGCTTGTTTGAGGCCATCTGATTGCTTTGTTTAGCTTGTACACCATATCGGGATGTTTTGGATCTTCAAAGCCAGGTGGTTGAGCGACGTATACTTCTTCTTCAATTTTGCCGTTGAGAAATGCACTCTTCACATCCATTTGATATAGCAAGATGTTTTGGTGGTTAGCATAGGCTAGCAGTATGCGAATAGCTTCAAGCCTAGCCACAGGAGCAAATGTTTCATCGAAGTCAATTCCTTCAACTTGAGTATATCCTTGAGTCACAAGACATGCTTTGTTTCTGACGACTTGACCATGCTCATCTTGCTTCTATCGATATATCCATTTTGTGCCAATAATGTTATGCTTGCGAGGATCAGGACGCTTGACAAGTTCCCAAACATTGTTCAGCTTGAACTGTTGAAGTTCTTCTTGCATAGCTTGTATCCATTCAGGTTCCATAAAGGCTTCACTACTTTCTTGGGTTACGATATTGACACAAAAGAAAAGTGCCCTGAAATTTGCTAACTTTGTTGCTCTTGAGCGAGTAAGTGGACCATGTGCATTAATGCTATCAATTATCTTCTCAATTTGTACTTCATTTGCGACTCGAGGATGAGCTGGACGAAGACCTTGCTCTTGCTGATCATTGTCATCATTGGAAGGATTGTCTTCAGCCTGAGCATTGTCTTGATCTGGTTAGGTGCAGAAATGATAAGTTCCTCTTGAGCTATGCTTGAAGGCATGATTTCACCAGTTCCCATCAGCTTGATAGATTAAGCTGGCGGAGCTTCGTCTAGTGTACTTGGCAGGAGCTCTCTTTGTGAACCATTGGTTTCATCAAATCGCGCGTCCACAGTTTGACGGTTTTGTAGAGATAGAGGTTGAAGACTACTGAAGAGTGCGAGTCCTTTCCAGAATCGAGCATGAAGCCTTCGTGAGCTTTAGGTGCAAATTTTGACTTGTGATGGGGATCCTTGATCCAACACCTAGCTCAAATACTCTGAAGTAGGCGACATTTGGCTTCTTGCCGTAAGGAGCTCATAGGATGTTTTGTTCGAAGCTTATGGATGTAAACACGGTTGATGGCGTGACATCTTTGTATCAATAGCTTCGGGCCAGAACTTTCTTGGTGTCTTGTACTCGTCGAGCATTGTTCGAGCCATCTCAATGAGGGTTTTGTTCTTGCACTCTATGATGCCATTTCTTTGAGGTGTGTATGGAGCAGAAAACTCATGAGTGATTTCCATTGTATCTAGATAAAGATCAAGTCTGGTGTTCTTGAACTCAGTGCCGTTGTCACTTCTGATATGCTTGATCTTGACGCCATAATTGTTCATGGCTCGATTGGCGAAGCGTCCGAAGACATCTTGCACTTCAGTCTTGTAGAGAATTATGTGCACCCATGTATATCTTGAGTAGTCATCAACAATGACGAAACCATAGAGACAAGAAGTTGTTGTGAGGGTAGAGTAGTGAGTAGGGCCAAATAAGTCCATGTGTAACAGCTCGAAGGGTTGAGATGTTGTCATGATTGTCTTCGAGGGTGCTTTGCCTAGTCATCTTTCGACTTCAGACGCACCACACAGATGATCCTTCTTGAACTTGACACCCTTGATGCCCATGACATGCTTCTTCTTGGCGAGTGTGTGTAAGTTCCTCATGCCAAGCATGCCTGACCTCCGATGCGAGCGGCGATTCGAAGCTTTTGCAAGAAGACATCTGACAAGCTGTGGACCTCTTGAGAAATCTACCATGTATAGATCATCTTTCCAATACCCTTCAAAGACTAGAGACTTGTCGAGATCCATTAGTACAAGGCAGCGATATTTTCCGAATAGCATAATCATGTTCAAGTCACAAAGCATCGAGGATGACATTAAGTTGAAACCAAGGATTCAACAAGCATCACTTTATCCATGTGTTGATCCTTTGAGATTGCAACTCTACCTAGACCCAATACCTTGCTTTTACCGGTGTCAACCAAATGTGATGTGACTCTTTTCGATGGGCGAAGGTTGAGTCCATGAGAAGACTTGATCACCGGTCATATGATTAGTGCATCCGCTGTCCATAATCCATTCTGAAGCATGAGGTGTCATACCCTACAGTACAGTTAGGGGGATAGGCTTCACCAAGAGCATTGTGAAGCATAAACATTTGATGGGCAAGTGGATTATTGAAGCTCAAATCAAGATTAGGACAAATAGGATGAATGGCAAGCGATTAGGAACAAAATACATAGTGAGACCATTTGGGCATTTGATCTTGTTCCTACAAGATGTTTTAGGTCCCCGACAATAGCATCGGGCGCCTTTGATTTTCGGGTGGAGACCTTTCCTGCAAAAGAAAGTTAATTCTTCTTAACCACCCACATCTTGAGGGTGGCTTAGAAGCAATGAGTCTAAGTGCAGCATCGAGAACTTGACTTTGGAGCCCTAGCAAATAGCCTTGCAGGAGATGAATGATACTCATATGAATAAGCGAAAAGTTCTTTGTTCTATTAACATAGCGGTTTGAAGACACACGCTCATATTCATAAGTTTGAGTACGGTTTCCCTGCAAAACTTTGGCGTTAGGGTGAGTGAGGTGAGTCCTCTGTCTGTTTGAAGCCTTTGGACCATATGACGCCTTAGGTGCAGGGTTTGTCTTCATCCTGGTTGTGTCATGATCACATTCTTTGGAAGATTCTCAAGACAACTTTTGGGAACCAGATCTTCTTCATAGGTGGTCCATTCCTGCGATTAGTACCAATATACACGCAAACACTTCACCATTTCGATTCTTGAACAGCTTATAGTTTGCATCAAGGATTCATCAATGATAATAGGATTAGCACAGGTAAAGCCAGATAAGGTGGATGGATCCTTGAAGGTCCCTTTGCAGCAACCCATGTGGTTTGGGGATCTTGCTCGGGCTTCGAGAGGAACCATCAACATTCATTTTCCTCTCGAACCCAACACCCTCTTTCCTAGGGTTTCGTTTCAGAATCTGCTTTTTGAGGACATCGCAAAGTGTCTGATGTCCTTTCAGACTTTTATACATCCCTATTTCAAGCAATGTCTTCAACCTAGCATTTTCATCAGCAATAGTAGTGGTATCCTCCTTGAGAGGGTTAGTTACCACATCGGTAGTTGAAGACAATGCAACGATGAGCAGCGATGGAGCATTCAGCAACAGAGGTAGCGTTATCACGCTCAAGGCATTTTAGACATGGTGGTCCAAATCCATCCTGAGCGCGAAGTGATGCATTCTCTTTTTGAAGATCTTCATGAGCCGCTCTCAATTTCTCAAGCTCTTGCTTCCTTTGAAGATAATCATAGGAGAGCTTTTCATGAGTGGTTGAGAGTGTTTCATGGCGACTTTCAAGTTCTTGGTACTTAGCATGAAGATTTTTATGTCTTCAACTAAGGACTGTGAGCGTGTCATTTCGCGTCCAACAGGTCATCGCTTTTGTCTAACAGTTTTGAGTATGTTCCATAGCTTTTTGTTGTTCAGTTGCAATTTTAGCAAGTGTTTTGTAGCTGGGCTTGGATTCACAATCGAGTCATCTTCACTTGATGTTTGAAAGTAAGCATCACGTGATTTTACCTTGGCACCACGTGCCATGAAGCGATAGGTGGGAGCAGGGTCGTTCTTGTCATCGGCTTCAGCGTTGGTGTGGAAGTCATTGTCTTGATGTTGAAGATGGACTTGGCAACATAGGCTGTGGCTAGAGCCGGACTTACAACGCCTGTGGTCGGACTCCTCTTGGACTCCACCTCCGCCTCCTCGAAGCAGACTCCTCCTCTGAATCCATTTCCTTGCCAACAAAAGCACGAGCCTTGCCAGATGAGCTCTTCTTATGTGATGATGACTTTGATGAGGACTTGGAAGAAGACTTTGAAGATTTCTTCTTCTTCTTGTCATCAGAATCATATTCCTTGCTCTTCTTCTTCTTCTTCTCATTGTCCCACCTTGTGGACACTCGGATATATAGTGTCCGGTTTCTTGCACTTGTGACATGTTCTCTTCTTGTGGTCATGAGTGGAAGCTTCATCATTTCTTGAGCTAGATCATGAAGACTTTCGAAGCCCTTTTTCTTAGTGAACTTGGAACTTCTTCACAAGCGAGCAAGCTCCTTTCCAATGTCTTGGGATCATCGAACTGCAGTCGATTCTTCTTCGATGAGGAAACAACTTTTGCCTTCAAAGCGAGTTCGTCCATAGTTGGGACCATAGATATCTCTTTTCTCGTAAAGTGGAACTCATGTGTGTTAAGCCTCTCAAGTATATCAGACGGATCGAGTGTCTTGAAGTCGTATGCGTTCTTGTATCATGAGGAAAGGGTGTCAAAGGAGCTGTCAAGAGATCTCAGTAGTGTCTTGACGATTTCATGCTTGGTAATCTCAGTGGCGCCGAGAGCACGAAGCTCATTTGTGATGTCGGTGAGGCGATCAAACGTGAGCTGGACATTTTCATTGTCGTTTTCTCTTGAAGCGGTTGAAGAGGTTGCGAAGAACACCGATCCTTTGATCTCTCTGGGTTGAGACGCCTTCGTTGACCTTGGATAGCCAGTCCCAGACTAGCTTCGACGTTTCCAGAGCACTCACACGGCCATACTGTCCTTTGGTCAGATGACCACAGATGATGTTCTTTGCAGTAGAGTCCAGTTGAATGAACTTCTTGACATCAGTAGGGGTGACACCTTCACCAGTTTTGGGAATGCCGTTCTTGATGACATACCAGAGGTTGACATCAATGGCTTCAAGATGCATGCACATCTTATTCTTCCAGTAGGGATATTCAGTTCCATCGAACACGGGGCAAGCAGCGGAGACTTTGATTATCCCTGCAGTCGACATAGCTAAAACTCCAGGTGGTTAAACCAAATCACACAGAACAAGGGAGTACCTTGCTCTAATACCAATTGAAAGTGCTAGTTATCGACTAGAGGGGGGTGAATAGGCGATTTTTATGGAAGTCTTCAAAACGTGGAAGTTTCGTAGACAAACAATAGAAATGACCTAATTGATATGCAGCGGAAGATAAACTACAACAAGCAAACCATAGTCAAGTATGCAACAATGTGAAAGTACAAAGACTAATAGCAGCTTAGTAGTAAGGATCAGGATGGAAGATAGTATGAAGCCAACCAACGATAGTAGTCAAGCAATGAAGTCAAACAGATACGACAAATAGGCAATGACTTCACGAAGACAAACTCTAAGTAAAGGGAGGGAGAGGATAGAACCAGTCACTTGTTGAAGACATAGGATTTGTTGGACCAGTTCCAATTGCTGTGACAACTGTACGTCTGGTTAGGGAGGCTGAGATTCAACTCAGAAGACCGCGTCTTCACCTTATTCCCCTTGAGCTAAGGACACACAGTCCTCGCCCAATCACTCTAGTAAGTCTTTAAGGTAGACTTCCGAACCTTCACAGACTTTGTTCACCGGCGATCCACAATGACTCTTGGATGCTCAGAACGCGACGCCTAACCGGCTGGAGGATTCACAGTCCTCAAGTGTAATAAGTCTTGAGTCACGCAGATGGAAGGACTTGATGATGCCTAACACTCTTTGGCTTTGGGTGTTTGGGCTTTGTCCTCGCAAGGATTTTCTCTCTCAAAGGCTTGAGGTGGGTTGCTCTCAAGCGACAAAAGTCGTGCACTAACTCTGAGCAGCCACCAATTTATGGTGTAGGGGGTGGGCTATTTATAGCCACTAGGCAACCCGACCTGATATGTCCGAAATGACCCTGGGTCACTAAGGAACTAACACGTGTTCCAACGGTCAGATTTCAAACACACACGACAACTTTACTTGGGATACAAGCAAAGCTGACTCATCCAGCTCTGGATAAGATTTGCTGTCATTGTCTTCGCTCGAAGACATAGGATTTGGGTTGAGCATCACTTCAGTCATTCTGACTTTGTTTACTTGGACTCCACTTAACAGCATGGTGGTTCTTATGACTCAACAAAGAAGAAACGGAAACAACGAAACGACACAGTCTTCGCGCTCCATAGTCTTCACTCAATGTCTTCTCATGTCATAGTCTTCAATATGAATATCTTCACATACCACCATTGTCGTCAATGTCTTCATACATTTTTAGGGGTCATCTCCGGTAGGTAAACCTAATCAATGAGGGACACTACCTGTGTTATCCTGCAATTCTCACAAACACATTAGTCCCTCAACCAAGTTTGTCGTCAATACTCCAAAACCAACTAGGGGTGGCACTAGATGCACTTACACTTCATCTGTATGCTCTACACAATAAGCCTCCTTTCAAAGGTTGGTACACGCCCACTAATTTCGTCCATATGATTGAGCTTTGTCATCTCTATTGGTGTTGTGCTACTATTTAGATACTGTCATGAAAAAGTGGTATTGTCCTTGAGAAGTGCTTCATCTGTGTTGTTTTAAATATTTCCTTTCCTTTTTTTCGAGCAAACAGGGATGCTAGCATTTAGTAGTCCTCTTGTCTTTGCACAACAGGATCATCTTCCTCGAAGAAGAATATGGAGTACGTGAAGTGACTAGTTCGATTATGCGGGATGAAGAAGCCCTGTCTATCTTCTCATCGGAAGGAGCAGTTGAAGGATGGTTACATTACTCCCCACAAGACCAAACTAACTTCAGCTCGGAAGGGTGACAAATCTCCATTTTTTTCTTTGTGATCTTGTGAGTACAATGTTGTTCTAGGATTCTTTCTGGTGAGTTCCATTTTTCTAAAAGTGTGCTCTACATGGACCATGTATGTACTGTTGAAACTGTCAATTCATAGTACAGTTTGCTTTATACTAATCACTTTTTGTATTTGTGCAAACAGGGTGCTCAACTTGATTTCAATGGGAACGCACAAAATGTTCATGAATACATCGAATCATTCATTTCCACCAGAAGAAAGGAGGTGCCGATAAGTTTAGGCGTTGCAACATATAAGGGCGAAATCATACAAGCTACGCATAAATTTGGTTGATTTTGGTGGAACGCACACAAAAGAACAGCTGTTTATTTAGCACGAGGTGCCATGTCAATGTCTGAATCGATGGCTAACCCTGCCCATTCCACAATCGTAGGCATTTGATATTTTGGAATGGGACAACCTTGTCAAATTTACCTCATTGATTTTAGCAAGACATGCGTTTGATATTTTGAATGGGACGCCCTTTCTTTGTCGTCGAGCGTTGATCAATTTTTTGTTTATTCTTTAGTTGTGAAGTAAATATTGCCTCGACATATGAGTCATTTGAGATGCATAATCATCGATTTTTTGAATGTTCTCTATGAATTGCCGTGCCTGTGTGTTTGATTGCAATGTCGTAAACGCTAAAAGCTGCTCAAACTCTTTGTACTCATACATTTCCTTTTACTTAGCACATTGTGAAAGTGCATAAGATTGGTCAAAGTAGAGATACTTTGACTGCATTTAAACTTGTATGCAGACTAGAAAGGACCGGAGGAGTACATGTGAGCTCTGCTGCAAACGAGGTGATCACCAGGAAAAATGCTAGTACGTATTGTTTTGCATGTTCATCCAATGCCAGTGATACAGAATTTGAACTAATCGAAATAAATTCATTCATACGGTCGGATTTCATATAAACATGCGGATTTCATTACATTTCATACATTCTTCAACTAAAAAGGAGTGCTGGAGGTATAATTAATTAACCAAAGCTACCCACCTATGTCGGCCGAGCGAGCAGAAAGCTTTAGTGACTTAACTGCAGGTGCAGTTGCATAAGCGACATGTGGCCTGTTGGGCCCACGTGTCGACCGCCAATCGCACCCTTGATTAAGTAGAAGCAGCGTTCTTCTCGGCGCAGCTCTCCGACTCCGTCGCCGCCAAGAAGCTAACCGGCCGTCAATGGTCAACCCGCCTAGCTTGGCTTCAACCGGAGGGTAGCATCGGTGGCCTTACTTGGACCCGAGCGGCGGCGACCTACCGTGTTCTACTCTTCCTCGTTTTCTGTGTGGCGCAGCCTCGTTGGCAGCGGGGCGGGGCCTCGGCGGAGCCAGCGATGTCCTCTGTCTCGTTGCCGGCGGGCGGCGCCTCAGCGGAGCGAGGGAAATCCTCCCCCATGTTGCCGGCAGGGTGGGGCCTCGGCTGAGCCGGCGATGTCCTCTGCCTCGTTGTTGGTGGGGCGGGGCCTCGGCGGAGTCACGGTGTCCTCTGCCTCTTTGTTTGCACCGCGGGGCCTCGGCGGAGCAGGTCCTCGTCGACGCCAACGGAGCGGGGACTCATCGGAGCCGACATTGTCCTCTGCCTCGTCCTTGGTCTCGCCAAACAGCACCTCGCCTGCTTCATCGCCCTCTTTGCTAGCCTCTTTGTAGGCGGCCGCAACCTCCGCCACCCGCATGCGGTACTGCCAACGCTCGAGGTGGCCCTTGCGGGCAGAGCGGTACGAGTCGAGCAGCACCTCCTACTCCGCCTGCTCCGCGGAGATCTGCTCCTCTGCCTGAAGGTGCTCCTGGAGGAGATGGTGGTTGTAGGCGGCGTCGGCCTGATCCTCACGCATCTGCCTCACCCTGTCCATATATTGGGCATGAGCCTCACCGATGGTCATGGTGCAATGCACCAGCGGGGATGGCACGGAGGAGGGGGTTGGCGCCGGATCGTCGACTACCATGTTCTCCATTGGGACGTCGTCGTCCTCCGGCTGCCTGCCGGCCAGCCGATCGGCAGCAATGGCTGCAAACTCCTTGTGGTCCATCGTCCGCCGGTCCCGAAGAGCGCTAAAGCGCGAGGAAGCCATGGTGGGCAGTGGTGGTGTGGACAGGAGAAAGGGAACGGATGCAGATGACTGCGGCTATGGCCGGCGTAGCAGTTTATATAGCAATGGTAGGCGGGCAGAGGGACGGACGTGTGGCGCCGGAGTAGTGATACGTCTCCAATGTATCTATAATTTTTGATTGCTCCAGGCTATATTATCTACTATTTTGGGCAATATTGGGCTTTATTTTCCACTTTTATATTACTTTTGGGACTAACCTATTAACCGGAGGCCCAGCCCAGATTTGCTGTTTTTTTTGCCTATTTCAGTATTTCGAAGAAAAGGAATATCAAACGGAGTCAAAACGGAAAGAAATCAAGCTGGAGAAGTTATTTTTGAAGGAAAGCTCTTGGATGGACTTGGACCCCACGTCAAGGAAGGAGCGAGGAAGCCACGAGGGTGGGGCGCCCACCCCCTAGGGCGCGCCACGCCTCGTGGGGCCCTCGTGGCTCCCCGACGTGCTTCTTCCGCCTATATAACTCCGCGTACCCTAAAACTTCAAGAACATAGATTAGATCGGGAGTTCCGCCGCCGCAAAACCTCCAGAGCCACCAAAAACCAATCGGGACCCTGTTCCGGCACCCTGCCGAAGGGGGGAACCCTTACCGGTGGCCATCTTCATCATCCCGGCACTCTCCATGACGAGGAGGGAGTAGTTCACCCTCGGGGCTGAGGGTATGTACCAGTAGCTATGTGTTTGATCTCTCTCTCTCTATCTCTCTCTCTCTCTCGTGTTCTTGATTTTGCACGATCTTGATGTATCGCGAGCTTTGCTATTATAGTTGGATCTTATGTTTCTTCTCCCCCTCTACTCTCTTGTAATGAATTGAGTTTTCCCCTTGAAGTAATCTTATCGGATTGAGTCTTTAAAGATTTGAGAACACTTGATGTATGTCTTGCCGTGCATATCTGTCGTGACAATGGGATATCACGTGATTCACTTGATGTATGTTTTGGTGATCAACTTGCGGGTTCCGCCCATGAACCTATGCATAGGGGTTAGCACACATTTTCGCTGTGATTCTCCGGTAGAAACTTTGGGGCACTCTTTGTGGTTCTATGTGTTGGTTGAATAGATGAATCTGAGATTGTGTGATGCATATCGTATAATCATACCCACGGATACTTGAGGTGACATTGGAGAATCTAGGTGACATTAGGGTTTTGGTTGATTTGTGTCTTAAGGTGTTATTCTAGGTGACATTGGAATTGGGTTTGTCTCATACGCTTAATCTTTTTAATATCTTTCGTGAGAATGATGGGAAGGAAAATTGTGCTCAAGTACTAGAAGAAGAAATCTCTAAAATATTTGGCACTAAATATTTGAATGATGAGCATGATTGCAATGTTGTTAGTATGAATTCTTTGAATATCCATGATGCTAATGACGATTGCACTAGTTATGATGAAAATGTCTTCTATAAACAAATCAATTTTTGTGGAGTGCATTGGGTTTGTAAGTACACACCAAATAGGGAAGATAGATACTGCAAAAGGCATAAGTACTTAGAAACCAAATTGTTGCAAGAAGAGCTAGATGAATGTGCTGAAAGATTCAATATTTTTCGTGCCCCTTGTGAACTTTGCAATAAACATGGACATTTAAAGCTCCAATGCTATTTGTTTCATGATCAAGTCGTGTCTAAATATTGTGATAATTTGATTACCCTTGAGCATCATAAAGATCTTAGCAATTGGCATGTCATGCAGGCAATTGGCATTAATCGCTGTGCTGTTCCTCCTGCTGAAATCACCGACGAGGCGCTGCTGGCTTCGGATGTCCCTGATGATCAGGCAGGGTTGGAGGATGGCAATGCCCCGTCCTCGGAGTAACCTGGTGGTTCTTTAAGTATGAACCTTTTGCGTAATTGGAATGTACTTTGTTGGAACATTCGCGGTTTAAATTCGGACAAAAAGCTACTAGCCTTTCCTAATGCTATCTCTGTTAGTGGGTGCGCCATAGCTTGCCTTCAGGAAACTAAAAAACCCTTTGTTGATTTGGCATTTATTAAAACTTGTTGCCCTAAGAGATTTGATAAGTTTGCTTATGTCTGTTGGGGAACGTAGTAATTTCAAAAAATTTCCTACGCACACGCAAGATCATGGTTATGACATAGCAACGAGAGGGGAGAGTATTGTCCACGTACCCTCGTAGACCGTAAGCGGAAGCGTTATGACAACGCGGTTGATGTAGTCGTACGTCTTCACGATCCGACCGATCCAAGTACCGAACGTCACGGCACCTCCGAGTTCAGCACATGTTCAGCTCGATGGCGATCCCGGGCTCCGATCCAAGAAAGCGTCGGGGATGAGTTCCACAAGACGACGGCGTGGTGGCGATGATGATGCTCCATCGGCGCAGGGCTTCGCCTAAGCTCCATGACGATATGACCGAGATGGAATATGGTGGAGGGGGCACCGACACGGCTAAGGAGCGATCCGTAGATCAACTTGTGTGTCATGGGGTGCCCCCTGCCCGTATATAAAGGAGGGAGGGAGGTGCGGCCGGCCCTCATAGGGTGCGCTGGAGGAGTCCTACTCCCAGGAGTAGGACTCCCCTCTGCCTTGTTGGAGAAGGAAAGGGGAGGGAAAGAGGAAGGGGGCGCCCCCTCTCCTGTCCTATTCGGACTAGGGGGGGGGGCGCGGCCTGCCCTGGCCGGCCCTCCTCTTCTCCCTCATGGCCCACTAAGGCCCAACATCCCCCGGGAGGGTTCCGGTAACCCCCCGGTGTTCCGGTAAAATCCCGATTTCACCCGGAACCATTCCGATATCCAAATGTAGGTTTCCAATATATCAATCTTTATGTCTCGACCATTTCGAGACTCCTCGTCGTGTCCGTGATCACATCTGTGACTCCGAACAAACTTCGGTACATCAAAACTTATAAACTCATAATAAACTGTCATCGTAACATTAAGCGTGCGGACCCTACGGGTTCGAGAACTATGTAGACATGACCTAGAACTATTCTCGGTCAATAACCAATAGCGGAACCTGGATGCCCATATTGGTTCCTACATATTCTACGAAGATCTTTATCGGTCAAACCGCATAACGACATACGTTGTTCCCTTTGTCATAGGTATGTTACTTGCCCGAGATTCGATCGTCGGTATCCAATACTTAGTTCAATCTCGTTACCGGCAAGTCTCTTTACTCGTTCCGTAATACATCATCTCACAACTAACTTATTAGTTGCAATGCTTGCAAGGCTTATGTGATGTGTATTATCGAGAAGGCCTAGAGATACCTCTCCGACAATCGGAGTGACAAAACCTAATCTCGAAATCGCCAACCCAACATGTACCTTTGGAGACACTGTAGTACTCCTTTATAATCACCCGATTACGCGTTGTGACGTTTGGTAGCACCAAAGTGTTCCTCCGTAAGCGGAGTTGCATAATCTCATAGTTACAGGAACATGTATAAGTCATGAAGAAAGCAATAGCAATATACTAAACGATCAAGTGCTAGGCTAACGGAATGGGTCATGTCAATCACATCATTCTCCTAATGATGTGATCCCATTAATCAAATAACAACACATGTCTATGGTTAGGAAACATAACCATCTTTGATTAATGAGCTAGTCAAGTAGAGGCATACTAGTGACTATATGTTTGTCTATGTATTCACACATGTATTATGTTTCCGGTTAATACAATTCTAGCATGAATAATAAACATTTATCATGATATGAGGAAATAAATAATAACTTTATTATTGCCTCTAGGGCATATTTCCTTCAGTCTCCCACTTGCACTAGAGTCAATAATCTAGTATTACACAGTAATGATTCTAACACCCATGGAGTCTTGGTGCTGATCATGTTTTGCTCGAGGAAGAGGCTTAGTCAACGGGTCTGCAATATTCAGATCCGTATGTATCTTGCAAATCTCTATGTCTCCCACTTGGACTTGGTCCCGAATGGAATTGAAGCGTCTCTTGATATGCTTGGTCCTCTTGTGAAATATGGATTCCTTTGCCAAGGCAATTGCACCAGTATTGTCACAGAAGATCTTCATTGGTCCCGATGCACTAGGTATGACACCTAGATCGAAATGAACTCTTTCATCCAGACTCCTTCATTTGCTGCTTCCGAAGCAGCTATGTACTCCGCTTCACATGTAGATCCCGCCACGACGCTTTGTTTAGAACTGCACCAACTGATAGCTCCACCGTTTAATAAAAATACGTATCCGGTTTGCGATTTAGAATCGTCCGGATCAGTGTCAAAGCTTACATCGGCGTAACCATTTACGACTAGCTCTTTGTCACCTCCATATCGAGAAACATATCCTTAGTCCTTTTCGGTATTTCAGGATGTTCTTGACCGATGTCCGATGATCCACTCTGGATTACTTTGGTACCTTCCTGCCAAGCTTATTGCTAAGCATCGTCGGTCTGGTACACAGCATTGCATACATGATAGAGCCTATGGCTGAAGCATAGGAACATCTTTCATTTTCTCTCTATCTTCTGCTGTGGTCGGGCATTGAGTCGACTCAATTTCACACCTTGTAATACAGGTAAAAATCCTTTCTTTGCCTGATCCATTTTGAACTTTTTCAAAACTTTATCAAGGTATGTGCTTTGTGAAAGTCCAATTAAGCGTCTTGATCTATCTCTATAGATCTTGATGCCCAATATGTAAGCAGCTTCACCGAGGTCTTTCATTGAAAAACTTTTATTCAAGTATCCTTTTATGCTATCTAGAAATTCTATATCATTTCCAATTAATAATACTAGTCATCGACCCGTGCATCAGCACGGGCTAGCGAATTGACTATCTTAAAATTATTGTGAAATTTCATATAACGTTTATCATTATTGGTTAAAGATAATATATTATATGTACAAATAAACATTGTATAATTTATATTATGGTAGCAAGTAATGCACATTTTAACTTTTATACTAAAATGTTGATTATATTAGTCAAGAACTGATATAAATTGTTCTTATATATTTGAAATGATGTCCGGTTTGCACACAATCACTAAAAATATGTAGATGTATAATTAAGTATTATGATCACTTTTGGATTAAAATCTAAAATAGAAGATTCCGTTGAATGAAATTTAAAAATACAATGGATTTTTGACAAATAATATCAACATTTTTTGACACATATGTCGTGTCTACGGAAATCCTAATATATTTTCATCGATTGAACCTTTCTGTCCAAAATAATAAAATTAATGTCCACCCTTGGATGAACAAAATAACTTAGGCACATTTTGGTAATGTACTATTATAATGGTACATAGCCATTTGCTTCAATTTCCTCGGAGAAAATATTACACAAACTTAAATTATCAGAAGTCATGCCCATTGTTTTTGAAATATTATTCTACATACAACTGTTTGCTTGATATGTGTACGATTTGGTGTTACATTTGTTTTTCTAAGCATGTATCGGTCTGTCTTGGTCGGTATAACATAGGTACCATTACTAAAACTAATTGTTCTCATCTACATTAATCCTTCTTAGTGCATTGCACAATAGTCCTTCTTTAATTTTATTATTAAATACAATCTTATCGTCAATCCGAATGTATCAATCATGTATCAAATTAAACATTCGGGTATATCATAATACTTGAAAAATTGTTTTACCAAGTAAGATTGAACTTTTAACGGTTGTGATTGTGCAATATCCTCTTTACAATACCCATAAAAGTTACAGGTTTTGTTCATAAATGATTTACATCGTGTAACAATTTATGTACATTTTCTTAGTTACATTAAAATTAGGTGATTTCACATATTTATTAGTATAGTCAGGATATTTATTTCTTATGGTAGGATTGAATTTATTTTTCAATCAGGCACTAAGTCGCTCTTTTATAATGTGATGCTTGGGAAGTATTTATATGTACGTGTCCCATTTCATTTTGAAAGGAGCAGGAACTTATTCTTTGTATGTGGTAACTGAGACATGGACACCTTATTTTGAGATCAGAGTCCTTTTCTAACGTGGGGTATTTTTAGGGAAATCGAGGTGTCGAGGATTCTTTGATGTACCTTTTTTTCCCTATCACAAAGGAAGGCATGTGGATTTTGTGTAGGTTCAAATTTAACGTGGGGCTCTACCATGTATGTTTTTTTGTGAATAATGTACATGTTGATTTAATTTGTTTTATGTACGTGTTGGTTTTTCTATTAAAATATTGTACGGTCTTCTAATAGATCTTTACCATTAAATCATTGTACGTATTTTTATATCACAAAGGAAGAGGCACGAGACTTTTTGTAGATTGAAACTGAATAGTGGGTACGTGGACCTTTCTATAGGCTGAAACTGAATCATGGTTAATTTTTTTGAGGGAAACGTAGGTGTTGAGGATTCTTTGATGTATGTATTTTTTTTCTCCATCACAAAGGAAGTCACGTGGGTTTTTGGTAGGTTGAAGCTTCACGTGTATGATGAGGACACTTCCATGTACGTGTTGGTTTAATCCTTTTGAAGTATGTGCTATATTTTTTTCTTAAATTTTGTATGGTCTTCTAATATATCTCGACCATTATTTTTTTAATCTAACGGTTACATTAATCTTGATGATGTGGATTAACGTGAAGACTCGTACGGTGCCTCCAATTAGTAAATATAAGATGTCGTCCATATATAATATCAGAAATGCTACAGAGCTCCCACTCACTTTCTTGTAAATACAGGCTTCTCCAAAAGTCTGTATAAAACCATATGCTTTGATCACACTATCAAAGCGTTTATTCCAACTCCGAGAGGCTTGCACCAGACCATAAATTGATCGCTGGAGCTTGCACACTTTGTTAGCACCTTTTGGATCAACAAAACCTTCTGATTGCATCATATACAACTCTTCTTCTAGAAATCCATTCAAGAATGCAGTTTTTACATCCATTTGCCAAATTTCATAATCATAAAATGCAGCAATTGCTAACATGATTCGGACAGACTTAAGCATCGCTACTGGTGAGAAAGTCTCATCATAGTCAACTCCTTGAACTTGTCGAAAACCTTTTGCAACAAGTCGAGCTTTATAGACAGTTACATTACCATCAGCGTCAGTCTTCTTCTTAAAGATCCATTTATTCTCAATGGCTTGCCGATCATCGGGCAAGTCAACCAAAGTCCATACTTTGTTCTCATACATGGATCCCATCTCAGATTTCATGGCTTCCACCATTTTATGGAATCAGGGCTCACCATTGCTTCTTCATAGTTTGTAGGTTCACCATGGTCAAGTAACATGACTTCCATAATAGGATTACCGTACCATTCAGTGCGGATCTTACTCTAGTTGACCTCACGAGTTCAAGAGAAACTTGATCTGAAGTTTCATGATCATCATCATTAACTTCCTCACTAATTGGTGTAGGTGTCAGAGGAACCGATTTCTGTGATGAACCATTTTCCAATAAGGGAGCTGGTACTGTTACCTCATCAAGTTCTACTTTTCTCCCACTCACTTCTTTCGAGAGAAACTCCTTCTCTAGAAAGGATCCATTCTTAGCAACGAATGTCTTGCCTTCGGATCTGTGATAGAAGGTGTACCCAACTGTTTCCTTTGGGTATCCTATGAAGACACATTTTTCCGATTTGGGTTCAAGCTTATCAGGTTGAAGTTTTTCACATAAGCATCGCAGCCCCAAACTTTCAGAAACGACAACTTTGGTTTCTTGCCAAACCATAGTTCATAAGGAGTCGTCTTAACTGATTTTGATGGTGCCCTATTTAACGTGAATGCGGCCGTCTCTAAAGCATAACCCCAAAATGATAGCGGTAAATCGGTAAGAGACATCATAGATCGCACCATATCTAGTAAAGTACGATTACGACGTTCGGACACACCATTACTGCTGTGGTGTTCGGTGGCGTTAGTTGCTGAAACTATTCCGCAATTTTTCAAATGTAGACCAAACTCGTAACTCAAATATTCTCCTCCACGATCAGATCGTAGAAATTTTATTTTCTTGTTACGATGATTTTCAACTTCACTCTAAAATTCTTTGAACTTTTCAAATGTTTCAGATCTATGCTTCATTAAGAAGATATACCCATATCTGCTTAAATCATCTGTGAAGGTGAGAAAATAACGATATCCGCCACGAGCTTCAACATTCATCGGACCACATACATATGTATGTATGATTTCCAACAAATCTGTTGCTCTCTCCATAGATCCGGAGAACGGTGTTTTAGTCATCTTGCCTATGAGGCACGGTTCGTAAGTACCAAGTGATTCATAATCAAGTGATTCCAAAAGTCCATCAAGATGGAGTTTCTTCATGCGTTTACACCGATATGACCTAAACGGCGCAAGTGCCACAAATAAGTTGCACTATCATTATTAACTTTGCATCTTTTGGCTTCGACATTATGAATATGTGTATTACTACTATCGAGATTTAATGAAAATAGACCACTCTTCAAGGGTGCATGACCATAAAAGATATTACTCATATAAATAGAACAACCATTATTCTCTCGATTTAAATGAATAACCGTCTCGCATCAAACAAGATCCAGATATAATGTTCATGCTCAACGCTGGCACCAAATAACAATTATTAAGGTCTAAAACTAATCCCGAAGGTAGATGTAGAGGTAGCGTGCCGACCGCGATCACATCGACTTTGGAACCGTTCCGACGCAGCGCATCGTCACCTCGTCCTTTGCCGTGCTCGCTTATTCCGTAGTCCCTGTTTTGAGTTGCAAATATTAGCAATAGAACCAGTATCAAATACCCAGGTGCTACTACGAGCTCTAGTAAGGTACACATCAATAACATGTATATCACATATACCTTTGTTCACCTTTCCATCCTTCTTATCCGCCAAATACTTGGGGCAGTTCCGCTCAAAGGACCAGTTTGCTTGCGGTAGAAACACTAAGTTTCAGGCTTAGGTCCAGACTTGGGTTTCTTCTCTTGAGCAGCAACTTTCTTGCTGTTCTTTTTGAAGTTCCCCTTCTTCTTCCCTTTGCCCTTTTTCTTGAAACTAGTGGTCTTGTTGACCATCAACACTTGATGCTCTTTCTTGATTTCTACCTCCGCAGCTTTTAGCATTGCAAAGAGCTCGGGAATTGTCTTGGTCATCCCTTGCATATTATAGTTCATCACGAAGCTCTTGTAGCTTGGTGGCGTGATTGGAGAATTTCATCAATGACACTATCATCGGAAGATTAACTCCAGTTGTATCAAGTGATCATTATACCCGGACATTTTGAGTATATGTTCACTTGTGAACTATTCTCCTCCATCTTGCAGCTATAGAACTTATTGGAGACTTCATATCTCTCAATCCGGGCATTTGCTTGAAATATTAACTTCAACTCTTGGAACATCTCATATGCTCCATGACGTTCAAAACGTCGTTGAAGACCCGGTTCTAAGCCGTAAAGCATGGCACACTCGAACTATAGAGTAGTCATCAACTTTGCTTTGCGACGTTCACAACTTCGGCGTTGTTCTCGCAGCAGCAGTTCGCACCCAGCGGTGCTTCCGGGGCGTAATTCTTACATGCAGCAATGAGGATAATCCTCAAGTTACGGAACCAGTCCGTAATTGCTACCATCATCTTTCAACTTTGCTTTCTCAAGGAACGCATTAAAATTCAACGGAACAACAGCACGAGCCATCTATCTACAGTAAACATAGACAAGCAAAATACTATCAGGTACTAAGTTCATGATAAATTTAAGTTAATTAATCATATTACTTAAAAACTCCCACTTAGATAGACATCTCTCTAGTCATCTAAGTGATTACGTGATCCAAATCAACTAAACCATAACCGATCATCACGTGAGATGGAGTAGTTTTCAATGGTGAACATCACTATGTTGATCATATCTAATATATGATTCATGCTCGACCTTTCGGTCTCCGTGTTCCGAGGCCATATCTGCATATGCTAGGCTCGTCAAGTTTAACTTGAGTATTCTGCGTGTGCAAAACTGGCTTGCACCCGTTGTAGATGGACGTAGAGCTTATCACACCCGATCATCACGTGGTGTCTGGGCACGACGAACTTTGGCAACAGTGCATACTCAGGGAGAACACGTCTTGATAATTTTTAGTGAGAGATCATCTTAAAATGCTACCGTCAATCAAAGCAAGATAAGATGCATAAAGGATAAACATCACATGCAATCAATATAAGTGATATGATATGGCCATTATCATCTTGTGCTTGTGATCTCCATCTCCGAAGCACCATCGTGATCACCATCGGCGCGACACCTTGATCTCCATCGTAGCATCGTTGTCGTCTCGCCAACTATTGCTTCTACGACTATCGCTACCGCTTCGTGATAAAGTAAAGCAATTACATGGCGTTTGCATTTCATACAATAAGCGACAACCATATGGCTCCTCGCCATTGCCGATAACTCGGTTACAAAACATGATCATCTCATACAATAAAATATAGCATCACGTCTTGACCATATCACATCACAGCATGCCCTGCAAAAACAAGTTAGACGTCTTCTACTTTGTTGTTTGCAAGTTTTACGTGGCTGCTACGGGCTGAGCAAAAACCGTTCTTACCTACGCATCAAAACCACAACGATAGTTTGTCAAGTTGGTGCTGTTTTAACCTTCGCAAGGACTGGGCGTAGCCACACTCGGTTCAACTAAAGTGAGAGAGACAGACACCCGCCAGTCACCTTTAAGCAACGAGTGCTCGAAGCGGTGAAACAAGTCTTGCGTAAGCGTATGCGTAATGTCGGTCCGGGCCGCTTCATCTCACAATACCGCTGAACCAAAGTATGACATGCTGGTAAGCAGTATGACTTATATCGCCCACAACTCACTTGTGTTCTACTCGTGCATATGACATCAACGCATAAAACCAGGCTCGGATGCCATTTGTTGGGGAACGAGTAATTTCAAAAATTCCTACGCACACGCAAGATCATGGTGATGACATAGCAACGAGAGGGAGAGTATTGTCCACGCCCTCGTGAGACCGTAAGCGAAGCGTTATGACAACGCTGTTGATGTAGTCGACGTCTTCACGATCCGACCGATCCAAGTACCGAACGTCACGGCACCTCCGAGTTCAGCACACGTTCAGCTCGATGACGATCCCGGGCTCCGATCCAGAAAGCGTCGGGATGAGTTCCGTCAAGACGACGGCGTGGGAGCGATGATGATGCTCCACGGCGCAGGGCTTCGCCTAAGCTCCGCGACGATATGACCGAGATGGAATATGGTGGAGGGGCACCGCGACACGGCTAAGGAACGATCCGTAGATCAACTTGTGTGTCATGGGGTGCCCCCTGCCCCGTATATAAAGGAGGGAGGGGAGGTGCGGCCGGCCCTCATAGGGTGCGCTTGGAGGAGTCCTACTCCCACCGGGAGTAGGACTCCCCCCTCTTGCCTTGTTGGAGAAGGAAAGGGGGGAGGGGAAAGAGGAAGGGGGGCGCCGCCCCTCCTCTCCTTGTCCTATTCGGACTAGGGGGGAGGGGGCGCGCGTCCTGCCCTGGCCGGCCCTCCTCTTCTCCCTCATGGCCCACTAAGGCCCAACATCCCCCGGGAGGGTTCCGGTAACCCCCCGGTGTTCCGGTAAAATCCCGATTTCACCCGGAACCATTCCGATATCCAAATTGTAGCGACCCGACCTCAGACGGTCAAGCCTCTGTGTATCCGTGCCATCCTCGGATCGGTATCTTCGGCACACACAATACATCAATGTATATATCAAAGTGCAATCACATGTATAAATAACGTAAAATGATATATACCTCGTAATACTCAGCGGAAACAATCAAACGGGTGTGGAGTCCCATCAACGCCATCGGCAGGTTGAGTGTAGACCGTAACCCAGATCGTAACTCTTACTCGTCGAGGAAAGTATCGCAACATGATACGTTGCAGCCGTGTAGGTCATACATTGAATGTACCGCAAGATCACAATAAGAGAAAATAGATGATAAACTATACTATATGCAGTATGGCTTTGTGGCTCTGTATCTGAGTTTTGTTTGCGTAAAAGCTGGTTTTATTTTCCCTACATCAAAGGCATAAATGAAGTCTGCACTATGGAGTTTTCTATCATGACATGGTTCCGCCAACCGATGTCTCATAGCCCAAAATCATCATAAGTTGCCCACAATTAAGTTATCAATCCGTGTTGAGAGTTCCGAGATAGATCCAAGTCCAGATGCTCAAATTGTCCGTAATCGGGACACGGCTAATCGATTAGGTTATAACCCTCTCGCAGAGGTTTGTACACTTTTCCCGCAAGATTCGATCCCTCTTTACGTTCTCGCACTTCGAGTGTTTGAGAACAAGATGACCAAACATGGTCTTCCAAAGAGTTCCTCGACCACCGTCCGTACTCATCCCATCCTACCGTAGTTCTACATCTGCTAGTACCGCCCCAGCCAGAGTCACAACTAAGGTCAACCAAGCCGAGCCCATAGTGACTTGCGGTTGCAGGTAAGCTTCCGGCATGAAGTATTCTTCCGTCTCTTTGAGTCTGGGTGAAGCTTTCCGCAAGATGTCATGGCGCTTCTCCATGCATCCCGGCCAACCACTGGTTTCTCCAGGGTGCCCGTCAACCGTCCTTCACCCAGTAGTGTGTATTGAATTCTTGTCTTGAGTCTTGAAGTCTTGAGGCCTTGAAAATGCAGTCCTTGCAGATGCCATCACGGAGTTGTCGTCATTGACGTAGAGTCCTCCTTCTTCACACCACTCTCGAGCACTCATACCAAGCCCCGTCTACTATAGCGTAGCATTAAAATAAATAACGTCCCGGGCTTGGTAACAGGGTGATGGGTTCTTACCTCATGCATACTACTCAACTACAAGGATTTCAATAACACTACTGAGGGGTGGTTGCAAAGGTGCCACTAAATGCAATAAAACATAGGTAAGAAAGCATGGTCAAAGTGAACTTGCCTGGTGATGTTGACGAAGAAGAATTATCGTTCTCAAGAAATAACTTGATAGACTAATCGTCACTCTCGATGAAATCTATATAACAAACATATCATTCACATAAGCACTCGCACTAACAATCAAAACAAAAGAGAGAGCGAATAAGAATCAAGGAACTTCAAATAAAACTAGGAGTCTTCTTCTACAACATTCACAAAAATAGTTTTGTCTAACGGAAAATAAAACACTAAAATAACAGAGAATAAAATATAAATTTAGTTAAGACAAAAAAATAAAGTATTTTTTCATAAAGCTATTTTGAAAGTATTTTCAATTGGGAGTTAAAACAGTAGAGAAATCCATTGCAAGTTATTAGCTTAACTTGAATTGATTTCACGATAACAAAATAAAAATAAATATAAAAACTTGTTGAACACCTACTGTTTAACTAATAGAAACCAAACATAAACTTTCTGAAATATAAAATAAAATAATTTAAAACAACTATAGAAAAGAAGTAGCTATAATTGAATAGAACTAAAAAAGAATTTGTTTTACATGAAACAATAAGCTAAAATACTCAAACAATTTTGAAGTTTTTACCACTGGTAAATATGATCACTAGTGATCAGTAGAAAAAGAATCAAATAAAATCTATTTTAAACTCCCGGAATAAGCAAAACAAGCTTTAATTCAAATCTTATCTAACTCAATTTTATAAATCCAAACATAGACAAATTATATATTTTTGGAAACTACAAGAAAATTGTGATCTAACATAAAAAGAATCAGCATCATTGGACTTCTAGATCAAAAGTTATAAGCTAAACAAGAACGGAACTAAATCTGTTACGGAAATAAATCTGAAAACGAAAACGGAGTTACCTGTGACGTGAGGCAGAGATGGCAGGAAGGAGACGGCGATGTGGAGGGCTGCTCGGCGAGGGGGCGAGGTCTTGGCGAGGTGGGGGTGGCGGAGGAGGGGTCGGCGCTTGGGGAGGTGGCGCTGGGCGATGGGGAGGTTCAGGAGAGCTCTGGTGAGCGTTCTAGGCAGGAAAAGGAGGACGGTGGCGAGAAGGCTACGGGCAGGGAGGCGTGGTGATGGGAAAAATGGAACGAGGAGAGCGAGGGGTTTTATAGGCGGTCTCGGGAGGCGCTGGGATGGAAAGACGAGGAGATCGGGAAGGTGGAGATTCCTGTCTCCATGGATATGGAAAGCTTGTGTAACGTGAGAGGAAACACAGGAAGGAGATGATCTCTTGTTGGGCTAGAATAGGAAAGTGCTTAATGGGCCAGCAGGTTTTCCTAATAAAACGATTCCATTCCTATTTTTAAAATTAGGAAACTAAAACAATAAAAGGAAATCAAATCAATTCGAATAAAGAGTTTTTATATACTAAAATTATCAGAAAAATAAAATTTAGATGATGAGCATTATTCCACGGCCAAAATAAAACTTAAAAAATGTTTTCAGAAAATCCCTAAAGGCTTTATTTCTTTTTGCAAATAATTTTTTAATAAAACTTTGGTTTTCTTGGCTCAATTATTTTCAAAATGCCCCTGATTTTGGAGGGTCATTTTCCTCCGCTCTTTCTTGCTTGCAAGAATTTATTTTCGGGTATTTCTCGGGAAGAAAAATAGAGAAGCAAGTGCAAATATTTGAAAGAATTAAATTGCAAAACTCCGCTCAAATTCTTTATAGTTGAAGAAGTCATGTCATCTTCTCTCATTGATTTTAATAGGATGAATTTGAATTTACGGAGAAGGGAAAGTCATTTTATTCCTCTCTTTCAAAAGTTTTTGAAAAGGTTCAAATTTCACTCAAGTTTAATTCACGCAAGCAAACAAACAAACAATTCAATTAATTATATTAACATTCCAAAATTTGGGATGTTGCAAACCTACCACACTTAAAATGAATCTCGTCCTCGAGATTCGAAGAGGCTAGCAAGAAAAGGTTAGGGGTTGGGGTCTTCTAGCAAATGTCTTGGTCGAAGGTCGGGGTGCTACCACACTTAAAAACAAGGTCATGGTTCCAATAAACTCAGATATTTCTTCTGGAGGGCTGACAATGTATGTCTCTTCACATATCTTACAATAGCTCCTCTGTCAGAAACATAGAGTTTTCCTCGAAATCTTGGGTCGGTTCGTCAAAGTTGAAATTTGTCCGGAATGGATCTTCTTAGCTGATAGGCTCGTGTCCATTCCGCACAACTTTCAAATACTCATGGTGGTCTACAATTTATGGTTTCTCCTGCAGAAAACGGGTGCAGGTTGAACCTCACCGTATAACCTACGCTTGGCAGCGTTGCCTGTAATGGGGTTCCATCGTCCTACCATTTTATGGTTTTATGGCTTATCGCGTCGACACTCTTCTAAGTTTTTCAAGGCTCTTTGATTTTCCATCAACATATGATAGTTCATGATAGAAGTCTCGGTATGGGGCCAATCCATCCTGCATTTGAATCATTACCACATATGTAAATATCGAATCACGTGTTTTAACACTTGGGCATACTCACAAGCATTGCAGAATTTCTCTTGTTCTCGAACCGAGTTCAGTATAAATCCATGGTTTCTGCATGCCAAACAAAACATCTATCGTTACTTCACCACTTTCAGGTTTTTATGTAACCTCCTACGTAAACGTAGGCTGATTGGATCACAGATTCTTCCAAATTTATTCCTTTATCAAGGTTACAACGGTTCCTTCTCAAAATCCACGGGCCTGTGGGTTATGGCCCACTTCAACACTAGTGCAGCTTTAACTCATCCTTGGAGTAACTCTCTTGTTACACCTCCTTTAAATCCAGTAGTACTCTGTTTCTTCATACCATCATATCAAAAGCAAAAGTTCAACTTATTTTGTCCAGCTTCCTTCTATGGACCGTCATGGATAACACATTTCTTTCTTCATTGATCCTGTGGTTTTACGGAGTACTATGATCAAAATAAATGCACAACTTTATCCATAACATCTCATTATTCTCATATCAATCTTTCATTACATCCTTAATCATTTTTCGTGAATCCAAATTCCAAAAAGTTTATTACAAATGCTGCCACCCACATGGTTCGGTATGGTCGGACATTACTTCCAACTTTATTCATTTTTCCTCCTTGAGGATCCTTGATCCCACCGAATTGGGCGACATGTGCCTTGAATTCTTCAATCTTCTGTTTCATTGTGGTGGCCTTGAGCTTCACCTCCATCATCTCAGATGCACTTCGCTTAGGTATTCCCGAGTATAACGGAGTCTTGCTTCTAGTATTTCTCGATCGACGATGGCTTCCATGGCTGCTTCACGAACAGCATCGAAGAAAGTTGCTTGTGGCACACGTGAAATGAAAAGTACTGCCCCATCATTTTGGGCAAACTCCTTTCAAATGGTGGAGGTGTACCTCCACATACCAAAGTTCCACTCCCTTATGCATGAAGGGTAGCCTTTGTAGACTGCATCTCCTTCAAGGTGAATATGCTTCATCATGTCCTTCAGATCTTGGGTAATCATGATCACTTGTCAGGGTCATGATGGTTTCTGGACCTTTAAGGAAAGACTCGTAAAGGGTCGTCATCTGCAGTTGTGGAACAGAAATGATGCTCAGAATTAAGGTACTTATCTCCTGGGGCATACATTCATATCATCCAAACAAAACTTCAAACTCAATTTCCAATTTCCTGTTTATGCATCACAACTCACCTTCTTCCATGTTCATCAAGAATATTAATTTCCAAGATAAAATATGACAACTCCTTAAAGCTTTTCAGCATGTGACATTACAACTTTATTGAGTCACGAACTATTACAAACTCTGAGAAATCTATTACATAACTCAACTCATTGAGCTCATGAAAAGGAAATTGCTTTCTACTACTCTTATTATCCATATCAAAATCCCAACTACTCAATTCCAGCTTTCATCTTGTCGGGACATTTAATAGCATAATGTCCTGCCTCCTTGCAGCGAAAACAAATGACTTCCGACATGTCTCGGGGCTTCTTTGTGATTATGCGGGCTCCTTGGATTCTTGGCTTCTTTTTCAGGCATTTACTAGCGTAATGACCTAAATCCTTGCACCTGTAACAGGTGATATGACTCAAGTCCTTCTCTGCAAAAATTGTGTTGCTCTCGGGTTGCCTTCCTTTTCTCTTCCTGGATTTCTCTGTAATGATTAGAGTTTCTATCTTCCGGGGGTCAAACTTCACTTCTGCTGTCGGGAAATATCCTGGATACTCCTTTCTTTCCTTGGTGCAATACTGTGAAAAATGTCCTTCTCCACATGAATAGCAGGCATTGGAGTAAAATCTGTTGAGACCTTCTCCATCCAGGTCTTCAACACTTTCAGTCATTACTGGTTCTTCTAGATCTTCCTTGAGGGCTTCTTTCATTCCATCTTCCTGCTTGGAGTAGTTTGTTGCACCGTGGAGTAAATGTGACACTGCACGGGTAGTGGGTGGTTCCTTCACACAGGAAGCAAGTCACCTGGCTAGTTGGGCATTCCTCAGCTGGGTGTTTCTCCTCACAATGAGGGCATCCACCTTTGTGTTCCTCCTGGGTGTGTCCTATTTCTCCGCAAATCTTGCAGGCACAAGGTTTACTTCTTGGTGCATCATTGTGTTTCCGGATAAGACGTGATTTCAACAGGGTCTTCTTGAACTCCTCCCAAGTTCTTGCTCCATTAAATCCCTGTATGGCTTGATGCATGTTCCACCAGGTTGCATCACTTTCTGTAAAGTATTGAAGAGCATATTGAACCTCATACTTCCTTGAAACCAAATTGCTCCCGAAGTGATTTTCCATGTTCTGCATCCATAGCTCTGCCTCGGGCTGAGTCTTCTGTCCAGAGAATATCAGTCCAACTTCATTCATCATCTATGGGGTTCAAGGGTTTTAGGGTGAGGTGGGGAGGGATATACACACAATACAAACATTAGTTTTTGAAGAAACAGGTTTTATTTTTGGGGCTGTCGGAAAAACATCAAACAAAGGACGGCTCACAAATCATCGCATCTAACGTAAGTGTATAACAGGGGTTAGGTCTCCTAAAGGTCAAATATTTCTTTAGATTCTTCAAATCATCGGAGTCTCCAACTGTTGTACTTCAATTCTTCTAATACATGGTGAAATCCTTTTTTACTCTGAAGTGGTCATCAGTTCTCTAATCCTTCTTGGAGCGTCTTGATTGATCCTCCGTGTGGTCAAAAAGGAAAGGGTATATTCTAACTATTTGAGGTGAGAGTGTCTATTTGATAAAATCTGAAAAGATGAGGAGTAAGAGTTTTTTGAAAATAAAGTTTTAGAAATTTCCTGTCCTAGGGCTTTCCGGTTTCTAGGGTCACGTCCTCATCAACGTGTGCTCGATACCATTTCAGAGCGACCCGACCTCAGACGGTCAAGCCCTCGTGTATCCGTGCCATCCACGGATCAAGATATCGGCACACACGGTACATCAATGTATATATCAAAGTGCAATCACATGTATAAATAACGTAAAATGATATATACCTCGTAATACTCAGCGGAAACAATCAAGCGGGTGTGGAGTCCCATCAACGCCATCGGCAGGTTGAGTGTAGACCGTAACCCCTGTATCGTAACTCTTACTCGTCGAGGAAAGTATCGCAACATGATACGTTGCAGCCGTGTAGGTCAGTACATTGAATGTACCGCAAGATCACAATAAGAGAAAACAGATGATAAACTATACTATATGCAGTATGGCTTTGTGGCTCAGATCTGAGTTTTGTTTGCGTAAAAGCTGGTTTTATTTTCCCTACATCAAAGGCATAAATGAAGTCTGCACTATGGAGTTTTCTATCATGACATGGTTCCGCCAACCGATGTCTCATAGCCCAAAATCATCATAAGTTGCCCACAATTAAGTTATCAATCCGGTGTTGAGAGTTCGAGATAGATCCAAGTCCGGATGCTCAAACTGTCCGTAATCGGGACACGGCTAATCGATTAGGTTATAACCCTCTGCGCAGAGGTTTGTACACTTTTCCCGCAAGATTCGATCCTCTCTTTACGTTCTCGCACTTGAGTGTTTGAGAACAAGATGACCAAACATGGTCTTCCAAAGAGTTCCTCGACCACCGTCCGTACTCATCCCATCCTACCGTAGTTCTACATCTGCTAGTACCGCCCCAGCCAGAGTCACAACTAAGGTCAACCAAGCCGAGCCCATAGTGACTTGCGGTTGCATGTAAGCTTCGGGCATGAAGTATTCTTCCGTCTCTTTGAGTCTGGGTGAAGCTTTCCGCAAGATGTCATGGCGCTTCTCCATGCATCCCGCCAACCACTGGTTTCTCCAGGTGCCCGTCAACAAATCCTTCACCCAAGAGTGTGTATTGAATTCTTGTCTTGAGTCTTGAAGTCTTGAGGCCTTGAAAATGCAGTCCTTGCAGATGCCATCATGGAGTTGTCGTCATTGACGTAGAGTCCTCCTTCTTCACACCACTCTCGAGCACTCATACCAAGCCCCGTCTACTATAGCGTAGCATTAAAATAAATAACGTCCCGAGCTTGGTAACAGGGTGATGGGTTCTTACCTCATGCATACTACTCAACTACAAGGATTTCAATAACACTACTGAGGGGTGGTTGCAAAGGTGCCACTAAATGCAATAAAGCATAGGTAAGAAAGCATGGTCAAAGTGAACTTGCCTGGTGATGTTGACGAAGAAGAATTATCGTTCTCAAGAAATAACTTGATAGACTACTCGTCACTCTCTGATGAAATCTATATAACAAACATATCATTCACATAAGCACTCGCACTAACAATCAAAACAAAAGAGAGAGCGAATAAGAATCAAGGAACTTCAAATAAAACTAGGAGTCTTCTTCTACAACATTCACAAAAATAGTTTTGTCTAACGGAAAATAACACACTAAAATAACAGAGAACAAAATATAAATTTAGTTAAGACAAAAAAAATAAAGTATTTTTTCATAAAGCTATTTTGAAAGTATTTTCAATTGGGAGTTAAAACAGTAGAGAAATCCATTGCAAGTTATTAGCGAACTTGAATTGATTTCACGATAACAAAATAAAAATAAATATAAAAACTTGTTGAACACCTACTGTTTAACTAATAGAAACCAAACATAAACTTTCTGAAATATAAAATAAAATAATTTAAAAACAACTATAGAAAAGAAGTAGCTATAATTGAATAGAACTAAAACAGAATTTGTTTTACATGAAACAATAAGCTAAAATACTCAAACAATTTTGAAGTTTTTACCACTGGTAAATATGATCACTAGTGATCAGTAGAAAAAGAATCAAATAAAATCTATTTTAAACTCCCTGAATAAGCAAAACAAGCTTTAATTCAAATCTGATCTAACTCAATTTTTATAAATCCAAACATAGACAAATTATATATTTTTGGAAACTACAAGAAAATTGTGATCTAACGCAAAAAGAATCAGCATCATTGGACTTCTAGATCAAAAGTTATAAGCTAAACAAGAACGGAACTAAATCTGTTACGGAAATAAATCTGAAAACGAAAACGGAGTTACCTGTACGTGAGGCAGAGATGGCAGGAAGGAGACGGCGATGTGGAGGGCTGCTCCGGCGAGGGGGCGAGGTCGCCGGCGAGGGTGGGGGTGGCGGAGGAGGGGGTCGGCGCTTGGGGAGGTGGCGCTGGGCGATGGGGAGGTTCCAGGAGAGCTCCTAGTGAGCGTTTCTAGGCAGGAAAAGGAGGACGGTGGCGAGAAGGCTACGGGCAGGGAGGGGGCGTGGTGATGGGAAAAATGGAACGAGGAGAGCGAGGGGGTTTTATAGGCGGTCTCGGGAGGCGCTGGGATGGAAAGACGAGGGAGATCGGGAAGGTGGAGATTCCTGTCTCCATGGATATGGAAAGCTTGTGTAACGTGAGAGGAAACAGAGGAAGGAGATGATCTCTTGTTGGGCTAGAATAGGAAAGTGCTTAATGGGCCAGCAGGTTTTTCCTAATAAAACGATTCCATTCCTATTTTTAAAATTAGGAAACTAAAACAATAAAAGGAAATCAAATCAATTCGAATAAAGAGTTTTATATACTAAAATTATCAGAAAAATAAAATGTAGATGATGAGCATTATTCCACGGCCAAAATAAAACTTAAAAAATGTTTTTCAGAAAATCCCTAAAGGATTTATTTCTTTTGCAAATAATTTTTTAAATAAAACTTTGGTTTTCTTGGCTCAAATATTTTCAAAATGCCCCTGATTTTGGAGGGTCATTTTCCTCCGCTCTTTCTTGCTTGCAAGAATTTATTTTTGGGGTATTTCTCGGGGAAGAAAAATAGAGAAGCAAGTGCAAATATTTGAAAGAATTAAATTGCAAAACTCCGTTCAAATTCTTTATAGTTGAAGAAGTCATGTCATCTTCTCTCATTGATTTTAATAGGATGAATTTGAATTTACCGGAGAAGGGGAAAGTCATTTTATTCCCTCTCTTTCAAAAGTTGTTGAAAAGGTTCAAATTTCACTCAAGTTTAATTCACGCAAGCAAACAAACAAACAATTCAATTAATTATATTAACATTCCAAAATTTGGGATGTTACACAAATGTAGGCTTCCAATATATCAATCTTTATGTCTCGACCATTTCGAGACTCCTCGTCATGTCCGTGATCACATCCGTGACTCCTAACAAACTTCGGTACATCAAAACTTATAAACTCATAATAAACTGTCATCGTAACGTTAAGCGTGCGGACCCTACGGGTTCGAGAACTATGTAGACATGACCTAGAACTATTCTCGGTCAATAACCAATAGTGGAACCTGGATGCCCATATTGGTTCCTACATATTCTATGAAGATCTTTATCGGTCAAACCGCATAACGACATACGTTGTTCCCTTTGTCATCGGAATGTTACTTGCCCGAGATTCGATCGTCGGTATCGAATACTTAGTTCAATCTCGTTACCGACAAGTATTTTTACTCGTTCCGTAATACATCATCTCACAACTAACTTATTAGTTGCAATGCTTGCAAGGCTTATGTGATGTGTATTACCGAGAAGGCCTAGAGATACCTCTCCGACAATCGGAGTGACAAAACCTAATCTCCAAATACGCTAACCCAACATGTACCTTTGGAGACACCTGTAGTACTCCTTTATAATCACCCAGTTACGTTGTGACGTTTGGTAGCACCCAAAGTGTTCCTCCGGTAAACGGGAGTTGCATAATCTCATAGTTACAGGAACATGTATAAGTCATGAAGAAATCAATAGCAATATACTAAACGATCAAGTGCTAGGCTAACGGAATGGGTCATGTCAATCACATCATTCTCCTAATGATGTGATCCCATTAATCAAATAACAACACATGTCTAAGGTTAGGAAACATAACCATCTTTGATTAGTGAGCTAGTCAAGTAGAGGCATACTAGTGACTATATGTTTGTCTATGTATTCACACATGTATTATGTTTACGGTTAATACAATTCTAGCATGAATAATAAACATTTATCATGATATGAGGAAATAAATAATAACTTTATTATTGCCTCTAGGGCATATTTTCTTCAATGTCCCTTCCAGAGGTGCCTCTGGTGGCATCCTCACTATGTGGAACAGCTCGGTATTCTCTGGTGACGTGATCGTGTCCAATGACTTTGTCTTGGGTGTCAAATTCACCAGTACAGTTCAGTGCAATCATGGACTCTTTATAATGTTTATGGACCATGTACTGGTCTGGCCCGAATGGATTTTATTCAATGGCTATATGACCTGGACATTCATTCAAATGATGACTGCCTTCTCCTTGGTGACTTCAACTTCATTCGTGGCCCGGAAAATCGTAACAAACCAGGTGGTGACCCCAATGACATGTGCACTTTCAATGATATAATCCGTCAACAAAACCTAATTGAATTGCCGCTAAAAGGTCGTCTGTATACGTGGAGCAATATGCAGCAGGATCCGTTGTTGGAACAACTTGACTGGTTCTTCTCCTCTATCCACTGGACACTTTCTTACCCCAATACTATTGTTAAACTGCTCTGCAAGCCAGTCTCTGACCACACTCCATGTGTTGTAAGCATTGAGACAAAAATCCCTCGGGCCAAGCTTTTCCGATTTGAAGCTTATTGGTTACTACACCCTGGCTTTATGGATGTGGTTAGAAATGCTTGGGCTCGTCCTGTCAACTCCTCTAATGCAGCCATGGTGCTTTGCCGCAAATTCAAGTCACTTTGTCAAGCGCTCAAAGTTTGGAGCAAAAATATCTCCAGGCTATCTGTGGCGATCGAAAACACAAACAATACTCTCTCCGAGTTGGATGGTCTGGAAAATTTGAGACCTCTAACCAACCCCGAATGCAACTTCCGCAAGATCATCAAAGCTCATCTCCTTCGGCTGCTAGATTATCAAAAACAATATTGGAGAAAACGTTGCACCATTCGATGGGTTAAATTCGGTGATGAAAACACCAAATTCTTCCAGGCGGTTGCCACCGAGCGTTACAGAATGAATAATGTGGCTGTTCTACAAACTGACAACGGCTTGTTGGTGGAAGATCACACGGGTAAAGAAGCACTATTGTTTCATGCATATACAGAGCGACTTGGCACGTCTAACCCCACACAAATGCGCTTTGATCTTCCGTCGCTTATCCACCCTTCTGAAATTCTTGAACACCTCATGGCCCCATTTACAAAAGATGAGATTGATGGGGTTGTAAAAGAAATTCCTGCGGACCGTGCTCCCGGCCCCGATGGGTTCAGTGGGTTATTCCTTAAAGCATGCTGGCCCATTATCAAAGAGGATTTCTACAAGCTTTGCACTCAATTCCATGCTGGGGAGCTCAATCTTCAAAGCATTAATGATGGCCTTATTACTCTGATACCCAAGTCTGGTTCTCCTACCACCGTTAATGATTACCGACCGATCACTCTACTTAACTGCTGCCTCAAGCTCATCACTAAGCTTCTGGCCAACCGACTGCAAAAAGTGATCCTAGGCATCATTCATCAAAACTAATATAGCTTCATCAAAGGGAGGTCTATCCAAGATTGTTTGGCTTGGACATTTCAGTATATTCATCAATGCCAGGCCTCCAAAAGGCAAATCGTACTACTCAAGCTAGATTTCGCCAAAGCTTTCGACACCATTGAGCACGAAGCTATGATCAAGATTATGAAACACATGGGTTTTAATGATAAATGGCTCTCTTGGATCCGTTCGATATTCTCCTCCGGACGATCGTCCATTCTTCTTAACGGAGTGCCGGGCCGCCAGTTTCACTGCAAGCGGGGCGTTAGGCAGGGTGACCCCCTCTCCCCCCTCATCTTCGTTCTCGCGGCTGACCTTCTGCAATCAACAATCAATGATGCTTTCCGGAGAGGCCTAATTCATTTGCCTTTCCCCTCAAATGGTAATATGGATTACCCAATTATTCAATACGCTGATGATACGATTTTGCTCATGCCGGCCTGCCCTAGACAAGCGATTATTATCAAGAACATTCTGTCTGATTATGCCGTGTCCGTTGGTCTGAAAATCAACTTTCATAAATCTACTTTGATCCCCATCAACTTGGACCAGCAGATGACTGCAGACATGGCCTCAATCTTTGGCTGCTCGATTGGTTCCATGCCCTTCACCTATCTTGGCCTGCCCCTCGGAACCTCCAGGCCCTCACTCAATGACTTCATGCCTTTGGTTAGTAAGGTGGAACAAAATCTTTCTTCCACCCTCTCGCTCATGTCATACGCTGGGAAGCTCACGCTGCTCAACACTGCCGTTACGTCGCTTCTTATCTATGCCATGTGTACGCTGAAGTTCTCACCGAAACTTATTGAGATACTGGACAAAATCAGGAGAAGACGCCTCTGGGTCAATAAGACTGATCAAGGTGAGAAATCAAACTCACTTGCTGCCTGGGACATGGTCTGTAAGCCGAAGAACAAAGGAGGTCTGGGGGTGATAAACCTCAAAATCCAGAATGAGGCTTTGCTATTAAAGTTTCTACACAAATTCTACAACAAGCTGGATATTCCATGGGTGCACCTCACTTGGGACACTTACTATGATCAGCGAATTCCGCATGCTGTGGAGCCGGTTGGCTCCTTTTGGTGGTGCGACATTCTTAAACTCACACCAATTCGCGGGATCTCCAAGGTTCAAGTTGTCTGTGGCTCCATGGCCCTTTTTTGGAAAGATTTATGGGCTGACCAGATACTTCAAGTCTCTAATCCTCGGGCGTTCTCATACGCTATCAATGAAGATGTCTCACTGCGAGACTTCTCGGGGATCACGTCGCTGGGAATGGCCTTTCACCTACCGCTCTCCCCACAAGCTTTCGATGAGGTCAGGCAAATCCAGTCCATTGCTGCATCCATCCAACCGACGACCTCGACATCCGATGTATGGACCTATATTTGGGGCAAAACTACCTACAAATCAACGGACTTCTATCAATTCTACTTCAGAGAGATCCAGGTTCATCAATTTTTTGGCTGGCTTTGGAAGTCTAAATGCACCATGAAATTGAAAGTCTTTGCCTGGCTGCTGCTCCACGATCGATTAAATACCAGGAACATGCTGAAGAGACGCCATTACAATATTGGAGACGATCAAAATTGTTTGCTCTGTGGACATAACATAGAAGAAACGGTCGAGCACATGATCTTTACTTGCACGTTTAGTAAACGCTGCTGGCGAGCTCTGAATATCAACTGGGAACCTTTTGGGGGTCGGTTGCAAGCCATTGAAGACCAAAAAAGGGACCACCCCACACCTATGCTGTTTGAAAATTTTACTGTGGCTGCGTGGAGCCTTTGGAAGGAAAGGAACAATAAGCATTTTAGGGATGTCGACCCATCCTTTAGATCGTGGCTGGATAGATTCAAAAAGGACTTCGAACTCCTGCAACATAGGGTCAAGGAGGCAAATAGGCCTCTGGTGCTGGATTTTGTAAACTCTCTAAACTAGGGCCTTTTATCTTTTTCTTCTTGGTGGGTCACAAAGTGCACCGACACCTCTCCCACCCCCTTCATGATGTAAATATCCACATTGTACAGCTGCCTCATTTTATTTAATATTTACACAATAGGAGCCTTTCCTACTGTTTCTGGTAAAAAAATCATAAAGAGCTTAGCCTTCTTTTGGGGTATGAAGAAATGAAACGTATAACTGAGGGTATTCCAAAATTTAATCTTGATAGACTTCTTGATTTTGATCTAGAGAAGATTTATATGTATTGTGCGGTGAATTGTATTGAAAATCCTCATATTGCCAACTACATGAAGAAAAGAAAAAAAATAGAAGATGAAGAGAATACTAATGAAAGGGAAGAGACTTCCCAATATCCTCCTATTATTTCTTATGATGAATCGTAACGAGGAGGAGCCTTCTATTCAACCAATCTCATTAATAAGGAGCTCCAAAAGAGGATTGAACCCACACATGATGTGGTGAAGAAGAAGAAAAGAAAAGGAAGAGAGGTAAAAGGTATCCCTCCCAAATAATGTTGCTCCTATTATTGTTGTGCCTCATGAAAATGAATCAAAAATAATTGTGAAAGATGATGCACTTGATGATGATCTCGTTATGCCTATTGCTAGTTGTGATGATTATGATTGGGAAGATAATAATACTTCTTATGATCTTGAAAATCTTTTCGGCACTTGCTTGGAATATGAAAATTGCTATACTATTGGTGCTATCCATACTATTAATGATGAGAGTGATTATGCTTATGATATGAAAAGGCCCAAGCTTGGGGACGCTATGTTTAATGAAGATGATATTTTTTGTCCCCCAAGATTTGATGAGCAAATTTACTATGATGAAAGCATGCCTCCTATCTATGATGATTATTGTGATGACACGTATGCTTTAAAGAATAATGATAACCATGTAACTTGTCATCTTGATCTTAATTTTCAATCATATGATAGTTATTTTGTTGAGTTTGTTCCCACTACTATTCATGAGAAGAAATTTGCTTATGTGGAGAGTAGTAAATTTTCTATGCTTGTAGATCATGAAAAGAATGCTTTAGGTGCTGGTTATATTGTTGAATTCATTCATGATGCTACTGAAAATTATTATGAGGGAGGAATATATGTGTAGCGACCCGACCCGAATGGATCAAGTCTCTGTGCTTTCGTGTCATCCCTGGATCGGTATGCTGACACACACAGTACTCGAAGGATTTATAACAGAGGTAAATCACATGTATAAAGTAACGTAAATACTATTACCTCAATCCAAATATATAGCGGAAGCAACAAGGTTGTGGATTCCCATCAACACCAACGGCAAAGTTGAGTATAGGAAATCGTAACCCTAACGTATCACTTACTCGTCGTCTGAAAAGTCCGCAACATGAAAAGTTGCAGCCCGAAAACGGGTCAGCACATGGAATATGCTGGCAATGTAACACATAGAGAGTAATGAAAGAATAAGCCTATACTACATGCATATATGGCTGGTGGAAAAGCTCTATGGTTATAAGGTTTTGCGAAAAGCCAATTTTTCCCTACTTCAAAGGAATAAATTTATTTAGCTATCATGGTGGTTGTTGAACATTGAGAATGGTTGACAGCATCCTCAATCCCAATTAAAAGTACTTATTAAAACCCAAACAAATTATATTAAGTAACGTGATGAGATCAACAGGATAATCCAAGAACTAGATACTCAAGATGTCCATAACCGGGGACACGACTAACCATGATTAGTTTATACACTCTGCAGAGGTTTGCGCACTTTTCCCCACAAGACTCGATCGCCTCCGTTTGGTTTCTCGCACTACATGGTGTTTGAGAGACGGATGACCGAGACATAGTCTTTCAGAAGCGCTAGCACCTTACGATGGGTGGACCGGTACACCTACATCCCCTACATCTGCTAGTCCACCACTATAAGAGTTCGCACAACTTAGTCAACCATGCCAGAGCCCATAATGGCTTGTGGCTGCACACGGAAGTTTCTAGTTTGAATAATCTCCTGATCCCTTTGAGCCTGGGTGGCGGTCCGAAAAAATACAGCAAGTCCTGAAACCTGTGTGCCTAGACAGGCAAGTCCTGGAGTAACCAGGTGCCTCAATCCACCCAGATGTGTGTTTAAGTTGCCACCTTAGATAAACCATTAATTATCAATCTCACATCTGTCATGGATATTCACTCAAACCCAATCCACGTCTACGAGCATAGCATGGCATAATAAGCAAACGTAGAAGTAACTCCCAAGGGTTTGATAATAAAACAGGTAATAGGTACTACCTCAAACTACTTCCCATCCCACAATTTAATTAGATCCTAATCATGCAAGTGTTTGAGGATTGATCTAATGCATAAAAACTGGGTATGAGAAAGTATGATCAAAGTGTTACTTGCCTGCACTGTTGATGAAGATGATTCGCACTCAAACTCCTGATAGTTCTACTCGTCACACTCCGGTCAATCTATCGTAATCAAGCAATAGTAACCACACATAAGCAATCACTCAAAATATCGGGAAGATCGAAGAAAACGATTCGAAACACATCAAAACCAAGCAAATAACTCTTGCAACATAAAACAATTTCTAACAGTACCAAAATTATGTGAATTTGGCCTTATCAGAATGTTTAGGTCAAGAGCTTCGATTTACAAAAAGAATCAACTCAAACGGAGTTACGAAACTCAAGTTATGATCAAACGAAGTTCAAATTCAAATATGATCAAATTCAAAATTTAAACTTTCAAAAACATGTTTGAGTTGTATTACTGGATAGAGGGGATCGTAACGAAGAAGTGGGCGTTGGTTTCGTTGGATTTGGACTAACGAGTAAAAAGTTATAGCCGTTTGAAAATCAAGGACTAACCGGTGAAGAAAACCGATCTAGGGTTTCAGAAAGAAAACCAAAACGAAAAACCGATCTAGAAAACTGAACGGAAATCGAACGATTACTGAAAAACCGAACCAAGAAAAGAAGAGGTGGCGCGCTGGGCTAGTACCTCGAGAGGCGAGGGCTCCGTGGGCGGCGAGGGCGGCGGCGCTGGTGGTGGGCGGCGGCGGTGGCAAGGTGGCAAGGCGGTGATGGGCTGGTGAGGAGAGGAGAGGAGAGGTGTTGATTTGATGTGTTAGAGGGGGGGTGCTTGGGTATTTATATTGGGGAGGGGAGGGTTTTGCTTGGGGTAGGGGACAAGAAATAGACTAGGATTAGGAAACAAGAGGGAAAAGATCTAGAAACAAAACGGAATAAACGGAAGTAGGAAAAGAGTCCTACTAGTATTAGGAAAAGGAAAAGGAGCGGCTCCCTGGCTCCCTTGGTGCGGCGCGCGTGATGGCCTTGGCCGGCCGGTGGCAAGTGGCGGCTTGGGCCTTTGGCCCAAGGCGCTGCGGGATTTTTTTTTTGACAAAATTTTCAGAGAACTAAAATAAAAAAAACAAAATGACTAAAACTTTTATATAGGCATATAATATACCAAAATTTGCAGAAAAAGATTTTCTACAACATGGACATTATTCTAGCATTAAATAAAATACACACAAATTTAAATAAAGCAAAGAGTGCTTCTGCCCTAATAAAATCCACTGAAAATCATTTTAAAAATACGATAATGACTTCCAATTAATTTCTCTCCAATTTTCTGATGTAGGGAATCATGTTACCCTATTTTCCATATATTTTATTTTTGGAGAAAAATAATTTGAATAAAACTCAAATAACTCCAAATTGAAAATAAATTCAAAAGAACTTTGAATTTAATTCTTTGAAACTCCCAACTCATATTTCATATGTTTTGAAGAAGTCATTTATCTTCGCTCGTGAAAATCATTGAGTTGCATAAAGTTTCAGAATTGGAAAATATTTTCAACACCCCTTGTCATTTAAATAAATGGAAGAAGTCATGTCATCTTCTCTCCAGGGTTTTGTGATGAAAAGAATTTGAATTCCTGGAGATCATAAAAACAAAATGAAAGTTTGGGAAAGTCCTTTTATTCCCTCTCATTTAACCTTCCAAAAGTTTCGAATTTCACTCAATTTTCAGTCAATCAATCAAACAATCAATCAAAACTATCTATATGTTTATAACATTCCAAAATTTAGAATTTTGGGATGTTACAATATGCTTGTAGGAATTGCAATAATATCAAGTTTCCTCTCTATGTACTTAAAGTTTTGAAGTTATGCTTGTTTTACCTTCCTATGCAAGTTGATTCTTGTTCCCATAAGTTGTTTTCTCACAAAATCCCTATGCATAGGAAGTGGGTTAGACTTAATGTGCTAGTCATATTCTTCATGATGCTCTCTTTATGTTTCAATTCTTATCTTTTTGTGAGCATCATTGAAATCATCATGCCTAGCTAGGGGCGTTAAACGATAGCGCTTGTTGGGAGGCAACACTATTTTATTTTAGTTTATTAATTTTTGGTTCTGTTTAGGAATAAATAATCCATCTAGCTTCTGTTTAGATGTGGTTTTGTGTTTTAATTAGTGTTTGTGCCAAGTGGAACCTTTGGGAAGACTTGGGTGAAGTCTTTATGATCATGCTGTAAAAAACAGAAACTTTAGCGCTCACGAGATTAGCTAGAACTTTTTACTGGAAAGTGATATTTAGTTGATTATTTTTGCAGATGATTACTAGACAAATCCCTCAGGTCCACCAATTTAGTTTAGAATTTTTGGAGTTCCAGAAGTATACGTTTGATACAGATTACTACAGACTGTTTTGTTTTTGACAGATTCTGTTTTCATTGTGTTGCTTGCTTATTTTGATGAATCTATGGATAGTAAAATAGTTTATAAATCATAGAGAAGTTGGAATACAGTAAGTTTAACACAAATATAAATAAATAATGAGTTCATTACAGTAACTTGAAGTGGTGTTTTGTTTTCTTTCGCTAACGGAGCTGACGAGTTTTCTGTTAAGTTTTGTGTTGTGAAGTTTTCAAGTTTTGGGTAAAGATTCGATGGACTATGGAATAAGGAGTGGCAAGAGCCTAAGCTTGGGGATGACCAAGGCACCCCAATATAATATTCAAGTATAACCAAGAGCCTAAGCTTGGGGATGCCCCGGGTGGCATCCCCTCTTTCGTCTTCGTTCATCGGTAACTTTACTTGGAGCTATATTTTTATTCACCACATGATATGTGTTTTTCTTGGCGTCATGTAATTTTATTTTGTTTTGCTTGCTGTTTGAATAAAGTATCAAGATCTGAAATTCTTAAAATGGGAGAATCTTCACATAGTTGCACAATTATTCGTCTACTCATTGATCTTCACTTATATCTTTCGGAGTAATTTGTCATTTGCTCTAGTACTTCACTTATATCTTTTAGAGCACAATGGTGGTTTTATTTTGAAGAAATAGATGCACTCTCATGCTTCACTTATATTATTTTGAGAGTCTTAAATAGCATGGTAATTTTCTTAAATAATCTTAATATGCTAGGTATACAAAAATAGTAAAAGCTTTCTTTTGAGTGTGTTGAATACTAAGAGAAGTTTGATGCTTGATAATTGTTTTTAGATATGGAGGTGATAAGATCAAAGTTGGGCTAGTTGAGTAGTTGTGAATTTGAGAAATGCTTGTGTTGAAGTTTGCAAGTCCCGTAGCATGCACGTATGGTAAACGTTATGTAACAAATTTGAAACATGAGGTGTTCTTTGATTGTCCTCCTTATGAGTGGCGGTCGGGGACGAGCGATGGTCTTTTCCTACCAATCTATCCCCTAGGAGCATCGCAGTAGTGCTTGGTTTTGATGACTTGTAGATTTTTGCAATAAGTATGTGAGTTCTTTATGACTAATGTTGAGTCCATGGATTATACACACTCTCACCCTTCCATCATTGCTAGCCTCTTCGGTACCGTGCATTGCCCTTTCTCACATTGAGAGTTGGTGCAAACTTTGCCGGTGCATCCGAACCCCGTGATATGATACACTCTTTCACACATAAACCTCCTTATATCTTCCTCAAAACAGCCACCATACCTACCTATTATGGCATTTCCATAGCCATTCCGAGATATATTGCCATGCAACTTTCCACCATACCGTTCATCATGACACATACATCATTGTCATATTGCTTAGCATGATCATGTAGTTGACATAGTATTTGTGGCAAAGCCACCATTCATAATTCTTTCATACATGTCACTCTTGATTCATTGCATATCCCGGTACACCGCCGGAGGCATTCATATAGAGTCATATTTTGTTCTAGTATCGAGTTGTAATCATTGAGTTGTAAATAAATAGAAGTGCGATGATCATAATTTTCTAGAGCATTGTCCCCCCAAAAAAGAGAAAGGCCAAAAAAAAGAAGGCCCAAAAAAGAAATAAAAAGGGGCAATGTTACTATCTCTTTTTCCACACTTGTGCTTCAAAGTAGCACCATGTTCTTCATATAGCGAGTCTCATATATTGTGCTTCAAAGTAGCACCATGTTTTTCATATAGAGAGTTTCATATGTTGTCACTTTCATATACTAGTGGGAATTTTTCATTATAGAACTTGGCTTGTATATTCCAACAATGGGCCTCATCAAGTGCCCTAGGTCTTCGTGAGCAAGCAAGTTGGATGCACACCCACTTAGTTTCTTTTGGTGGGCTTTCATACATTTATAGATCTAGTGCATCCGTTGCATGACAATCCCTACTCCTTGCATTAACATCAATTTATGGGCATCTCCATAGCCCGTTGATTAGCCTCGTTGATGTAAGACTCTCTCTCTTTTGTCTTCTCCACATAACCCCCATCATCATATTCTATTCCACCCATAGTGCTATATCCATGGCTCACGCTCATGTATTGCTTGAAGGTTTATAAAGTTTGAGATTATTAAAGTATGAAACAATTGCTTGGCTTGTCATCGGGGTTGTGCATGATGAGAGCATTCTTGTGTGACGAAAATGGAGCATGAGTAAACTATATGATTTTGTAGGGATGAACTTTCTTTGGCCATGTTATTTTGAGAGGACATAATTGCTTAGTTAGTATGCTTGAAGTATTATTATTTTTATGTCAGTATGAACTTTTGTCTTGAATCTTTCGGATCTGAATATTCATATCACAATTAATAAGAATTACAATGAAATTACGCCAAATAGCATTCCACATCAAAAATTATCTTTTTATCATTTACCTACTCGAGGACGAGAAGGAATTAAGCTTGGGGATGCTTGATACGTCTCCAACGTATCTATAATTTTTGATTGCTCCATGCTATATTATCTACTGTTTTGGGCAATATTGGGCTTTATTTTCCACTTTTATATTACTTTTGGGACTAACCTATTAACCGGAGGCCCAGCCCAGATTTGCTGTTTTTTGCCTATTTCAGTATTTCGAAGAAAAGGAATATCAAGCAGAGTCAAAACGGAACGAAATCAACTGGAGAAGTTATTTTTGGAAGGAAAGCTACCGGATGGACTTGGACCCCACGTCAAGGAAGGAACGAGGAAGCCACGAGGGTGGGGGGCACGCCCACTAAGGGAGTCCCGGACTAGAGGGTGTCCGGATAGCCGGACTATCGTCACGGCCGGACTCCAAGACTATGAAGATACAAGATTGAAGACTTCGTCCCTTGTCCGGATGGGACTTTCCTTGGCGTGGAAGGCAAGCTTGGCGATACGGATATGTAGATCTCCTACCACTATAATCGACTCTGTGTAACCCTAACCTATCCGGTGTCTATATAAACCGGAGGGTTTTAGTCCGTAGGACGAACAACAATCATACCATAGGCTAGCTTCTAGGGTTTAGCCTCCTTGATCTCGTGGTAGATCTACTCTTGTACTACCCATATCATCAATATTAATCAAGCAGGAGTAGGCTATTACCTCCATCGAGAGGGCCCGAACCTGGGTAAAACATCGTGTCCCTTGTCTCCTGTTACCATCCGCCTAGACGCACAGTTGGGACCCCTACCCAAGATCCACCGGTTTTGACACCGACATTGGTGCTTTCATTGAGAGTTCCTCTGTGTCGTCACCGATAGGCCCGATGGTTCCTTCGATCATCAACAACGATGCGGTCCAGGGTGAGACTTTTCTCCCCGGACAGATCTTCGTGTTCGGCGGCCGCATGCTGGGCCAATTCGCAGCCATCTGGAGCAGATCGAGAGCTACGCCCCTGGCCATCAGGTCAGATTTGGAAGTTTAAACTATACGGCCGATATCTGCGGAGACTTGATCTTCGACGGATTCGAGCCGCAGCCAAGCGCGCCGCACTGTCTCGATGGGCATGATCTAGCTCTGCAGCCGAACAGTGCCCTGGAGGCCGCACCAGTATCCGCTCCGACCCTTAATCCGGAGCCGGATTCCCCGATCGAGGACGAGTGGTTGGACACCGCCTCGGGGGCTACAATCTCTACGACGATCGAGCCGAACTCCATCCCTGTCCTTTGCGAAGACCTCGACTCCAGGGTGCCGGACTCCTCTCCGGACTCCGAACCCTCCGCGCCCCTGCCAATTGAATCCGATTGGGCGCCGGTCATGGAGTTCACTGCCGCGGACATCTTTCAGCACTCGCCCTTTGGCGACATCCTGAATTCACTAAAGCCTCTCTCTTTATCCGGAGAGCCCTGGCCGGACTACGGACAGGAAGGTTGGGATGCGGACGACGAAGAAATTCAACACCCACCCACCACCCACTTTGTAGCCACTGTCGATGATTTAACCGACATGCTAGACTACGACTCCGAAGACATCGATGGTATGGACGACGATGCCGGAGACGAGCAAGACCCAGCGCCTACAGGGCACTGGAAGGCCACCTCGTCATATGACATATATATGGTGGACATCCCAAAAGATGGGAACGACGATGGAACAACGGAGGATGACCCCTCCAAGAAACAGCCGAAGCGCCGACGTCGGGAAATCCTGCCACAATAAAAACGGTGATTCCGGCACGGGAGATAATAACACCCCGGAGAGTGCCGAAGAGAGCCCCCTCCAGCAGGACTCAGCGCAGGAGGGGGGAGAAGCAAGCCCGCACGACAGTGCGGCAGAAAAAGAGGTTGAGGACGATAATTATGCGCCTCCCTCCGAAGATGAGGCAAGCCTCGACGACGACGAGTTTATCGTGCCTGAGGATCCCGCCGAACAGGAGCATTTCAAACACAGGATTATAGCCACGGCAAGCAGCCTCAAGAAAAAGCAGCAACAGCTTAGAGCTGATCAAGACCTGCTAGCTGACAGGTGGACTGAAGTCCTTGCGGCCGAAGAGTATGAACTCGAACGCCCCTCCAAAAGCTACCCCAAACACAGGCCGTTGCCTCGACTAGAGGAGGAAACACCCAAGTCACCAGCGCATGACATGGCAGACCGGCCACCCCGTGGCCGCGATAGAGAGGCCTCTAGACCCTCCGCTCAAGCCACACCCCGACGCCGCTCAAAAAGTACTAAGGCACGGGAAAACGCGCCGGACTTGCGAGATATATTGGAGGATAAGGCAAAACATACAAGATCGATCTATGGATCGCGTGGGCGCCCAGCAATGCGGGATGATTACCGTCGCGCGGATACAGCAAAACCGGCGGGCCGAACACGATGAGACAAAGCTCATATGAGCTACTTCGTGATATAGCCCAATCTGAGGCGCCAAGACACCCACTATGCTTCACGGATGAAGTAATGGATCATCAAATCCCCGAGGGCTTCAAGCCCGTAAACATCGAATCATATGATGGTACCACAGATCCCATGTCCGGATCGAGGATTATGTCCTCCATATCCACATGGCCCGCGGCGATGATCTACATTCCATCAAATACCTCCCACTCAAGCTTAAAGGACCAGCTCGACATGGCTCAATAGCTTACCCAAGAGAATCAATTGGTTGTTGGGAGGACCTAGAAGCCGCATTCCTTGATAACTTCCGGGGCACATATGTGCGACCACCGACGCCGATGACCTTAGCCACATAATTCAGCAGCGGAAGAATCGCCGGACAATTCGGACTCGGTTCCTAACAAAGAAAAATCAAATCGTTGACTGTCCGGATGCAGAGGCCCTTGCAGCCTTCAAGCATAACATCCGCGATGAGTGGCTTGCCCGGCACCTAGGACAGGAAAAGCCAAAATCTATGGCAGCCCTTACAACCCTCATGACTCGCTTTTGTGCGGGAGAGGACAGCTGGCTAGCTCGAAGCAACAACTTGGCCAAACATCCGGATAGTCCGGATACCAAGGACAGCAATGGCAGATCGCGTCGCAACAAGAACAAGCGCCGCATTAACGGTGATAATACTGAAGATACGGCCGTCAATGCCGGATTCAGAGGCTCTAAACCCGGTCAGCGGAAGAAGCCATTCAAAAGAAATACCCAGGGCCCATCCAACTTGGACCAAGATACTCGATCGCTTAGCCAAATACATGGCACCCCGAAAACCAGCCAATCACACCAACAGGATTGTTGGGTGTTCAAGCAAGCGAGCAAGTTATGCCAAACTCAATGACAAGGGGCTGCATAGCGATGACGAGGAAGAGCCCCGGCCGCCGAACAATAGAGGACAGAAAGGTTTTCCCACACAAGTGCGGACGGTGAACATGATATACGCAACCCACATACCCAAAAGGGAGCGGAAGCATGCCCTACGGGACGTATATGCGATGGAGCCAGTCGCCCCAAAGTTCAACCCATGGTCTTCCTGCCCGATCACCTTCGATCGAAGGGACCACCCCACTAGCATCCGTCACGGCGGCTTCGCTGCATTGGTTCTTGACCCAATTATTGATGGATTTCACCTCACCAGAGTCCTGATGGACGGCGGTAGCAGCCTGAACCTGCTTTATCAGGATACAGTGTGCAAAATGGGCATAGACCCCTCAAGGATTAAACCTACAAAGACGACCTTTAAAGGCGTCATACCGGGTGTAGAGGCCAATTGTACAGGCTCAGTCACACTCGAAGTGGTCTTCGGATCTCCGGATAACTTCCGAAGCGAAGAGTTAATCTTTGACATCGTCCCATTCCGCAGCGGCTATCATGCACTGCTCGGACAAACCGCATTTGCAAAGTTCAATCTGGTGCCGCACTACGCATACCTCAAGCTCAAGATGCCAGGCCCTCGAGGAGTAATCACGGTCAATGGAAACACCGAACGCTCTCTCCGAACGAAGGAGCATATGGCGGACCTCGCGGCGGAGGTGCAAAGCAGCCTCTCACGGCAATTCACGAGTCCGGCCACCAAGCGTCCGGACACCGCCAAGCGCGCCCGGAGTAACCTGCAACAAGACCACCTGGCAAGATTCAAGCACGAGTAGCAATCCGGCCCCAACCCCAGCCCTCGCGAAATTGCGATGCTAGTAGTACGCTGCGTACATAATTACGCCTGGAGATACCGTGGGCATATGGGAGGGCAAGACAACGCACGCCAAGAATGCGGCTCGACCGCACTGTGGGCCCGCTTGTGTCACTTCTTTTTCTTTTTCCCTTTTTTTACTTTCAGGACTGTGTCTTTGAGAAGTCCCTGTCCGCACTCGAATCGCCGAACTCACGATGCAACAGCCAGGAAGCGGAAAGCCACGCCGAGTGTTGGTGGTCTCTATTACGAGCATTATACCTGTTTTACATATCATCCAGCAGCTTACCCCTGGAGGGGGACATGCTAGATAGTCCCATCCCTTGCTTACTGCACTATTTGTATCGTTCTGCTTCCATCGCAGTACCTTTTTGAATAAACAATACACGGCTTTTGCTTATTATTGCTCTATTTCCTTTATATATACATGTGTTCATTTCATGACATGTTGCAACCGTACACTTTGGTACGGCCAATACACCAGGGGCTTAAGTATCCCAAAATTATGGTGTGATAAGTCCGAACACTTTCACAAGTGCGGCACCCCGAACTTATAGCATTATATGAATTGGCTTCGAATCATGTCTTGGGACAATAGTTGGGTTTGCTCGGCTCCCGTGTTTTGGTACCTTACGCCCGCTATATCGGCTAAGGTAGCACCGGAGAACCATCGCGATTGTGCCCCAGCTTATGCTGGGTCGAGCACCTCAGTGGAGAAAGCTAAAACTAACCGTCATGATAGGGCGAGAGCCGGTCGCTGTTCGAGAGGTTTTTTCGGGTCCCTAAAGACTTATGCCGCTTAGAGCGAGGAACCGGAATTGTCCATCCAAGGCGTGGATAGCGCTCAACTCGGTCTTCCGAATACTAGGGGCTTCACGAAATTTAAAATTATAGAATTCTATGGCTAAGTGAGAGTGTTCAAGCATTATAAGTCCGGTTGCCTTGTTCATTGTGTTGAGCGCCTCCTAGATGGACCCAAGAATGGGAACAAGAGTGCTCAAGTTTATCCCTAACACCCCAAAGACTGTGGCATGGGGCTGAAGCCAACGACTTGCCATCTCTCAAATTTGATAAACGGCCGCACAAAAGGTAATGTTTTAAATTAATAAGCGTTGCTTAGCGCATATGAACAAGTTTTCGGCGTACAGGATAACAAATGCGAGTTTATTCAAAAATTACATCTCTGGAGCACTCATCCGCTATTCGGCGGGCACCTTCAGAGGCCCTCATAGTACATTTCGGGCGTGCGATGCTCATGGCCCTTGGTGGCCCGTCCGTCACAACCCTCTCCGCATCCAGCTTGCCCAAAGTGCACTTTAGCACGGGCAAGGGCCCGACGGACACCTTCAATACAGACGGAGCGCTTGATGACTTCAAGCCGCGGACAGGCATCCACCGGCCGCTGCACCAAGCCGAAGTAGCTCCCGGGCATGGCCTCCAATGGCCACAGCCGCGCTATAAGGCCCTTCATGGCCTGTTCGGCGACCTTATGGAGCTCGACCAGCTGTTTCACCTGGTCGCTCAGGGGCACCGAATGGTCGGCCTCAGCATACTGAGACCAGAACACCTTCTCCGTGGAGCTCCCCTCCTGGGCGCGGTAGAATGCGGCAGCATCAGACGCACTACGGGGCAAATATGCGAATGCTCCTGGAGAGCTCCGAATCCGGGTAAGTAACAGGTAATTGACTTTCATATTCTTGCTTTGCATAAAGAATGCCTTACCCGCCGCTATCTTCTTTAGTGCTTCAATTTCTTGGAGGGCTTTTTGGGCCTCGGCCTTAGCAGCTTTGGCACTCTCAAGAGCCGATGCGAGCTCGGACTCTCGAGTCTTCGAGTCACGCTCCAAACTCTCGTGTTTTTCCACGAGAGCTTGGAGCTCTTGCCGCATCTTGGCCAGCTCGCCCCCCTTTTCTCGCTCGATGCGTTCCGCGGCAGCTTTGAGCTGCCACGGACACCGCTTCTTTCTGTGGCCGCCACCTCGCTCGTGGCCCCGCAGCACCCATGTTGTTCCTGTTATTTTTCGCAACCAAAACCTTTTCTATAAGGTATTTCTTTAATAAGGTATTACTTACCTTCCTTGTCCTCGAGCTCCTTCTTGGCTTGTCCGAGCTCGTTCTCGGACCGCCGAGGTTCTCGCTTCAATGCATTGACCTCCATGATCGGTCGGGCAGAGGTCAAGAAAGAAAGCATGCATTCCCATATTGACATACTTATGTTAGACTCCTGCGTATATCTTTTTAGATCCTTAGTCTGGCTTTTCTTTCCGAACACCGAACTAAGCATCAGGGGTTACTTTCTATGCAGTTATATTTTTTACATATTCTAAAACTTACCTCAAAGCCTGTTAGAAGGCTGGTACAGGCTTCGGTCAGTCCGCTCTTGGTGGATGAATCTGTCAGATCACCGCACTCATGACAAGGCGGTGTTCTCCTCGATGGAAGCGCTGTTAAGCGCCTCAGAGCTATCCGGTGCCTCCGGTTGGACGGAGGACACGGCGCCTTACCCTTCTTGCGAAGGATCCGCTGTCCGGACTCCGAACGCTGATGGTTCGGCATGGAGTCCGGACGAGGGTCGGGCTTAGAGCCCTCGGGATCTTGCCCCCACGCACTGAGTCCGGGAGGTCGCCTTGTGGCACCTCTGCGCTACCTCCTCTTGACCAAGCCCCTTGGGGCCCGCGTGATGTCGCCCATGGGCGTGAGGCTAGGAGGCGGTCGAAAGCGAGGTACTCTCCATTTCCGACGAGCCCAGGGACCCGCTCGATGAATCGGCGAACTCGCCCTTGGGCGGGCTGCACGGTTGTTCAACATTGGAGAACACTCTGCAATAATAAAAAACCATGGGTATCCGAACACTTACGATCTCGCCAGGGGCTTGGCCCTTGTGGGCCAGTCCTCCTCGTCGTCGTCGACGTTGGTGGAGAAGTCCGGAGGAAGAGTTCTTCCCTTCTTGGACCCTCCGGCCTCCCCAGTTGGGGTGGCCTTCCTTTTCTTCTCCTCCCCCGCTGCGGGGGGAGCTTCTTCTTCTTCCTCCTCGTCTTCAAGAGAAGATTCCGCTTCGGAATCTGACAGCACCTGGCGTCGGGAGCTCCTTCGAGTTCCCGTGGCCTCCTTCTTGGCCTTCTTCTCCGGCACCACGTACGGCGCCGGAGCCAGCAGTCCCGTCAATCGGGCGTTCTCCGGATCTTCCGGCAAAGGAGCCGGACAGTTAATCTGTCCGGACGTCTTCAGCCAGTCCTGTCAAAGATTAGGGAGTTTTAGATCCCACGTAGAGTCAATCTATGAAAAGAGTCCCGTAAAGGGTAAAATAACCTACCTCGCCGGCTGGGCGCTGCGAGCTGTATCCGCGACCTTTGGTAGCAGATGCTGGGGCTTCGGCGCCCTTGAACAGCACCTTCCAGGCATCTTCGTACGTAGTGTCGAAGAGCCGGTTCATGGTTTGGTGCTGTGCCGGATCGAACTCCCACAAGTTAAAGGCCCTTTGTTGGCATGGGAGAATCCGACGGATGAGCATCACCTGGATTACGTCGACGAGCCTAAGATTCTTGGCCACCAGGTTTCGGACGCATGTTTGAAGTCCGGATGTCTCGTCCGAATTCCCCCACGTCAGGCCCGTCTCTTTCCATGACGAGAGCCGTGTGGGGAAGCCAGATCTGAATTCGGGGGCCGCCACCCATTCGGTGTTGCGGGGCTCGGTGATGTAGAACCACCCCGATTGCCACCCCTTTATTGTCTCCATGAAGGCGCCTTCGAGCCATGGGACTTTGGCCATCTTGCCAACCATGGCGCCTCCGTACTCCACTTGACGGCCGCCTACTACCTTCGGCCGGACGTTGAAGATCTTCAGCCATAAGCCGAAGTGGGGCGGGATGCAGAGGAAAGCCTCGCACACGACGATAAACGCCGAGATGTTGAGGATGAAATTCGGGGCCAGGTCGTGGAAGTCCAGACCGTAGTAGAACATGAGCCCCCGGACAAATGGATGAAGAGGAAAGCCTAGTCCGCGGAGGAAGTGGGGGAGAAACACCACCCTCTCACGGGGCCCAGGGGTCGGAATGAGCTGCCCCTCGTCGGGAATCCTGTGCGCGATGTTGCCGGACAAGTATCCGGCCTCCCGCAGTCTGGCGATGTGCCCCTCCGTGACGGAGGAGGCCATCCACCTGCCTCCCGCTCTTGACATGATTAGAGAAAGGTTGAGGTGGGATGTGCGGACTTGGGTGCTGGAGCTCGAGTGCGTGGAAATGGATAAGCAAAGGAGGAAGAAGGCGTAGGTGAAAAGGTGGATCCTTATCCCCTTATATAGACGGACGGCTATCGCCCCCACCACTGGTAAAACTCGCTTATTTCCCAAGAGCCGTAATCAATGGCGCGGATGGGTTACCCACGTCCGTATTGATGAGAATCCCGGAATAAGGGGGCACGATCTATGCTTTGATAAGACGTGCCAAGGAAACCGCCTCGCTAAACACGCTGAGGTGGGAACAGTAAAAAACGATTCATATAAAGGCCTTGCCGTGGTGTGATGTCACGCCGCGGAATACGTCAGCAGATCTGTGCAAAAATTATTCTCTCTACGGTGTTATGTGGAACTTGTTTTGCAGAGCCGGACACTATCCTTGTGTTCAAAACCTTCTATGAAGTATTCGGAGGAGGAACCCGCCTCGCAATGCCGAAGACAATCAACGAACCGGACTCATCGTCATTGAAGCCTGGTTCAGGGGCTACTGAGGGAGTCCCGGACTAGGGGGTGTCCAGATAGCCGGACTATCGTCACGGCCGGACTCCAAGACTATGAAGATACAAGATTGAAGACTTCGTCCCGTGTCCGGATGGGACTTTCCTTGGCGTGGAAGGCAAGCTTGGCGATACGGATATGTAGATCTCCTACCATTGTAACCGACTCTGTAACCCTAACCTATGCGATGTCTATATAAACCGGAGGGTTTTAGTCCAGTGGGACGAACAACAATCATACCATAGGCTAGCTTCTAGGGTTTAGCCTCCTTGATCTCGTGGTAGATCTACTCTTGTACTACCCATATCATCAATATTAATCAAGCGGGAGTAGGGTATTACCTCCATCGAGAGGGCCGAACCTGGGTAAAAACATCGTGTCCCTTGTCTCCTGTTACCATCCGCCTAGACGCACAGTTCGGGACCCCCTACCCGAGATCCGTCGATTTTGACACCGACACCCACCCTCCTAGGGCGCGCCCCCTGCCTCGTGGGGCCCTCGTGGCTCCCCTGACGTGCTTCTTCCGCCTATATAACTCCACGCACCCTAAAACTTCCGTAACAGAGATTAGATTGGGAGTTCCGCCACAATAAAACCTCGAGAGCCACCAAAACCAATCGGGACCCTGTTCCAAGACACACGGGGGGGAACCTCACCGTGGCCATCTTCATCATCCAGGCACTCTCCATGACAAGGAGGGAGTAGTTCACCCTCGGGGTTGAGGGTATGTACCAGTAGCTATGTGTTTGATCTGTCTCTCTCGTGTTCTTGATTTGACACGATCTTGATGTATCGCGCGCTTTGCTATTATAGTTGGATCTTATGTTTCTTCTCCCCCTCTACTCTCTTTTAATGAATTGAACTTTCCCCTTTAAGTAATCTTATCGGATTGAGTCTTTAAAGATTTTAGAACACTTGATGTATGTCTTGCCATGCGTATCTGTGGTGACAATGGGATATCACGTGATTCACTTGATGTATGTTTTGGTGATCAACTTGCGGGTTCCGCCCATGAACCTATGCATAGGGGTTGGCACACGTTTTCGTCGCGATTCTCCGGTAGAAACTTTGGGGCACTCTTTGAGGTTCTATGTGTTGGTTGAATAGATGAATCTGAGATTGTGTGATGCATATCGTATAATCATACCCACAGGTAATTGAGGTGACATTGGAGTATCTAGGTGACATTAGGGTTTTGGTTGATTTGTGTCTTAAGGTGTTATTCTAGTACAAACTCTAGGGCTGTTTGTGACACTTATAGGAATAGCCCAACGGATTGATTGGAATAAATAACTTTGAGGTGGTTTCGTAACCTACCATAATCTCTTCGTTCGTTCTCCGCTATTAGTGACTTTGAAGTGACTCTTTGTTGCATGTTGAGGGATAGTTATATGATCCAATTATGTTATTATTGTTGAGAGAACTTGCACTAGTGAAAGTATGAACCCTAGGCCTTGTTTCCTAGCATTGCAATACCGTTTACGCTCACTTTTACCACTTGTTACCTTGCTGTTTTTATATTTTCAGATTACATAAACCTATATCTACCATCCATATTGCACTTGTATCACCATCTCTTCGCCGAACTAGTGCAACTATACAATTTACCATTGTATTGTGTGTGTTGGGGACACTAGAGACTCTTTGTTATTTGGTTGCAGGGTTGTTTGAGAGAGACCATCTTCATCCTACGCCCCCCCACGGATTGATAAACCTTAGGTTATCCACTTGAGGGAAATTTTCTACTGTCCTACAAACCTTTGCACTTGGAGGCCCAACAACGTCTACAAGAAGAAGGTTGCGTAGTAGACATCAAGTAGCCGCCTCGGCAACAGTGTATCATTAATGTGGGCGGCAGATGGACGGACGAACGACACTTGTGTCGTTTGAAGGCGGAGCAATCGCCTGCACCGGGAAGCGGGGTGGGCGACGCAGACTGTTTCGGGCGGAAAGCGCGCGTGGGCGAGGAGATGACTTTACTTGGAAAGGATGACAATGGGGACCCACTAGGTCCATAGCCCCACGTACGCAAGTGCCTCCTTATTTTTTATATATATATATATATATATATATATATATATATATATATATATATATATATATATATATATATATATATATATATAACTATAATTTATTTTGCTTCCTCCTGGTTTCCTGACATCACGGTCCCACACCATTGTCAACCTATGTAGTAGTCAATAAACGAGAGAATTGCACAAGAAGTGGCCGACAGCTGGGACCAAGCAGCTCGAGCAGTATTTGTGTTTTTGAGGTGTGAGCACTGCAGAGTTTTCCGATGTTTAGCCCAGATATTAATTTTTCTCCTCTGAACAACAACGAAAACATCGCTGCAGGTATTAACTGGGCGGGCTGTGGCCCGTCTAGCCCACGCCAGATATCCAGCCCAGATATTAATTTTTTTCAAGCTGAAAATGGCTAGCCCAACTATACTTTTTTTAGGAATACCGAGGCAAGGTCAAGTTGTTATTCTCCGCCCCGCTGGGCTGTAAATCTTTCCTAGGAGGGATGCATTAGGCTTAACAAGAAAATTGGCTTTAAGAAATAATAAATGGGATGTAATTATAAAAACTGGGCTGTAACTATAAAAAAATGCACCAAACACGTGATTACTTTATAAAATATTATTTTTGGATATTGAAAATTTTAATTTCATTAATTGTTGCGAGCGCAATGTTTCGTTGGATTTTTACGTATTATAAATTTATATTCAAATTATATTTAATCTGACTAGAAATTTCGGGATAAAAATATTTCGGATCCCATCAAAATGTGGGAAATTTTATTGAATTCTGTTTTGAACGGTTGGTTGAAATGGGCTGTACTTTTAAAAAACTGTAAATGGGTTGTTGTAAATTCCATTAGATTTCAAAAATGGGCTACACATTCTTACAAATCTCATATGGGCTTTAAGTTCTCGCCACACACTTCGGCCTTACTAAGTTGTGCGTCCCTAAAAAAACAGAGTTGACGCAGATGCAAGGCTTTGTCAACTTATAGTCAACACACGGTTCTAGCAGCAGTGGTCGTTGGATGTCCATCCAACGGATGCCGTGCTTCTTCTTCAATCTCGGATATTCTAGCTTCACCCGCCCAAAAAATGATTCCTCCCCCTGACATCTGGGGCACACTGTTTCGGAAGCTGACCTGTGGGCCTACTAAGTTGACGTACCAAGGGCTTTGTCAACTTAGTCAATATAAATGATTCTAGCTGCAGTGACCGTACGATGTCCATCCAACGGCCGTCGTGCTTCTTCAATCTCTGGTCTTCTTGCTCCAGCCGCCCAAAGCAGCGCCGGTCATGCCTTTGCTCCCGCCTCCGTGGCGGTTGTGTGCTGCCGGAGGCCTCACCGCCCCTACTACTCCCACCGTTGGCGGGCCATCCTCCACTCACCCACACCCCTGTTATTCTGGCGGCGGCGGTGTAGCGAACAGTGAACCTCGTACTCCTCTCCGCGTGTGCATCCACTGTCGTGTCTTCCCCGGCTCCGCGTCGTCCCCTTCCTAGGCCCCGCCGTCGTCCGCCGCCGTGGTGCTCTCGGTGCGGCGTGGTCAACGTGGTCAAGGAACGACTTCTATTGGACGTGGACTGTACGTGGAGAGGCTGACAGCTGGGTCCACGGCAGCCGCAAGGAAGTGCCTCCTTATTACGTGCAAAATAATTATTCCTCCACCTGACAGCGGGGACCCACCAGACGGGCCACCGTATTTCGCAAAAAAATGATTCGCCCCCTGACTGCTGGGACCCACGAGCTACATCTTTGGACGCGAGGAAGTGCGTCCAGAAAAAAACGATTCGCCCCTGACTACTGGGACCCACCAGCTACATCTTCGCACGCAAGGATGTGCGTCCGAAAAAAAACGATTCGCCCCCCGACTGCTGGGACCCACCAGCTACACCTTCGCACGCAAGGAAGTGCGTCCGGGCAAAAAAAAAAACGATTCGCCCCCTGACTGCTGGGACCCGGCAGCTACATCTTCGCACGCAAGGAAGTGCGTCCGGGCAAAAAAAACCCAAAACGATTCGCCCCCTAACTGCTGGGACCCACCACCTACATCTTCGCAGGAAAGGAAGTGCCTGACAGTCGGGACCCACCTAGTCGAAGCGTACGTAGCGTTGTCATTCTGGTCGCGAACGTGTACGTACATATATACTGATTGTAGTAGAGGCGCGAACGTGTACGTACATATATTCTGGTCGCGAACGTGTACGTACATATATTCTGGTCGCGAGCGGTGTCATTCTGGTCGTAGTAGAGGCGCGCACGTAGCATGTACACGTACATACAGCGGCCAGGGTGCAAGAAAGAAAATACGGCCATGTACGTACATACGGGCAGGGTATCGAACGCCTACTCGCGCATACGTATGGCCAGGGCTCGTGTACATGGCTGGGTCGGAACGGAGAAACAGCATCGTTGTCATGTTCATGGGGAGGAAACGGAATGCGTCGTGTTCATCGGGAGGCAACGGAACGCGTGGGAGCCAACCGGCTGGGTCGGAACGGAATGCGTGATCATGTTCATCGGGAGGGCTTGGACGGAACAGGCGATGGAAACGAGGCCTGGCGTACCGCACAACGGAGGAAACAGACCTCCTACGTTCGGAACAGGGTCCTATTGATCGGGAGGGGTGTGGCGTACTGCAAAACAGAGGAAACGGACCTCCTATGGTCAAAACGGGGGTCCTGTTGATCGGGAGGGGTGTGGCGTACCGCAAAACGGACGAAATGGACCTCCTACGTTCGAAACGGGGGTCCTGTTGATCGGGAGGGGTGTGGCGTACCACAAAACGGACGAAACGGACTTGTGTTGGAGCTCTACGGTCTAAAGGGTGGTCGTGTTCATCGGGAGGGGTGTGGCGTACCGCAAAACGGGACTCCACGGGATACTGTTCATCTCCACCGCCGACCTCCTCCAGCCTCCACGGGCTACCGTCGACCTCCTCCAGCCTCCACGGGCTCCTGTTCATCCAGCCTCCACCGCGCGCTACTCCACGGCTACTATTCAACCACCCTCCATCATCTACTGCTCATCCAGCCTCCACACCACGGGTCCTGTTCAACCACCCTCCACGGGCACCCCCACCGTCTCTGCTCATCCAGCTCTCCACCACACCACGGGTCTTGTTCATCCGAGGCAATGCCATCGCCACTGTTCATCCACCCCCCGCAACGCCACCGTTCATCCAATCGATCGTCTTGATTAGCAGCGATGGCGAAGAATCGCTCGATCGAGGTTCGATTAACAGCCATCGATCGATCGTTCGGGTTCGATGAACGCGAGTTCGCAAAGGTAATCGCCGGATTCGATTAGAGCCCAACGCCCGCTTTCGGGTTCGATTAGAGCCAATGCCTCGCACACATGCGCGTCGTGTACAAGAGAAGCGCGCATCGCCGCCCACGACCTCCCATCGTAACGGGAACTCCTGAAATTTTCCTCCCCTCGCTTCTACCATCGTTATTTCCGCCATGGACGGCCCAAAGAATGTCATGCAGCTGCGTCTCCGCCCGCCGTGACGAAAAGCCCATTTTCTATCATGATTTTTTGTCATAGAAGTAGGAGCCCACCACAGCTATGATGATACCGGGTTTTGTCACAATTATCGTCATAGAAGTGTCATATGTATGACAGGACAAAAATTCGTTCGGCCATAAATGTCACGAATGTGTCTTTTTTTTGTAGTGTTAAGAAAGTTTCTATACATGTTTCTGAACGAACTCCTTAAGAAAAGTTCTCCAAAAGTTCCCTATGAAAGAATCCTTTGAAGCATCTGGTTGTCACAAACGTTTTGACTACTTGTGCAGCCAAAACATACTCCGTATGAGTCAGATATCCATGTTTCAGTTAACACCGCGCAAAACTGATTCCGAACGACAGTTGCAGACTAGTTCTTGTGTAGTTGCACTCAATTTTTTCCATTCTACTTCACTAAACATCTCCATATGAGATCAAATTACTTGTAGGGAAATGCAAGAGACCTCGGTTATGATGATGCACTAGGTCCATAGCGGGGACTTTGTGTATGTTCTCGAAATGCGTTTGTCGAGTGCTCATTAAGAAAGTTTCTATACAAGTTTCTGAACGAACTCCTTAAGAAAAGTTCTCCAAAAGTTCTCTATGAAAGAAACCTTTGAAGCATCTGGTCGTCACCAACGTTTTCACTACTTGTGGAGCCAAAACGGACTCCATATGAGTCAGATATCCATGTTTCAGTTAACACTGCTCAAAACTGATTCCGAACAATAGTTACAGACTAGTTCTTGTGTAGCTGCACTCGATTTTTTCCGTTCTACTTCACTGAACATCTTCATATGAGATCAAATTACTTGTAGGGAAATGCAACAGACCTCGCTTATGATGATGCACTAGGTCCATAGCTGGGACTTTGTGTATGTTCTCGAAATGCGTTTGTCGAGTGCTCATTAAGAAAATTTCTATACAAGTTTCTGAACAATCTCCTTAAGAAAAGTTCTACAAAAGTTCCATATGAAAGAATCCTTTGAAGAACCTAGTCGTCAAAAACGTTTTGACTACTTGTGGAGCCAAAACGGAATCCGTATGAGTCAGGTATCCATGTTTCAGTTAACACTGCGCAAAACTGATTCCGAACAACAGTTATAGACTAGTTCTTGTGTAGCTGCACTCGATTTTTTCCATTATACTTCACTAAACATCTTCATATGAGATCCAATTACTTGTAGGGAAATGCAAGAGACCTTGATTATGATGATGCACTAGGTCCATTGCTGGGACTTTGTGTATGTTCTCGAAATGCGTTTGTCGAGTGCTCATTAAGAAAGTTTCTATACAAGTTTCTGAACGAACTCCTTAAGAAAAGTTCTCCATAAGTTCCCTATGAAATAATCCTTCGAAGCATCTGGTCGTCACAAACATTTTGACAAATTGTGGAGACGAAACGGACTCCGTATGAGTCAGATTTCCATGTTTTAGTTAACACTGCGCAAAACTGATTCCGAACGACAGTTATAGAGTAGTTTTTGTGTAGTTGCCCTCCATTTTTTCGATTCTACTTCACTAAACATCTCCATATGAGATCCAATTATTTGTAGGGAAATTCAAGAGACCTCAATTATGATGATGCACTAGGTCCATTCTGGGACTTTGTGTATGTTCTCGAAATGCGTTTGTCGAGTGCTCATTAAGAAAGTTTCTATACAAGTTTCTGAACGAACTCCTTAAGAAAAATACTCCAAAAGTTCCCTCTGAAAGAGTCCTTTGAAGCATCTGGTCGTCACAAACGTTTTGACTAGTTGTGGAGCCAAAACGATCTCCGTATGAGTCACATATCCATGTTTGATTACCATTTGCATAAAACTGATTCGAGCAGCGATATGAGACTAGTTCTTGTGTAACTGCACTCCATTTTTTCCGTTCTACTTCACTAAACATCTCCATATGAGATCCAAATACTTGTAGGGAAATGCAAGAGACCTCGGTTATGATGATGCACTAGGTCCATAGCTGGGACTTTGTGTATGTTCTCGAAATGCGTTTGTCGAGTGCTCATTAAGAAAGTTTCTATACAAGTTTCTGAACGAACTCCTTAAGAAAAGTTCTCTAAAAGTTGCCTATGAAAGAATCCTTTGAAGCATATGGTCGTCACAAAAGTTTTTACTACTTGTGGAGCCAAAACAGACTCCGTATGAGTCAGATATCCATGTTTCAGTAACACTGCGCAAAACTGATTCCGAACGACAGTTACACACTAGTTCTTGCGTAGTTGCACTCGATTTTTTCCATTCTACTTCATTAAACATCTCCATATGAGATCCAATTACTTGTAGGGAAATTCAAGAGACCTCAGTTATGATGATGCACTAGGTCCATACGCGGGACTTTGTGTATGTTCTCGAAATGCGTCTGTCGAGTGCTCAGTACGAAAGTTTCTATACAAGTTTCTGAACGAACTCCTTTAGAAAATTCTGCAAAAGTTCCCTATGAAAGAATCCTTTGAAGCATCTAGTCGTCTCAAACCTTTTGACTACTTGTGGAGCCAAAACAGACTCTGTATGGGTCAGATATCCATGTTCCGATTAACATCTGCATAAAACCGATTCGAGCAGCGATTCTGAGACTAGTTCTTGTGTAGTTGCACTCGATTTTTTCCATTCTACTTCATTAAACATCTCCATATGATATCCAATTACTTGTAGGGAAATGCAAGAGACCTCGGTTATAATGATGCACTAGGTCCATAGTTGGGACTTTGTGTATGTTCTCGAAATGCATTTGTCGAGTGCTCATTAAGAAAGTTTCTATACAAGTATCTGAACGAACTCCTTAAGAAAAGTTCTCCAAAAGTTCCCTATGATAGAATCCTTTGAAGCGTCTGGTCGTCACAAATGTTTTGACTACTTGTGGAGCCAAAACGGAATCCGTGTGAGTCAGATATCCATGTTTGATTAATCATGCAAAACTGATTCTCGCATTTACGATTCTGTACTAGTTCTTGTGTAGTTGCACTCAATTTTTTCCATTCTACTTCATTAAACATCTCCATATGATATCCAATTACTTGTAGGGAAATGCAAGAGACCTCGGTTATGATGATGCACTAGGTCCATAGCTGGGACTTTGTGTATGTTCTCGAAATGTGTTTGTCGAGTGCTCATTAAAAAAGTTTCTATACAAGTTTCTGAACGAATTTCTTAAGAAAACTTCTCCAAAAGTTTCCTATGAAAGAATCCTTTGAAGCATATGGTCGTCAAAAACTTTTTCACTACCAATGGAGCCAAAACAGACTTCGTATGAGTCAGATATCCATGTTTCTGTTAACACTGCGCAAAACTGATTCCGAAGGACAGTTACAGACTATATCTTGTGTAGGTGCACTCAATTGTTTTCATTCTACTTCACTAAACATCTCCATATGAGATCCAATTACTTGTAGGGAAATGTAAGAGACCTCGGTTATGATGATGCACTAGGTCCACAGCTGGGACTTTGTGTATGTTCTCGAAATGCGTTTGTCGAGTGCTCATTAAGAAAGTTTCTATACAAGTTTCTGAATAGACTCCTTAAGAAACGTTCTCCAAAAGTTCCCTATGAAAGAATCCTTTGAAGCATCTGGTCGTCACAAACGTTTTGACTACTTGTGGAGCCAAAACGGACTCCGTATGAGTCAGATATCCATGTTTCAGTAAACACTGCGCAAAACTAATTCCGACTAGTTCTTGTGTAGTTGCACTCGATTTATTCCATTCTACTTCACTAAGCATCTCCCTATGAGATCCAATTGCTTGTAGGGAAATACAAGAGACCTCCGTTATGATGATGCAGTAGGTCCATAGCTGGGACTTTGTGTATGTTCTCGAAATGCGTTTATCCAGTGGTCATTAAGAAAGTTTCCATACAACTTTCTGAATGAACTCCTTAAGAAAAGTTCTCCAAAAGTTCTGTGACGCCCCCGATTTAATCGTACACTAATCATGCACACAAATGTGTACGATCAAGATCAGGGACTCACGGGAAGATATCACAACACAACTCTACAAATAAAATAAGTCATACAAGCATCATAATACAAGCCAGGGGCCTCGAGGGCTCGAATACAAGTGCTCGATCATAGACGAAGTCAGCGGAAGCAACAATATCTGAGTACGACATAAGTTAAACAAGGTGCCATAAGATAGCTAGCACAAACGGGTACAGATCGAAGAGGAGCAGGCCTCTCGCCTGCAGGATCCTCCTAGCTACTCTGGTCGCGGTAGCGGGCTGCACGTAGTAGTAGGCACCTCCAGAGTAGTAGTCGTCATCGACGGTGGCGTCTGGCTCCTGGGCTCCATAGTCTGATTGCAGCAATCGAGTAGAAGTAGGGGAAAAGGGGGAACAAGGCAACCGTGAGTACTCATCCAAAGTACTCGCAAGCAAGGAGCTACACTACATATGCATGGATATATGTGTAAAGGGCCATATCATGGACCGAAGCTGCAGAATGCCGTAATAAGAGGGGATAGCTAGTCTTAACGAAGACTACGCACGGACACCGGTCTTGCAATGCATGAAGAGGACAACGGAAGTCCTCCAAGTAACATCATATAGCAATAACCCTACCCGGCAATCCCTGCTCATATCCTCGAGCGAGAGCGACCACCGTTGTATCCGCACTTGGAAGGGTGTGTTTTATCAAGTATCCGGTTCTAGTTGTCATAAGCTCAAGGTACAACTCCAAGTCGTCCTGTTATCAAGATCACGGCTATCCGAATAGATTAACTTCCTGCAGGGTGCACCATCTTACCCAAAGACGCTTGATCCCATTTGGCGGACACACTTTCTGGGTCATGCCCGCCGCGGAAGATCAACACGCCGCAGCCCCACCTAGGCACAATAGAGAGGCCAACACGCTGGTTCAAACCTAAGCGCCGCAGGGTGCAGGCCCATCGCCTCGAAAGCACACCTGCACGCTTGACGTCTGTGCCGAAGCAGACCTAGCCCATCAGCGTTCCAGTCCAATTCGGTAGCGCGCCGCTCGCCGACGACGTCTGAAGTGCTTGGTGATACCACGACGGGATACCCATAACTACTCCCGCGTAGATGGTTAGTGCATATAAGCTCGTAGCCAACTCACATCAAATACCAAGACCTCGTTAAGCGTGTTTAGTATCCGCGAACGCCGAACAGGGCCAGGCCCACCTCTCTCCTAAGCGGTCTCAACCTGCCCTGCCGCTCCGCCATAAAGTAACATCGGGGCCGCCGAGAACCCAGGCCCACCTCTACCGGGATGGAGCCACCCGTCCTTTCAGCCCCAACTCCGAGCAGTACCACGAGGTAATGTAATAGTGTAAAGTATATAGTATATACCCGTGATCACCTCCCGAGTGATCACGGCCCGATAGTATAACACGCAGACGGACAAGAATGTAGGGCCACAGATGAAAGTACTAGCATCCTATACTAAGCATATAGGATTGCGGTAAGGTAACAATGAAGTTACAAGGACAAGGCTATGCAGCAGATAGGAGTATCAAAACAGTAACATGCCATACTACTCTAATGCAAGCAAGTATAGAGAAGAGTAGGCGATATCCGTGATCAAGGGGGGGCTTGCCTGGTTGCACCGGGCAAGAGAGGGTCGTCGACTCCGTAAATCGATCACGGGGTACCGCAGCGGTCTCGGGTCTCTGAGGAAAAAGTAACGGAGGGGGACATAATAAATAATGAGCAATCAAAGCATAACATAACAAAAGCGGTGCTAGAGGTGATCTAACGTGGTATGAGGTGGTACCGGTTAAGAAACATCCGGAAAATATCCCGGGGTTTCGTGTTTTCAGCGAGGAGCCAGAGGGGAAAGTTGCGGGTTCGATAGGTTAGGGGTGTGTGGCGGATGAACGGACTGCGTATCCGGATTCGTCTCGTCGTTCTGAGCAACTTTCATGTACAAAGTTTCTTCATCAGAGCTACGGTTTATTTTCTATTAATTTTAAAAGATTTAAATCATTTTCAGGATTTATTTAATTATTTATCTCAACATTATCCGAATAGTAAAGATGGCGTCAAGATGACAACATGTCGACGCCAAGATCAACTACGCATTTGACCGAGTCAACTACGTGTGGGTCCCGCATGTCATACACCTTTTAGCTTAAGCGGGGTTTAGGTGATTGATTCTTCGCTAATTAAATTAACTAATTGATTAGATTAATTTAAACATGATTAATTATCTTAATTATTTTACTAATTAACTAATTAATGTTTTTATTAATTACATTTTCATTTCTTTTTAATTTTCGTGTTTTTGTTTTTTTTTAACAGGGGCATGGGGCCCCGGTGTCATAGACCCTAGTGGCCATAGCGGTTTTGGGCGCTGGTTGCGGGCAAAGCCCGAACAGGCCACGGGCACAGCGGGTGGGCGCCGGGTCCCGGCTGGGCACCCGAGCGGGGCAAGCCGGCCCGGCCATCTCCGGCGATGGCTGGAACGGAGGGTGGGCTCGGCAGAGGCGCCGCCACTGCGGGAACCGCAAGCGGGGCGAAACGAACAGGCGGTGGGCGCCGGTGGTATGATGGGCGCCGGCGAGGTTGGCTGGGCGCCACCGGCCGGAGCGGTCTGGCGGGGCTGGTGGTGACCGGGCGACACGAGAGAGAGGCGGCGGGGACGGCGGCGCTCACTTGCGAAAGCAGGGAAGAAGCGACGGGCGCGCGCGCCGGGCGTCAGCGAGGAGTCCGCGGTGCGATGGTCCGCGAGGTGGCTCCAGCGCCGCTGGCGATGCTAAAGCGCTGGCGGCGCCGCATCGTGGAAGCACGGCGCGCAGAAGGAGCGCGAGGAAGGGAGATCAGCGTCAGGGACGGGCGCTCGCGCCAGGAGCCCGCGATCCGGAGATGGTGGTCGATAACAAGCGACGGGCACCGTGAGGGTCGTCGAGAAGAGGGAGATGGGAGCGTGAGGTGGCGGGGGACGGAGCCGACGAGGGCGGTGACTTGTGCGTCGGGCGCGGCGACGTTGAGGTGGCGGCGGCGGCACCGGCGAGGTGACGCCGCGGAGGAGGACGGGCGCTTGGGCAAGCAGACGACGGGCGGCGTCTGGGAGGAGACGAGGGAGGACGGGAGGGGGCTGGCCGACGGGTGGGGGTCCGCGACGACGGGTCAAGCGCGGCGCCGACGCTGTCGTCGGGTAAGCGCCCCGATCCAGATCGGGGGGCGAGGGAATGAGGGGGTCGGGATTAGGGTTTCTCCCGGGATAAGGCTGGGTGGGTCGGCCGGGTGGGCGGTGGGCCGACTGGTAGCAGCTGGCTGGGCGGGTGGCCCGTGGGGGGGTGGGTGTTCTCTTTTCTTTGTATTTTGTTTTCTTAATTTTTCTTTTACTGCTTTTACTTTTAGTTTCTCTTTTATTTTAGTTTTAGTAAATTACTAAAGTGGCACCTAAATAGATTTTACAAATTATGCCCTTTGCCACAATAGTTTAATACTTATAACAAATTAGTTTTGAAAATGTTTATTATTTTTAAAGCACTTAAATAATTGTATTTACTCTTGTTTTATTCATTTTAGAGTATTTAAACATTTTATAAAAGTGTGGTTTCACCACCATAATTACCTATGCATTATCTGCTCTCCTCCGAACATTTTAGTTTTAATATTTGAAAACTTTTATTGTTTGCTTGATTTTGAATTTGAATTTAACAGGTTTTGAACTAGCGAGTTTATCCACGATGAATCGAGGTGACGTGGCATCATTAGCGGGATTCTCAGAAGCGTAATTACCCAAGGCCACAATTCTCCTCCACTACAAGAAATCTCGTCCCGAGATTTAAGAGGGGTGTAAGGGGGAAGTTTGGTAACGAATCTAGCGGTTCTTCTCATCCGGGCTTGCTCTTCTCAAAGAGGCCGGTCCAATACATTGATGTCTTCATGTCGCTGCTTTAGGTCATCAAGATGAAGTCGGCGTCCTTTCTTCCGGAACTCCATCGTACTTACGAAAGAATAAAGGGTGGGCATACAGGGAGAACGGACCTCTGCAAGGTTAGCTATCTGGTCGATAAGATCGGGGAAGGTGGCGGAAAGTAACTCTCGAATTGAAACTTAACGAATTATCGAGAGCAAAGTAAGAAAGTACCACGAGAAGTTCCAAGCGGGTAGGCAATCGTTCGATGCTCGTTATAAGGCTGAAGGGGTTGAGCAACGGGAATAAGCATTGCGTCTGATACCAGAATAGATCACTAGGAAGGTGGCTCGTGATCTTTCATACGAAGCCAAGCGTGAGGAATAACCTCGGCAACAGGGGTGTACAGGAGAGTTAGGTTTCGATCCTGTGAAACTGTGGGTTATGGGCCCACCATGTGGTTAAAAGTAGAAGGTTGGTGACATCTTGCACGATCATGTAAGCAAGGCATGTCAGAGGAGAGTCTGAGGGTCATGTCGGCAACAACATAGGTACCAAGGGCGAGGGACGAAGAGAACCATTTTCTGCTTTCGTTGAACGAGGCGGACCAATAGGCAAGGTTCTCGTCCATCGGTGGTCACCGAATGTCATCAACAATAGTAATAGGGTCTTACTTACAGAGTGGTACAACGAGGTGCTTACCTAAGCGTGGGATTATCACTTGCTAGATTATATATATCCCAAGAAGGGTCAAACAGACCCATGGAAAGGAAAATGTGATCATTAGGTTAAGCAGAACAATGGAAAGGAAAATGTGTTTAAACACATATTTCAGGGTATATCCTTCCCAAGGATAAGCGAGCATGATATCCATTACAGGATATAATGTAGAAAACCCTTTAGGTAAGGGAGAGAAATTTCATGACATTACCCATACAACCTTGTTCGGATAATTGAGCAAGAACATTTAGCATTGGGCTTCGAATGTTCTTGTTGAAAATCGAGTATCACAGACATGCTTCGAGATAGCATTGACATGGCCTTTAGGTGAAGATCAGACTTTGGAATCACGAAGGATCCATCCGAATAACTTGTAGAATCGAATTACAATTCCTCATGGATGAAAGGATAACCCTGCTGAAAAGGAATCTATAATGATAGGTCCTCCGGCCGGAAGTGCTAGGCATGACATCATGCTACCGGGTCATCAAAGGAACAACATCATAACTCTTGAAAGTTGTCCCAACCATCATATCGACCGAGATTCAGATCCGATTGGTGTCGGGATACCTCGGACTTAGGATACCGAGAAGAAAGGGTGCAACGCAAATTGACGAGATGACATTGTAAGATTCTCGGGAAATGAACTATGAAGTGATTTCCGTTAACAAGAGTCCATCATTAACCCAAGGAGAGGACAAAGAGGTGTCTGGTGAACTCAACGACAATTCACCGAGATTCCCAAAAGATGGACTTCCACAATTAAGTGAACAAGGAGATAACATTTGTCAGATCAAATGATATAAGGAAGTATGCTCGAGGAAAACATACACAAGTAAACATTGGTTGAAAGGTGCGCCCGATGGGTTGGGTTGCACGACCAATGCCAGAATGGTGATTCAGAGAAGTATTTCTATGTCAAGAATTCTCAAGAGGTGGAACAAATCTTAGAACATTCTTGACATAAAGGATGGTAATACTCCAAGGTAAAGAAGAACGATTGCTGGGTAGCAAGGAACTCAAGGTATAACACCAAACATGAACAAGCTTGTGTTGGTGGGGAGGCAATAAAGTGGTCGATGATAATACTAATCATCGAGGGCAAGGATGGTATTCCTCATCATGAATTCAATTGATATCCTGGATGAGCTCAGAATGTTAACGTTCACGACAATGATATAGCCAAACAGGCTAGGAACGGCGTGATCGGGTACAAACTCGTACTTATAGAAGCTTACTGAAGAGTTGTTGAACCGTAGAGCGGACTCGGTTCCGTTATCGGTGTCTTTGAGTGTTCAATAACTCAGAGCCCGCGAAAAATTGGAATCAGTGGGAAGGTAGCACTTGATGAAGAACTCATAAAAAGTTATGTAGTTCCATGATAATCTCGAGATACCAGGGGGTTAATACTCGACACAAGATCAAAGTAAAGGTTGGACTGGCGTATTGATCCATAGAAGACAATTGTTTTAACTTGTCCGAGAAATGAGATCAAAGAAGAACAATCATGGTCGGAACCACGATTGCAAAAGGCCAGATCCTAGATATAAGATGAACTTATTCCGAAGGAATAATTCATTTAAGAGAAGCTTTAATGATAAGACATACATCGTGTCCATGGGTATGAACACAAGTTCAAGGTCGACTCCCACTTCTTCAATGTATAACCTTCCATTCACCTCTCACTTTTGAAGAAGTCGTAGTGTTGAAAATTTTACCTGGTGAAATACCAGATGAGTATGACTCGTGAAAACTTCCGAGTTCACACATATAAAGGAAGGCATAGGTTCAACCCGTCGGTATCATGGAAACATATACCACAAGCTTGATAGTAAATGCCACCAGCTCGAAAAGCGAGCATGGTTGACAAAAGGAAAGGATACAATTTACCAAAGGCATTATGTATCGGAGGAGGAACTCACAAAGTGATTAATTATGAACTGTCGGATAATAACCCAACAGTGGATATGGCGATCCATGATGGGGCTGATATGAGTATCGATACCCAATCAGAGGAAGAAAGATTGCAAATGCATCGGTTTATAGAACAGCTGAATAGTTCAACGCTTAGTTAGTAGGTAATTATGATTTTCAAATCAAGGGATCAGGAGCAAATGCTCTGATCAATAATGGATAAGCTGAATTGAATTAGGGATACAATCAATCGACAATTGGACTGGTCGAGAACCAATTCTGTTAAAAGAATGGCTGCTCAGCGGAAAGGTAATTTATAAGGATCAATGATGATTTGCAGATTCGCAAAACATATTGAGTCAATAGACCCAAAACGATAATGACAAGGAATGTCAATAAGACTACGAGACTTATGGGATTAACCATAATGTGAGCATGCAAGAATTTCAAGAGCCAAAGGCTCCAGAGGATTTTCGGAAGATCGAATAGTATTTTGAAGACTTTTGTGTAACTCATGAACAACTGGGAATGAGCGGATGCTCGACAAGTGCGAGGATTTATCTGAAGGGGTATTCATGTGGCAAGGAACTGCTAGGCAGTAGGCACAAGGTATTCTCGGAACAATAAAGAAAACTTCGGGGTATCTTGTAATAACAAGATCAATGGGGGATGATCGTATGAATGGCAAGTGTAAGTAGTTTTCCATAAGGATTTATCGGTGGTCGGGAATAGCAAACGCGATGAACACAAGTTCTCGGGTTAACAGCGGAGAGTACCTTCAAGGTCTTCTGGTGCAGCAGACGATCATCAGTAATAAGGGGCCCTCCGGGTGGAAGTGATAACGAGATCCTAATGTTAGATTTGGTAAACTTCATTTAACCCGAATAGAGGAGAGATCAGAGGCCCAGAGTAAAGGTCGAGGAGTAAAAGATCCTACTACCACCCAATGGCGACGTGTGCCCGTAAGACACACAGCCATGTTAGTAAAAGTTTTGCAATGTCTAGACTCGACTTCGGCCAAGGAGTGTGGAAGGGGGATTCCTACAGGCAGTCGGCTCTGATACCAACTTGTGACGCCCCCGATTTAATCGTACACTAATCATGCACACAAATGTGTACCATCAAGATCAGGGACTCCCGGGAAGATATCACAACACAACTCTACAAATAAAATAAGTCATAGAAGCATCATAATACAAGCCAGGGGCCTCGAGGGCTCGAAAAGAAGTGCTCGATCATAGACGAGTCAGCGGAAGCAACAATATCTGAGTACAGACATAAGTTAAACAAGGTGCCATAAGATAGCTAGCACAAAGCTGGGTACAGATCGAAGAGGAGCAGGCCTCCGCCTGGGATCCTCCTAGCTACTCCCGGTCGCCGTCGGCCGGGCTGCACGTAGTAGTAGGCACCTCCGCAGTAGTAGTAAATCATCGACGGTGGCGTCGCTCACAGGCTCCATAGTCTGATTGCAGCAATCGAGTAGAAGTAGGGAAAAGGGGAACAAGGCAACCGTGAGTACTCATCCAAAGTACTGCAAGCAAGGAGCTACACTACATATGCATGGATATATGTGTAAAGGGCCATATCGATGGTGAAGCTGCAGAATGCCGAATAAGAGGGGATAGCTAGTCTTAACGAAGACTACGCTCGACACCGGTCTTGCAATGCATGAAGAGGACAACGAAGTCCTCCAAGTAACATCATATAGCAATAACCCTACCCGGCAATGCCTCGCTCATATCCACGAGCGAGAGCGACCACGGTTGTATCGGCACTTGGAAGGGTGTGTTTTATCAAGTATCCGGTTCTAGTTGTCATAAGCTCAAGGTACAACTCCAAGTCGTCCTGTTACGAAGATCACGGCTATCCGAATAGATTAACTTCCCTGCAGGGTGCACCATCTTACCAAAGACGCTTGATCCCATTTGGCGGACACACTTTCCGGGTCATGCCCGCCGCGGAAGATCAACACGTCGCAGCCCCACCTAGGCACAACAGAGAGGCCAACACGCGGTCTAAACCTAAGCGCGCAGGGTCTGGGCCCATCGCCTACGAAAGCACACTCGCACGCTATGTGACGCTGCCGAAGCAGACCTAGCCCATCAGCGTTCAGTCCAATCCGGCGACGCCGCTCCGTCGCCGACGTCTGAAGTGCTTGGTGACACCACGACGCCGGATACCCATAACTACTCCAGCGTAGATGGTTAGTGCGTATAAGCTCGTAGCCAACTCGGATAAAATACCAAGACCTCATTAAGCGTGTTAAGTATCCGCAGACGCCGAACAGGCCAGGCCCACCTCTCTCCTAGGCGGTCTCAACCTGCCCCGCCGCTCCGCCATAAAGTAACAATCGGGGCCGTCGGGAACCCGGGACCACCTCTACATGATGGAGCCACCCGTCCCTTCAGCCCCAACTCCAACAGTACCACGATGTAATGTAATAGTGTAAAGTATATAGTATATACCGTGATCACCTCCCGAGTGATCACGGCCCGATAGTATATACGCAGACGGACAAGAATGTAGGGCCACAGATGAAAGTACTAGCATCCTATACTAAGCATATAGGATTGCGGTAAGGTAACAAATGGTTACAAGGACAGGCTATGCAGCAAAGATAGGAGTATCTGAAAAGCAGTAATATGCCATACTACTCTAATGCAAGCGGTATAGAGAAGAGTAGGCGATATCCGTGATCAAGGGGGCTTGCCTGGTTGCCGGGCAAGAGAGAGGGGTCGTCGACTCGTTGTCGATCACAGGGGGGTACCGCAGCGGTCTCGGGTCAGGAAAAAGTAACGGAGGGGGGACATAATAAATAACAGAGCAATCAAAGCATAACATAACAAAAGCGGTGCTAGAGGTGATCTAACGTGGTATGAGGTGGTACCGGTTAAGGGGGGAAACATCCGGGAAAATATCCCCGGGGTTTCGTGTTTTCGGGCAGAGGAGCCGGAGGGGGAAAGTTGCGGGTTCGATAGGTTAGGGGTGTGTGGCGGACGAACGGACTGCATATCCGGATTCGTCTCGTCGTTCTGATCAACTTTCATGTACAAAGTTTCTTCATCGGAGCTACGGTTTATTTTCTATTAATTTTAAAAGATTTAAATCATTTTCAGGATTTATTTAATTATTTATCTCAACATTATCCAGAATAGTAAAAGATGACGTCAGCATGACAACATGCTGACGTCAGCAGTCAACTGCGCATTTGACTGAGTCAACTACGTGTGGGTCCCGCATGTCATACACCTTTTAGCTTAGCGTGGTTTAGCCGATTGATTCTTGCTAATTAAATTAACTAATTGATTAGATTAATTTAAACATGATTAATTATCTTAATTATTTTACTAATTAACTAATTAATGTTTTTATTAATTACATTTTCATTTCTTTTTAATTTTCGTGTTTTTGTTTTCTTTAACAGGGGCATGGGTCCCCGGTGTCATAGACCCTAGTGGCCATAGCGGTTTTGAGCGCTGGTTGCGGGCAAAGCCCGAACAGGCCACGGGCACAGCGGGTGGGCGCCGGGTCCCAGCTGGGCACCCGAGCGGGGCAAGCCGGCCCGGCCATCTCCGGCGATGGCTGGAACGGAGGGTGGGCTCGGCAGAGGCGCCGCCACTGCGGGAACCGCAATCGGGCAGCGAAACGATGGGCGGTGGAGGCGCCCGTGAGTATGATGGGGCGCCGGCGAGGTTTGGCCGGGCGCCACAGGCCGAGCGGTCTTGGCGGGGCTGGTGGTGACCGGGCGACAGGAGAGAGAGGGGCGAAGGGGACGGCGGCGCTCACTTGCAGCGAGGAAGGGGGCGACGGGCGCGTTGGCGTCGGGCGAGGGAGGAGTCCGCGTGCAATGGTCCGGCGAGGTGGCTCCGGGCGCCACGGCGATGCCAAGGCGCTGGCGTGCGCCTGCATCGTGGAAGCACGGCGGCGCAGAAGGAGCGCGAGGGGAAGGGAGATCGGGCGTCAGGGACGGGCGCCGCGCCAGGAGCTCGCGATCCGAGCTGCGGTGGTCGGTAACAGCGACGGGTATCTTGGCGAGGGTCGTCGAGGAAGAGGAGATGGGAGCGTGAGGTGGCGGGGACGGAGCCGACGAGGGCGGCGACTTTCAGCGTCGGGCGCGGGCGACGTTGAGGTGGTGGGGCGGCACCGCGCAGGTGACGCCTGGAGGAGGACGGGCGCAAGCGGGCAGGCGACGGGCAAGGTCTGGGAGGAGACGAGGGAGGACGGGGAGGGGGGGCTGGGCGGCGGGTGGGGGGTCCGCGACGACGGGTCAACGCGGGGCGGCCGACGCTGGTCGTCGGGTAAGCGCCCGATCTAGATCGGGAGGGGGCGAGGGAATGAGGGGGTCGGGATTAGGTTTCCCCCTCCCGGGATAAGGCTGGGTGGGTCGGTGGGTGGGCGTGGGCCGCCTGGGTAAGCACTGGCTGGGCGGGTGGCCCGAGTGGAGGGTGTTCTCTTTTCTTTGTATTTTGTTTTTCTTAATTTTTCTTTTACCGTTTTACTTTTAGTTTCTCTTTTATTTTAGTTTTAGTAAATTACTAAAGTGGCACCTAAATAGATTTTACAAATTATGCCACCGCCACAATAGTTTAATACTTATAACAAATTAGTTTTGAAAATGTTTATTATTTTTAAAGCACTTAAATAATTGTATTTGCTCTCTGTTTTATTCATTTTAGAGTATTTAAACATTTTATAAAAGTGTGGTTTCACCACCATAATTACCTATGCATTATCTGCTCCTCCTAACATTTTAGTTTTAATATTTGAAAACTTTTATTGTTTGCTTGATTTTGAATTTGAATTGAACAGGTTTGAACTAGCGAGTTTATCCTTTATGTAACCGAGGTGACGTGGCATCATTTTGGGATTATCAGAAGCGTAATTACCCGGGCGTCACAAGTTCCCTATGAAAGAATCCTTTGAAGCATCTGGTTGTCACAAACGTTTGGAGCCAAAATGGACACCGTATGAGTCAGATATCCATGTTTCAGTTAACACTGCGCAAAACTGACTCCGAACGACAGTTACAGACTAGTTCTTGTGTAGCTGCACTCGTTTTTTTCCAGTCTAGTTCAAAAAACATCTCCATAAGAGATCCAATTACTTGTAGGGAAATACAAGAGACATCAGTTATGATGATGCACTAGGTCCATAGCTGGGACTTTGTGTATGTTCTCAAAATGTGTTTGTCGAGTGCTCATTAAGAAAGTTTCTATACAAGTTTCTGAACGAACTCCTTAAGAAAAGTTCTCCAAAAGTTCCCTATGAAAGAATACTTTGAAGCATCTGGTTGTCACAAACGTTTTCTCTACTTGTGGATCCAAAAGGGACTCCGTATGAGTCAGATATCCATGTTTCTATTAACACTGTGCAAAACTGACTCCGAACGACAGTTACATACTAGTTCTTGTGTAGTTGTACTCGAGTTTTTCCATTCTACTTCAATAAACATCTCCATATGAGATCCAATTACTTGTAGGGAAATGCAAGAGACCTCGCTTATGATGATGCACTAGGTCCATAGCTGGGACTTTGTGTATGTTCTCGAAATGCGTTTGTCGAGTGCTCATTAAGAAAGTTTCTATACAAGTTTCTGAATCAACTCCTTAAGAAAAGTTCTCAAATAGTTCCCTATGAAAGAATCCTTTGAAGCATATGGTCGTCACAAACGTTTTGACTACTTTTGGAGCCAAAACCTACTCCGTATGAGTCATATATGCATGTTTGAGTTAACACTGCGCAAACTGATTCTGAACGACAGTTACAGACTAGTTCTTGTGTAGTTGCACTCGATTTTTTTCCATTCTACTTCACTAAACGTCTCCATATGAGATCCAATTACTTGTAGGGAAATGCAAGAGACCCCGCTTATGATGATGCATTAGGTCCATTGCTGGGACTTTGTGTATGTTTTCGAAATGCGTTTGTCGAGTGCTCATTAAGAAAGTTTCTATACAAGTTTCTGAACGAACTCCTTAAGAAAAGTTCTCCAAAATTTCCCTATGAAAGAATCCTTTGAAGCATCTGGTAGTCACAAACATTGTGACTACTTGTTGAGCCAAAATGGACTCCGTATGAGTCAGAAATCCATGTTTCAGTTAACACTGCACAAAACCGATTTCGAATAACAGTTACAAACTAGTTCTTGTGTAGTTGTACTCGACTTTTTCCATTCTACTTCACTAAACATCTCCATATGAGATCCAATTACTTGTAGGGAAATGTAAGAGACCTCCCTTATGATGATGCACTAGGTCCATAGCTGGGACTTTGTGTATGTTCTCGAAATGCGTTTGTCGAGTGCTCATTAAGAAAGTTTCTATACAAGTTTCTGAATGAACTCCTTAAGAAAAGTTCTCCGAAAGTTCCCTATCAAAGAATCATTTGAAGCATCTGGTTGTCAAAAACGTTTTTACTACTTGTGGAGCCAAAACGTACTCCGTATGAGTCAAATATCCTTGTTTCAGTTAACACTGCGCAAAACCGATTCCGAACGACAGTTACAGTCTAGTTCTTGTGTAGTTGCACTTGATTTTTTCCATTCTACATCACTAAACATCTCCATATGAGATCCAATTACTTGTAGGGAAATGCAAGAGACCTCGCTTATGATGATGCACTAGGTCCATAGCTGGGACTTTGTGTATGTTCTCGAAATGCGTTTGTCGAGTGCTCATTAAGAAAGTTGCTATACAAGTTTCTGAACGAACTACTTAAAAAAAGATCTCCAAAAGTTTCCTATGAAAGAATCCTTTGAAGCATCTGGTCATCACAAACTTTTTGACTACTTGTGGAGCCAAAATGGACTCCGTATGAGTCAGATATCCATGTTTCAGTTTACACTGCGCAAAACTGATTCCGAACGATAGTTGCAAACTAGTTCTTGTGTAGCTGCACTCAATATTTTCCATTCTACTTCACTAAACATCTCCATATGAGATCCAATTACTTGTAGGGAAATGCAAGAAACCTCGGTTATGATGATGCACTAGGTCCATAGCAGGGACTTTTTGTATGTAATCGAAAGGCGTTTGTCGAGTGCTCATTAAGAAAGTTTCTATACAAGTTTCTGAACGAACTCCTTTAGAAAAGTTCTGCAAAAGTTCCCTATGAAAGAATCCTTTGGAGCATCTGGTCGACTCAAACCTTTTGACTACTTGTGGAGCCAAAAGGGACTCCGTATGAGTCAGATATGTATGTTTCAGTAAAAAAACTGCGCAAAACTGATTTCGAACGATAGTTACAGACTAGTTCTTGTGTAGTTGCACTCGATTTTTTCCATTCTACTTAATTAAACATCTCCATATGAGATCCAATTACTTGTAGGGAAATGTAAGCGACCTCGGTTATGATGGTGCACTAGGTCCATAGCTGGGACTTTGTGTATGTTCTAGAAATGCGTTTGTCGAGTGCTCATTAAGAAAGTTTCAATACAAGTTTATGAATGAACTGCTTAAGAAAACTTCTCCAACAGTTCCCTATGAAAGAATCCTTTGAAGCATATGGTCGTCACAAACGTTTTCACTACCAATGGAGCCAAAACGGACTCCGTATGAGTCAGATATCCAAGTTTCTGTTAACACTGCGCAAAACTGATTCCGAACGACAGTTACAAACTAGTTCTTGTGTAGGTGCACTCGATTTTTTTCATTGTACTTCACTGCAAATCTCCATATGAGATCCAACTACTAGTAGGGAAATGCAAGAGACCTCGGTTATGATGATGCACTAGGTCCATAGCTGGGACTTTGTGTGTGTTCTCGATATGCGTTTGTTGAGTGCTCATTAAGAAAGTTTCTATACAAGTTCCTGAATGAACTCCTTAAGAAAAGTTCTCCAAAAGTTCCCTATGAAAGAATTCTTTGAAGCATCTGGTCGTCACAAAAGTTTTGACTACTTGTGGAGCCAAAGTGGACTCCGTATGAGTCGGATATCCATGTCTCAGTTAGCACTGCGCAAAACTGATTCCGAACAACAGTTACAGACTAGTTTTTGTGGAGTTGCACTCGATTTTTTCCATTCTAGTTCACTAAACATCTCCATATCAGATGCAATTACTTGTACGGAAATGCAAGAGACCTGCGTTATGATGATGCACTAGGTCCATAGCTGGGACTTTGTGTGTGTTCTCGAAATGCGTTTGTCGAGTGCTCATTAAGAAAGTTTCTATACAACTTTCTGAACGAACTCCTTAAGAAAAGTTCTCCAAAAGTTCTCTATGAAAGAATCCTTTGAAGCATCTGGTAGTCACAAACGGTTTGACTATTTGTGGAGCCAAAACGGACTCTGTATGAGTCATATATCTATGTTTCAGTTAACACTGCGCAAACCTGATTCCGAACGACAGTTAGAGACTAGTTCTTGTGTAGCTGCACTTGATTTTTTCCATTCTACTTCACTAAACATCTCCATATGAGACTCAATTACTTGTAGGGAAATTTAAGAGACTTCGATTATGATGATGCACTAGGTCCATAGCTGGGACTTTGTGTGTGTTCTCGTAATGCGTTTGTCGAGTGCTCATTAAGAAAGTTTCTATACAAGTTTTTGAACGAACTCCTTAAGAAAAGTTCTCCAAAAGTTCCCTATGAAAGAATCCTTTGAAGCATCTGGTCGTCACAAATGTTTTCACTACTTGTGGAGCCAAAACAAACTCCGTTTGAGTCAGATATCCATGTTTCTGTTAACATTGCCCAAAACTGACTCCGAACGACTGTTAGAGACTAGTTCTTGTGTAGTTGCACTAGATTTTTTCCATTCTATTTCAATAAACATCTCCATATGAGATCGAATTATTTGTAGGGAAATGCAAGAGACCTCGGTTATGATGATGCACTAGGTCCATAGCTGGGACTTTGTGTATGTTCTCGAAATGCGTTTGTCGAGTGCTCATTAAGAAAGTTTCTATACAAGTTTCTAAACGAACTCCTTAATAAAAGTTCTCCAACAGTTCCTACGAAAGAATCCTTTGAAGCATCTGGTCGTCACAAACGTTTTGACTACTTGTGGAGCCAAAACGGACTCCGTATGAGTCAGATATCCATGTTTTAGTTAACACTCAAGAAAACCGATTCGAACAGCGATTCTGAGACTAGGTCTTGTGTAGCTGCACTCGATTTTTTCAATTCTACTTCACTAAACATATCCATATGAGATTCCATTACTTGTAGGGAAATTCAAGAGACCTCGGTTATGATGATGCACTAGGTCCATAGCTGGGACTTTGTGTAAGTTCTCGAAATGCGTTTGTCGAGTTCTCATTAAGAAGTTTCTATACAAGTTTCTGAACGAACTCCTTAAGAAAAGTTCTCCAAAATTTCCCTATGAAAGAATCCTTTGAAGCATCTGGTCGTCACAAACGTTTTGACTACTTGTGGAGCCAAAACGGACTCCGTATGAGTTAGATATCCATGTTTCAGATTAACTTTCAAGCAAAATTGATTCGAACGGCGATTCTGAGACTTGTTCTTGTGTAGCTGCACTCGATTTTTCCATTCTACTTCACTAAACATCTCCATATGAGATCCAATTACTTGTAGGGGAATGCAAGAGACCTCGGTTATTATGAAGCACTAGGTCCATAGCTGGGACTTTGTGTATGTTCTCGAAATGCGTTTCTCGAGTGCTCATTAAGAAAGTTTCTATACAAGTTTCTGAATGAACTCCTGAAGAAAAAATCTCCAAAAGTTCCCTATGAAAGAATCCTTCGAAGCATCTAGTCGTCACAAACGTTTTGAATTCTTGTGGAGCAAAAATGGACTCCATATGAGTCAGATATCCATGTTTCTGTTAACACTGCGCAAAACTGACTCCGAATGACAGTTACAGACTAGTTCTTGTGTAGTTGCACTCGATTTTTCCCATTCTACTTCACTAAACATCTCCATATGACATCCAATAACTTGTAGGACAATGCAAGAGACCTAGGTTATGATGATGCACTAGGTCCATAGCTTGGACTTTGTGTATGTTCTCGAAATGTGTTTGTCGAGTGCTCATTAAGAAAGTTTCTGTACAAGTTTCTGAACGAACTCCTTAAGAAAAGTTCTCCAAAAGTTCCCTATGAAAGAATCCTTTGAAGCATCTGGTCATCACAAACATATTGACTACTTGTGGAGCCAAAACAGACTCCGTATGAGTCATATATCCATGTTTCAGTTAACACTGCGCAAAACTGATTCCGAACAAAAGTTACAGACTAGTTCTTGTGTAGCTGCACTCAATTTTTTCCATTCTACTTCACTAAACATCTTCTTATGAGATCCAATTACTTGTAGGGAAATGCAAGAGACCTCGATTATGATGATGCACTAGGTCCATAGCTAGGACTTTGTGTATGTTCTCGAAATGCTTTTGTCGCGTGCTCATTATGAAAGTTTCTATACAAGTTTCTGAACGAACTCCTTAAGAAAAGTTCTCCAAAAGTTTCCTATGAAAGAATCCTTTGAATCATCTGGTCGTCACAAACATTTTGACTACAATTAGAGGCAAAAAGGACTCCGTAGGAGTCAGATATCCATGTTTCGTTAACATTTGCTTAAAACCCGACACGAACAGCGCCATGAGACTAGTTCTTGTGTAGTTGCACTCAATTTTTTCAATTCTAATTCACTAAACATCTCCATATGAGATCCAATTACTTGTAGGTAAATGCAAGAGACCTCGGTTATGATGATGCACTAGGTCCATAGCTGGGACTTTGTGTAAGTTCTCGAAATGCGTTTGTTGAGTTCTCATTAAGAAAGTTTCTATACAAGTTTCTGAATGAACTCCTTAAGAAACGTTCTCCAAAAGTTCCCTATGAAAGAATCCTTTGAAGCATATGGTCATCACAAATGTTTTGACTACTTGTGGAGCCAAAACGGACTCCGTATGAGTCAGATATCCATGTTTCAGTTAACACTGCGCAAAACAGATTCCGAACGACAGTTACAGACTAGGTCTTGTGTAGATGCACTCGATTTTTTTCCATTCTAATTCACTAAACATGTCCATATGAGATTCAATTACTTGTAGGGAAATGCAAGAGACCTCGGTTATGATGATGCACTAGGTCGATAGCTGGGACTTTGTGTAAGTTCTCGAAATGCGTTTGTTGAGTTCTCATTAAGAAAGTTCCTATACAAGTTTCTGATTGAACTCCTTAAGAAACGTTCTCCAAAAGTTCCCTATGAAAGAATCCTTTGAAGCATCTGGTCATCACAAATGTTTTGACTACTTGTGGAGCCAAACGGACTCCGTATGAGTCGATATCCATGTTTGATTAACCTTTGCAAAACCTGATTCGAACGACGATTCTGAGACTAGTTCTTGTGTAGCTGCACTCGATTTTTTTCCATTCTAATTCACTAAACATGTCCATATGAGATTCAATTACTTGTAGGGAAATGCAAGAGACCTCAATTATGATGATGCACTAGGTCCATAGCTGGGACTTTGTGTATGTTCTCAAAATGCGTTTGTCGAGTGCTCATTAAGAAAGTTTCTATACAAGTTTCTGAACGAACTCCTTAAGAAAAGTTCTCCAAAAGTTCCCTATGAAAGAATCATTTGAAGTATCTGGTTGTCACAAACGTTTTCACTACTTGTGGAGCCAAAATGGACTCCGTATGAGTCAGATATCCATGTTTCTGTTAACACTGCGCAAAATTGATTCCGAACGACACTTACAGACTAGGTCTTGTGTAGGTGCACTCGATTTTTTCCATTCTACTTCACTAAACATCTCCATATGAAATCCAATTACTTGTAGGGAAATTCAAGAGACCTCTGTTATGATGATGAACTAGGTCCATAGCTGGGACTTTGTGTATGTTCTCGAAATGCGTTTGTCGAGTGCTCATTAAGAAAGTTTCTATGCAAGTTTCTGAACGAACTGCTTAAGAAAAGTTCTCCAAAAGTTCCCTATGAAAGAATCCTTTGAAGCATCTGGTCGTCACAACGTTTTGACTACTTGTGGAGCCAAAACGGACTCCTTATGAGTAATATATCCATGTTTCAGTTAACACTGCGCAAAACTGATTCCGAACGATAGTTACAGACTAGTTCTTGTGTAGCTGCACTCAAATTTTTCCCATTCTACTTCAATAAACATCTCCATATGAGATCAAATTAATTATAGGGAAATTCAAGAGACCTCGTTTAGGATGATGCACTAGGTCCATAGCTGGGACTTTGTGTATGTTCTCGAAATGCGTTTGTCGAGTCACTACAAAAAAAATACACTTCCGTGATGATACATGTTTGTCATAGTAGGTCGCGTTTTTTGTCATGCATGTAGATCCATGAAAAATTTATGATAGAATCAAGATAGTCATACCTGTGCTGTCGTAGAAGTGTTCCATGACATTACCAAAATTATCATCACGGAAGTGTCCACTTCCATGACGATAAATCGCGCGTCACAGAAGTGCTTTCGTCAAGGGTGACCGACACGTTGCATCCACCGTAACGGAACGCCGTTAAGCTATCGGGTCGGATTTTGGATCCGATAACCCATTAACAGCCACGACCAATGCCGATTTTCCACGTGTAAAATTCTCATTGGCTGACGGATCCACGTGTCAGCTTCGCGTTGGCACATGTGTCACTCATCCAACCGTCGAGATGGGCCTAAGATATGTTGACACGTGGACCGGCCCAAAAGTGGCCCACAAAGTTTAAATGGGCCGGCCCAACCGAAGGCCCATAAGATTTAGCGGACCATAATGGGCCGGCCCAGCTAAAGGCCCACAAAATTTAGCGGACCATAATGGGCCGGCCCAACTAAAGGCCCACAAGATTTTGCGGACTACAATGGGCCGGCCCAGCTAAAGGCCCACAAGATTCTGCAGACCATAATGGGCCGACCCAGCTAAAGGCCCAACATTCTTCGTCAAATCGGCCCCACAACGGCCTGGTCTAAACTTGTCATCAATGCGCCCATGGTCACTTCGCCCGTTAACCGTCCGCTAAGTAATTGGGTCAATTACGCCCGTGTATTTCGGCCTGTTAAAGGTCCGGCTTCATTTGGGCCCATTTAAAGTTATCAAAACTTTCGGCCCATAAACGACCGTGAAGGATTTGGGTCATTGTGACGCCCTCGATTCAATCGTACACTAATCATGCACGCAAATGTGTACGATCAAGGTCAAGGACTCACGGGAAGATATCACAACACAACTCTACAAATAAAATAATTCATACAAGCATCATAATACAAGCCAGGGGCCTCGAGGGCTCGAATACAAGTGCTCGATCATAGACGAGTCAGCCGGAAGCAACAATATCTGAGTACGGACATAAGTTAAACAAGGTGCCATAAGATGGCTAGCACAAACCGGGATACAGATCGAAGAGGAGCAGGCCTCTCGCTGGGATCCTCCTAGGTCACTCCGGTCGCGTCGTCGGTGGGCTGCACGTAGTAGTAGGCACCTCCGGAGTAGTAGTTGTCGAGGCGGTGGCGTCGCCCCGGCTCCATCGTGCAGTTGCAGCAATCGGGTAGAGATAGGGAAAAAGGGGAACAAGGCAACCGTGAGTACTCATCCAAAGTACTGCAAGCAAGGAGCTACACTACATATGCATGGATATATGTGTAAAGGGCCATATCGTGGGGTGAAGCTGCAGAATGCCGTAATAAGAGGGGATAGCTAGTCTTAACGAAGACTACGGCTCGACACTGTCTTGCAGCAGTAGGGGGACAATCTGAAGTCCTCCAAGTAACATCACATAGCAATAATCCTACCCGCAATCCCTGCTCATATCCCCGAGCGAGAGCGACCACGGTTGTATCCGCACTTGGAAGGGTGTGTTTTATCAAGTATCCGGTTCTAGTTGTCATAAGCTCAAGGTACAACTCCAAGTCGCCCCTGTTATCAAGATCACGGCTATCCGAATAGATTAACTTCCTGCAGAGGTGCACCATCTTACCAAAGACGCTTGATCCCATTTGGCGGACACACTTTCTGGGTCATGCCCGCCGCGGAAGATCAACACGCCGCAGCCCCACCTAGGCACAACAGAGAGGCCAGCACGCCGGTCTAAACTTAAGCCGCAGGGTGCAGGCCCATCGCCTCGAGCACACCTGACGCTATGAGGGCGGCCGGAAGCGACCTAGCCCATCAGCGTTCCAGTCCAATCCGGTAGCGCCGCTCCGTCGCCGACGTCTGAAGTGCTTGGTGATACCACGACGCCGGATACCCATAACTACCCGCGTAGATGGTTAGTGCGTATAAGCTCAGAGCCAACTCAGATCAAATACCAAGACCTCGTTAAGCGTGTTAAGTAACCGCGAACGCCGAACAGAGGCCAGCCCACCTCTCTCCTAGGCGGTCTCAACCCGCCTGCCGCTCCGCCTCAAAGATCCACTCTGGTGCTCCATCACCGACCCGACTTTAGTCTCACATGTATCATGTATAAGTATATAGTATATACCGTGATCAACTCCCGAGTGATCACGGCCCAATAGTATAGCAAGGCGCACGGACAAGACAGTAGGGCCACAGATGATCGTACTAGCATCCTATACTAAGCATATAGGATTGCGTAAGGTAACAATGAAGTTACAAGGACAAGCTATGCAGCAAAGATAGGAGTATCAAAACAAGAATATGCTATACTACTCTAATGCAAGCAGTGTAGATAAGAGTAGGCGATATCGGGTGATCAAGGGGGGGCTTGCTGGTTGCTCTGGCAAGAGAGAGGGTCGTCAACACCGTAGTCGAACCGGCCACCGCAGCTGCGTCGGTCTCGTAGTCTACCGGAGAGAAGAGGGGAAGAAACAATGAATACAAAGTAAACAGATGCATATCGATGCATGACATGTCAAGAAGCGATGCTAGGCGTGCCCTAACGTGGTATGAGGAGGGTTGGTTAGGGGGAAAACATCCGGAAGTTTTCCGGTCCGGACGTCTGTCGATGATGAACCGGAGAGGAAAGTTTGCAGGTTCGATAGGTTAGAGGCGTGTGGTGGACGAGCGGATCTGCGATCCGGATTAAATCTCGTCGCTCGAGCAACTTTCATGTTGAAAATATTTTAATCCGGATTACGGATTAAAAGATATGATTTTAAAAGATTTTATTAATTTCGGAATTTAATTAATTATTTAATTAATTTGAAAATGCATTTATGACATCAACATGATGTCATCTCGACATCAAGATCAACAGGGTTGATCGAGTCAACCTCGATGTGGGTCCCGCATGTCATTCTCTAATATCTAATTAACCTAATCAGAGTTAATTAACATTAGTTTATTAGGTTAATTAGTGATTAGGTTAATTAATCGAATTAATTAGATTAATTAATTACTTAATTCATTAATTAATTAATTAATTAGTTTTATTTAATTTTTATTCCTGTTTTAATAAAAAACGTTCGTGTGGGGGGTGGGCCCCATGTCATTTGCCCCAAGGGGTCAATCAGGCGTCTTGAAGTCTTGTGGGGTGGCGGGCGGCCGGAGGCCGCAGCCCACGGCGAGAGGTGGCTTGGCGCCATGGGCGCCGGGCGAGGCGAACGGCGGTGGTGGGCCAGGGTGGCAAAGTGGTCGGGGCGGAGTAGGCGAACGCCGTCTTGGGGCATGATGGGGTTCGGGCTGACAGACGGGGTGAAGAACGTCGGAGGGGCCGGGGATTCGGTGGCGGGTGCGAGGCGCCGTTAGGGGCGCCGGAGACGTCGTCGACGGGGAAGAAGAGGGGGAGAGGCCAAGGCGGGGCGGGGGGGTCGGGGCGAGTGAGACTCGGTCGACGGCGCCGCTCGGGAGAGAGAGAGAGAGAGCAAACGGGGCGGCGTGACCATGGAGGGTCGGGGCTGGCGACGGGCGCCGGGCGATGGCGCTGTTCGGGAGGGGAGAGAGGGGAACGACGGGGGGGGAGGCGAGCTCAAAGGGGGGTCTGGGGTCTAGGGGAGCAGGCGTGGTGGAGGTCGATGGTGGCCGCGAGGAGGCGGGCGGGAGGCGCCAAGGCGTCGGGAGGGCGGGGCCGATCCATGGGGGAACCCAGCGTGGGGCGAGGGGAGGGGAGGAGGGCCCTGGCGGCGTGTGTAGAGGAGGAGGAGGAGGTCCGGCGGCGGTTGGGGGGTGGGGTCGCCGGAGACGAGGTGGGCGAGGGGCGACTCGGTCGGGGGTCTCCTCCGATCCAGATCGGGGAGGAGGGAGATATTTGGGGGGTGGGGAGTGAGGCTGTCGGTGGGGGTCGGGGTGGACCGAGGGGAAAAGGGAGTGAGGGTGGGGCGGTTGGGCCAATGGGCGGCTGGGCTGGGCAGAGGGGGGGGCTGGCCGGTTGGGCCAGGGGTTTCCTCCTCACATTTCTTTTTTCTCTTTATTTTCTTCTTTTCTGTTTTTAGTTTATTTAAAATGCCAAAGCATTTTACAAAAATTAGTGCACCCCACCATAATTAGGTTTGCTATTTTAGACAACCCCCGAACATTTTTAGTTTTGGTTTTGAAACTTTTTATCGTTTGCTCTTGTTTTGAAATTGTTTTAGGCCGGGTTCGAATCAATGTGAGGTTTGGCACAGTAACCGGGGTGTTTACTGTTCATTAATCATCCGGGTGTTACAAATCTCCTCCACTACAAGAAATCTCGTCCCGAGATTTAGGAGGTAGAAGGAAAGAGTGCGGGATATTCATCTCGTAGACGATCCTCGCGTTCCTAGGTGGCTTCGTCTTCAGAGTGATTCGACCACTGGACTTTGAGGAACTTGATCGCCTTCTGACGTGTGCGGCGTTCAGCTTGGTCGAGAATATGGACCGGATGCTCTTTATAGGAGAGGTCTGTTGCAATTCGAGCACTTCATGGTCCTTCGCCGGATTGGGTCCTTGAAGCAGCGTCGGAGTTGTGACACGTGGAACACATCGTGAACCCGAGAAAGGTTCGACGGAAGCTCCAGCTGACAAGCCACTTTTCCACGCCTTTCCGAATAGTGAAAGGGCCAATATAGCGAGGCGCTAACTTGCCCTTGATCCCCGGCGGTGAGCACCTTCATTGGTGTAACGCGAAGATAGGCCTTTTCGCCAAAGTTGATAGACCATGTCTTTGTGATGACGGTCATAATTACTCTTTTGACGAGACCGAGCAGTCTTGAGATTCTCGCGAATAATGCGGACTTGTTCTTCGCATGTTGGATAATATCCGGACCAAGAGTGGACGTTCCCGATTTCGACCAGTTCGAGGGGTTCGCACTTTCGTCCATATAACACTTCAAGGGGGCCATCTTCGACTAGCTTGATAGCTATTATTATAAGAGAACTCAGCATACGGGAGAGATTCCTCCCATTTCTTGTCAAGGAAACGACACAAGCTCAAGCATGTCTTGAGAATTTGGTTGACACGCTCAACTTGCCCTTGAGACTCATGGATGAAAAGCAGATCGAAAGATAAATGAGTCCCCATAGCTTCTTGAAAACTTGCCCGTAATCTTGAAGTGAATAAGCTGCCACGGTCCGAATCGACAACCAAAGTGGAATACCGTGAAGTGAAACAATTCGACATATAGAGCGTTGCAAGCTGGCTAGCAAAGTGATCGTTTCTTTGACCGCCGTAAAATGTGCAACCTTAGAAAGTCGGTCAATGACGACAAGAATAGCATCATTACCTTTCTCGCGATTTGGGAAATCAAAGGTGAAGTCCATTTCAACATGGTCCCATTTCCATTCGGGAATAGAGATAGGCTGCAGAGTTCCAAAGAGGCCTTTGGTGTTCTGCTTTGATATGACGGCAAACGTCACACTCGTAAACATAGCGAGCAATGTCCCGCTTCATATTAGACCACTGTAATCTCTCGGCGAATGTCTTGATACATCTTTGTACTGCCAGGGTGGATACATAGAGGCGTATCATGAGCTTCTTGCATAACCTTCTGAGTCATATTCAGGTTTTCCTTCTTACACGGCACCACTAGGCGGCCCTTGAAGTACAAGGCGCCATCATCATCAATAGTGAAAGATGAGGGATTTCCCTTCTTGACATCTTGTTTAAGCTTGTAGACTTCAGAGTCAAATCCCTGCATTGTCTTTATGGTACCCACGAGATTGGGTTCTACAGCCAGGGTATAGAGGGAACCCTGGGGAACAACACGGAGATTCATCTTGCGGAACTCCGGAGGAGGGGAGCGAGTGCACCGGAGGAACAATATGGAGGTTCAGCCTTCAATTCTTCAACAAGTGGGGCTGAACTTGGTGAACTCAAGGTGGTTGCAGAAGACTTGCGGCTCAAGGCATCAGCCATTACATTAGCCTTGCTCGGCGATAGGAAATACCCAAATCAAAGTTCTGAATCTGTCTCCATCCATCTCTGCCGACGGAGGTTCAGGTCTGGCTGAGTAAACAGATACTTCAGATTTTGGTGATCGGTGAAGATCTCGCAACGATTACCGAGAAGGTAATGTCGCCATCGCTTCAAAGGCATGAATGACAGCAGCAAGTTCGAGGTCGTGAACTGGGTAGTTCTCCTCGTGAGGGCGAATCGTCGAGAGGCATAAGCAACCACTCTGCGCTCTTGCATTAGGACACCGCCTAAACCTTGACGAGATGCGCCGCGCGATAAATGACGAAGTCCTTCTTAGTATCGGGAGGAGCTAGCATCGGGCGACGTCAACTTGTCTTTAAGTGCTCGGAAACTTTCCCGACATTTATCTCATCCATTGGAATTTGACGCCTTATGCAACAAAGTTAGTCGAGGCTGGCAATCTTGGAGAAGTTCTCATTTAATCGACGACAATAGTCAAGCGAGACCGAAAACTTCTCGACTTGTTTAACGTTCTTCGAGGAGTCCAATCGAGAATGGCCTGAACTCTTTCGGGGTTGACGGCAATACCATCCTTAGAAATGACATGCCCAAGATAGGTTACTTCGGAAGCCGAATTCACATTTGGAGAACTTGGCATAGAGTTGATGCTCTCGTAGCTTTTCCAAAGACAAGATGAAGATGTTCAAGATGTTCCTCTTCATTCTTGGAAAAGATCAGATATCATCCAGATAAACCACGATTTAACTTGTTCAGGTAATCCATGAATATATAGTTCATCAAAGAGAGAAGGTAGCTGGAGCATTGGTTAAGCCGAAGACATGACGGTGTACTCGTAAGAGCCATAACGAGTCACAAATGCGGTCTTGGGGATATCCTCCTCGCGAACACGGATCTGGTGGTAACCCAACCTCAAGTCGAAGTTTCGAGAACACCGACGAACCAGCCAATTGATCATAAAGATCATTGATCCGAGGAAGAGGATACTTATTCGAATGGTAGCTTGATTTATAGGCGGTAGTCTTGGACCAATCGGTTTGTCCCATCCTTCTTCTTGACAAAGAGAAGGTGCTCCCCAAGGAGAGCAGCTTGGGCTTAATGAAGCCACTTTGAAGAGATTTGTCGATTTCCTCCTTTAGCTCAAGGAGTTCATGCGGCGGCATCTTGTAGGGCCGCTTGGCTATAGGAGTGGTGCTCGAGTTCAAGTCGATGACGAATTCGACAGCTCTAGCAGTGGGGAATCCTCGGAAGTTCTTCAGAAAGACGCCTTGGAAGTCGCGAACGATGTGAATGTTTTCAATACCCTCGAGGGTGCGGCGCTCAATGCATTCAATGCATAGAGCCTTGCCTCGGCATTTTGCACCAGATGAGCTTGGTAAGTAACTATTTCATCTGAAGGGTGTAGCAGATGGACGGTCTTAGTGGCGCAAACGATTGACGCCGTATGTGCTTTCAACCAATTCATACCCAGTATGAGGTCAATGCTACAAGACTTCAGCACGATGGGCGAGACAAGGAATTCCATTCCTTCGATTTCAACGGGGACGTCGTTGCAAATCATGGAAGTCCGACATTGGCCCGCGGGGGTGTGTACTAATAGTGAAGCATTCATGTCTTCACTTTTAATGCCATGCATGAATGCAAAATCTTCAGACATGAATGAATGCGATGCCCCTGTATCAAATAAGACGCAAGCTGGTACTGAATTTACGAGAAGTGTACCCATCACAGTAGCAGGTTGGTCTTGAGCTTCATTCAGATCAACGTGGTTGGCCTGAGCTTGCCCATAAGACTTGCCGGTGTTGTTGCGGTTCGGTGTTTCCACGGCCAGCTTTGGAAGGGCCGATTGATTTCGGTTTCGTTGCCTTCTCTAGCACGGTGCCTCGCTGTCCGCACCAAGCATAAGCCATTATTGGGGTGGGAACAGAGCTTGGGGTGGTGGAGCTGGAAGCTTGGCTGCTTAGTTGTAGGCGCGAGGTGTAGCATAGTTCGCTTTGGAGCAGTGCATTCGGCTGGTACATGCTATTGGGAATCCATATCTTGCGCTTCATGCGAGGACGGGCCCAAGATGAGCCCGTGTCACGGTTGCGCCGTTAGAGCTCGTATTCCTGCAGACCAGTTTCGACATTGATAGCTTTGTTCACCAAGGTGGCGAAATCAGCAAAGTCGTGCACTAGGAGTGCGAGCTTGATGTCACTTGAAGACCGCCACGGAACTTCTCCGCTCAAGGCATCGGTTGTAATGTCCTCTTCAAAGATAGCGAGACAAGTCCAGAACTCTCGCTAATAGGCTTCAACAGATCTTGTTGCCTTGGGTGAGGTTGTGAATTCACGCTTCTTCCGTCCATGACCCTTGGGGGATGAAGGGCACGGAAGGCAGCTTGGAAGTCCGCCAGTGATGAGTGTTCCAAGCTGGCAGAGTACGCTGTGGCTGTCCCACCATTGTGCTGCTGGGTCCCTTCAGAAGAAGGAAGCAAAGGTGACATAGTGGCAGGGGCTACATCAGCAGACTCCATCTCATAGGTGATGTCACGGAGCGACCATCAAGATCCAAATGGCTGGGTTGAGCTGCGGTACACGCTGGGGTTCAAAGCGATGAAATCCTCGCAGAGTTGTTCCGTTTGGGTGCTGGTTCATATTGGGGCGAGGAACTGAGCCATCATGTTCTCCATGGTGGCGATTCATCTCAAGCTGTTGGACCATACCAGCCATGTACTCAGCGGTGGTGGGAAGTTGGCACCACGACCACGACTGCTGGCCTAACCATCCTGCTATTATATAACAGGTAGTTCAGCATTTGAGAAATTTAAGCAAGAGACAGGAATCATTCATGATGAAACATGCATAATGAAGGCAGCATGATGGGAACTACATAGTAGTTGGCATATCTTACAAAAGGAATCATGCATAGAGTTCGATACATAGAGTCCAAAGACATAGACTACTACATCATAGGCGGCACGCAGCTCATGGCGAATACATCAAACACTAACAAGCAAGTCTACATCAGCCCCACGCTGATCGCGGAGGTAGCTGTCTGAAAAGTGGTAGTGCGGCAAAGGATAGTCCTCCACATCGCTGACACTGGGGCCGCGGATACTCGGGTGCTGAATCCGACGTCGAGTGTGGCGAGAAAAGGACCAAGCGCGGAGAGTAGCCTCCACGCCCGCCAACCGACACCCCGGGGCATCACGGTCTGGCTGGGTAGATCGCGACGCGGCAGCTCTCCGGATCGGACAAAGGGTGCATCAGCGCCGAGCACGGTAGAGGTGCCGACGGGTGATGTACAACTCGTGGCGAAGAGCTCGGTTAGCTCGATCCAGCCCATCGCGATGCGTAACAAAGTTACGATGGTGGAAAGGCTCTCTGGTGACGATGGTGTAGGCAGCAGTGTAGTAACCTCCTCACCAACATCGACGCGATAGCAATGTGCTCAAGGGGAGGTGTCCAACTCGATACTCGCACGAAGACGGTCGAGCAGCATAAGCAGCATCGTGGACTGCCATATCGATAGTCACTCCAACACCATGTGCGGTGTGCAGCACAAGAGTGGACTCGTACTCCGAGAGTAGAGGTGGACGATGGCGCTGCATCGCTTCCTGGTTATAGTCCCGTACTCCTCATAGACGGTGTACTCAGGGTGCCAGCGATAACCCAGATAGGTCATCATCTCGGCTAGCACCGCAGGTGATCCCGAGGCACCAATGGCCGTCGTGTGACGCACGACCTGCCTCGTGGGTTCCATCTGAAAACAAAGACGTTTCAAAGGAGTCAAATGACAAAGGTGGAAATTGCTCAAATACAATTCCAAAAACAACTAAGGCTATATCCAACTTTGGGGTGAATGCGATCACGGGATCCTAGTGATAGTTAGTAAAATCGTTTAACCCGAGTAGAAGAGAGTTCAGAGTCCCAGAGTAAAGGTCGAGGAGTAAAAGATCCTAGTACCACCCGATGGCGACGTGGCCCGTAAGGCACACAGCCAAGTTAGTAAAGTTTTGCAATGTCTAGACTCGACTTCGCCAAGGAGTGTGGAAGGGGATTCCTACAGCAATGGCTCGATATTAACTTCAGACGCCGATTCAATCGTACACTAATCATGCACGCAAATGTGTACGATCAAGGTCAAGGACTCACGGAAGATATCACAACACAACTCTACAAATAAAATAAGTCATACAAGCATCATAATACAAGCCAGGGCCTCGAGGGCTCGAATACAAGTGCTCGATCATAGACGAAGTCGCGGAAGCAACAATATCCGAGTACGTATATAAGTTAAACAAGGTGCCATAAGATGGCTAGCACAAACCGGGATACAGATCGAAGAGGAGCAGGCCTCCCGCTGGGATCCTCCTAGGTCACTCCGGTCGTCGTCGCCGGGCTGCACGTAGTAGTAGGCACCTCCGAGTAGTAGTCGCCGAGGCGGTGGCGTCTGCCCCGGCTCCATCGTCTGTTGCAGCAATCGGTAGAGATAGGGGAAAAAGTGGGAACAAGGCAACCGTGAGTACTCATCCAAAGTACTGCAAGCAAGGAGCTACACTACATATGCATGGATATATGTGTAAAGGGCCATATCGGTGGACTGAGCTGCAGAATGCCGTAATAAGAGGGGATAGCTAGTCTTAACAAAGACTACGCTCGACACCTGTCTTGCAACATGTAGGGGGACAATCAAGTCCTCCAAGTAACATCACATAGCAATAATCCTACCCGCAATCCCCGCTCATATCCCCGAGCGAGAGCGACCACCGTTGTATCCGCACTTGGAAGGGTGTGTTTTATCAAGTATCCGGTTCTAGTTGTCATAAGCTCAAGGTACAACTCCAAGTCGCCCTGTTATCAAGATCACGGCTATCCGAATAGATTAATCACTGCAGGGTGCACCATCTTACCCATCACGCTTGATCCCATTTGGCGGACACACTTTCTCGGTCATGCCCGCCGCTGAAGATCAACACGCCGCAGCCCCACCTAGGCACAAGAGAGGCCAGACGCCGGTCTAAACCTAAGCGCCAGGGTGCGGGCCCATCGCCTCGAGCACACCAAGACGCTTGAGGGCGGTCGGAAGCAGCACCTAGCCCATCAGCGCTCCATTCAATCCGGCGCGCCGCCCGTCCGCCGACGTCTGAAGTGCTTGGTGATACCACGACGCCGGATACCCATAACTACTCCCGCGAGATGGTTAGTGCGATAAGCTCAGAGCCAACTCAGATCAAATACCAAGACCTCGTTAAGCAGTTAAGTAATCATGAACGCCGAACAGGCCAGCCCACCTCTCTCCTAGGCGGTCTCAACCTGCCTGCCGCTCCGCCTCAAAGATCCACTCATGGTGCTCCATCACCGACCGACTTTAGTCTCACATGTATCATGTATAAGTATATAGTATATACCCGTGATCACCTCCCGAGTGATCACGGCCCAATAGTATAGCAAGGCGACGGACAAGACAAGAGGGCCACAGATGATCAGTACTAGCATCCTATACTAAGCATATAGGATTGCATGTAAGGTAACAATGAAGTTACAAGGACAAAGCTATGCAGCGAAGATAGGAGTATCTCAAAACAAGAATATGCTATACTACTCTAATGCAAGCAGTGTAGATAAGAGTAGGCGATATCGGTGATCAAGGGGGGCTTGCCTGGTTGCTCGGCAAGAGAGAGGGTCACAACACCGTAGTCGAACCTGCCACCGCAAGGTCGGTCTCAGTAGTCTACCGGAGAGAAGAGGGGAAGAAACAATGAATACAAAGTAAACAGATGCATATTGATGCATGACATGTCAAGAAGCGATGCTAGGAGTGCCCTAACGTGGTATGAGGGGGGGTACTTGGTAGGGGGAAAACATCCGGAAGTTTTCCGGTTCCGGACGCCCTGTCAGACGTGATGAACCGGAGAGGAAAGTTTGCAGGTTCGATAGGTTAGAGGCGTGTGGTGGACGAACGGATCGCGATCCGGATTCGCCTCGCTGCTCGAGCAACTTTCATGTTGTAAATATTTTAATCCGGATTACGGATTAAAAGATATGATTTTTAAAAGATTTTATTAATTTCTGGAATTTAATTAATTATTTAATTAATTTCGAAAATGCATTTATGACATCAAGATGATGTCATGCCGACATCAAGCCAATGTGGTTGATCGAGTCAACCCCGACTGTGTGGGTCCCGCATGTCATTCTCTAATATCTAATTAACCTAATCGAGTTAATTAACATTAGTTAATTAGGTTAATTAGTGATTAGGGTTAATTAATTAGAATTAATTAGATTAATTAATTACTTAATTAATTAATTAATTAATTAATTAATTAGTTTTATTTAATTTTTATTCCCTGTTTTAATAAAAAAAAACGTTCTGTGGGGGGGTGGGGCCCACATGTCATTTGCCCAAGGGGTCAATTCAGGCGCAGGGAAGGCGGGCGGAGCCCGAGCCCGAGGCCAACGGGGACCGGGCGGCCGAGAGGGTGGCCAGGTCGGAGGCCGCAGCCACGGCGAGGGTGGTTTGGCGCCCAGCGCCGGCGAGGCGAACGGGCGGTGGCAAGGCGGGCAAATGTCGTGGTCGGGGCCGAGTAGGCGAACGCCGCAAGGACATGATGGGGTTCGGGCGGCAGCCGGGGTGAAGAACGCCTAAGGGGCCGGGGATTGGGTGGCCGTGGGGAAGAGGGCGCCGTTAGGGCGCCGGAGACGCGCCGACGGGGAAGAAGAGGGAGGGGAGAGGCCAAGACGGCGGCCGGGCGGGTCGGGGCCGGAGTCGGAGTCTGGCCGACGGCGCTGTTCGGGAGAGGAGAGAGAGGAAACGGGGGGGGTGTGACCATGGAGGTCGGGGGCGACGGCGCGGGCGACGGGAGACGGGCGACGGCGCTGTTCGGGAGGGGAGAGGGGAACGACGGGGGGGGGAGGCGAGCCTGGGGGGGTGCGGGGTCTAGGGGAGCGGGCGTGGTGGAGGTCGATGGTGACCGGCGAGGAGGCGGGCGGGGAGCTGTGGCCAAGGCCGGGAGGGCGGGGCCGATCCATGACGGCGAACTCCTGGTGGGGCGAGGAGGGGAGGAGGGCCTGGGCGGTGTAGAGGAGGAGGAGGAGGTCCGGCGGCGGTTGGGGCGGCGGGTCGCCGGAGACGAGGTGGGCGAGGGGCGACTCGGCTGGGTCTCTCCGATCCAGATCGGGGAGGAGGGAGATATTTCGGGGTGGGGGAGTGAGGCTGTCGGTGGGGGGGTCGGGGTGGACCGAGGGGGAAAAGGGAGTGAGGGTGGGGGCGGTTGGGCCAATGGGCCGGCCGGCTGGGCCAGGAGGGGGGGCTGGCCTGGCTTGGGCCGGGGTTTCTCCTCACATTTCTTTTTCTCTTTTATTTTCTTCTTTTCTGTTTTTAGTTTATTTAAAATGCCAAAGCATTTTACAAAAATTAGTGCACCCCACCATAATTAGGTTTGCTATTTTAGACAACCCCCGAACATTTTTAGTTTTGGTTTTGAAACTTTATATCGTTTGCTCTTGTTTTGAAATTGTTTTAGGCCGGGTTCGAATCAACGTGAGGTTTGGCACAAGAATCGGGTGTTTATCGCTCATTAATCATCCGGTGTTACAACCATATTCGCCATGTCTCGCTATTCGCCCGTTAGAGGCCCACTATAGATTTGGCCCACTTTCGCCTGTTGTCATTTTCGCCCGTTAACGCCAGACGAAACCATGGGCCATATGTGGCCTAACGTCATATCGGGCCCATTAACGCCCATATAAAATGACGATAATCTAGCCCGGTGAAGTTCCGCCCGTTAAAGGCCCGTGTATTAGGTTGGCGATTTACGGCCCGTCCAATTTCGCCCTGTCAAATATCCGCATCGTAAATGGGCCACCATTTCGCCCGCTAAGTCCATGGGTTATTTGGCACAATCAGGCCCAATCTCACTTTCGGTCTATTAAAGGCCCATGTTTTTATGGGCTCGACATATTTACACCAGTAACGGCCTAATTTTACTGAGGGCCCAAATTATGTTTAGGCCTGTTAAAGGCCCACTATGGGCACATGCCTACCAGAAAAATTTGAAAGCTTATGCTAATTTAAGCCCAGATATTTTTAGTGGGTGTGACGCCCCCGATTCAATCGTACACTAATCATGCACGCAAATGTGTACGATCAAGATCAGGGACTCACGGGAAGATATCACAACACAACTCTAAAACATAAATAAGTCATACAAGCATCATAATACAAGCCAGGGGCCTCGAGGGCTCGAATACAAGTGCTCGATCATAGACGAAGTCAATGAAAGCAACAATATCTGAGTACGCATAAGTTAAACAAGTTTGCCTTAAGAAGGCTAGCACAAACGGGATACAGATCGAAGAGGAGCAGGCCTCGCCTCGGGATCCTCCTAGGCTACTCTGGTCGTCGCCGCCGGGCTGCACGTAGTAGGAGGCACCTCCAGTAGTAGTAGCCATCGAGGGTGGCGTCGGCTCCTGGGCTCCATCGTCTAGTTGCAGCAATCGAGTAGAGGTAGGGGGAAAAGGGGGAACAAGGCAACCGTGAGTACTCATCCAAAGTACTCGCAAGCAAGGAGCTACACTACTTATGCATGGATATATGTGTAAAGAGCCATATCAGTGGACTGAACTGCAGAAAGCCAGAATAAGAGGGGGATAGCTAGTCTTATCGAAGACTACGCTTGGTCACCGTCTTGCAACAGTAGAAGAGGGCAGTTGAAGTCCTCCAAGTAACATCACATAGCAATAATCCTACCCGCGATCCTCCTCATATCCCCGAGAGAGAGCGACCACCGTTGTATCCGCACTTGGAAGGGTGTGTTTTATCAAGTATCCGGTTCTAGTTGTCATAAGCTCAAGGTACAACTCCAAGTCGCCCTGTTATCAAGATCACGGCTATTCAAATAGATTAACTTCACTGCAGGGTGCACCATCTTACCCAAAGACGCTTGATCCCATTTGGCCGACACACTTTCTCGGTCATGCCCGCCGCTGAAGATCAACACGCTGCAGCCCCACCTAGGCACAACAGAGAGGCCAGCACGCCGGTTCAAACCTAAGCGCAGGGTCTGGGCCCATCGCCTCGAGCACACCAAGACGCTATGCGGGGCCCGAAGCAGACCCAGCCTAGTGGCGTTCAGTCCAATCCGCGCGCGCCGCCCGTCACGACGTCTGAAGTGCTTCGCCGATACCACGACGCCGGATACCCATAACTACTCCCGCGAGATGGTTAGTGCGATAAGCTCAGAGCCAACTCAGATCAAATACCAAGACCTCGTTAAGCGTGTTAAGTAACCGCTGAACGCCGAACAGGCCAGGCCCACCTCTCTCCTAGGCGGTCTCAACTCTGCCTGCCGCTCCGCCTCAAAGATCCACGCTGGTGCTCCATCACCAATTCGACTTTAGTCTCCACATGTATCATGTATAAGTATATAGTATATACCCGTGATCACCTCCCGAGTGATCACAGCCCGATAGTATAGCACGCGGACGGACAAGAATGTAGGGCCACAGATGAAAATGCTAGCATCCTACACTAAGCATATGTTTGCGTAAAGGTAACAACAAGAGTAACAAGGACAAAGCTATGCATCAGATAGGTATAACAAAAGCAAGAATATGCTACACTACTCTAATGCAAGCAGATAGAGTAGAATAGGTGATATCTGGTGATAAAGGGGGGGCTTGCCTGGTTGCTCGCAAGAGAGAGGGGTCGCCAACACCGTAGTCGAACTGGCAGCAGAAGAAGGCCGGTCTCGTAGTCTACCCGAGAGAAGAGGGGAAGAAACAATGAATAACATGTAAACAGATGCATATCGATGCATGACATGACAAGTAACGATGCTAGGCGTGTTCTAACGTGGTATGAGGTGGTATCGTTGGGGGAAACATCTGGAAAGTATTCCGGTGTTTCATGTTTTCGGCAAAGGAGCCGGAGGGGAAAGTTGCGGGTTCGATAGGTTAGGGGGGTGTGGCGGACGAACGGATCTGCGATCCGGATTTGTCTCGCTGCTCGAGTAACTTTCATGTACAAAGTATTTTCATCCGAGCTAAGGATTATTTTATATTAATTTTTAAAGATTTAATTCATTTTTAGAATTAATTTAATTAGAAAATGCATTTATGACATCAGCATGATGTCAAGGTGATGTCATCAGCCAACCAGTCAGTTGACTTAGTCAAACTGACGGTCGGGTCCCACTGTCATAGTCCAAGACTAACTAAACGTGTTTGATTAGTTTAGCTAGTGATTAGGTTAATCTAAACAGGTTTAATTAAGTTAATTAGTTACTTAATTAATTAATTAATATTTAATTTTATTTATTTATTATTATCATTTTAAATTCATTTTTTTACAAAACGCTCACGGTGGGGGTTTTGTCATAGGCCCTGGGGGCCTAGCGGTCGGGCATCGGGCGCAATGCGCGATCGAATGGGCGCACGCCAGTGCAGCAGACCCGGAGGGCACCGAACGGCGGAGGTCGGTGGTTACGGCATGGCCATGGCCGAATGGGGCGAGGCCGCGGTGGGTGGCGGCGTCACGGAGGTCAGGCGGTAGGCAGCCGGAGGCGGTGCTCATCATGGCCAATGAGTTGCGGGCAAGGGCATGAGGGGGCTCGGCCGAGCAAAGAGGGGAAGGCGGTGGTGACCGGAGGCAGCATGAGGGGCGAGGACACTGGGGCATGGGGCGCTGCAGCCCGATTGGTCTCGGCGCCGGTGGGGCGGCGAGGCGTCGGCCGTGGCGGAGGAGGGCGAAAAGGCTCGAACGCGAAGCTCCGCACGCGGGCACAGTGATGCGTGCACGGGCGTGGACGTGACAGGGTCGTGGTGAGCGCGGGGGCGAGGGAGAGGGAGGAGGCCGGGGGGGCCTCACCAGCGTTGGAGAGCAGGGGCGCCGAGGTGGGGCTCTCGATGGGGAGGAGGACGAAGACGAGGCGACGCCGACGAGGTGGTGGTGAGCAGCGATGGCACGGCGTCAAGGCTCGAGGCGCCGCGGCGTCGAGCCGCCGATCCAGTCCGCGTCGAGGGGAGGCACCGCACGGGAGGAGGATGGGGCGCCGGCGTGGCGACGGTGATGGGAGGGCGCCGCGCAGGTGGCGGGGAAGGCGCGGTCGCCGGGAGAGGCAGCGGGCTGGCACCTTGGCATGGGCGCCGATCAAGCGAGGGAGCGGAAGGAGGGGTTCGGGCAAGTGGCGGGTCGGGCGCCGCCCGATCCAGATCCCGAATCGGGGAGGAGAGGAGCGAGGGAGTGGGGATCGGGTGAGGTTAGGGTTCGGGAGGTGGTAATGGGGAGGGGGGTGGCTGGGTGGGTGGTCGGTCTGGGCGGGCTCTTGGGCCAAGCCAGTGGGGGGCCTTCTTCTTTCCTTTTGTTTTTTTGCTTTGCCTTTTCTTTTTACTTTTCTTTTTCTGCTTTTATGTAGTTTTTTTTATCTTAGTTTTACAAAATACACCAACGGTTCCTAAATTGGTATTTCTTATACATACTACTGCCACATTAATTTGGGTAACTAAATAAAATAGTTTAATATTTTATTTATTGTAAAAGGAATTCAACTAATTGTTTTTGCTACTATTCAAAACATTTTAGAGTATTTATGTTTTTATAAAAGTGTGGTTCCTCCACCATAATTACTTATGAATTATTTGGAACCACCCAAACATTTTATTTTAATATCGTAAAACCTTTAATGTTTGACTTGATTTTGAATTAATTTGAATCGGTTTCAACTAACGCGAAATTTGTCACAGAATTCAGGTGACGCGGCATCACTAGTAGAGGGTTACCGTAGCTTAATTATCCCAAGGCCACAATTCTCCTCCTCTACAAGAAATCTCGTCCCAGATTTAAGAGGGTGTAAGGTGGGGAGGTTTGGTAACTAATCTAGCGGGTCTACTCTATTCGCTTGCTCTTCTCAAGAGGTTGATCCATTACATTGATGTCTTCATTTCTCGCTTAGGTCATCGAGATGAAGTTGTTGTCCTTCCTTCGAGAACTCCATCGTACTTACGTATAAATATGGGGGTATTCCGGGAGAACGAACCTCTACCAGGTTGACTATCTAGTCGATATCATCGAGGAAGGTGGCAGAAAGTAACTCTCGAATTGAAACTTAAGGAAATATCGAGAGCAAAGTAATGAGGTTTCATGGGAAGTTTCGAGCGAGCAGGCAACCGTTCGATGCCTGAAACAGGGCGTGAAAGGGGCTCAAAGCAATCGGGAGTAAGTATTGCGTCTAATACCAGGATTGATCACTAGGAGGGTGGCTCGCAAATTACATATGAAACGAAGCGCAAGGGATAACTCCAAAACAGGGATGTACAGGAGAGTCAGGTTTTGATCCTGTGGAGCTGTGGGTTATGGGCCCACCATGTGGTTTAAAAGTAGAAGGAGCGGTGACATCTTGCTCGGTCATGACAGCAAGGCATGTCAACGGGTAGCCTGACAATTATGTCGGCAACAATGTCGGTACCAAGGGCAAGGGGCGATGAGAACTATTTTCCTGCTCGTTGAAACGAGGCGGACCAGTAGGCAAAGTTCTCGTCCATCGACGGTCACCGAAATGTCATCAACAAAAGTAACGAGGTCTTACTGACAAGGTTGTACACCGAGGTGTTCACATAAGCAGGGATTTATTACTGCTTATATTATATAGATCACAAGAAGGTTTACACAAACCAATGGGAAGGAAAATATGATTATAACATTAAACAGAACAATGGAAAGGAAAATGTGTTTAAACACATATTTCAAGGTTATATCCTTCCTAAGGACAAGCGGAGCATGATATCCATGTCAGGATATAATGTAGAAAAATCTTTAGGTAGGGGAGAGAATTTTTCATGACATTACCCATACAACGGTGTTTGGATAATTGAGCAGGAAACATTTAGCATTGGCCTTCAAATGTTCTTGTTGAAAATCGAGGTACCATAGACATGCTTCGAGATAGCATTGACATGACCTTCAAGCAAAGGTCAGACATTGTATTCACCAAGGATCCACCAGGAACATCTTATAGAATAAGTCTTACAATTTCCTTATGGATGAATGGATAACCTTGCTGAATAGGAATCTATAATGATAGGTCCTCCAGCCGGGGGGGGGGGTGCTAGGCATGACATCATGCTACCGGGTCATCAAAGGATCATCATCATAACTCTTGGAAAGTTGTCCCAACCATCATAGCTGACCGAGATTCAGATCCGATTGGTGTCAGGATACCCCAGACTTAGGATACCTGAGAAGAAAAGGTGCAACGCAAATTGACGAGATGACATTGTAAGATTCTCGGGAAATGAACTATGAAGTGATTTCCGCTAACAAGAGTCCATCATTAGCCCAAGGAGAGGACAAGGAGGTGTCTGTGAACTCAACGGCAATTCACCGAGATTCCCAAAAGATAGACTTCCACATTTAAGTGAATAAGGAGATGACATTTGTCGATCAAATGATATAAGGAAGTATGCTCGAGGAAAACATACACAAGTAAACATTGGTTGAAAGGTGCGCCTGGATGGGTTGGGTTGCACGACCAATGTCGTAATGGTGATTCAATAATCGATAGCCCGAGAATGAACCATCGACCATTAACATCAAAAAATAGGGTTGCTAGAAGGAAAGAATCCAAACAACACCGCCCACTTGTTGGAATTAACACGGGACCAAGAAAGAATGGTGATGGTGAGAGTATTTCTATGTCAAGAATCCTCAAGAGGTGGAACAAATCTCGTAACATTCTTGACATAAAGGATGGTAATACTCCAAGGTAAAGAAGAACAATTGCTGGGTAGCAAGGAACTCAAGGTATAACACCAAACATGAACAAGCTTGTGTTGGGGGAATGGCAATAAAGTGATCGATGATAATACAATTCATCGAGGGCAAGGATGGTATTTTCATCATGAATTCAATTGATATCCTGGATGAGCTCAGAATGTTGACGCCACGACACCTTTGTCGCGAGAGTTCCGAAGATGTAATCGATCGGCGCATTTACATCAAGTCAAAGTAATGATGAAGTGAAAGGTTATTGGAACCAAGGGTATGACACAAACTCGAAACCAAGCTTGTTGATCAAGGCGAAATGATATGACGATGAGGATCGACGAAGGTTAGTTCATCGTCAAAATTGTGCTCCGAGAAGAAGGACCGGTAGCACAGCTTAAAATCATCACGACAATGATATAGCCAAACAGGCTAGGAATGGCGTGGTCGGGTACAAACTCGTACTTATAGAAGTTTTCTGAAGAGTTGTCGAACCGTAGTGCGGACTCGGTACAGTTATCGGTGTCTTTGAGTGATTAATAACTCAGAGCCCGTGAAAAATTGGAATTAGTGGGAAGGTAGCACTTGATGAAGAACTCATAAGAAGTTATGCAGTTCCATGATAATCTCGAGATACCAGGGGTAATACTCGATGACATATCAAAGTAGAGGTTGGACGGGGGTTATTGCTCTACAGAAGACAAGTGCTAAAACTTGCACGAGAAATGGTATTTAAAAGAGAACATGGTCGGAACCACGATTGCAAAAGGCCAGATCCCTGATATAAGATGAACTTATACCAAAGGAATAATTAATTTAAGAGAAGCTTTAATGATAAGATCTACATCGTGTCCATGGGCATGAACACAAGTTCAAGGTCGACTCTCACTTCTCCAATGCATAACCTTTCATTCACTTCTCACGTTCGATGAAGTTGCAGTGTTGAAAATTTTATCTGGCGAAGCACCAGAAGAGTATGACTCGTGAAAACTTTCGAATTCACACATATTAAGGAAAGCATAGGTTCAACCCATAGGGGCTTCTTAGAAACATATGCCAGAATCTTTAGAAATAAATAACTCAAGCTCGAAGGCAGAGCATGGTTGAGAAAGCAGAGGATACAATTTACCAAAGGCATTATATAACAGAGGAAAGGCTCACAAGGTTATTGAATATGAAGGGCGTTGTCGATAAAAATCCAACAAAGGATCCGTGGTCCACAAGGATCCGACGTGAGCACCAAGACTCAACTAGAGGTAGAAGAATGCAAGGAGATCAAATTATAGAAACAACTGACTAACTCAATTGTCAAATGCAAAGGAATTATGATTCTAATTCAAGGGATCAAGCAATGCTCGATTAGGGATGGATAAGTTGAATAGCCCTAGGGTACAATCAACGACAATTGGATTGGTCGAGAGCCAATTCCAGCTTAAAAGAATGGCAGCTCAGCCGTAAAGGTAAATTATGAGGATCAATGATGATTATGGTATTCGCAAACATATTGAGTCAACAGACTCAAAATGATAATGACAAGGAATGTCAATATGACTACGAGACTTATGGGATTAACCATAATGCAAGCGTTAAGAATTTCAAGAGCCAAAGGCTCCAGAGGATTTTCAAAGATCGAATAGTATTTTGAAGACTTTTGTGACACACATGAACAACTGGGTTGAGCGGATACCGACAAGTGCGAGGATTTATTTGAAGGGTATTTATGTGGCAAAGAACTGCTAGGCAGAGGCACAAGGTATTCTCGAACAATAGAGAAAACTTCGGGTATCTTGTAATAACAAGATCAATGGGGATGATCGTATGAATGGCAAGTGTAAGTAGTTATCCATACGGATTTATCGATGGTCGAATAGCAAAAGTGATGGGCACAAAGTCTTGAGAGAACATCGAGAGTATCTTCGAATCTTCCGATTAGCGTATTCATCATCTGAAGTGAGGGCTCTCCGGAGAAAGTACTTGCGAGAACCTAAAGTTAGTTTTGGTTTTAGCAAATTCATTTAACCCGAATAGAAGAGAGTTCAGAGTCCCAGAGTAAAGGTCGAGGAGTAAAAGATCCTAGTACCACCCGATGGCGACGTGGGCCCGTAAGGCACACAGCCAAGTTAGTAAAAGTTCTTGCAATGTCTAGACTCGACTTCGGCCAAGGAGTGTGGAAGGGGGGTTCCTACAGGCAGTCGGCTCTGATACCAACTTGTGACGCCCCCGATTTAATCGTACACTAATCATGCACGCAAATGTGTATGATCAAGATCAGGGACTCACGGGAAGATATCACAACACAACTCTAAAACATAAATAAGTCATACAAGCATCATAATACAAGCCAGGGGTCTCGAGGGCTCGAATACAAGTGCTCGATCTAGACGAAGTCAGCGGAAGCAACAATATCTGAGTACGGATATAAGGTAAACAAGTTTGCCTTAAGAAGGCTAGCACAAACGGGATACAGATCGAAGAGGAGCAGGCCTCCCGCCTGCGGGATCCTCCTAGGCTACTCTGGTCGGTCGCCGCTGGCTGCACGTAGTAGGAGGCACCTCCAGTAGTAGTCGCCATCGAGGGTGGCGCCTGCCTCGGCTCCATCGTCTGTTGCAGCAATCGAGTAGAGGTAGGGGAAAAGGGGAACAAGGCAACCGTGAGTACTCATCCAAAGTACTGCAAGCAAGGAGCTACACTACTTATGCATGGATATATGTGTAAAGGGCCATATCAGTGGACCGAATCGCAGAAGCCTGAATAAGAGGGGATAGCTAGTCTTATCGAAGACTACGCTTCGGTCACCGCCTTGCAACAGTAGAAGAGGGCAGGTTGAAGTCCTCCAAGTAACATCACATAGCAATAATCCTACCCGCCATCCCTCCTCATATCCCCGACAGAGAGCGACCACCGTTGTATCCGCACTTGGAAGGGTGTGTTTTATCAAGTATCCGGTTCTAGTTGTCATAAGCTCAAGGTACAACTCCAAGTCGCCCTGTTATCAAGATCACGGCTATTCAATAGATTAACTTCCTGCAGGGTGCACCATCTTACCCAAAGACGCTTGATCCCATTTGACCGGACACACTTTCTCGGTCATGCCCGCCGCTGAAGATCAACACGCCGCAGCCCCACCTAGGCACAACAGAGAGGCCAGACGCCGGTTCAAACCTAAGCGCCGCAGGGTCTGGGCCCATCGCCTCGAAAGCAGACTGCACGACGCGTGGGCGGCCGGAAGCGCATCTAGCCTAGTGGTGTTCCAGTCCAATCCGGCCAAGGCCGCCCGCCGCCGACGTCTCAAGTACTTCGGCCGATACCACGAAGCCGGATACCCATAACTACTCCCGCGAGATGGTTAGTGCGATAAGCTCAGAGCCAACTCAGATCAAATACCAAGACCTCAAGCATGTTAAGTATCCGCTGAACGCCGAACAGGCCAAGCCCACCTCTCTCCTAGGCGGTCTCAACCTGCCCTGCCGCTCCGCCTCAAAGATCCACTCATGGTGCTCCATCACCGACCCGACTTTAGTCTCCACATGTATCATGTATAAGTATATAGTATATACCCGTGATCACCTCCCGAGTGATCACGGCCCCGATAGTATAGCACGGCAGACGGACAAGAATGTAGGGCCACAGATGAAAATGCTAGCATCCTACACTAAGCATATAGGTTTGCGTAAAGGTAACAATAAAAGAGTAACAAGGACAAAGCTATGCATCAGATAGGTATAATGTAAAGCAAGAATATGCTACACTACTCTAATGCAAGCAGATAGAGTAGAATAGGTGATATCCGTGATCAAGGGGGGGGCTTGCCTGGTTGCTCGGGCAAGAGAGAGGGGTCACAACACCGTAGTCGAACTGGGCAGCAGCAGAAGGCCGGTCTCGTAGTCTACCGGAGAGAAGAGGGGAAGAAACAATGAATAACATGTAAACAGATGCATATCGATGCATGACATGACAAGTAACGATGCTAGGCGTGTTCTAACGTGGTATGAGGTGGTATCGTTAAGGGGAAACATCCGGAAAGTATTCCGGTGTTTCGTGTTTTCAAGCAAGAGGAGCCGAGGGGGAAATTTGTGGGTTCGATAGGTTAGGGGTGTGGCGACGAACAATTGCGATCCGGATTCGCCTCGTCGCTCTGAGTAACTTTCATGTACAAAGTATTTTCATCCGAGCTAAGGATTATTTTATATTAATTTTTAAAGATTTAATTCATTTTTAGAATTAATTTAATTAGAAAATGCATTTATGACATCAAGATGATGTCAAGGTGATGTCATCAGCCAACCGGTCCATTGACTTAGTCAAACTGACGGTCGGGTCCCACTGTCATAGTACAAGACTAACTAAACGTGTTTGATTAGTTTAGCTAGTGATTAGGTTAATCTAAACAGGTTTAATTAAGTTAATTAGTTACTTAATTAATTAATTAATATTTAATTTTATTTATTTATTGTTATCATTTTAAATTTTTTTTTTTTACAAAAACGCTCGCGGTGGGGGTTTTGTCATAGGCCCCTCGGGGCCTATGGTCGGGCATCGGGCGCAATGCGCGATCGAATGGGCGACGCCAGTGCAAGCGGACCCGGAGGGCACCGAACGGCGGAGGTCGGTGGTTACCAAGCATGGCCATGGCCGGAGCGGGCGAGGCTGGCAGGCGCGGGCGGCCACGGAGGTCAGGCGTTGGCAGCCGGAGGCGGTGCTCACTGCTGGCCAATGAGCCAAGGCTGGCAAGGGCCGCGAGGGGGCTCGGCCGGAGCAGTAGGGGAAGGCGGGTGGTGACCGGAGGCAGCACAGAGGGGCGAGGCCACCGTGGCGACGGGGCGCTGCAGCCCGACTGGTCCCTGGCGCCGGCTGGGGCGAAGGAGGGCGTCGGCCAGGGCGGAGGAGGGCGAGTGCGGCCTGGAACGCAAGCTCCGGCACGCGGGCACAGTGATGCGTGCACGGGCGTGGACGTGACAGGGTCGTGGTGAGCGCGGGGGCAAGGGAGAGGGAGGAGGCCGGGGGGGGGGGGGGGCTCACCAGCGTTGGAGAGCAGGGGGGGCGTCGAGGCGTGGGGGCTCCCGATTGGGAGGAGGACGAAGACGAGGCGACGCCGACGAGGTGGTGGTGAGCAGCGATGGCACGGCGTCAAGGCTCGAGGCGCCGCGGCGTCGAGCCGCCGATCCAGTCCGCGTCGAGGGGAGGCACCGCACGGGAGGAGGATGGGGCGTCCGGTGTGGCGACGGGGATGGGGCGGCACTCGGCGAGGTGGCGGGGGAAGGCGCGGTCGCCGGGGAGAGGCAGCGGGGCCGGGCACCTTGGCAGCGGGCGCGCGTCAGATCAAGCGAGGGAGCGGGAGGAGGGGATCAGGGCGAGTGGCGGGGTCGGGGCGTCGCCCGATCCAGATCCCGAATCCGGGGGGGGGGGGGAGGAGAGGAGCGAGGGGAGTGGGGATCGGGTGAGGGTTAGGGTTCGGGGGAGGTGGTAATGGGAGGCGGGGTGGCTGGCTGGGCGGTGGTCGACTCTGGCGGGCCTCTGGGCCAAGCCCAGGGGGGGCCTTCTCTCTTTCCTTTTGTTTTTTTTGCTTTGCCTTTTCTTTTTACTTTTCTTTTTCTGTTTTATGTGTAGTTTTCTTTTATCTTAGTTTTACAAAATACACCAATGGTTCCTAAATTGGTATTGCTTATACATACTATCGCCACATTAATTTGGGTAACTAAATAAAATAGTTTAATATTTTATTTATTGTAAAAGGAATTCAACCAATTGTTTTTGCTACTATTCAAAACATTTTAGAGTATTTATGCCTTTTATAAAAGTGTGGTTCCTCCACCATAATTACTTATGAATTATTTGGAACCACCCAACATTTTAGTTTTAATATCGTAAAACCTTTAATGTTTGACTTGATTTTGAATTCAATTTGAATCGGTTTTGAACTAACGCCAGATTTGTCACAAGAATCTAGGTGACGCGGCATCACTAGTAGAGGGTTACCGAGCTTAATTATCCAAGGCCACAAAGGCTACATGCCAATTTCGCCCGTAATCGCTTTTAGCCCAATTGGAATGGGACCGATTTAATGTTGGCATGTTGGGATCCTATGAAGCTTTCGTCCTCAATACATTACTAAGATAAACCTACACTATACAAAAATAAGGCCATAATTACTGCAACATGTGGCAGCATCATAAATGTTGTATCACAACAAAATAAATTCCAATCATACAACAAAAGGCCTGTTGGCATAAAGTTTACAATCCTTCCGTATAAAAGCACCATCATATGTATAGAAGCACATATCATTTGACCCGAGTGCTAATGTTTCAGTGTAGAATCTGATGGAGCAGACGATCTCCACCTTTTTCCGCCATTGCTCTTCAACAACGGTTTAATGTCCGATAGTCCGTTTCAAAACCATTCATATCTTGACGGCATTTCTCAATCACTATTCTTGTTTCCAAAACAACGCCCATTAGGGATTGACTTGTGTCCGGAGCATAGATATATCACTGCCTAGCAGGAAGATTTTGTTCAAGAGGCGATTTGGACGAGGTTACCTTGACAACCAACCCTGTAATTACGCAGAAGGTGCTTTTTGCACCGTTAGTGGAGAGATATTGCGACCGCAGCAAGAGGTGACATTGTGCCTGTAGTAGCCTCGCCACCTTCAGTGGTTGTGGCTGTTCAATCATTTGTTCCATAGCTTCCGAAAGTTTGAACTTGTAGATTAGTGTATCAAGTGAGTTACTAATGAGATAAAACAAACAAAGTAGGTTAAATGTTTATACATAACTTATTTTGGTGAACTATCTGTAATACATTAGCATGTATTGTAGTGCTAACTACATGATAAAATCACTTTCGAACATATGTCCATGTAGCATGCCCACTGTATTGTCTATTTCCTCACATTCGCTGACATCTAAGGATAAAGAGACATGGTTTAAAGTAGGATGAACATAGTATGACATCATTCATATCATGGGCAAACAGATATAAAACAAATAGGCTATTTTATCATTGTAAAGACGTGAACATAACAACTAGATTACGATCAAGACCAAAAGAATATCCTTCATCTCTTTTAAACCATGTAAGGTGAAATGATACGTTAAGACAACTGTGTATAAAAGTGAACAGAGTAACTGACATTGGCTGCAAACCAAGTAGTTAAATGAACACATCACATTACCAATCAGTTCAAGGCAGGAGGAGTAAGGACTTACAACAATGGGCTTGAACTGGTGTGCTCATGCCCTTCATCTTGCTGGTGTGGCAATCCTTGAAGATTTGCATCGCATTCGGTTCAGTTCTTTTGGTCCGCACGGGCTTTCCGCTGTATTTGGAACAAGTCAATATAGATACGATAATATGGCACAAAAAGGAAGGAAGTAGCAGCTATTTACAAGAGCCTCGCAGTGCAATATAGCTACGAGATCCCGTTGTCTCGTTGGAATTTCACTTTAGAACGGTTGGTTTTGTTCTTCAAACAGCTAGCCTAGAAGAAGATACACTTGTAAGGCACATACATAAATACAAGTTCAATATGTGGTCTGATCAAATACATATAGCCTACCCGATACTTTGGATCGCACCGGTGTTTAACGAGGGCTGTCCATCTTCATCTGTAATATATTCCACGGAGATGTTTGGGCGATTTCATTGTTAGCCTTGCCTTCAAAGTGAGATTTTCTAAGGTGGTACCGACATCGTCAGACAGCGCATGAAAAACATGAGTGCATGCTTGTTTAGTTGCATCATCTTATGGATCCAACTTGAACCTCATTTGTTGAAAAAGAATGTGAGTCTTATTAGGAGGAAGCTACAAAGTATGGGATGAGCAAGACAATATTACTAATTGCGATGAATAACATTACTTACGGATAAATGGTCAAGGAAGGTGTTAAACTGGGTATTGTCTTTCTCATTCCTGCATCGATCCACGCTGGGAGGATACGCGATGACACCTAACGGCAACGGCTGCCTCGATACTAACTTGGCTGACTCAGAGCATCACGTGGCCTTTTAAACCTGCCTCAAAATGGATCTCCATTCTTCCTCCTTTCGATTTTGTTAATCTGTCAAGCATTATCCCCGATGTCTGCTTTCGCTTGCGCCATGGTGCTAGTTCAACAACTAATATGGAAAGTGTTAGTGTACATCAAACTGTGAGAGTACATATAAAGGAGCATTCAACTGCAACTTGACTCGGTGAGGTACCATATTGGCGTTGATGCTCATGAGGTTCATCTGATCTTGCCAAGTCCTGTTGTGTCAACAAAGGCTTCGTAAGTAGTGTTAGTGTGAAGGCAGCTTGGGAACCGCCGCCCGAGCAAACGAATGAGTAATCTGGTTGAGATGTGGTACAGCTTGAAGCGGATGCTGCGCACTGGTGGAGCAGGTAATACTGTGTTTGTAGATTTAGCGGTGGACTTGGACCTTCTATCGCACTATAAGTACCAGCAGAATCTCGACGGCAGAGCCTTTTCCGCTTCACCCGACGAGTAACAACACTCCCTACTATATTATTTTCCTTGCTCTTTTTGACTTTGCCATGTCAAGCTGTACCCACAACACAAAAGAATAAAATCACTCTTCGTAACTCATTGATGCATGATACGCATAAGCAATACTTTGAGGTAAGACAACCATATGAGGATGGAATATGTAAGAAAAACAGACGGCATGACATATTCACAGCTACGATGTGCAAACTAAGGTATGATTTTCAAGAAAATAGAAGTAATGTAAGCTAGACACCATATGAAAGATGCAACCAATATTACTCTACCAAGTTAAAAGTGTCTTGTCATAAGTGGCAATTCGAAAAATTAGAAGCAAGACAACGAGAAATCAATGCAAGATGCAACCACTATCAAACCGCCATGTTAAAAGCGCCCAATCATGAGTTATTGATGCGGGATACACAACAGCAGTACTTTGATGTAAGAACATGGTATGATAGATAGATGCAAAGGTATTCTAGACACAGAAAGCCATGTCATATGCACATGTATAACGATAAACTCAGCAGGTGCAATTTAATCAAAATAGAAGAAATATAGGCTAGACAACATATGCAACATGAAACCAATTATCACATGTCAACTTAGAGCAAGCACCGCGATGGTGGAGTGCGGAGATGAACTCATCATGTAGACTTGGGACTTCAACTTCATTAGTAGTAGCAGTGGCAAATCTAGAGAGTCTCTGCTTATGCGCAAAAGCGGAGTACCACCAACATCTCCTAACTTACTCTTTTCCTTCCTATTTTCCGATATTGCCTTATGAAGTCACAACCACAAGAAGATGAATAAAATTAGCTCGCATAACTGGTTGATGCATGATACGATTTAACACTACTTTGATGTAAGGCAAGCGCAGGAGGATGGAATATATACAAAAAGACAACGTTTCATATTCACACGCACGATAGGAGGATGGAATATGTATGAAAAAAAAGAAGCGGAAGGCATTTCAACAAAATTAGAAGAAATGAAAGCTAGGCACCATATGAACATGCAACCAATATCACTCTATCGTAAAAGTGTCTCGTCAGAAGTGCCATTTCAAGAAATTAGAAGCAAGACAAGCTAGAAGACAATGCAATATGCAACCTACATCACAGTCCCAAGTTAAATGTGTCTTATGGGTAAGTCATCGCTGCGTGTATAAGTTGTAAGATACACAGATGCAATTCAACATAATCAAGCAATACAAACTAGACATCATACGAAAACACAACCACGTATAACAGTTCCAAGTAAGAGCAAGCACTGTGATGGTGGAGTAGGGAGATGTGCTCATCATGTACACGTATGTTCTAGAAACAGAACACGTGTCATATTCACAGCATTATGTGTAAAGTAAGCAGATGCAATTCAAGTTAGAAGCAATACAAGCTAGACATCATACGCAACATGCAACCACATATAATAGTGTCAAGTTAGAGCAAGCACTGTGATGGTGGAGTAGGGGAGATGTGCTCATCATCTACACAACTACGCTGGTGTCCAGCCTTGTGTTGTCTTGCGAATCTTGTTGGGAGGATGGCGGAGTAGAATCTGTAGAGACCCCATGTTTGAGTTGTTCAAGGACCACCATCATCCATCGCCGGACTAATTTCCTTCAGCTGTAATGATTTTGCATTGTGAAGTCAAACCGATAACAAAAGGAATAAAATTCGCCTTCGTAACTCATTCATGCATGATACCGATTTAACACTACTCGATGAAAGGAAAACACATGATGCGAGGATGGAATATGTATGAAAAACAGAATGGTGTGACATATTCACACCTATGATGTGGTAACTAAGGTAAGGCATTTCAACAAATTAGAAGCATCGCAAGCTAGACACCATATGAAAGATGCAACCAATATCACTCTGCCAAGTTCAAACTGTATGTCATTTCAACAAATTTAGAAGCAGTATATGCTAGAAATCATATGCAAGACACAACCAATATCATAGTGGCGACTTAAAGGTGCCTTATCATAAGTGACTGATGCGGGATATGCAAGAATAGTAGTCTGATGTAGAAACAGGAACACATGTCATATTCACAGGCATTATGTGTAAAGTAAGCAGATGCAAGTCAACAAAGTTAGATGCAATACAAGCTAGACATCATACGCAACATGGAACCACATATAATAGTGCCAAGTTAGAGCAAGCACCTGTGATGGTGGAGTAGGGGAGATGTGCTCATCATCTACACAGCTACATTGACTGTCTAGCCTTGCGTTGTCTTGCGAATCTTGTTGGGAGGATGGCGGAGTAGAATCTGTAGAGAACCTCCGTTTCAGTTACTCGAAAGGACCGCCATCATCCAATGCCTTGCCAATTTTCTTCAGCTTTATTGATTTTGCATTGTGAGGTCATACCGACAAGAAAAAGGAATATCATTCGCTCTTCATAACTCATTCATGCATGATACCGATTTAACACTACTCGATGAAAGGCAAAGTCATGATACGAGGATGGAATATGTACGAAAAAATGGACGGCTTGACATATTCACACCTATGATGTGGTAACCAAGGTAAGGCACTTCAACAAATTAGAAACACCGCAAGACACCATATGGAAGGTGCAATCAATATCACTCGCCAAGTTAAAACTGTCTCGCCATAGGTATGCTCATCAAACTAGAAGCAATACATGCTAGAAATCATATTCAAGACGCAAACCAATATCACATCGCCAACTTAAAGGTGTCCCATCATAAGTGACTGATGCAGGATACACAAGAAGAGTAGTTTCATGTAAGAACATGGTGTGATAGATGATATAGTATGTACCAAAAACAAGAAAGCGTGTCATATTCACATGTATCATGTGTAAGCTAACCAGATGCAGTTTACACTAATTAGGAGCAATACGAGCTAGACACCATATGCAACATGCAACCAGATATCACACCGCCAAGTTAGAGCAAGCACCTTGGATGGTGGAGTAGGGAGCGGAGACTTGGACCATGTAATGCACTATCAAGACAAGGAGAATCGGCACAGATGCTCCATTTACGTTGTCAGCAGAGGACCACCATCATCGCCTTTCCTTACTTTTTTCCTTCCTCTTTCTTGATTTTGCCTTGTCAAGTCAAACCCACAAGAAAAAGGAATAAAATTTGCTCTTCGTAACTTATTGATGCATGATACTGACAAACACTACTTTCATGTAAGGCAGCCGCATGATAGGAGGATGGAATATGTATGAAAAACAGGATGGCGTGACATATTGACATGTATGATGTATAAGTGTAAACTAAGCACAAGGTGCTTGAACTTGTTAGAATCGATGCAAGCTAGAAACCATATGAAAGATGAAACCAATATCACTCGCTAAATTAAAAGGGTGCCCTAACAAATGTATTTGACCAAATTAGAAGCAATACATGGCAACAAAGTTAGAAATAATATGCAATATGCAACTAATAAAGGTGACTCATCGTAAGTAATTGATGCAGGATCTGTAAGAGAGGTAGTTTCATGTAAGAACAAGGTTAACACATAGATGTAGTGTGTACCAAAAATAGGAAGGCATGTCATATTCACAGGTATAGTGTGTAAACTAAGCAGATGCAATTTACCCTAATTAGAAGCATTACAAGCTAGACACATTATGCAACATGCAACTACATATCACACTGCGAAGTTGGAGCAAGCACCTGTGATGGTGGTGTAGGGGAAGTGTTGTCTTCAGGTACAGAGCAACGTTCAATATCTTCATTTAGGCTTGCTGTTTCTTGAGAATCATGTCGAGAGGATGAAATTGCATCCTTTATAAGAGTATTGCGCCTCATATTAACCCACGCTGCTGGATCTGTCTCATCATGTTTATAGACGCAGGATACACAAGAACAATAGTTTGATGTAAGAACATGGTGCGATAGGCGATGTAGTATGTACCAAAAACAGGAAGGCGTGTCCTATTCACATTTATAATGTGTAAGCTAAGGAGATGCAATTTAACAAATTAGGAGCATTGATGAGGGATACACAAGAGAAGTAGTTTGATGTAAGAACATGGTTAATAGAAAGACGTAGTATGTACCAAAAACAGGAGGGCATGTCATATTCACAGGTATATTGTGTTAACTAAGCTGATGCAATTTACCCTAATTAGAAGCATTACAAGGTAGACACCATATGCAACATGCAACCACATATCACACCGCCAAGTAAGAGCAAGCACTGTGATGGTGGTGTGGGGAATTGCGGTGATCAACTAGAGAGCTACGTTGACTATCTTCATTTAGCCTTGCTGCTTCTTGAGAATCATGTGGGAGGATGATATCGCACTCTTTAAACGAGTAGGGTGTCTCACAAGAACTCCACCCGGTGACTGCCTCATCATAAGTGATTGACGAGGGATACAAAAGAGCATTAGTTTGATGTACTAACATGGTTAATAGACATATGTAGTATGTATCAAAACAGGAAGGCATGTCATTATCAAAGGTATAATGTGTAAAGTAAGCAGATGCAATTTAACCAAATTGGAAGCAATACAAGCTAGACACCATATGCAACATGCAACCACATTTGACAACAAGAAGTTAAAGCAAGCACTGGATGGTTGTGTGTGGCAATTGAGATCATCAACGCAGAGCTACTTTTATCGCTCCAACTCACGACATCGCACCCATTAGAGCGCTGAAACGCCATCGCTTATCTTCGAATTACACCGATCGACTTCTGTCTTTTCTTTTCTGCATTCATCAACACTGCGCCGTAGTCTGAAATACCCATGCATAAAAAACAATAGTGTGAGTATGGGTGAAGTGTGTGCACAATTAGTACAAAGGTAAAGGTAGCAGATAGCAGGTCGGTGAGAAATAAATAACGGAGACATATGATAGCTCTACAACATGCATGGCACACTCAATTACTACAGGATTCTATGAAAATAACAATGATTGAAAGCAAATGGGTCAGTCCATTTTTTCTGCACCGTCCGATGTACAAAGAACGGGAGATCGCCTTCATCTACCTCCAGCCACCGGTGTTGACGATCTTCCTCAAACGCCAGCGACCACCGCCCAAGATTCTCCCCTCGCCCTCCCTCGACCTCTGCACCACCGTGCTTGGCACCGCCCCGCCATCCATTCAAGCCCGCCGACCTCCAGATCGGGCGCAAGCAGCCTCGCGCCCCACACCCCTATGATAGACACCGGCGCGCCGCTTCCTCGGGAACAAGCGGACTAGGTGCTCCGCGCCTAAGCCGGTGCTGCTTTTTTAATTGCGGTTCAATGACCTGAATTGAAATCCAGCGGCTACCGACCTCTAGCAAAGGTGAAATAGTAAAAGGAGGAAACCTTGTGCATTTAGTATCACGAAGAAGATGCAGAAGAAGCACTCAACTAGTTTCTTTCGTGGGATGAATACGTGTGAGCGGAGACGTAAGATTTGCACGAATAAGGGAAGAGGAGTACCTCTTTCTGCTGGCAGTGATGTGTCCTCCTTCTGTTTTTCCGACGATCCTGTTGTTCGCCGGAAACCAGAAGTTGTGGAGGACGGTGCAGCCTTGGACGAACCCATGGCCAAGTTGTTGAGTGTGGTGCGGTGGCCGCTTGTCGGCGGCGGGAAGCAGATCCGAGGCGGCGAACGACGGCAGAAGGGAACAGCTCCGTGCGGTGGACGGTTGCGACAAAGGAGCCGCAGAAGGAGGCGCAGGACGGCGTGGTCGGAGTGGTTCTGCACGGCACACGCCGGCGTCGGCGCCGTGGAGGCAGCTCTGCCGGCTTCACCTGCTAAGTCCTTGAGGGCGCTGCGGTTGCGGTTATGTTGGACGACGACGTCGGGTACCGGCCCGGCGTGATGGAGGAGGGCGGCGGTGGATTGGCCGCTATGGGGTGGAGGACGGAGGAGGTTAGGGTTTTATGGTTGGTGAAGAGGCGCGCCCACGGAGTATGAATGGGGAAACGGAGGGAGGCGGGGAACTAAGGGGGAACAATGTTTTGGTTTGAGACGCGCTTGTTTGAAATTTGGGGAAAGTTACAAACTTTGCCCCCATCTAAAATTTCGGACATATTGTGGGTTGGGGTAGGACAAGTCATGTCGTGTCCCAAATGTGGGCGGGATAGATTTCGCCGAGCGCATGGTGTTTAGGCGCCACGGCGTATGAATGCTTCTCGAGGCGGTTGAGACTGGCGCCTTGGTGAAGTTACAAACCTACCCCTGTTTAGACCTTTTGACATCGGGCCGATAGGCTACACGGGCCAGAGTCAGACAGTAATTTCCTACCACCAAAACATTAGTCTCGTGTAGTTTCGGGTGACCAGAGGCCTATTTGGCGCTTGCTCAATATTTGGGAGCGTAGCATTAACGTTTTCGGTTCTCTTGAATTGAACTTTCAGGATTTGTGAAACTTCACAAATCTTTACTCTTGAAAATCCTAAAGCTACGATTATTTTGGAATGGAGGGGGTACATTTTAATATACATTGTACACAGTATATATTAAAAATATGCAACTTACCTCAGTTCATGCATGGTTCCTGTATAATCTCCTTGGTTGCAAAAAAGTTAGATATGCGTATGAATATATATACCATGTTCAAACTCACAACAAAGATTGATGCCCCTTTACATCTGATTTACAAATGCCATTATCTCGGTTCAAATAGATGAATGCACTTCCTATGAATTCAATCTTCAAACCCCTTTATGTTGAATTCAACATGTATTTTATTTAGTAGCTAGCAATTTGGAATGTATCCATGCAAGTGACAAATGTATAAAGTGCTTCACACTAACAACATGGAGTGCACTAATTAATGTTTATATATGAATTGCAAAAGCATCCATTGCCTGTATTTCAAACCGCCTCACTCTATGGATCGATAATATGAAATAAGCACATGCACATGCTAGAATTCAATAGAGTATGGGTGTCTGATAGACCGATTTTCGTCCATACGCAATTTTGCAAAATTCATGATCTCATCCAAAAATAATAATGCCATTTATATTTTAATTTAATGCGAGAACTGCCTTTTACACGTAGATATCTCTCTATCTAACGATAAGTGCACACACTTTATATGCATCGGCATTTCTCTTCACACATGCTCACAATCTCTCTCGTGGTGTCGGGTGTCTCACGACATGCTCTCTCTGCTTTCTATCTCTTTCGACTACTATGTACCACTCTTTTCACTAATCTCAGTTGGAAAACACTATTTCTCTCACATGCATATATACACATGCACGGTCTAGGCCTCTCTCGCACACATTGCCCCCCGACACACCTCTCTAATAGTAGTTGGCGATATGATTTCATCATATCATTCGGGTAGGATATCCCTGGCTGTTAGGCTGGATGGTAATACGAGGCAAAGTTTTACCCTAGTTCGGATCGGACCCTTGCAGTTGAAGAAAGAGCCTACTCCGGTATCTGTATATTAGTGTTAGGTGTGTACAAAGTACACGTGAATACCAGGCATTGTGCGTGTGTATACTATCGATTTAACTAGCCCCCAAGCTTGTATAACATACTAAGGGCCTAGGGTTACAAATCATATATAGTCGGCTTATCACCGGTGGGGATAGAGTCCTCCGCGACTGTAGCTTCGTGTTGTACGCTGAGTCCTCCACATGGGTCTCCGATAACACGCCTCGTCAAACCTATATGTGGTGCAGGATGGAACCGACCCATGAGTCTTCATGTTGACCCACCACAACTAGAAATGATGTGCCCACCACACCACATAACGCAATCGGCCACTAAGAAAATAAGCATATACAATAGTACAACGGTATCTAGCTCACGATACGCTCCATATTTTGTTGATGACACTAACGGACTTTGCATTTGATGCGCTGCGTGATTTTGTTGACGACACTTACGGTCATTGTATTTGAAGCGAAAGCACGATATGGTCACTGGACTTCAAAATAAGCTAATCACGGTCACCACATACATTTTGTCGTGCTAACCAACATGTGATTGGATGGTTAGAGGACAGTGGTTTCTCGAGCCCACCAAGGTTAAAGTCCAGGTGCTCGCATTTATCTTGTGTTATTTTCAGTATTTTCCGGCGATGTACGTTCAGTGGGAGGAGACGTTCCACTCGACTACGAGGCACCTATGGAGACTTCGAAAATCTCAAGATCATATATGCTGGTCCACTCTCTCGGCTGCGCGGCGCGGACCGGCGGTGGGGAGTGGTTTCGGGAGGGCGGGCCGCCGTGGGCGGCGGGCGGGCGGTTCGACCGGTGGTGGCTGGCGGCTCAGGGGAGGGGTGGAGTTTGATGATAAACTGGAGGCCCTTGATTTCAGATCCAACGGCTAGAAAATCTAATGACCCGAGATGAAAAAGTCGCCACCGACGTAGCCTCACCCAAGACGTACATGCATGCACGCATGACACGCATGCATGTAGGCGTGCAACACTGACACGTACACATAACGTACACACACATGCATGCTGGCGTGCAGCACTGACACCTACACATGCACTCACGAACACACGCACGTACGCACCCATGCATGCAACACTGAAACGCACCCTTGCACGTACGCACCCATGTATGCAACACTGAAACGCACCCTTGCACGCACGCAACACTCGCACGCCTGCATGCACACAGCACACGACGCCAGACACACGCTTAACTACATGAAAAAGATGACGCCACACTCAATGACCAATCATCGGTTTATGAAATGCCCTTCGACCGCCTCGCCCACCAAAGGTTCCTCATCAGGCGCTGCTGCGTTGGGTCATCGACATGCAGGCCATGCACCCAAAGAGCCCACACGCTGCTGGAAGAACGACACGGTGTCCTAGGTCGAGTCGAGGGCCACTCACGGCACGCCCGGCTGAACACGCCCCGCGCCGCATTCAAACGCTCTATGAAACCCGCCGTGGAAGCCGAGAAACCCACTCGACACACGTCCGTTCATGACCGGCCGGCGAACGCAACGCCGCCGAGCTCCTCCCGTCCGCCGCCTATTTAATCTCCTATTTAAACGAGGCCAACGCCGCCAAGAATCGCACACCTCCGCCGCTCCCCTATCTCCTCCACCATTTTGTCCACTCTTACAATGGCTTACGAAGAGTAGTTATTCCGCATCAAGCCGGCTGGGTAGCCCGCGGATACGAAGCTATGCAGCTCGCTGATCCACCTCCTCCCTCGCCCGACGGAGCGCTTGCCGCCCCAAGCCGGCGCGCGGTTCAAGAACTCGCCGCCTCCAGCCAGCTCGACGAGGAGCGGCGACGGGCGCTCGTTGCTGCCGCCCATGCTGCCGCCTGCATCGCGCTCCTGCTTCGTGGCCGAGACTCCCATGCCGGGCGCGCGCGCCATGCAAGCAGCGACAGAAGCCGGGTGCGCGGAGAGCGACGAGTCGGTGGCCAGCGCCTCCGCGTCCGCCACCATCATCGAGGAGAAGTAGAACACGGGAGGCCGCCACCGCTTGGGTCCCATGAAGGCCACCGCGGAGGCGACGCCGGCGTACACAGCAGGTGTCTTGCTAGATCCTTTTGTTGCGAGGACCTTCGTGACCCCGCATGGGCTCCACGGAAGAGGTCAATGTTAGGATGAACTCGAGCCGGTGCCGGCCATGGCGAAGTAGTGGCCGATGATGAACTCGAACCGGTGCCGGCCACAATCATCTTTGGCACCAGCCAACGATATCAGTTGGGTAGTGGGGAAGCGAGCCGTCCTTTGCGCTGAAGCATATACCTCCGGGGCTCCCGACAGTCCGGTGATCGTGCTGCCGGACATGAGGAACACAAATCGATCGGCGGGCGACCATTTAGGCCATGTATTATATACCTGTGATGTCCAGAACTAGCACCGCATAGTTCATTTGAATGTAATGAAATCCGTCATGTTTGTGTGAAAATCCGGTATTTTATATGATTTCCGTCGTTGTTTATATGAAATACTCCGGTGGTTGCGTGAATGAGTATCAGTTTGTCTACGTGTTTGCGTGAATTTCGTTCGGTTGGTTGAGTTACTGTCATAATGTGTGCGGCTATGGTTGGATGGCGTAATTTGCGGGTCGCCGGTCGGTCTATGGGTGGCTCAGGCGGCGTTGTGGGACAAATAAACACAGCTCGTGCGAGCTCGTCTCCAACATGCGCACTGGAGGATGCATAACAACATGAGCACCCGAGCCGTTCCTCGTTCATCGGTGGCAAAGGAACTGGTGGACAAAAGGGTCGCCAATATTTTGGCTACCCCGGAAAAGATCCAAACAGCCCTTCCCAACAGATTCAAATCCCTCGTTCGCCGTGGAATTTTGCCATGTGTTGTTTTCATGGACTAGCAAGATGCCCGTGCATTGCACGGAACATCAAGATGCATTTTTAAAAAAAACTCCCGCATGCATGCAAGGGATAATTAATGTCCTCCTTTGCTAGTACCACGAGGCAAACACCATTAACATTGCATCGATTAGTGTTAGTGGCCTTGTATATCTGCAAATTGTAATTTTGATAGTGGCCCTTGTATATAAAAATGGAGGGAGAAATATGAGAGATAAGGTGAGGAGAGGGGGGTGGTGTGTGGTGGTGACTGGTGGTCGGATGGGCGGAGGCATGGGGATGGACGGCGATTATTTCTAGGTTTGTATCTCTCTCACACACACCCACGTAGGTGGGGGACGGCACGAAGAGAAGAGGTGCACGCACGGCGCACGCATCTCTGTCTCTTTCCCAACAACACCCGCTGGTACACGGTGGAGCTCATTTCAGACGAAAAAGGTAGCCCACGTGGTAATTTGGCACGGTAATGGTTGTCCACTTGGTGGAGGGAGTATCGCCTACCACGGGTGAACAAACAAATTGCGACTTGACGCGTTATGTTAAATTAAAAAGAGGCAAACCATGTGGGGCCTACCTTAGAGGCAAGGCTCTATACACCGGAGTACTTTTGATGTGTCCCGTCAACTCGCAGTAACAAGGAGAAACTTGCTTAGCACGCCTCTCCCCTGCCCACGGGTGCGGTGGCTCACAGGATGAGGTGAAGCTAGAGTACCATCAGACGCCTTTACGCCCGCCTCCTCGCCCACGCCTTGGTGGCTCGCAAGACGAGGAGAAAATTTTACTACTCCTCCGCTTACTCCTCGTCCCTACTACGTACTTTGGTTAGTACTCCCTCTATTTACTTATAAAAGGCCACTACAAAAAATACATTTTGCATCTATACAAGGCCACAAATAGTAATCGAGACAAAGTTACTACTCCCTCTTTTTTAGTTTGTGGCTCAATTTCAAAATCTCTCCAACCAAGGTAGACGGTGAGTGGTCAAATTAATTTCATAGTTTGCACAGTATGCTCATTTTTCTCAAGAAATTATGTTTACCAAGGCATTAATTAGAATGAATGCATAAATGACCACTAAATTTCCATGAACTTGTACATGCATTGGTTAGTTTCCTCTTGACACTGCTTGCGTCGGGTGATCTAACGCACCTCAAAATCCAACATGTAATGGTACTACTACTAGTATAGTACTAGAATTGAGACTTACCAAATGGAAAAACGAATGTTTTTTAGATGAGCCCTATAAACCCTAGTGGGTACGTACTCCGTAAAAACAGATTTTTCCAAAACTAAGTTGCTCCCTTTCATGAATTCTGTAGTATACTCCTCCGTCGACGCTCCCTTTCATGAATTATGTACTTCCTGTCACCGACATGTGGGACATATAGCAACTGGGTCGACGTGTCAAGCACCAAATAACAGTGTAGAACAGCAGGGGGACGCACCCCACTGCATACCGCCCAAAGTGTTAGTAATGAGCAATGAGACGTCAAATCACAATGCCGCACCTTCCTGCACGGACGAAGCAACCATTATTTCACACTTCGTTAGACATCATCTCAAACCACGACTAGTATTGCTTCGCCTCAAGAGGGACACGCGCATCACCTTGGTACATCATGACACGTGGGACCGCATGACAGCCATGCTCCCCGCCGATCGCTGGGTAAAATCACCTCATTTTACTATACTTCCTCCGGATCGGTTTACTACATGGCATGCACGCTGCTCTAGGTTGAGAACTTAATCGCTATATATATATGTGATGAACAGACGCTAGCCTTTTAAAAATGTATACTTTTGTACAGTAGTACTCCACTATCGATGGATTGCGCCATGGAACAAAAATTGAAATTTAAAAAGAAGGTGGTACATATAGAGAGCGCTCGTCGCCAAATTATGCATATAGTACTATTTAAAAAGGTAGTACGTGCTTAATTGGGGTGCTAAATTCTATTAAAGAAATACTAGTACTAGTATGTACATACTGAAGAGTTAAAGTAACGAGAAGAAACATAACATAGTTCTGCTGGGGGCTCAGCACAACACACCCCTCAAATTAAACTATGTAACTAATTTGGTAGACACTGCATTAGAAGTTTAGAACCGCCATGAGCAACGACACTGCCACCTTACTCGGAGTCCTCGTCCACGTCCTCGACTTCGTCCTTGTCCCTCTTCCTCTTGGCCGATACTTCTTTGCTTGAACCGCCAACTTGGTTGTTGCTCTTCATCCAACCCTTGTAGATATTGAAACAAAGGTAGCCATCCATTGTAGTGTAGTGGATGTGGTCTATATCTAGTACATTCCGCTGCCATGCATGACGATGAAACGTGTAATGAGGTTTATCCAGTATGCGGCACAAAGGATGAACCATGGCTCCTGCCAGATTCAGCATTGAGGGCTGACGAGAGGGCACCAGCCGATTCTTCTGGAGGTCGAAGGGGTTGCCTACAACAAGGCCTATCCGACGTAGGACTTCTTTGTCGTTCTTAAAGTCTACAGTAATGAATTTGACTGTTTTGTCCTCGAGGAAGTTCTTAAAATCCTGGCACTCAACGTCGGCATGGCATATGTTGTAGACCAAGCAAACGTTATATACACAAACCTGGATCACGGCGGGCTTCTTCCTCTCTTCATCCTTTAGATCCTTCTCTTGTCCCATGACTGTGGTGTACTCAACATCTAGCCCAGCGACCCACTCATCATGTGAGTTTTCAAACATGCGTCTGAAGCGAGAAAGGCATCCTTTCACCGTCGTGGAAGTACGGGTGTAGATGACGTCGAACTCATCGCCGGTGATGGTTCTAACCTTGTACTCACCGCCGATCGGGGAGATTTGGGACGCCATGGATTTGGGAGGAGGGTTAGGATTAGTGGAACTGCCGTAATGTGAATGGACGGGACAACTAGGAGCGAACCGCCGTAGTATTAAAGGACGTGCGGGAAAGAGTAGGAGTGAACTACCAGCGTGCGAACGGCACGGTAGTGGCTTTCCATTCTCCCATGATACGGGCTTCCGAGAGCCCTTGGATCTGAGATCAAACGGTTGCATGGCGTGATTCTAGACCTATGGGTGAATATCCTATCCCGGAGGGTTATTCTTAAAATTTTCAGGAACTTAGCATGCATCGCTTGATCTCAGATCCAAGGGTGCCAAGAGTTCAGATCATGGTCGCGCTTACCACGACCATCGCGTCGCTCGCGTGGTTGCGCTTCTTTGGAGATTTAACACGTGCGTTAGGCTATCCGATGTTGTCATGTCATACATAGTCATCACTTAGTCACCCATACTACAACAAGGTTGGCTATAAGGTTGGCTATAAGTGTATTTTTTACTCCTCTCTATCTCTTTTTCAGATTCTCCGTCCTATAATATAAGAACGCCTTTGACACTAGCTAGTGTAGTGTCAAAACGTTCTTATATAATGGGACATGAGAGTACTTGGTATTTATTGCATTTGCCAAGGAGTGACCTCTTCCAATGAAATGGTGTTGCTAAGTTTGCTTCATTTAATTAGCTATAGACTCAAAATTGTCTTTTCACCTAGGTACACGCGCTTAGCACCGCTTTCTTCCTTGGGTCACCAAACTAGTCTCTCTCTTCTTGATTAACTTGCCACATCAGACTTTGTGCCTATGTGGCAAGCTTAAGCACCAGAGGAGCAAGTAAGTACAATAGTGCGCTTTACATGGCATTTTTGCATATGTGGAGGAAAGAGAGGCAAGGAAAAAGTGGAGAAGTGGGCTCTCATGCAAGAGCCAGCCTCTACTACTACATGGTGGAGCATTGGGAGAGGCACCTGTATGGAGGTGGTCAGGAATCGGGAGACTCACGCCGGTCGAAGGCCAGCAGCTTAAAATGATAATGGCAAGTCAAATCACGGGCCCCACCTGTCCAAAGAAGAATCATTGTCAAATCACACAGCCCTACGCTTGCAGCAGCCTACTCCCTCGCCTTCTCACGCCTCTATCGAACCGACTAGGCAGAATCGCCCCGCCACCGCAAGCAGAAAAGCCCCGCCTCGACTTTTAAATACAACTACTCCCTCCGTCGGATGCGTTTGGTTGAAGGTATCGTATGAATGGATTGGGACCATTCAATCTTTTTGGGATTAAACCATTCAATTCATGTGTTTGGCTGAATATAAGAGATGAGCTAATTATTTAAGACGGGACCACCAGTCATGCTCACATAGTCATGCATGCAAAGGGTGGCCATTTGATTCGACCGATTTGGTTGGGTAGAATGGTTCAGCATCTTCAAGGCATATTATTTTTTTTGACTCGAACCATTCATGTGCTTTATAACCAAACATGTCTATTTTCTAAACGATCCCAACCCATTCATGACCACCCTTGCAACCAAACGCACGTCATCTTACGAAAACCAAATAATCCCACAATACTAAGGCGCGGTGCATTAACTTCTACCTTGTTTCTTGTTTCTTCACATATCAACCAATAAGAATCCAATGATATACTTTTTGTGACATAGTAACTCATATTTAGTTAGTCAAATGGATGACCTAGAACTACGTGCAGGCCCTATAAACCGAGACGCCTACAAATAAAAAACCGAGACGGAGAGGGTAGTTCAGCACGTATCTTTTAGATCATTATAGCCGGATTCACCAAGGAGCTAAACCAAGTGGTAGGCTGCTCTGTCGCGTTGGCGTAGCAACTCAAGGTGGTCATCCGCACACCTAAATGGCGACACACTTAACAGACCCCTTTGGCAGACATGTGGCTCATCATCGTCTTGTTCGACGTGCGGTGCACCAAATTACAGTTCGAGCAGCGCTTAGAATTGAGGCACCCTGCTCAGAAGCGCCCATGAGAGTAGAAAATGAGCGATGAGGGTCAAATCACAAAGCCCCACCTTTCCGCATTAAGCTGGACGGACGAAGCAACCATCATTTCACTCTAGCGCAAGAGCATAAAGAAAAGAGAAAACAATGATGCGTGCAGCAGCTACCTAGGGCACCCTAGGTAGGGTCTCCACTATGAGATCCTTTTTTAAAGCGCCCACTACAAATCGGCTTCTCCCTCGCCCTCTTGAAGAAAACCGATGATGAGTGCGGCGGTAGGGTTTGTAAGAGTACTACGGCGCAAGGGCCACGCCATAGTAAACAGGTTCGAGTCGACGCTTAAATATGTGTGGGCCACTTGGTTTTACGGAACGAGGCAGCATTTTGGGTTCGGGGACCGGTGGAGATATAGCACGTACAAAAAATTGTGGATGTAGGTTCGACCGAAAGGCAATGATGCATGGGCCCTGCATTTTGATGTACCCGGGGCCGCGTGAAATTTGCTACTCTACTCAAAACTAGTAAGATACACATGTATTGAACGCATGAGATTTGGAAACCAAATTATGAATAAATACACACTATAGTATGTAAAGCTTTGAGTCATATATGCATGATGTAGATGTTTGTTTAGTTCCTATAGTTCATCTCATTCAAAATCAATTATTTTTATAAAAATGTTAAGATTCATGGGGTTGTGCATTGTAAATCATAAAGTAAAAAACAAATAATGGCAATTCATTTAGAAAAAATAATCAATTATGATCTGAAGATTCTAGAACAAAGGAGAAGTGATTGTGTTTTGAGGTTTGTGCATTATGCTTAAGTTCAACCATGGAGTCTTCTAAATTGTACATGTGGCAGATCTGTGGAATGTTGATGATATCCAACGGCCAAGAGTGCTCGGATTTGCCCATCTCGCACTATCGAGTTAGCTTCATCCAATGACCATCTTTCAAAGTTATTGGCACACTATATAGTTCTTGTGCCATAGTTGCATGTTTTGGAAAAAAGCTACTAGTGGGTTGTACTATCTATTTAGGAATAGAAGATGCATACGTGGAAGTTGTAGGGAAAGAGATGACATGGAGCATCTCAATTCCTATGAGTAGGGATGGGAAAACAGATGTCATTTGGTTCACATCATAGGAACTTTTATATTGAATCTAGAGATGACATGTATCTCAATTCCTATGAGGAGGGATTAGTAAAGAGATGTAATTTGGTTCATATCATAGGAACTTTTATATTGAATATACGCTAATGTTTATTTTCCTTTGAAATTAAGGGAGTATAGGAATCCATTTGTTCCAATCAACTTGGAGCCGGTGATGGCGTCGGAATTGGCAAACATTTTTGGTTGTGTTGTGGGACAAATGCCATTCACGTATCTAGGGCTCCCTATGGGGACAACCCGACCCACAGTAACTGACCTGATGCCCATGGTTACCGCAGTTCAGAGAATAATTCCAGCAGCAGTTTCCTTGCTCGATTATGGCTCCAAGCTTACCGTTTTAAATTCAGTGGTGACTTCACTAGCGATATACGCAATGTGCTCAATCAAGATGAACCCAAAGATCATTGAGCATCTGTACAAGCTTCGTAGATCTTGTCTATGGCTGAAGAAAAGTGAGGATGGAACCAAAGGCAACTCTCTCGTGGCTTGGGATCTGGTTTGCAGGCCAAAAAACAAAGAAGGCTTAGGGATCATAAACCTCAGAATACAGAACCAGGGACTGCTATTGAAACAACTCCATAAATTCTATAACAAGATTGATGTTCCATGGGTGCAGCTCGTCTGGGACTCTTATTACAATGGCCGAACCCCCATGCAATGGACCCCTGTGGCTCGTTCTGGTGGAGAGATCTCATGCAGCTGTCTGATGTCTATAGAGGGGTTACCAAGGCGTCTGTTGGGTCAGGAGACTCGATCCTTTTTTGGAAGGATGAGTGGAAAGATGGGCTACTCCAAGACCCATTCCCGAGAGCTTTTTCTTTTGCCAAGGAACCAGATATGTCAGTCCAATCCCTACTATCCTCGGAGAGGTTGGGTGATGTGTTCCACCTCCCCCTTTCAGTGGAGGCTCGACTTGAAGTGAGCAATCTGCAGCTGGAAACGTCTGATGTGGCTCTGACTGATAGGGATGATATTTGGAAATGTGCTTGGAGTGGAGTTGATTTTAAGGCTGCTAAGTTTTATGAACATTGCTTCAGAAATGTGCAGGTGGACGATGCCTTTGGCTGGATCTGGAAAACCAAGTGTACCATGCAATGGAAAATGTTTGCGTGGCTGCTGTTGGCTGATCGTCTGAACACCAGAAATATGTTGAGAAGGAGGCACTACAAAATCCAGAATGATGATTATACATGCTTGCTCTGTCAAAACCCACCAGAAGAAGACGTTACTCACCTCTTCTTTAACTATACCTTCAGTAAGAGATGCTGGGATAGTATTGGGATACAATGGCCAGTTGGAGACTGCAGACTCGCGTTGCTACACGCTGGTAAAGGCTCCTGGAATGGGCACATGTTCATGGAGGTGTTCACTGTGGAAGATTGGGGGATCTGGAAAGTGAGGAATGACAAACACTTCAGGGGGATCCAACCGACCCTTAGCTCTTGGAAGGACAGATTCAGGCACGACTTTGCTTTATTGGTCCATAGGGCCAAACAGGAGTTTGCCCCTTATATCTTGTCACTTGTAGCTGCTTTGTAATTAGGGGGATATCACCTTCTGTAATTCTCCCCCCCCCCCCTTCTCACATGTAGCCGTGACTTGTACATTAGACTGTAGGATGACTGGACTGTTTGGACTGTACTAACCCCTTAACTTTTTAATACAAAGTCTGTGGGACCCTCTACCGCTGTCATCAGTTCTCAAAAAAAGTATAGGAATCCATTCATATGAACCAAGTGGCTCTAAAGCTATAGAAATGATATCATGTTTATTTCCTTTGGAATGTAGAGTATATGAATCTATTCCTATGAACCAATTGGCTCTAAAGGAAAAAAAATCCTATAAAAATCATATCATATAGAGTTCCTATGATATTCCTCGACACTAAAGGATGGTTCAAATTGCTGCGGGTGATACGATGGTATTTCTTTGTAGACTCCTCACCCATCTTTATAGTTACCTATCGAAGATGAATGAAATGATATATACAGGGTATTCTACATGTGCAATTTGGTACACGAAAGCTCGGTAAAAGTTTGCGAGGTTCTAATTTTCAATAAAGCTATATGCACTGCATTTCGGAACGGAGGGAGCATACGGCAGTTGCTAACACTCATGTGGGAGATTTGTATGTAGGAGGAGTGGCTGTTCTGTTAAATGACATGGAAAAAATGACACTGTCGGATGCCGATCTAACGGTTCTTACGGCGTTCGTCAGGAAAAGGCTTGTGGCGAACGTTTGTCGGATAATGATTTACGGACACATGCATTGCATTGATACGTGCCCCCCTCTCTCTCATGCACACGCACCCTCACGAGTCACGACTCTCCCGAGTCCTCTCACAGACTCGCACGTCGCACCCATCCTCTATCTGCAGGTAGACGTCACGCACATATGTGCTCTTCACACCCTACCCTCGTAACTTCTAAAAAAAAAGACGGCGCAAGACATTTTATTTTAGCTCACACGCCACACACTTATACTATTACTCTTGCGGCGAACGTTCTTTCGGCAAAGTATATATTGTACTCTCACGAAGAGAAGCGGTGCACGCACGCACTAGTTCTCTCACACCCACTCGCAGGTACATGTAGGAGCGCATTTTTTTGAAGCCGGTACAACAAAATCACTCCACTATATATAAAAGCAGGAGCCTTAGTACTTGCTTTACTAGGGTTCCTCTCATTCACTCTCTCATGCTCTCTAGATGTAAGCAAGACATAGGTGGTGAAGGAGTCCTGGATTAGGGGGTGTCCGGATAGCCGAACTATCACCGTCGGCCGGACTCCTGGACTATGAAGATACAAGATTGAGGACTTCATCCCGTGTCCGGATGGGACTTTCCTTGGCGTGGAAGGCAAGCTTGGCGATACGGATGTGTAGATCTCCTACCATTGTAACCGACTCTGTGTAACCCTAACCCTATCTGGTGTCTATATAAACCGGTGGGTTTTAGTCCGTAGGACGAACAACAATCATACCATAGGCTAGCTTCTAGGGTTTAGCCTCTCTGATCTCGTGGTAGATCTACTCTTGTACTACCCATATCATCAATATTAATCAAGCAGGAGTAGGGTATTACCTCCACCGAGAGGGCCCGAACCTGGGTAAAACATCGTGTCCCTTGTCTCCTCGTTACCATCCGCCTAGACGCAGTTCGGGACCCCTACCGAGATCTGCGGTTTTGACACCGACATTGGTGCTTTCATTGAGAGTTCTCTCGCGTTGCCGCCATCGTGAAGGATGCCTCATCCGTCTTTAAAGACGATACTATCGCCAAAGGAGCCTTGGCCACTGGTCAGACTCTTCGGCTAGGTGGTTTTCTTATGACCGCCAGTTCGGCCACCGCGCCGACGATGACTTCTCGAGTCATTGAAACCAATCTTCACGTTAACTCGGAACTTGCCGAACAGTTAGATCCGATCGAGCTCTCCTCCGTAAACGAGCTCTTGGATCGCACCGCCGCCCTGGGAGTCACCACAGACTACGACCAGATTGGGCCTAAAACCGATCTGAGAGAGATCAACTCTCCCCAGGCTACCCATCATGTTGCTGTGATAGAGGAGCAATACGACAATTCTTCTTCTATCTTAAGGACTAGCTACGTCCGGATTCCCGATCCCTCCATGCCGGATTCCAGCAGAGGGACGGATGTCGATCAAGCCCTGAACTTAAAGTCAGGCGGCGGGTTGGATTCACTGGATAGCATTCAAAAATCCAAATTTCCAAGTTCGAAACTTCGCCCTCGAGTCTTAATTTTGACGGGTTCGGATCTACTTCCACCCGCCCACCCAAACATTAGCGATCTATCCCGAATTCGGCAAGAGCCCATCAAACAAGACATCATTATTGGGCGATTCCTCCGGTTATGGACAGGATAAAGGACTGCCGAGAGGAGGACGCAATCTCACTTTTCTGCAATAATTGCACGGACAAGGGAATCCTAAACGCCACAAGTCTTCGCGAAATTACACGCTTTGCTAACTTGGTGACCATAGTACAAAAGTACTGTGCGATGGAGAGTGCTTGGAAAACCGAAAATAAATTTTGGGATAATCCGGCCCCGAATACATCCCTAGTCCGAAACAAAAGGGTGCATCATTAACAAGCACCTGGATTAAACATCAAAAAACAAAAAACCCCTAAAGGGTACGAAACCGTACTGGAGGGTTGGCTAAACGGACCCTGCAAAATTCATAGCACAGAGGGCGCCACTCCAACTCATAGCCTTCGAGCATGTTGGATACTACGGCAGGTGGCCAAAAGTGGCGAAGAGCTTCTAGCCTCAGAATCCCAGCCCAGCAACACCAGTACGGTGTTAACAGTCTTCGAGACTTTCGCATCAAATAACATGCGGAAACGAACACTCCGCAACCTTGTCGAAGTCTACCAAGTAGCAACAATACATCCATGGAGTGACACGGCTATTACCTTTAATGCCGGATTTAACCCAAATTCGAACAGCCCGAGCACCACCGCATTGGTCCTCAGTCCAATAGTGGGCGGCCGCTTTACTAAGGTACTCATGGATGGCGGCAGTGGACTAAACCTCATCTACGAGGAAACCCTCCAAAATGGAAATAGACTGGAACCACATTGAGCGAAGCAGCACAACCTTTAGAGGAATAATCCCTAGCCGGGAATCATGCTGCACAGGAAAAATCACACTGGACGTAGTTTTTGGCTCGCCGGACAATTACAGGTCTGAGGAGGTCACATTTCAAGTGGCCCCGTTCAGCAGCGGATATCACGCTTTATTAGGGCGCGAGGCATTCACAATTTTTCAAGCTATACCCCATTATGGGTACATGAAGCTTAAAATGCCCGGACCTAACGGAATCATCACTCTCGCTAGTGATCCGAACATAGCACTCCGCGCCGAAAACAAGACAGCCGCACTAGCCCTCGAGGCACTATCTGAAGCCCTAGCGGCCGAATAACTCACTAAGATGCGCTCCACGGTGAACATGGACGATGTGATACTTGATAAAATAACCAAGTCCACCTCTTTCAAACCAGTGGATGAAATAGTCAAATTCCAAGTCCACCCAACGGACCCTGCAAAGACAGCCTCCATTGGGGTACAATTAAACCCTGATGTAGACGCCGCACTACGAGAATTTCTACGAGAAAACTGGGACATTTTTGCCTGGCACCCTTCAGACATGCCAGGAATCCCACGTCGGCTGGCCGTGCACAGCCTAAATATCCTAAAAGGATTCAAGCCAGTCAAACAGGCTCTTCGGCGCTTTTCCGAACCCAAGAGACAGGCCATGGGAGAGTGTAACGCCCTTGATGCGGCTATATCTCCCACGTGTCGAAGCACGACTTAGAGGCATAACCGCATTGAAAGAAATGTCGCAAGTGAGGTAATCTTCACACAACCCATGTAATACATAAGGGAAAGAGATACATAGTTGGCTTACAATCGCCACTTCACACAATACATGAGTAAAGCATTACATCATACAGATACAATCAAGGTCCGACTACGGAACCAAAATAAAAGAAGACTACCCCAAATGCTACACAGATCCCCGATCGTCCCAACTGGGCTCCACTACTGAACAACTGAAACGAAACAACACAATGAACATGATCTTCATCGAGCTCCTCCTTGAGCTCGGATACATCAACTGCACGGTTTCATCGGCACCTGCAAACTGGTTTTGAAGTATCTGTGAGTCACGGGACTCGACAATCTCACACCCGTAGATCAAGACTATTTAAGCTTATAGGTAGGACAGAGTTGTGAGGTGGAGCTGTAGCAAGCGACTAGCATATATGGGGGCTACATTCGCAAAAGAGAGCGAGAAGAGAAGCAAGGCACGGTCGTGAAGCTAGTAGCGATCAAGAAGTGATCCTGAAACTACTCACGTCAAACATAACTCCAACACCGTGTTCACTTCCCGGACTCCGCCGAGAAGAGACCATCACGGTTACACACGCGGTTGATGTATTTTAATTAAGGTCAACTTCGGGTTTTCTACAACCGGACATTAACAAATTCCCATCTGCCTCGTAATCATGGGCACGGCTTTGAAAGATAATACCCTGCAGGGTGTCCCAACTTAGCCCATTATAAGCTCTCACGGTCAACGAAGGATATTCCTTCTACCGGGAAGACCCGATCAGTCTCGGAATCCCGGACTACAAGACATCTCGACAATGGTAAAACAAGACCAGCAAAGCCGCCCGAATGTGCCGACAAATCCTCGATAGGAGGTGCACATATCTCGTTCTCGTGGCACACCGGATGAACACTACGACGGCAACGAAGATACCCCAAGTTTCCTCGGGCGGCACCGCAAGTGGCTCTAATTTGGACCAGCACTCGGAGGAGCACTGGCCCGGGGGTTAAAATAAAGATGACCCTTGAGTCTGCAGAACCCAATGGAAAAAGGCTTAGGTGGCAAATGGTAAAACCAATGTTGGGCCTTCTTTGGAGGAGTCTTACTCAAAGCGAACTGTCAAGGGGTCCCATAAATCACCCAACCACGTTAGGGACGCAAAATCCGGGAACATAACACCGGTATGACGGAAACTAGGCGGCAAGAGTGGAACAAAACACAGGCATAAGGCCGAGCCTTCCACCCTTTACCAAGTATATAGATGCATTAATTAAATAAGATATATTGTGATATCCCAACAAGTAAACATGTTCCAACAAGGAACAACATCTCCATGTTCCAACAAGGAACAAACTTCATCTTCACCTGCAACTAACAACGCTATAAGAGGGGCTGAGCAAAGCGGTAACGTAGCCAAACAACGGTTTTCTAGGAAAGGATGGTTAGAGGTTTGACATGGCAATGTGGGTGGCATGATTTAGCAAGTGGTAGGTAACGCAGCATAGGCATAACAAAAGAGCGAGCATCTAGCAAGCAAAGATAGAAGTGATTTCGAGGGTATGGTCATCTTGGCTGAAATCCCGCAAGGAAGAAGAACGAGTCCATGAAGAAGACAAAAGGACGTAGACGAACGAATCCTCACAACTCTGGAACGAAACCGAAGCTAACAAGAGAAGCAACCCGGAAAGAAGCAAAAAACATGGTAAACAACCATCACATAAACATGGCATGATGCGCAAACAAGTGTGATGCATGTCCGGTTTAATGAGGCATGGCATGGCAATATGCACAAACAACACTACAAGTTAAGTGGAGCTCAATATGCAACGAGTTGCATATTGACAAAACACCACATCAATTATTTAGTTTAATCTCGTTTAGGTACTCAACAATATTAAATATTGGTTAACATGGCAAGAGGTGAAGCATAATTGATCTAACTTTTTAGGCAAGTTTAAATGAGGCCGGAAATAACAACAACAATTCCGGAAAATCCTCATGTCACTTAGTAGTTTAATGCAACAACAATTTTAAACATTTTAAATGTTGTTATCATGATGCGGATGACATATACAAGTTATATGCAATTTTTATGAAAATGTTGACATAAGCATGTTATGAAGCATTTGGTCACCATGGCAGAACAAAACGGGTGCCACGGCGGCGAATCCGAAAATGATGCCACGGCAACATATCGGTTCCGGTAGCTCATGGAGATACCGGTGTAAAAGGAAGCGTGCGGATGTGCAGAACATGCAAAAGATGGTGGGGTGATCCCGGATACCGGGTTCCCACGGGTTAGGGGCATGGAAACGAGTGACAATTCGGACACGGTGAAAATGGTGCATCTCATACAACACACAAGCATTCGTTCACGGGCGGTCGTCTCGACGATATACCTTCGAAGCGTGCATTTTCGAACGGACCGAGTTCGTAGAGGAAGTAGATGTTCACGTAGCGGTCGTAGAGGAAGTAGTTGTTCTCGCGACGGTAGTGGAAGTAGACGTTCACGGGTCGTCGTGGGAAGTAGTCGTACACGGCGTCGGTAGTGGTACCCCATTGGAGACGTACACGTTCCGTAGATGAACTTGGTGTAACCGTGCGGTAGTCGAACTTGGCGCTCATGGTACACGGGTCTTCGGGCGACGGTAGATGTACACGGCAACCACGGGTCTTCGGGCGACGGTAGATGTACACAGTAACCGTAGTCGAACTTGAAGGGTCGGCGATGTCGTGGTACTTGGCATCCATGTGGTCTTCGAGAAACTTGACGGACCAGTTGCTCCGAGTTCTTGGTCCTCATGCTACTTGCCAAAATCCAAGAGGGTAGAAGTGGTAGACGCACGGGGCAAGGGCAGCAAGAGCTTGTCGGCTGGCGCGGGGCTCACGAGAGCATCCAATGCTCGCGGTGGCTGATGCATGGTGCAGGGGCGTGCAGGAGGCGGTTGCAGCAGATGGCATCGGTGAGGGACTTGGGGCTCGGGGTCGCTGGGAAGGAGCAGCTCCGGTGCTGCGGCGCCGGAGACGGCAGGGGAGCGACGTCCTGGGGCAGCCAGCGAGGCGAAGCCCGGCGGCAACGAGCGGGCTCCGGTGGCCGGCTGGAGGTGCGAAGGCGACGAGGAGGACGCAGGCGCAGGCGATGGAGGAGCAGGAGAAAGGAAGGCGTTGCGTGGAGGGGCGTTGGGGCGGCGATGGCGAGGAGGGGAAGAGGGACTTGGCCGGCGGCGCGGCTTGGAGAAGATCGGGCGCGGGCGCTCCTCTGGCGCTAGCTATGAGCGTGTGTGTGTGTGGCGGCGGAGTAGAAGGACGAGGGAGCGAGGGGATGGAGATGGGAATCGGACAGGGGAGAGGGGATCGATCGGCTAGGGTTAGGAGGGGTTGGGTGGGCTGGACCTCCAGGCAAATGGGCCGGCCTGGTGTGTTGGTTAGGCTGGGCTCTCTCTCACTGCTAAAAGAAAAGAAGAAAGAAAAAAAAACAGAGATGAGAAAGAAAAGAAAAGAGGTTAGAGGTGGAGCTTGAGCAGGAGGGTATTTTTCCCGGACTCATAAAAATGAGCTTGATCCAAGAAAAATAGAAAAGAGGCACGGATGCAAGTTTTAAATTCAAACTCATTTGAATTTAATTCAAATGGGTTTGAACTAGGACTTGATAAAAGGAAGGTCCAAAAATGTTCGGATTTTTTATGGAGCTCCGAAAAATGATGAAAGAAATTATGGACAAGGTTGGAGACCAAGAATTAAGACAACAAAGGCATTAAGATATTTTGTAAGTGTGTTTGCGGTAAATCCAAATAATTGGAATATTTACTATAGCCCTCTAAATATCGAGAGGATATGTTTTAAAGAGAATCACCATGTGAATTCCCTCGATTTAAATGGATCAAAGATCCTTGCCATTTATTTAGTTGAGGTTTTAAAAATTAAAAGACATGATGGCATGATGACATGATGCAATGCAGAAATAAATAGAGCAAGCACAAATAAAAACACATGGAGGTCACAAAAATATGGAAGTCTTCTGGATCGTCGGTCTCGGGGTGTTACAACACTTCACCACTACAAGAGGATCTCGTCCCGAGATCTAGGATGGCACCGGATAGAAAAATGGAAGAAGAAAGAGGTAAAACTAAGTTGCTTCTTCGACAAACGAGTGAAACCATGAACCTTGAGATGTTGAGCAAAATGAAAGAAAGAAAACAACGAAGATGAGCAAAGTTGAAAACACTCCGTTTGAAAAGAGGAACAAGGGATACGACGAGAACCAAGAGTTTTTGTGATAAGATAGATATTGAAACCACTCCGGTTGAAACGAGATAAGAATGAATAAGAATGATATAATTTGGGCAGCACTCCGACTGAAAATGGAAGGAATTAGAATCATGAACTTGGCAAAATGAAAGCACCTGGATGAGACTCCGGTTAAAAGAGGAACGATAGACACAACACTCCGGTTAAATCGATAAGCAAGGAAAAGGACATGATCTTGACAACACAAGATGATGGGTCGAAGAGAGAAACATCACAATGCCTCCGGTAGAAAAATTGAAGATAGATCATTGGAATAAAGGTATGGAGAAGAAAATGACAACTTCTACCACAAATAAGTTTGGAAAGCACCCTTGAAAAGAATGATAGAATGGGGTTGTTGCAAAATCAAGAACGAAAAGCACAAGTTTGTAGTGGGCTTATGGAAACATCTCAACACTTGAGGTGAAATTCTGCCACTAACGAAAAACAATTGCTTGTTTGAGATCAAAGAAGAGATGAAAAACTTCTTTCGCCGAGAGGATAGGAGAAAACTCGGATCATACGTAATCATCGGAAAGAGCAACATTCCCAATGGAAGGCTTTAAGTGAAATCTATACCAAGATAACACCAACGAATAAATTGTTGGGTTGAAAAGATCTTGTGAACGAAGAGAAATGATGGATTTAAATATCTCAATCCTGACAACTTGTGAATCAAGAAACACGAAGGGAAATTGCCAAGAGTGACATAACACCATCTCAAGAGATAAGGTAGAAAGAATTGCACTTCGGAATGCAAGAAGAAGAATACTTGAACTCCTCAAAACAAAACATGTGTTGAGCACCATGTTAATTTTGAGTATAGCTTGGCGGATCTTAACTTCGAGAAAAATCTTGAAGAACAATTGAAGAATGAAAAGAATCCTTGACAAACCACCATGTAGAGCCTCCATGAAGAACTCCGGTAAACAAAAGGATGATAGAAAGAAAGAGAAGTTGAAAACACCAGGTGAAACCTTGCAATGATTTAGATGGATCTTTGAAATGATATAACCGAGAAAACTTGGAACTCCGGAAAGAAAGATGAGCAAAAGAAATCGAGAATTTTGATGATCCTCCGGAATAAGGAATTGAATTTACTCGATGAAACAAGAATAAGAATTACATTATGCTGATCCTTCACCAATTAAATTGATGGCAAGCAATGGATTTGGCATACTACTTATTCTCGTGGAGAGGATTAAGATAGATATGGCGCAAACTTGGGAAGGTCTTCAACGAACCACCGGTAGGATTGGAAAGAACGAATGAATCTATATGATAACGAAGGAAGAGAACTCTTGAACGAACCACCATAAGAATTGAAAATGAACGAAGAAAAAGAACGAATCGCCGTAAGGAATTAGAAATGAACGAAGATACTTGAGAGAATTTAGATACATGAGAACGGAGAGATCATGAACTGATTAGTGAATACTTGAACGATGCACCGGTAAGATTTGGGGAACAAGAGCTGAAAGCTGGAATGAATAATTCTGAGATGATGGGCTCCGAAGAATCAAACTGAAAAGACTCCTGAATTGCTCTGGATGGGTGAAAAGAATTCTCACAATCTAAAACCATTATGAGAGGATGGCATCACACTAGAACCATGAATCTTGAAGAGAATGGAGCAAGATTAAAGAGAAACTCTTCTTCAGTCTTCAAATGTTGAGAATGACGATGAGAAACACCACCATGAATTGTTGAGATACTCCGGGATGAAAATTAGAAAGGTTGAACCAACACTGAAAAGAATTTGGAAGATCTTGGAGAAAGCCATGACTGATGAAAGCCCATTCTTACTTCAAACTTAGAAAAGAATTTTAGAAGCTCGGGAAAATTTAGAAGAGTCAGGTAAGATCCTGGAAAAAGACCTGTGGGTTAGGGCCCACTCAAAAGAACCACTGTTGAACGATTGCTTGAAAGGGAGGTTGCACCGGTTGATTTAAATGGCTTGAATGAGATAACAATCTCAAAAGAACTTGAGTGAATTGAGAATGGAAACTTGAATCTTCTGAGATATCTTCATCACTCCCAACCAAATGAATAGCGAGAAGTGAATGATTAGGAGATACACCGGCATGAGAAAGCATTGTGAAAAGAGGAAAAGGGATAAGATCAACACCGAAATCTTGAACTAAATCCACCGGAGAAGAAAATTAGAATGGAACAATGATAAGGTTGAAACTTCCTTTGCGTCTTCATGAGAAATCACCGGATAAAACATTAAAGGAAAAGAATGAAGAAACTTCACTCAATAAAATGGATACTTGATTAAGAAATCTGAGTCCTTGAAGAAAAGGGTGGGAGGGTGGGAAAACAAAGGCAACTTGGGTCGGATGAAATGAACACCGTTGAGAAAAAGCTTAGAATTGATCTTGCGAATGTTGGAATGATCGGATTTACTTGGAGAGAAGCACACGGTTGGAAATGATTGAAAAGACGACCTTGATGAACAAGAAGGATTAGCATCCACATCGAAATATGAGAACACCGTTTAGAATAAGGTATGGAATCAACACTTGGCATTGAAGCAACTTGAATACCACAAACGGAACAAAACAAAGGATTTGGCTTGCAGAATAAGCGGAAACAAACATATGATAGATCCCATATCGTATCATGTGTGTGTTGGAAAGATATCCTACGAGATACTTGAATTCCCACTTATAAACTCCGAAACTTTCTGGTTATGCAATCAGGTGTTGGGGATACAGGGACACAAAATATATCACCCAAACTAACAATACCTAGATCCAATTGTATCCATCCTTCAACACATAACCAAGAAAACTTGAAATCGTTTACCTCGACCTTCAAAAGCATCCGTTATATGAGTCATGGCAATACTCTCGAGCTCGCCTTGAAGATTGGGTTATCGAGGTTATCTCACCAACAACTGCATAAAAGAGATTTTCGATGTCGGCAAAGCTCGTATTCCAGAATCTGCAACGATAAAATTGTGACGACAACACCTCGGAGCTCAACTCCCGGGACACCGCCACAACCCCTAAATGTCGAGGCACCAAGAACAATGTTCTCGTCACAAAACCATCGGCACGATTCCAAGATACCCGCGTGATCCTAAATTTTTTTTAGTGAAATTTGAGGAGAGAAGAGTCTAAACTTCTACGTCAGGAGACCTCACCAGAGCGACGAAGGGACTGAGGAGTAAAAAGAATCCTACTCTCCGATATATAAAATCCTAAGACTCAAAACATTTTGTTCTAGACTCAACAACGCTTGACAAACAATCAAGCAAGGGCTCCTAAGTGGGGATGGCTCGATTACCAACTTGCGCCCTCGATGCGGTTATATCTCCCGTGTCGAAGCACGACTTAGAGGCATAACCGCATTGAAAGCAATGTCGCAAGTGAGGTAATCTTCACACAACCCATGTAATACATAAGGGAAAGAGATACATAGTTGGCTTACAATCGCCACTTCACACAATACATGAGTAAAGCATTACATCATACAGATACAATCAAGGTCCGACTACGGAACCAAAATAAAAGAAAACTACCCCAAATGCTACACAGATCCCCGATCGTCCCAACTGGGATCCACTACTGAACAACTGAAACGAAACAACACAATGAACAGGATCTTCATCGAGCTCCTCCTTGAGCTCGGATACGTCAACTGCACGGTTTCATCGGCACCTGCAAACTGGTTCTGGAAGTATCGTGAGTCACGGGACTCAGCAATCTCACACCATGAGATCAAGACTATTTAAGCTTATAGGTAGGACATAGTTGTGTGGTGGAGCTGCAGCAAGCGACTAGCATATATGGGGGCTACATTCACAAAAGAGAGCGAGAAGAGAAGCAAGGCACGGTCATGAAGCTAGTAGCGATCAAGAAGTGATCCTGAAACTACTTACGTCAAACATAACTCCAACACCGTGTTCACTTCCCGGACTCTGCCGAGAAGAGACCATCACGGTTACACACGCGGTTGATGTATTTTAATTAAGGTCAACTTCGGGTTTTCTACAACCGGACATTAACAAATTCCCATCTGCCTCATAACCGCGGGCACGGCTTTCGAAAGATAATACCCTGCAGGGGTGTCCCAACTTAGCCCATTATAAGCTCTCACGGTCAACGAAGGATATTCCTTCTATCGGGAAGACCCGATCAGTCTCGGAATCCCGGACTACAAGACATCTCGACAATGGTAAAACAAGACCAGCAAAGCCGCCCGAATGTGCCGACAAATCCTGATAGGAGCTGCACATATCTCGTTCTCAGGGCACACCGGATGAACACTATGTACGGCAACCGAAGATACCCCAAGTTGCCTCGGGGCAGCACCGCAAGTGGCTCTAATTTGGACCAGCACTCGGAGGAGCACTGACCCAGGGGTTAAAATAAAGATGACCCTTGAGTCTGCAGAACCCAAGGGAAAAAGGCTTAGGTGGCAAATGGTAAAACCAATGTTGGGCCTTGCTGGAGGAGTCTTACTCAAAGCGAACTGTCAAGGGGGTCCCATAAATCACCCAACCGCGTTAGGGACGCTAAATCCGGGAACATAACACCGGTATGACGGAAACTAGGGCGGCAAGAGTGGAACAAAACACCAGGCATAAGGCCGAGCCTTCCACCCTTTACCAAGTATATAGACGCATTAATTAAATAAGATATATTGTGATATCCCAACAAGTAAACATGTTTCAACAAGGAACAACATCTCCATGTTCCAACAAGGAACAAACTTCATCTTCACCTGCAACTAACGACGCTATAAGAGGGCTGAGCAAAGCGGTAACATAGCCAAACAACGGTTTGCTAGGAAAGGATGGTTAGAGGTTTGACATGGCAATGTGGGTGGCATGATTTAGCAAGTGGTAGGTAATGCAGCATAGGCATAGCAAAAGAGCGAGCATCTAGCAAGCAAAGATAGAAGTGATTTCGAGGGTATGGTCATCTTGCCTGAAATCCCGCAAGGAAGAAGAACGAGTCCATGAAGAAGACAAAAGGACGTAGACGAACGAATCCTCACAACTCCGGAACGAAACCGAAGCTAACGAGAGAAGCAACCCGGAAAGAAGCAAACAACATGGTAAACAACCATCACATAAACATGGCATGATGCGCAAACAAGTGTGATGCATGTCCGGTTTAATGAGGCATGGCATGGCAATATGCACAAACAACACTACAAGTTAAGTGGAGCTCAATATGCAACAAGTTGCATATTGACAAAACACCACATCAATTATTTAGTTTAATCTCGTTTAGGTACTCAACAATATTAAATATTGGTTAACATGGCAAGAGGTGAAGCATAATTGATCTAACTTTTTAGGCAAGTTTAAATGAGGCCGGAAATAACAACAACAATTCCGGAAAATCCTCATGTAACTTAGTAGTTTAATGCAACAACAATTTTAAATATTTTAAATGTTGTTATCATGATGCGGATGACGTATACAAGTTATATGCAATTTTTATGAAAATGTTGACATAAGCATGTTATGAAGCATTTGGTCACCATGGCGGAACAAAACGGGTGCCACGGCGGCGAATCCGAAAATGATGCCACGGCAACATATCGGTTCCGGTAGCTCATGGAGATACCGGTGCAAAAGGAAGCGTGCGGATGTGCAGAACATGCAAAAGATGGTGGGTGATCCCGGATACAGGGTTCCCACGGGTTAGGGGCATGGAAACGAGTGACAATTCGGACACGGTGAAAATGGTGCATCTCATACAACACACAAGCATTCGTTCACGGGCGGTCGTCTCGACGGTATACCTTCAAAGCGTGCATTTTCGAAGCGGACCGAGTTCGTAGAGGAAGTAGTTGTTCACGTAGCGGTCATAGAGGAAGTAGTTGTTCTCGCGACGGTAGTGGAAGTAGACGTTCACGGGTCGTCGTGGGAAGTAGTCGTACACGGCGTCGGTAGTGGTACCCCATTGGAGACGTACACGTTCCGTAGATGAACTTGGCGTAACCGTGCGGTAGTCGAACTTGGCGCTCGTGGTACACGGGTCTTCGGGCGACGGTAGATGTACACGGCAACCACGGGTCTTCGGGCGACGGTAGATGTACACAGTAACCGTAGTCAAACTTGAAGGGCTGGCGATGTCGTGGTACTTGGCATCCATGTGGTCTTCGAGAAACTTGACGGACCAGTTGCTCCGAGTTCTCGGTCCTCATGCTACTTGCCAAAATCCAAGAGGGTAGAAGTGGTAGACGCACTGGGCAAGGGCAGCAAGAGCTTGTCGGCTGGCGCGGGGCTCACAAGAGCATCCAATGCTCGAAGTGGCTGATGCGTGGTGCAGGGGCGTGCAGGAGGCGGTTGCAGCAGATGGCATCAGTGAGGGACTTGGGGCTCGGGGTCGCTGGGAAGGAGTAGCTCTGGTGCTGCGGCGCCGGAGACGGCAGGGGAGCGACGTCCTGGGGCAGACGGCGAGGCGAAGCCAGCGGCAACGCAAGGGCTCGTGGCGGTTTGGAGGTGCGAAGGCGACGAGGAGGACGCAGGCGCAGGCGATGGAGGAGCAGGAGAAAGGAAGGCGTCGCGTGGAGGGGCGTTGGGGCGGCGATGGCGAGGAGGGGAAGAGGGACTTGGCCGGCGGCGCGGCTTGGAGAAGATCAGGCGTGGGCGCTCCTCTGGCGCTAGCTATGAGCGTGTGTATGTGTGGAGGCGGAGTAGAAGGACGAGGGAGCGAGGGGATGGAGATGGGAATCTGTAGCGACCCGACCTCAGACGGTCAAGCCTCTGTGTTTCTATGCCATCCCTGGATCAGTATGCTGGCACACACATTACATCAATGTATATATCAAAGTGCAATCACATGCATAAATAACGTAAAACTGATATATATACCTCATAAGTCACAGCGGAAACAAATAGTCGGGTGTGGAGTCCCATCAACGCCATCGGCAAGTTGAGTGTAGACCGTAACCCTGTATCGTACTCTTACTCGTCGGAAGAAAGTATCTGCAACATGATACGTTGCAGCCGTGTAGGTCAGTACATTGAATGTACCGGCAAGATCACAACATGAGAAAACAGATGATAAAACTATACTATATGCAATATGGCTTTGTGGCTCTGTGACTGAGTTTTGTTTTGCATAAAAGCTGGTTTTATTTTCCCTACATCAAAGGAATAACTGGAGTCTGTACTATGGAGTTTTCTATCATGACATGGTTCCGCCAACCGATGTCTCATAGCCCAAATCATCATAAGTTGCCCACAATTAAGTTATCAGTCCGGTGTTGAGAGTTAGAGATAGATCCAGTCCAGATGCTCAAATTGTTCGTATCGGGACACGGCTAATCGATTAGGTTTTAACCCTCTGCAGAGGTTTGTACACTTTACCCGCAAGATTCGATCCCTCTTTTACGTTCTCGCACTTCGTGGTGTTTGAGAACAAGACGATCAAACATGGTCTTCGAAGAGTTCCTCGACCCCTTTGTCCGGTGCTCATCCAATCCTACCGTAGTTCTACATCGCTAGCACCGTCCCAGCCAGAGTCACAACTAAGGTCAACCAAGCCGAGCCCATAGTGACTTGCGGTTGCACAGGTAAGCTTCCGGGCATGAAGTATTCTTCCGTCTCTTTGAGTCTGGGTGAAGCTTTCCGCAAGATGTCATGGCGCTTCTCCATGCATCCGGCCATCCTTTGGTTTCTCCAGGTGCCGTCAACCATCCTTCACCCAGTAGTGTGTATTGAATTCTTGTCTCGAGTCTTGAAGTCTTGAGGCCTTGAAGATGCAGTCCTTGCAGATGCCATCATGGAGTTGTCGTCATTGACGTAGAGTCATCCATTCTCACGCCACTCCCGAGCACTCATACCAAACCTCGTCTACTATAGCGTAGCACTAAAATAAATAACGTCCCGGGCTTGGTAACAGGGTGATGGGTTCCTACCTCATGCATACTACTCAATTACAAGAATTCAATATCACTCTCTGAGGGTTGTTGCAAAGATGCCACTAAATGCAATAAAACATAGGTATGAAAGCATGGTCAAAGTGAACTTGCACGCACGTTGATGAAGACAACAACACTCTCACAAAATTTGATATAACTATTCGTCACTCTCCAAGAAAATCTATACAAGTCAAACATAGCATTCACATAAGCAATCATTCTAGCAAGCAATACTAACACTCAAAATAACAACTAAAACAAAAAACTCAATAATAAAACTCCAACAAAGTCCAAAGAAGCTTCAAATAAAACTAGAAAGAAAAACTACTAACGAAAATATATGACTTTGCTACAAGCATCTAACATAGTTTTGCCCTAAGTAAAAAAACTTAACAGCAATTAAAACACTAAACAAATAATTTAACAGAAAATAAAAAGTAAAACAACTAAGTTAACAGAAAGTATTTTTCATAAAATTTTATTTGCAAAAAGAAACAAATAAAAACTTTTATAAAACTCCAACTATGACCTATAGAAGGTTTCATACAAAACTAAGGAAAATAAATTTTTTAAAATAAAAATAAAATTTTCTCCTGTTGTCTAACAGAAACACAACTAATTTTGTCAAAGTGACAAAAATAAAAAAATAAAAACTAATAAAAACAATAAAGAAAAGGCTAAAATAGAACTATAAGTAAAACAGTACTGTTTTGCTAAAATCCTAATTTAAATTAACCTAAAAATAAAATACTAAATACTACCGGATAAACAAAAGTCCTAGAGACCAGGAGCAACAAGAATCGGTCGAAAATAATATTCCTAACTCAAAATAGCTCAAATCTAGTGATTTGAGAAAATTCATACAAACACAAATTTAAACTGCTCAAATATGAAATACAATTGAACTAACAGAAACTTCATAAAATTTGTGATCCAAGGCAGTTGGAATCACTCAAAAATACCTCGTAGATAATTAACTATGGATTTTACAAGATTGAAACTATTCTGTTTTAAAAACAGAACAAAAAAAAACAGTAGGTCAGGATTTACTGTAGCAGTTCCGATGATGGGGTTCTGGTGGAGCTCCGGCGACGTCCTCCGGTGGCCCTCTGGCGTCGGGGAAGGGATGGTCGGGGGTGGTAGAGCGGGGCGGAGCGAGTGGTGGGGTCGGTGGGTGGCGGGGATGGTCAGATGTGGCGGGACGGGGCGGCAATGGCGGTGGTGGTCCGGCGAACTCCGGCGAGGTGGCGTGGCGACGTGGGGTGAGGAGAGGAGGGACTAGGGGGGGAAATGGGTGCGGGAGATGGCCATTTATAGGGGGGGAGGTCGACTTGGAGGAGGGGGTGAGGGATTTCGTGAATCCCGCGATTCCGGCGATGCTCCGGCGGTGGCTGGAGATCTGGAGCATCTCATCAGGAGGAAAGAGATGATTCGGTACGGATCGGGCCGGATTTGGCCCCAAAAAAACAGTACCTTTCTTTTTTTTAATAACCCGCGAAGAAGAATCATTTTAGGAAATAAAATGAAAATAAAATATAGTAGTATTATATATCAAAATGATCAGAAAATAAGCCCAATTTAATGGGATATTTTCCAGGGGTAAATAAAATACTTTTTGAAAAATCATTTTTTTAATTCAAACAAAAATCAAAATGACTCTCAAAACTCTATGGAAAATTTATTCCAACATTTTTGGGGTGTCATGTTACTCCCTCTCAACACTTTTGTTAAAGTGTTCTTTGTCAGAAAAGTTTTTGAATAAAACTCAAATGCCACTTTGAGTTAAAAACAAAATTTAAAATGACAAATTCATATTGAATTTGTTCTTTACTTCCCACTCTCTTTCATTGAAGAAATCATGAGGATCATTGAGTGGCATGAAGTTTGAAATATTTCCAAATTCAAATATTTTCAAACATAAGCATTTTTTTGGGAAGTCCTTTTATTCCCTCTCAACAAAACTTCAAAAGTTTAAAATTCCAATCAATTTCACGCAATCGATCACTCAACAATCAATCAAACAATCATATATTTTAATTATTATAACATTCCAAAATTTAGAATTTTGGGATGTTACAAACTACCACTTAAAATGAATCTAGTCCTCGAGATTCAAGAAACTAACAAGAAAAGGTTAAGGTTTGGAGGTCTTCCAGCAAATCCATCGATCGAATGGTCTAGTGTGCTACCACACTTAAAAGCAGGGTTATGGTTCCAACGAACTCAGGTACTCCATCCCTTTGGGTTGTGATTGTCGCTCCGGATAACTCTTTCATCGAGGCTCTTTCGGTAGGGTATAACCTTTTCCTCCAATCTCGGAGTCCTTTCATTCATGGTGAGTTCCTTCCGAGACTGGGTCTTCGAATCGGCAGTGCATGCCGCCAACCCTAATCAACTATTCAATATTCTCGTGGTGGTCAACAATTAATGGTTTCTCCTGCAGGAAATGGGCCTAGTTTAAATCTCACCGTATAACCTCGATTGGCAGCGGTTGCTGTAAAGGGTTCCATCGTCCTACCATTCTATGGTTTTATGGCTTGGCGTGTCGACACTCTTCTAAGGTTTTCAAGGCTCTCTGATTTTCCATCAACATATGATAGTTCATGATAGAAGTCTCCGGTATGGGGGCCAATCCATCCCGTACTTGAACCATTACTAACTATGCAGACATTGAATCACGTATTCTAACACTTGGTCATACTCACAAGCATTGCAGAATTTCCCTTGTCGATGAACTGAGTTCAAATAAATCCATGGTTTCTGCAAGCTGAACAAGACATCTAACGTTTCTTCACAACCCTCGGGTTTTCGTATCCTCCTAAAAATATCGGATGATTAAACTCAGAGTTTTCTTCCGAAATATGTTCCTACAGCAAGAGTGTGCTTGCTTCTTATTAACTCCTGGGCCTGTGGGTTATGGCCCACTTCAACTCTTGTACAAGTTTAACTCATCCTTCCGAGGATTATCATTCCATATTCCAACATTACATCTCCTGTAAATCCAATAGTACTTCTTCCTTCATACCCTTGTGGTGACGATCATACAAAACTCCAACTTATTTGGTCCAGCTCCCTTCTATGGACCGTCATGAATAACACATTTCTTTCTTCATTGATCCTGTGGCTTTACGGAGTACTACCACACCAAAAAATGCACTAGTTTATCCATAAATCACATTATTTTCATATCAATCTTTTATTACATCCTTAACCATTTTTCGTAAATCCAAATTCCAAAAAGTTTATTACAAATGCTGCCACCCACATGGTTCGGTATGGTGGACATTACTTCCAACTTTATTCATTTTTCCTCCTTGAGGATTCTTGATCCCACTGGAATTGTGCGACATGCGCCTTGAAATCTTCAATCTTCTGTTTCATCGTGGTGGCCTTGAGCTTCATCTCCATCATCTCTGCATGCACTTCTCTTAGGTATTCCTGAGTATAACGAAGTCTTCCTTCAAGTATTTCTCCGATCTGGCGTATGGCTTCCATGGCTGCTTCACGAACAGCGTCGAAGAAAGTTGCTTGTGGTACACGTGAGATGAAAAAGTACTGCCCCATCGTCTTTGGGCAAACTCCTTTCATACGATGGAGGTGTACCTCCACATACCAAAGTTCCACTCCCTTTTGCATGAAGGGGTAGCCTTTGTAGACTGCATCTCCTTCAAGGTGAATATGCTTCATTATGTCCTTCAGGATCTTCGGGTAATCATGATCACTTGTCAGGGTCATGATCGTTTCAGGGCCCTTAAGGAAAGACTCATAAAGGGTTGTCATCTGCATGTGTAGGATAAGAGGGGTACTCAGAACAAAGAGTGTACCTCCATGGGGAATTTTTTTTCTCCAGAAAAGTTTGGTGTTCAGCTGTCCATGGGTTCGAGGTTTCGGGGTCTGGTTGAGATAGAAAGAGAAAGAGAATACCCACCCATCAACAAACAAATCCGAGCTCAAAAGAAAAAATCATTTTTAATGGGCCGTTCTACTATGGTTTCATTTCTAAGTCTTCATTTCTCCAGGTCTTCAATGCTCGGGAGTTTCCAATTCCTGATGCTTTTCCCATATGAAGGCCTTCTACCATTCTTCCGTAACTTACGTCTCTCAAGGTTGACATAACAAGCCTACGAATATCGCATCTATCCAACCATTCAATAAACACAGAAAATAATAGCAACCAAGCATTCATTTATTCAATCAATTCTATAGTATCGCCACCCACATAAGTTGGTATGGTCAGATACTTAAATCGAGAAAGCGTTCATCTTTATTTTTCTCATGGTGGGCTACTACTGAGCTAATTTATCGGGAACTTGATCATTGTCCCCACTGGGGCTTCATTTGTGTGGACTTGATCTCCTCCAATTTTTCTGCTAGATTTTCTCTGTCGACGCGGAGTTTCTTGTGACGACCCTGTATGTCCTGAAGTTGTTCCTTGAGCTTCTGGATCTCAACGTCCTTGGCATGAGACATGGTCCTGCTGCTTTTCAGTTCCTGACGCGTTCTCGGGATCTCGAGGTTCTCCTCCTCCAGGTTGTCTACCTTCAGTCTCTGAGTATCAACCTCTTCTCGTAGTGCTTCATTGTCAAATAGGGCTTCCAGGAGGTCCATCTGAAGATTCTTGATGTATTGTTCTAGATCCTGATTGTACACTAACAGTGGGGAGAACTTCATCTTTTGCACTTCCGTCAAGGCAATAGTTGCTCCATCAAACTTCTGCCATCCAATCCTTCCAAAGAAGTGTGGGTTTAGTGCAGCACGATGACAATAGCATAAGCGTGCAATAGTATCATGGACGGCAGTGTTGATGCCCATATCACGATCACCATTTATGGTGCGAAGCTGATGTCTGCGAGTCTTGGGGTCTTCTTCTGGCCAAAACTTGTGTCTTGACTCCCCATGATCGAGACGTCCTCTTAGTTGCCTTGATCTCGGTATCGGTAGCTTCAAAGAGCTGACTAGCTCCACAAGGAAGGGGCCTCCAAGAACCTTCTCGTAGTGTTCTCTTTTGTTCAGAATGTAGCTCTCCATCTATAGTTTGAAATAAGGAAGGTTCAGTAAAAGGAATCAGGTGTTACGAGAGTAGTAACAAAAACAAAGGTCGTTCCTGTTGGGGTCTTCATATTACTAAGTCATTTCCTAGGGTCACGTCCTACAGTCAACATGTGCTCTGATACCATATCTGTAGCGACCCGACCTCAGACGGTCAAGCCTCTGTGTTTCTGTGCCATCCCTGGATCAGTATGCTGGCACACACAGTACATCAATGTATATATCAAAGTGCAATCACATGTATAAATAACGTAAAACTGATATATATACCTCATAAGTCACAATGAAACAAATAGTCGGGTGTGGAGGCCCATCAACGCCATCGGCAAGTTGAGTGTAGACCGTAACCTCTGCACTGTACTCTTACTCGTCGGAAGAAAGTATCTGCAACATGATACGTTGCAGCCGTGTAGGTCAGTATATTGAATGTACCGGCAAGATCACAACATGAGAAAACAGATGATAAAACTATACTATATGCAATATGGCTTTGTGGCTCTGTGACTGAGTTTTGTTTTGCATAAAAGCTGGTTTTATTTTCCCTACATCAAAGGAATAACTGGAGTCTGTACTATGGAGTTTTCTATCATGACATGGTTCCGCCAACCGATGTCTCATAGCCCAAATCATCATAAGTTGCCCACAATTAAGTTATCAGTCCGGTGTTGAGAGTTCCGAGATAGATCCAGTCCGGATGCTCAAATTGTTCGTGAATCGGGACACGGCTAATCAATTAGGTTTTAACCCTCTGCAGAGGTTTGTACACTTTACCCGCAAGATTCGATCCCTCTTTTTACATTCTCGCACTTCAGGGTGTTTGAGAATAAGACGACCAAACATGGTCTTCGAAGAGTTCCTCGACCCTTTGTCGGTGCTCATCCAATCCTACCGTAGTTCTACATCTGCTAGCACCGCCCCAGCCAGAGTCACAACTAAGGTCAACCAAGCGAGCCCATAGTGAATTGCGGTTGCACAGTAAGCTTCCGGGCATGAAGTATTCTTCCGTCTCTTTGAGTGCAGGTGAAGCTTTCCGCAAGATGTCATGGCGCTTCTCCATGCATCCCGGCCATCCTTGGTTTCTCCAGGTGCCCGTCAACCATCCTTCACCCAGAGTGTGTATTGAATTCTGTCTCGAGTCTTGAAGTCTTGAGGCCTTGAAGATGCAGTCCTTGCAGATACCATCATGGAGTTGTCGCCATTGACGTAGAGTCGTCCATTCTCACACCACTCCCGAGCACTCATACCAAACCTCGTCTACTATAGCGTAGCACTAAAATAAATAACATCCCGGGCTTGGTAACAGGGTGATGGGTTCCTACCTCATGCATACTACTCAACTACAAGAATTCAATATCACTATTGTAGGGTTGTTGCAAAGATGCCACTAAATGCAATAAAACATAGGTATGAAAGCATGGTCAAAGTGAACTTGCCTGGTACGTTGATGAAGATAACAACACTCTCACAAAATTTGATATAAATATTCGTCACTCTCCGAAGAAAATCTATACAAGTCAAACATAGCATTCACATAAGCAATCATTCTAGCAAGCAATACTAACACTCAAAATAACAACTAAAACAAAAAAAACTCAATAATAAAACTCCAACAAAGTCCAAAGAAGCTTCAAATAAAACTAGAAAGAAAAACTACTAACGAAAATATATGACTTTGCTACAAGCATCTAACATAGTTTTGCCCTAAGTAAAAAAAACTTAACAGCAATTAAAACACTAAACAAATAATTTAACAGAAAATAAAAAGTAAAACAACTAAGTTAACAGAAAGTATTTTTCATAAAATTTTATTTGCAAAAGAAACAAATAAAAGCTTTTATAAAACTCTAACTATGACCTATAGAAGGTTTCATACAAAACTAAGGAAAATAAATTTTTAAAATAAAAATAAAATTTTCTCCTGTTGTCTAACAGAAACACAACTAATTTTGTCAAAGTGACAAAATAAAAAATAAAAACTAATAAAAACAATAAAGAAAAGGTTAAAATAGAACTATAAGTAAAACAGTACTGTTTTGCTAAAATCCTAATTTAAATTAACCTAAAAATAAAATACTAAATACTACTGGATAAACAAAGGTCCTAGAGACCAGGAGCAAAAAGAATCGGTCGAAAATAATATTCCTAACTCAAAATAGCTCAAATCTAGTGATTCGAGAAAATTCATACAAACACAAATTTAAACTGCTCAAATATGAAATACAATTGAACTAACAGAAACTTCATAAAATTTGTGATCCAAGGCAGTTGGAATCACTCAAAATACCTCGTAGATAATTAACTATGGATTTTACAAGATTGAAACTATTCCGTTTTAAAAACAGAACGAAAAAAAACAGTAGGTCGGGATTTACTGTAGCAGTTCCGATGATGGGGTTTTGGTGGAGCTCCGGCGACGTCCTCCGGTGGCCCTCTGGCGTCGGGGAAGGGATGGTCGGGGGTGGCAGAGCGGGGCGGAGCGAGTGGTGGGGTCGGTGGGTGGCGGGGATGGTCAGATGTGGCGGGGACAGGCGGCAATGGGCGGTGGTCCGCGAACTCCAGCGAGTTGGCGCGCGTGGGGTGAGGAAAGGAGGGACTAAGGGGGGAATGGGTGCGGGAGATGGCCATTTATAGGGGGGGAGGTCGACTTGGAGGAGGGGGTGAGGGATTTCGCGAATCCCGCGATTCCGGCGGTGCTCCGGCGGTGGCTGGAGATCTGGAGCATCTCGTCAGGAGGAAAGAGATGATTCGATACAGATCGGGCCGGATTTGGCCCCAAAAAAACAGTACCTTTCTTTTTTTTAATAACCCGCGAAGAAGAATCATTTTAGGAAATAAAATGAAAATAAAATATAGTAGTATTATATATCAAAATGATCAGAAAAATAAGCCCAATTTAATGGGATATTTTCCAGGGGTAAATAAAATACTTTTTGAAAAATCATTTTTTTTACTTCAAACAAAAATCAAAATGACTCTGAAAACTCTATGGAAAATTTATTCCAACATTTTTGGGGTGTCATGTTACTCCCTCTGAACACTTTTGTTAAAGTGTTCTTTGTCAGAAAAGTTTTTGAATAAAACTCAAATGCCACTTTGAGTTAAAAACAAAATTTAAAATGACAAATTCAAAATGAATTTGTTCTTTACTTCCCACTCTCTTTCATTGAAAAAATCATGAGGATCATTGAGTGGCATGAAGTTTGAATTATTTCCAAATTCAAATATTTTCAAACAGAAGCATTTTTTGGGGAAGTCCTTTTATTCCCTCTCAACAAAACTTCAAAAGTTTAAAATTCCAATCAATTTCACGCAATCGATCACTCAACAATCAATCAAACAATCATATATTTTAATTATTATAACATTCCAAAATTTAGAAATTTGGGATGTTACAGAATCGGGCAAGGGAGAGGGGATCGATCGGCTAGGGTTAGGAGGGGTTGGGTGGGCTGGACCTCCAGGCAAATGGGCCGGCCTGGTTTGTTGGTTAGGCTGGGCTCTCTCTCACTGCTAAAAGAAAAGAAGAAAGAAAAAAAACAGAGATGAGAAAGAAAAGAAAAGAGGTTAGAGGTGGAGCTTGAGCAGGAGGGTATTTTTCCCGGACTCATAAAAATGAGCTTGATCCAAGAAAAATAGAAAAGAGGCACGGATGCAAGTTTTAAATTTAAACTCATTTGAATTTAATTCAAATGGGTTTGAACTAGGACTTGATAAAAGGAAGGTCCAAAAATGTTCGGATTTTTTATGGAGCTCCGAAAATTGATGAAAGAAATAATGGACAAGGTTGGAGACCAAGAATTAAGACAACAAAGGCATTAGGATATTTTGTAAGTGTGTTTGCAGTAAATCCAAATAATTGGAATATTTACTATAGCTCTCTAAATATCGAGAGGATATGTTTTAAAGAGAATCACCATGTGAATTCCCTCGATTTAAATGGATCAAAGATCCATGCCATTTATTTAGTTGAGGTTTTAAAAATTAAAAGACATGCTGGCATGATGACATGATGCAATGCAGAAATAAATAGAGCAAGCAAAAATAAAAACACACGGAGGTCACAAAAATATGGAAGTCTTCTGGACCGTCGGTCTCGGGGTGTTACAGAGAGGAGCTAGCCAAACTTCTGGAAGCCGGATTCATCAGAGATATAAAACATCCGGACTGGTTAGCAAATCTGGTGATGGTACCAAAGAAGGATAAATCCTGGCGCCTATGTGTTGATTTCAAAGACCGTAATAAGGCTTGCCCAAAGGATCCCTTCCCCCTCCCTCGCATTGATCAAATTATCGATGCTACAGCAGGACACGACTCATTGTGCTTCCTCGACGCAGTACTCGGCTACCACCAAATCAAGATGGCGGAGCAGCACCAAGCAACAACAGCATTCATCACTCCATACGCCCATTCTGCTTCAACACAATGCCCTTGGGCTCAAAAACGCCGCGCAACATATCAATGCATGATTCAGACATGTCTGGCAAACCAGATCGGCAAAACAGTGGAAGCATATGTAGATGACATGGTCGTCAAATCCAAGCATGTCGAAACTCTAGTAGACGACTTGAGGCTCACATTCGACAATCTCCGAAAATATGACATTAAGCTCAATCCGGAAAAATGCGTCTTCGGCGTTCCAGCCGGAAAGCTCCTGGGCTTCATTGTGTCCGGTAGACGAATTGAAGCAAACCCAGCCAAGATCCGAGCTCTGTCACAATTGGACATTCCAAAAGAACTCAAACAAATACAAAAATTGACTGGATGCGTAGCGGCTCTAAGCTGCTTTATTTCCCGTTTGGGAGAAAAGGCGTTACCCCTTTATCGCCTCCTCCGGCGCACCGAACACTTCGAGTGGACGGATGCTGCCACGGCCGGACTCGAAGAAATAAAAGCCATATTGGCAACAAATCCGGTCCTGGCCGCGCCCAATGTGGGCGAACCAATGCTATTATATATCGCCGCAACACATCAAGTTGTCAGCGCGGTGCTCGTCGTCGAACGAGAAGCGGACGGACACCGGTTCCCTCTTCAAAAACAAGTTTACTATGTGTCCACTGTCCTAACTCCATGCAAGTCCCGGTACCCACATTATCAAAAGATAGCATACGCGATGTTCATGGCATCCCGGAAGCTGCGACACTACTTTCAAGAGTGTTCGATAACGGTAGCCTCCGAAGTACCTCTTAACAACATTATAAACAACCGCGACGCGACGGGCCGGATTGCTAAATGGGCCATAGAGCTCCTTCCATTCAACATAACCTATAAGCCACGACGAGCTATTAAGTCGCAGGTTTTGGCCGACTTCGTGGCCGAATGGACCGCCAACTCCCTAAAGAGTACGGGCGATACTCCAAAGGATCATGCACTTTGACGGCTCCAAAATGTTGGCCGGCCTGGGGGCTGGCGTCGTCCTGACGTCCCCAACCGGGGACACAGTCCAATACGTCCTTCAGATAATGTATACGGACTCCAACAACGCAGCCGAATACGAGGCCCTTCTGCACGGCCTCCGGATGGCAGTCTCCATGGGCATTAAACGCCTAGAGGTGCGCGATTCAACCTCGCGATATCTCAAATAAACGGGGACTTTGATGCCAAAGATCCGAAAATGGCAGCGTACCGCAATGCGGTCCTAAAAATGTCAGCACGGTTCGAAGGGCTCGAATTTCATCATATAGCCTGGGATAACAACCAGGCGGCGGATATATTGGCACGCATCGGCGCAAAACGCGATGCCGTCCTGCCCAACATCTTCCTGGAATGGCTGTTCAAGCCATCCGTATTATGGGAAGGAGTCCGAAATAACAATCCGGACCCAGCCCGACCGCCGACGACATCGAACACTCTGACACAATCGGAGGCTCTGCCACCGAGGTAACACCCTCCGCTCATGAAATAATGGCGGTTATCGCCCCATGGACGGAACCATTCCTAGCCTACCTAACTAGGCAGGAACTCCACGAAGACCAAAATGAGGCTCGCTGCATAGTACGGCGATCCAAAGCCTATAAAGTCCATGAGGGAGAGCTCTATAAGAAAAGCACAACAGGAGTCCTTCAAAGGTGTATCTTCGAAGAGGAAGGGCGAAACTTCCTGGCTGAAATTCATGCCGGACTGGGTGGGCACCACGCCGCAGCCCGGGCCCTTTTAGGCAAGGCATTCCGTATAGGATTTTATTGGCCGACGGCCCGGGCAGATGCGCAGGATTTAGTCCAACGATGCGTCGGTTGCCAGCTTTTTGCTAACCAAAGCCATATGCCACCCACTGCCCTCAAAACTATACCCATCACCTGGCCGTTCACGGTCTGGGGGCTTGACATGGTTAGACCCCTTAAGGGAGGAACCCACAAGCAAAAATACCTATTGGTCATGGTGGATAAATTCACCAAATGGATAGAGGCCAAGCCTGTCAAAACGGCCGAATCCGGACCGGTGATGGACTTCATATCTGGGGTAGTGCATCGTTACGGTGTCCCCTGCAGTATCATCACTGATAACGACACCAACTTCACGGCCGATGAGGTCAAATTATGGTGCAAAAACATGGGCATCAAGCTCGATTACGCCTCAGTCTATCACCCTCAAACCAACGGCCAAGTCGAGCGAGCAAACGGTCTAATCATGAGCGGCATTAAACCCAGACTAGTGCGATCCTCAAGGAATCTAACACGACTTTGGGTTGAGGAGCTCGACCAGACTGGGGTTGCGGACCACGCCGAATCGTACTACCGGATTCACACCATTTTTTATGGTGTACGGTGTAGAGGCAGTCTTGCCCTGCGACATAATTCATGACTAACCTCGCGTGCGCATGTACGAAGAAAGAGAAGCCGAGCTCGATCGGCAGGACAGTTTGGACGCATTGGAGGAGGAGCGCGACGTGGCAAAAGCTCGTTCCGCATTTTATCAACAGCAGGCTCGAAGATATCAAAGCAGGGAAGTACGGGCCAAAGCTTACAACGTTGGCGAACTAGTTATACGCCTGCCGGACGAGAAAAAGGACAAACTCAAGCCCAAATGGGAAGGTCCCTTCATCATCGACCAGGTCCTGACCGGCGGAGCATACCGTCTGCGAAACACATCGGATAACCGACTCGAGCCGAACTCATGGAACGCAGCCCGTCTACGAAGATTCTACGCCTAAGCGCCGGACTCCAAGTTCGTCTCCTTCCTCCGTCCACATTTTCTATTTTTGCTGTCTTTTATTTCTCTCCTTCCTCCTCCTTCTTCTTGAAGCCTTTAGAGGCTCGTTTGCGCTTTGTTCGCACATACTTGACGCGCTGTCCGCGCTCATTATACCTGGGGGCTTCTTTTACAGAAGCTTATTTATACGGGCTTCATGCCCAACACATGTGTCAAATTTCCGCATGTACCTTTTACTAACCATTATATGCATCGATATGACTTAAGTTTTGGCCAAGCTGGGTTGGCTGGCTCTGTGCTTACCCCCACGCTCCCGATTGTTCGGCTAGGTGGTAAAGGAGCACCTCTGCGATTGTTCTTGCCGGGTCACCGGATGTGTACCTCGACCGGTGAAGCCGAAAGCTAGCGTTCTTAAGGGAATATTCGGTCGGTGAACTGAAAGATGATTTTAACTATTTATCCATCTGCCCCAGATGATTTTTCTTTCTTAGCAGTTTGGACATGCACTTTAGGGCATGCCTCCCATGAAAAAGAACCCTTAACGGAACTATTCTCCCTGAAAGATGTTTCTTACTATCCATGTAATATAACATAACTAGTTGGGCACTTGTCTAATACAGCAATAATGACCCCTATGCCTTGTCTCCATGCATGCCCCGGTTCTTATATAATCGCGAGGGTATTCGGACACACTCCGGACTATTGGGTCCCGAGGTCGAAGCGAAAAGGTCCGCTATGACAAACGATCTACAATCCGGCTAGAAGACATTTTTCATGTCATATTCAATTACATAGTCAACTCGACACATTGTATTCCTCCTGAATGCCATCTAATAGGCTATCTAATTTGCAATCTTGCTGGGAATACTTGGCGGCCAATTCTACTTGGCCGTACATTAACCTTACAAGGATCTCCTTCCCATCAGGCCCCACAGGTCCGACCTCGGCCATGTGGTTTGGGTCAACCGTGTACCGTGTCTTTCCCATGGCCCAGCCTCCTGGCGCCTTTGACGGCAGGCCGATATCTTCCATAGTCGGAAGCGCCGCCGTGCTCCTTGAAGCCGCTCTGCCAGCTCCCCAATGCCTTCGGGCAGGGAGATAGATGGCGACAAGGCCTGACCGACGCCTTTCATCACCCGAAGAAGATCACCCGAAGAACTAGGCATCTCCTCCTCAGGACGACCTGTGAGCAAACCTACATACATGTTTATGTTAGTCGCCTTCCTCGCCGAACTCTTTCAAAGTTCGTTCAAGAACTTACTGAAAATGCCGCGACGAAGCCGTCGATTCTCCTTTACGGAGTCAGACAACTGGGCACGAACATCCTTTAGTTCCTCACCCAGTTGGGTGTTGGCATCCTGGAGGTTATTTTTGTCCTGCGGCACCCTCATAAGCACGCTCTCGCCAGCCTTTAGCTGGTGCAGGAGCTGTTGCTTGTCCGGATCTAGTCCAGCGCCATCTGCAATATTATTGTCAGATTTACACACCCGCCGCACTTCATAAACTATTTATCTTTTGAAGCATATATTACCAGAGGGGGTCTCTGTGGCTCCCCCTGTAGCGGCTAGTGCGGCCTCAAGTTGGCCCTTGCATTCTTCAAGCTCCTGGGACAGTCGGGTATTCTTTTTGTAAGATCCTCAGATAACAAATGATCCTTAAATCAGTTATTCTAACTATTTTAAGTCTCGGGGCTCTTGGCATATATAATCGCCAAATTTCCTCACCAGATGTCCTTTACATACTGCTCCGTGGCTCTGGCTAGACCATCTTGAGCGGCACGGAGGTGCGATCTCCAATTGAAGGCATTCACGGCCTCTTGGGAGAAACATGCGTCCACGAAAAACTGTCCGGGCGGCGCTTTGTGATTCATGGCGCTCTCCACCTCGGAGTTGGTGGCGGACAATCTGTCGGCATCCTCTATCGGAGGAGCATCCGAAGCACGCCTCGTGCTCGCCTCCGCTTCGGACCCGGCTTTGGAGCCTGGTGGCGGAGGTTCGATTATAACCTCTCCGGACTCGGTCCGGGAGCGCTTTTTCTGAAAAGAGCACCAGCGTTAGTACGCCTTCCAGGAATCAATCCTGGGAATATGGTGACACGCCATAACGTTGCGGCGGAGTTTCGATCCGGACCGCACTTCTTTTTAGCCTGCGGGGCCGTACTGCCCCTTGTTGGCTAGCCGCCATGGGCTCGGCCTCCTGCCTCGAAGGCACCCCCTGCGAAACACCATCAAATACGTGGTGATTAGAGGTAAAGCACGGGTGGGTCATGGTATCCGGACTTCGGTCACGGTTACCTGGGAGGCCGAAAATAATCCAGGGTAGTCGCCCGTAATGGCAACCAAAGTATTGTCGATGCTAAGTTGGTGGAACACCCCGTCGATCCGCTCCACCTTTATATCCGGGTCCTCTTCGGAGGCCGGATCGAGGGACCGTTCAGGATCCTTGGGTTGTAGGGGCGGGCTGTGTATCTTCTCCACGACCCGGCGTAGTTCCTGCGTAGAAACCATGAAATGAGATGTTTAACCACGGGAACATGGATCGGACAGGCCACAAGGATATTTGCTTACCCAACTTCGAGGATTATTCGAAGAAAACCCGCTCAGTGGATTGACGCGGAGAAAATCCTCCTCTTCCCCTTTGTACATGGCGGACAAGGTCTTCACCAGTTCGGTGACCGATCCCGGCCCTTTGCGGCCTTGGCGGGTGGCATCGTCCTCCCCGTTGAAGTCCCACATGGGGTGGCCCCTATATTGGAGCGGCTGCACTCCCCTCATAATGCAGATTGCCATGACTCCAATCATGGTCAATCCGGCATGAGCCAGTAATCTTATTCAGCTCATCAAGTAAAGGACGTCCCGGTCATTTTCCCTCTGGGGGCTCCGCGGGTGCCAGCTTAGGCGCTTCTTCAGAGGAGCATTGCTAAACTCCAGAAGGCCGATCCGAACAGGATCTGGCAGCGGGACATCCTCCATGTAAAACCATTCCGAAGGCCAGTCTTCGGACGCCTTCTTCGAGGTTCCGGATAGATATCCGGTCCCGGCGATGCGCCATAGTTCGGCTCCGCCCACTTGATATATTGACCCCTCATGAGAACGGGGTACTAGGCAGAATAATCTCTTCCACAGCGCAAAATGAGCCTCAATGCCCAAGGACAGTTCGCAAAGGGCCACGAAGCCCGCGATGTGCAAAATGGAGGCAGGCGTAAGGTGGTGCAACTGGAGGCCGTAGAACTCCAAGAGCCCCCGGAGAAACAGATGGATTGGAAATCGAGTCCTCTTACTAGATAAGAGATAAAGCATACCTGCTCTCCTTTAGAGGGATCGGGGACACTCTCCGCTTGCTTTCCGCCCTTGTAGGTGGCATGTCCGGCTCGAATCGGAACCATGAAGGCCCGGGGAAGAAATCCCTTGGTTTGGAGTATAACTAGCTCGCTATGCGGGTGAGCATCTCTCCCATTTCAGGATGAGGGCTGGGAGCGAGAGGAGGAGCCGCACGACCGTCCATGATGGAATGGGTCTTTGTCGAGGCGCCCGATGAAAGCTCATGGAGGGGGATGGTGTGACTCAGATCTAAATCCTCGTCTCTTTTATAGGCGGCTCATTTGCGCAGCTAGGGGTAAGTGTAAAATACCTGGCTTTTCGCATTCATTCAAACACGTGGAAGATGGCCATTATTGGGCGTAGAAGCCAAGGAGCGCAGCATTTATCAGAAGCCGGACACTATTCGACAAGTATATGGAATTTGGAGAAGAACCCGCCTCGCAATGCCAAAGACAATCAATGTGCCGGACTCATCATCATTGAAGCCTGGTTCGGGGGCTACTGAGGGAGTCCTGGATTAGGGGGTGTCCAGATAGCCGAACTATCACCGTTGGCCGGACTCCTGGACTATGAAGATACAAGATTGAAGACTTCGTCCCGTGTCCTGATGGGACTTTCCTTGGCGTGGAAGGCAAGCTTGGCGATACGGATGTGTAGATCTCCTACCATTGTAACTGACTCTGTGTAACCCTAACCCTATCCGATGTCTATATAAACCGGAGGGTTTTAGTGTGACGCCCCCGATTCAATAGTACACTAATCATGCACGCAAATGTGTACGATCAAGATCAGGGACTCACGGGAAGATATCACAACACAACTCTACAAATAAAATAAGTCATACAAGCATCATAATACAAGCCAGGGGCCTCGAGGGCTCGAATACAAGTGCTCGATCATAGACGAGTCAACGGAAGCAACAATATCTGAGTACGACATAAGTTAAACAAGTTTGCCTTAAGAAGGCTAGCACAAACGGGATACAGTCGAAGAGGAGCAGGCCTCCTGCACAGGATCCTCCTAGGTCACTCCGGTCGTCGCCGCCGGCTGCACGTAGTAGTAGGCACCTCCGAGTAGTAGTCATCATCGACGGTGGCGTCGGCTCCAGGCTCCATAGTGCAGTTGCAGCAATCGAATAGAGACAGGGGAAAAGGGGAACAAGGCAACCGTGAGTACTCATCCAAAGTACTGCAAGCAAGGAGCTACACTACATATGCATGGATATATGTGTAAAGGCCATATCGGTGGACTGAACTACAGTAATGCCGTAATAAGAGGGGATAGCTAGTCTTAACGAAGACTACGCTCGACACTGTCTTGCAACATGTAGGAGGGACAAACTGAAGTCCTCCAAGTAACATCATATAGCAATAATCCTACCCGCAATCCCCGCTCATATCCCCGAGCGAGAGCGACCACCGGTTGTATCCGCACTTGGAAGGGTGTGTTTTATCAAGTATCCGGTTCTAGTTGTCATAAGCTCAAGGTACAACTCCAAGTCGCCCTGTTATCAAGATCACGGCTATCCGAATAGATTAACTTCCTGCAGGGTGCACCATCTTACCCAGACGCTTGATCCCATTTGGCCGACACACTTTCCGGTCATGCCCGCCGCGGAAGATCAACACGCCGCAGCCCCACCTAGGCACAACAGAGAGGCCAACACGCCGGTCTAAACCTAAGCCGCAGGGTCCAGGCCCATCGCCTCGAAAGCACACCTGCACGCTCTGTGACGCGGAAGCAGACCTAGCCCATCAGGCGTTCCAGTCCAATCCGGTAGCGCCGCCTCGTCAGCCGACGTCTCAAGTATTTCGGTGATACCACGACGCGGGATACCCATAACTACTCCAGCGTAGATGGTTAGTGCGATAAGCTCGTAGCCAACCCAGATCAAATACCAAGACCTCGTTAAGCGTGTTAAGTAACGCGAACGCCGAACAGGCCAGGCCCACCTCTCTCCTAGGCGGTCTCAACCTGCCTGCTCGCTCCGCCTCAAAGATCCACTCATGGGTGCTCCATCACCAACCGACTTTAGTCTCACATGTATCATGTATAAGTATATAGTATATACCGTGATCACTCCCGAGTGATCACGGCCCGATAGTATAGCACGCAGACGGACAAGAAAGTAGGGCCACAGATGAAAGTACTAGCATCCTATACTAAGCATATAGGATTGCGTAAAGTAACAATGAAGTTACAAGGACAAAGCTATGCAGCAAGATAGGAGTATCTCAAAACAAGAATATGCTATACTACTCTAATGCAAGTAGTGTAGATAAGAGTAGGCGATATCTGGTGATCAAGGGGGGGCTTGCCTGGTTGCTCGGCAAGAGAGAGGGGTCACAACACCGTAGTCGAGGCGCCAAAGCAGCGGCCGGTCTCGTAGTCTACCGGAGAGAAGAGGGGGAAGAAACAATGAATACAAAGTAAACAGATGCATAACGATGCATGACATGCCAAGAAGCGATGCTAGGCGTGCCCTAACGTGGTATGAGGGGGGTACTGGTTAGAGGGGAAAACATCCGGGAAAGTATTCCCGGTGTTTAGGGTTTTCGGGCAGAGGAGCCGGACGGGAAAAGTTGCAGGTTCGATAGGTTAGGGGTGTGTGGCGGACGAACGGACTGCGTATCCGGATTCGCTACTCGCTCGAGCAACTTTCATGTTGAAAATATTTTAATCCGAGTTACGGATTAAAAGATATGATTTTTAAAAGATTTTATTAATTTCTGGAATTTAATTAATTAATTAATTAATTCGAAAAAAATGTATTTATGACGTCAGCATGATGTCATGCTGACGTCAGCAGTCAACAGGGTTGACTGAGTCAACCCTGATAGGTGGGTCCCGCATGTCATTCTCTGTTATCTAATTAACCTAATCAGATTTAATTAACACTGGTTAATTAGGTTTAATTAGTGATTAGGTTAAATCTAATCTGGTTTAATTAAGTTAATTAATTCCCTAATTAATTAATTAATTAATTAATATTTTAATTATTATTTTTAATATTTAGTTTTCCCTTTTTTTCATTTTCGTTTTTAACACTGGGGCCGCCCCATTGTCGTGGACCCAGCCCAACCGGCAAGGCGACTGGGAGGCGGGCTGAGTAGGCGCACCGAGGGGTGGGCAGAGGCGAGCGAGGAGGGAGAGGGGCGAAGCGCTGTAAGGCATGGTGGTGGGAAGGCGGCCATGGCAAGAGGTGGTGCGGAGTCGACGGTCGTGCTGGGCGGGGGCGAAGGTTCTGGCATGGCGCAGATCAAGGCTGCCGCCGCCGAGGGGCACGTGAGAGGGCCGGGCGAGCTGCGGCGAGGGGAGGAGAGGGAAACGGGGGCGGCGGCGTGGCTGGATGGCCGTGAGCAGCGCCGGGCCTTGGGGCACGGATGGCAAGGGAGGAGAGGGGAGCGACGGGGAGATGTGAAGCTCACAGGCTGGGGCCCGTAGGGTCTAGGGGGCGGGCGGTGGAGCCAGGCTGACGCCCGGCGAGGAGGAGGGGGAAGCGGTCGCGGCGGGAGGCGCCCGGTGAGGCGGGAGGCTGGGTTGACTCCAGGGTGGGTGCCCCTGCAAGGTGGGGGGCGACGGATGACGAGGGGGTCCGGACGGCGGCGAGGGCGAGGGAGGAGGAGGGGCGCCATGTTGGGAGGGCGGGGCGGGGCGATGGCGATGAATGTGAGGGGTCTCGCCGATCTGGATCTGGGGGGAGAGAGAAAGCGGATCGGGGGGGGTGGGGGGCGAGTGAGGTGGGGCGGCTAGGGTTTCTAGCCGCGGGAGGGCTAAGTGGCCGGCCGGCTGGGCCGGCCCAGGGGAGGGGGCTGGGCCAGGGGTGAGGGGGCCAGGTGGGGGGGTTCGGGGGGGCTGGCTGGGCCAGGTGGGGAAGGGCTGGCCCAGATGGGCCAGTGGGGGTTCCTTCCCCCCACCTCTTTTGTTTTATTTTCTTTTATATTTTTCCCTTTTCTTACTTTCTGTTTTAGATTAATTAAAATGCCAAAACATTTTACAAAATTTTGTGCACCCCACCATAATTAGTTTTGCTATTTTAGACAACCCTCGAACATTTTAGTTTTAGTTTTTGAAACTTTTTATCCTTGCTTTTGTTTTGATTTTGTTTTAGAACGGGTTCGAATCAACGTGAGGTTAGTCACCGTAACCGGGGTGATTACTGTTCTTAATCATCCGGTGTTACAAATCTCCTCCATTACAAGAAATCTCGCCCCGAGATTTAGGAGGTAGAAGGAAAGAGTGCGGATATTCATCTCAAGACGATCCTCGCTCCTGTGTGGCTTCGCCTTCTTGAGTGATTCGACCATCGGACTTTGAGGAACTTGATCACCTTTCGACGTGTGCGGCGCTCAGCTTGGTCGAGAATGCGGACCGGATGCTCTTTATAGGAGAGGTCCTGTTGTAATTCGAGCACTTCATGGTCCATCGCTCGGATTGGGTCCTTGAAGCAGCGCCGGAGTTGGGACACGTGGAACACATCGTGAACTCCGAGAAAGGTTCGACGGAAGCTCCAGTTGATAGGCCACTTTTCCACGGCTTTCCAGAATAGTGAATGGGCCAATATAGCGAGGAGCTAGCTTGCCCTTGATCCCGAAGCGGTGAGCACTCTTCATTGGTGTAACGCGAAGATAGGCCTTTTCGCCAGGTTGATAGACCATGTCTTTGTGATGACGGTCATAATTACTCTTTTGACGGATCGAGCGGTCTTGAGGTTCTCGCGAATAATGCGGACTTGTTCTTCGCATGTTGGATAATATCCGGACCAAGAGTGGACGTTCCCGCTTCGACCAGTTCGGAGGGTTCGCACTTTCGTCCATATAACACTTCAAGGGGGCCATCTTCGACTAGCTTGATAGCTATTATTATAAGAGAACTCAGCATACGGAGAGATTCCTCCCATTTCTTGTCAAGGAAACAACACAAGCTCAAGCATGTCTTCGAGAATTTGGTTGACACGCTCAACTTGCCCTTGAGATGCGGATGAAACGCGAGATCGAAAGATAAATGAGTCCCCATAGCTTCTTGAAAACTTGCCCGAATCTTGAAGTGAATAAGCTGCCACGGTCCGAACCGATAACCAGTGGAATACCGTGAAGTGAAACAATTCTCGACATATAGAGCGTTGCAAGCTGACTAGCGATGATCGTTTCTTTGACCGCCGTAAAATGAGCAACTTTAGAAAGCGGTCAATGACGACAAGAATAGCATCATTACCTTTCTGCGATTTGGGGAATCCAAAGGATGAAGTCCATTTCAACATGGTCCCATTTCCATTCAGGGATAGAGATAGGTTGCAGAGTTCCAAAGAGGCCTTTGATGTTCGCTTTGATACGACGGCAAACGCCACACTCGTAAACATAGCGAGCAATGTCTTGCTTCATATTAGACCACGTAATCTCGGATTTAATGTCTTGATACATCTTTGTACTGCCGGGGTGGATACATAGAGGCGTATCATGAGCTTCTTTCATAACCTTTCGAGTCATATTCAGGTTTTCCTTCTTACACGGCACCACTAGGCGGCCTTTGAAGTACAAGGCGCCATCATCAAGAATAGTGAAGGATGAGGATTTCCTTTTTGATGTCTTGCTTAATCTTGTAGACTTGAGTCAAATCCTGCATTGTCTTTATGGTGCCCACGAGATCGGGTTCAACAGCCAGGTATAGAGGGAACCACAGGGAACAACACGGAGATTCATCTTGCGGAACTCCGGAGGAGGGGGAAGTGCACCCGGAGGAACAATATGGAGGTTCAACTTTGAATTCTTCAACAAGTGGGGCTGAACTTTGTGAACTCAAGGTGGTTGCGAGAAGATTTTATGCTCAAGGCATCAGCCATTACATTAGCCTTGCTCGGCGATAGGAAATACCCAAATCAAAGTCTGCAATGTCTCCATCCATCTCTGGCGACGGAGGTTCAGGTCTGGCTGAGTAAGCAGATACTTTAGACTTTGGTGGTCGGTGAAGATCTCGCAACGATTACGAGAAGGTAATGTCGCCATCGTTTCAAAGGCATGAATGACGGCAACAAGTTCGAGGTTCGTGAACTGGGTAGTTCTCTTCGTGAGGGCGAATCGTCGAGAGGCATAAGCAACCACTTTGCGCTCTTGCATTAGGACACCGCCTAAACCTTGACGAGAAGCGTCGCGATAAATGACGAAGTCCTTCTTAGTATCGGGAGGAGCTAGCACCGGGCGAAGTCAACTTGTCCTTGAGTGCCCGGAAACTTTCCCGACACTTATCTCATCCATTGGAATTTGACGCCTTATGCAACAAAGTTAGTCGAGGCACGGCAATCTTGGAGAAGTTCTCACTTAATCGACGGCAATAGCTGGCGAGACCGAGAAAACTTCGACTTGCTTAACGCTCTTGGAGGAGTCCAATCGAGAATAGCCTAAACTCTTTCGGGGTTGACAGCAATACCATCCTTAGAAATGACATGCCCAAGATAGGTTACTTCGGAAGCCGAATTCACATTTGGAGAACTTGGCATAGAGTTGATGCTCTCGTAGCTTTTCCAAAGACAAGACGAAGATGTTCAAGATGTTCTTCTTCATTCTTGGAAAAGATCAGATATCATCCAGATAAACCACGATTTAACTTGTCGAGGTAATCCATGAATATATAGTTCATCAAAGAGAGAAGGTAGCTGGAGCATTGGTTGCCGAAGACATGACGGTGTACTCGTATGAACCATAACGAGTCACAAATGCGGTCTTGGGGATATCCTCCTCACGAACACGGATCTGGTGGTAACCCAACCTCAAGTCGAGTTTCGAGAACACCGACGAACCAGCCAGCTTGATCATAAAGATCATTGATCCGAGGAAGAGGATACTTATTTTGAATGGTAGCTTGATTTATAGGACGGTAGTCTTGGACCAATCGGTTTGTCCCATCCTTCTTCTTGACAAAGAGAGAAGGTGCTCCCCAAGGTGAGCAACTTGGGCGAATGAAGCCGCTTTGAAGAGATTTGTCGATTTCCTCCTTTAGCTCAAGGAGTTCATGCGGCGGCATCTTGTAGGGTCTGGCTATAGGAGTGGTGCTGGTTTCAAGTCGATGACTAATTCGACAGCTCTAGCAGGGGAATCCTCGAAGTTCTTCAGGAAGACGCCTTGGAAATCACAAACGATGTGAATGTTTTCAATGCCCTCGAGGGTGCGGCGCTCAATGCATTCAATGCATAGAGCCTTGCCTCGGCATCTTGAACCGACGAGCATTGTAGCTTACTATTTCATCGAAGGGTGTAGCAGATGGACGGTCTTAGTGGCGCAAACGATTGACGCAGATGCGCTTTCAACCAATCCATCCCCAAAATGAGGTCGATGTTAGACGCCTTGAGGATAATGGGGAGGCATAGAATTCCAGCCCTTCGATTTCCACGGGACGCCGACGCCAACCATGGAGGTTTGACATTGTCCCAATGGGGTTTTACCACTATCAAGAGTTCATCTCCTCACACTTAACATCGTGCTTGTATGCAAAGTCTTCGACATGAATGAATGCGATGCTCTGAATCGAATAAAACAGATGCAGTACTGAATTTACGAGGAGTGTACCCATCACGAGAGCAGGCTGGTCTTGAGCTTCGCTCAGATCAACGTGGTTGGCCCGAGCTTGCCCATAAGACTTGGCGGTGTTGTTGCGGGTCAGGTGTTTCCACGGCCACCGGAAGGGCCACTGATTACAGTTCGTTGCATTCTCTAGCACGGTGCCCTGGTTGTCCCTTTGACCAAGCACAAGCCATTATTGGGAGGAACAGGAGCTTGGGGTGGTGGAGCTGGGAGCTTGGCTGCTTAGTTGTAGGCGCACGAGGTGTAGCATAGTTACGCCTTGAAGCAGTGCATTCGGCTGGTACATCTTGTTGGGAATCCATATCTTGCGCTTGCGAGGACGGGCCCAAGATGAGCCCGTGTCATGGTTGCGCTGTTAGAGCTCGTATTCCTGCAGACCAGTTTCGACATTGATAGCTTTGTTCACCAAGGTGGCGAAATCAGCAAAGTCATGCACTAGAAGTGCGAGCTTGATGTCGACTTGAAGACCGCCACGGAACTTCTCCGCTCTGCGTGCATCGGTTGCAATATCCTCTTCAAGATAGCGAGACAAGTCCAAGAACTCTCGCCGATAGGCTTCAACAGTCTTGTTGCCTTGGGTGAGGTTGCGGAACTCACGCTTCTTCCGTCCATGACCCCTTGAGGGATGAAGCGGGCACGGAAGGCGGCCGGAAGTCCGGCAGTGATGAGTGTTCCAAACTGGCAGAGTACGCCGTGGCTGTCCCACCATTGAGCTGCGGGTCCCTTCAGAAGAAGGAAGCAAAAGTGACATAGCTGGCAGGGCTACATCAGCAGACTCCATCTCATAGGTGATGTCACGGAGCCACCATCACATCCAAATGGCTGGGTTGAGCTGCGGTACACGCTGGGGTTCAGCGTATGAAATCCTGCAGAGTTGTTCCGTTTGGGTGCTGGTTCATATTGGGGCGAGGGAACTGAGCCATCATGTTCTCCATGAGCTGGCGATTCATCTCGAGCTGTTGGATCATACCAGCCATGTACTCAGGCGGTGGTGGGAAGTTGGCACCACGACCACGACCTGCTGGCCTAACCATCCTTCTATTATATAACAGGGGTAGTTCAGCATTTGAGAAATTAAGCAAGAGACAAGAATCATTCATGATGAAACATGCATAATGAAAGCAATATGATGGGAACTACATAGTAGTTGGCATATCTTACAAAAGGAATCATGCATAGAGTTCGATACATAGAGTCCAGTACATAGACTGCTACATCATAGGTGGCACGCAGGCTCGCGGCGAATACATCAAACACTAACAAGCAAGTCTACATCAGTCCCCACGATGCATGCGGAGGTAGCTGTAGCTTTGAAAGCTGATAGTGCGGCAGCGGATAGTCCTCCACGTCGCTGACTGGGGGCGCGGATACTCCGGTGCTGAATCCGGCGCCCGGTGGCGAAAAAGGGCCAAGTGCGGGAGAGTAGCCTCCCACGTCCGCCAACCGACACCACAGGGCATCACGGTCTGGCTGGGTAGATCGCAGAACGCGGCAGCTCTCCGGATCGGACAAAGGGTGCATCAGCGTCGCCGAGCACGGTAGAGGTGCCGACGGGTGATGTACAACTCGTGGCGAAGAGCTCGGTTAGCTCGATCCAGCCCATCAAGCATGCGTAACAAAGTTCGATGGTAGAAGGGCTCTCTGGTGACAATGGAGTAGGCAGCAGCAGTAGTAACCCTCCTCACCAACATCGACGCGATAGCAATGTGCTCGAAGGGGAGGTGTCCAACTCGATACTGCGCGAAGGCGTGTCGAGCAGCATAAGCAGCATCGTGGACTGCCATATCGATAGTCACTCCAACACCATGTGCGGTGTGCAGCACAAGAGTGGACTCGTACTCCGAGAGTAGAGGTGGACGATGGCGCTGCATCGCTCCCGGTTATAGTCCTGGTACTCCTCATAGACGGTGTACTCAGGTGCCGGCGATAACCCAGATAGGTCATCATCTCGGCTAGCACCGCAGTGATCCCGAGGCACCAATGGCCGTCGTGTGGCGCACGACCTGCCTCGTGGGTTCCATCTGAAAACAAAGACGCTTCAAAGGAGTCAAATGACGGTGTGGAAATTGCTCAAATACAATTCCAAGAACAACTAGGGCTATATCCAACTTTGGGGTGAATGCGGTCACGGGATCCTAGTGATAGTTAGTAAAATCGCTTAACCCGAGTAGAAGAGAGTTCAGAGTCCCGAGTAAAGGTCGAGGAGTAAAAGATCCTAGTACCACCCGATGGCGGCGTGGGCCCGTAAGGCACACAGCCATGTTAGTAAAAGTTTTGCAATGTCTAGACTCGACTTCGCCAAGGAGTGTGGAAGGGGAATTCCTACAGCAATCGGCTCGATACCAACTTCAGACGCCCCGATTCAATCAGACACTAATCATGCACACAAATGTGTACGATCAAGATCGAGGACTCACGGAAGATATCACAACACAACTCTACAAATAAAATAAGTCATACAAGCATCATAATACAAGCCGGGGCCTCGAGGGCTCGAATACAAGTGCTCGATCATAGACGAGTCGGAAGCAACAATATCTGAGTACGGACATAAGTTAAACAAGTTTGCCTTAAGAAGGCTAGCACAAACGGGATCAGATCGAAGAGGAGCAGGCCTCCTGCAGGATCCTCCTAGGTCACTCTGGTCGTCGTCGCCGGGCTGCACGTAGTAGTAGGCACCTCGCAGTAGTAGTCGCCATCGGCGGTGGCGTCGCTCCTGGGCTCCATCGTCTGTTGCAGCAATCGAATAGAGATAGGGGAAAAGGGGAACAAGGCAACCGTGAGTACTCATCCAAAGTACTGCAAGCAAGGAGCTACACTACATATGCATGGATATATGTGTAAAGGCCATATCGGTGGACTGAAGCGCAGAATGCCGTAATAAGAGGGGATAGCTAGTCTTAACGAAGACTACGCTCGGACACTGTCTTGCAACATGTAGGAGGGACAAACTGAAGTCCTCTAAGTAACATCATATAGCAATAATCCTACCCGCAATCCCTCGCTCATATCCTCGAGCGAGAGCGACCACGATTGTATCCGCACTTGGAAGGGTGTGTTTTATCAAGTATCCGGTTCTAGTTGTCATAAGCTCAAGGTACAACTCCAAGTCGCCCTGTTATCAAGATCACGGCTATCCGAATAGATTAATCACCGCAGGGTGCACCATCTTACCCAAAGACGCTTGATCCCATTTGGCGGACACACTTTCTGGGTCATGCCCGCCGCGGAAGATCAACACGCCGCAGCCCCACCTAGGCACAACAGAGAGGCCAACACGCCGGTCTAAACCTAAGCGCAGGGTGCGGGCCCATCGCCTCGAGCACACCTACACGCGCGTGACGCTGCCGAAGCAGACTCTAGCCCATCAGCGCTCCGGTCCAATCCGGTCGCGCCGCTCCGTCACGACGTCTGAAGTGCTTCGCCGATACCACGACGCGGGATACCCATAACTACTCCCCGTAGATGGTTAGTGCGTATAAGCTCAGAGCCAACCCAGATCAAATACCAAGACCTCGTTAAGCGTGTTAAGTAACATGAACGCCGAACGAGGCAGGCCCACCTCTCTCCTAGGCGGTCTCAACCTGCCCTGCCGCTCCGCCTCAAGATCCACTCGCGGGTGCTCCATCACCGACCCGACTTTAGTCTCACATGTATCATGTATAAGTATATAGTATATACCGTGATCACTCCCGAGTGATCACGGCCCGATAGTATAGCACGAGACGGACAAGAAAGTAGGGCCACAGATGAAAGTACTAGCATCCTATACTAAGCATATAGGATTGCGGTAAGGTAACAATGATGGTTACAAGGACAAAGCTATGCAGCGGTATAGGAGTATCGAAAACAAGAATATGCTATACTACTCTAATGCAAGCAGTGTAGATAAGAGTAGGCGATATCTGGTGATCAAGGGGGCTTGCTGGTTGATCCGGCAAGAGAGAGGGTCGTCAACACCGTAGTCGAATCGGCCAGCAGCTGCGTCGGTCTCGTAGTCTACGGAGAGAAGAGGGGAAGAAACAATGAATACAAAGTAAACAGATGCATAACGATGCATGACATGCCAAGAAGCGATGCTAGGCGTGCCCTAACGTGGTATGAGGGGGGTACTGGTTAGAGGGGAAAACATCCGGGAAAGTATTCCCGGTGTTTAGGGTTTCAGCAGGAGCCGGAGGGGAAAAGTTGCAGGTTCGATAGGTTAGGGGTGTGTGGCGGACGAACGGACTGCGAATCCGGATTCGTCACTTCGTTCTGAGCAACTTTCATGTTGAAAATATTTTAATCCGAGTTACGGATTAAAAGATATGATTTTTGAAAGATTTTATTAATTTTGGAATTTAATTAATTAATTAATTAATTCAAAAAAATGTATTTATGACGTCAAGATGATGTCATGCCGACGTCAAGAGATCAACAGGTTGATCGAGTCAACCCTGACATGTGTGGGTCCCGCATGTCATTCTCTCATTATCTAATTAACCTAATCAGATTTAATTAATAAATTGGTTAATTAGGTTTAATTAGTGATTAGGTTAAATCTAACTGTTTAATTAAGTTAATTAATTCCCTAATTAATTAATTAATTAATTAATTATTTTAATTATTATTTTTAATATTTAGTTTTCCCTTTTTTTTCATTTTCGTTTTAACACTGGGGCCGGCCCCACTGGTCAGGGACCCAGCCCAACCGGGGCGGGCGAACGGGGAGAGGCGCAGTTGAGCGCCCGAATGGGGCGAACGGGGAGGCCGAGGCCACGACGACGGCCGGAGGGGCCGCAGCCACGGCGAGGTTGGCCGCGAGCTGGCGAAGCGGCCCGCGAGGCGACCGAGCGGTGGACGGGGACGGCAGGCGGAGCGAGCGGGGAGGAGGAGGGGAAGGCTGCGCGGGGCCATGGTGGTGGTCGAAGGCGGCTGGGCGCGAAGAGGTGGTGCGGAGTCGACGACGGCTGTGGTGCGGCGGGGCGGTGGCGTGCCAAGGCCGGCAAGGCCACTGGGGGCACGCCGGAGGGGCTGGGGGTTCGTGGCTGGCGGGAGGGCGCCGTTGGCGAGGGGAGGAGAGGGAACGGGGGGCGGCGTGGCGCTGGATGGCCGGAGCGTCGGGCGGGGGCCACTCTGATGGGCGGGAGGAGAGGGGAGCGACGGGGGGGGAGATGAAGCTCACAATGAGGCCCGTAGGGTCTAGGGGGCGGGCGCGGTGGAGCTGGCTGACGTCCCATGAGGAGGCGGGCGGGAAGCGGTCGCCAAGGCCGGGAGGGCGTCCGGTGAGGCGGGAGGTTGGGTTGACCCTGGTGGTGGGAGGGTGCCTCTGTCGTGGGGGGCGACGGATGACGAGGGGGTCCGGACGGCGGCGAGGGCGAGGGGAGGAGGGCGCCATGGTTGGGCGGGCGGGGCCGGGCGATGAGGGGCGCAAGGGTCTCGCCCGATCTGGATCGGGCGGGGAGAGAAAGCGGATCTGGGGCGAGTGGGGCGAGTGAGGTGGGCGGCTAGGGTTTCTAGCAGCGGGAGGGCTAAGTGGCGGCCGGCTGGGCCGCCCTGGAGGGGGGGCCTGGGGGTGAGGGGGCAGTGGGGGGTTCGGGGTGGCTGGGCAGTGGGGAAGGGCTGGCTCAGATGGGCCGATGGGGTTCCTTCCCCACCTCTTTTGTTTTATTTTCTTTTTTATATTTTTACCTTTTCTTACTTTCTGTTTTAGATTAATTAAAATGCCAAAACATTTTACAAAATTTTGTGCACCCCACCATAATTAGGTTTGCTATTTTAGACAACCCCCGAACATTTTAGTTTTAGTTTTTGAAACTTTTTATCCTTGCTTTTGTTTTGATTTTGTTTTAGAACGGGTTCGAATCAACGTGAGGTTAGTCACCGTAACCGGGGTGATTACTGTTCCTTAATCATCCGGGTGTTACATTTAGTCCGTAGGACGAACAACAATCATACCATAGGCTAGCTTCTAGGGTTTAGCCTCTCTGATCTCGTGGTAGATCTACTCTTGTACTACCCATATCATCAATATTAATCAAGCAGGAGTAGGGTATTACCTCCATCGAGAGGGCCGAACACAGGTAAAAACATCGTGTCCCTTGTCTCCTGTTACCATCCGCCTAGACGCACAGTTCGGGACCCCCTACCCGAGATCCGCCGGTTTTGACACCGGCAGGTGGCCACACACTCTCTCTCTCAGCTCACAACTGGTCACAAACCGCCGGACAACCTCGACCGGGCGGGGGTGTAGGTGCATCGTTCACGCCTGTCGTCGCCGCAGGGAGGAGACCAACGGCTGCCAGCGTCCCGATCGACGGCCGTGCTGTTCTCTCTGAGAGAGAGCGCTGCTCGGAGGGCCTCCGACCCTTCTTCCTCCTGCATGGTATTGTGGCCAAGATGCGGCCTCCGACGCCGCCTTTGCCACATGCCGACGACCCTGAGTATATATTCCTTCAAACCTGCCTTGCTCTCATGCCCCAGCTCTTCCCCCTTCGTGGATCCTTTTCTACTCCGTCCAGTATTACAAAGCCACCTAGACTTCTATTATTATTAGAAGTAAAGCTAGTTCATACAAATGAACTCAAAGCGTTGGTTCAAACAGGAAGAAAGTGGGAAAGCTGTAGCATGAATCTAGGACTTGGTTCTAAGAGGAAACGGGGAAAGTAGTAATATGTGTCTTTGTTTAAATAACCAGATTTCAGATTTGCGCAAACAGGGATGTCTGCTCCATATTGTTTCGGGAAGTCTGTCTCTCAGATCGTTTCTATCCGCGCAATCAAAAGCATACACCTCAGTTTTAGTACAACTGCGCAAAATGAGATGGCTATCCTCGTTGCTATCGCTTAACCTCCCGCCTTCAAGGTATCCGTACATTGGTAGTAACTAAGGTAGAATGACCAACGCAATCTAAAAGAAGCTGATTAAGACGCGTTTTACTTCCTGATTGCGGTCTGCAGGACGAGCGAAAACAACTGCATCCTAGTCCGAATGCACTTTCTACCAGTTCATCCATGGACCGAGGACTAGTGGCACGGCTGCATGGCGGTTTTCGGACGGTCTTGTGCAGACAAGAGGCATTGTGGTCTGCTTATTTCTGCATATAGCGGTGCTTAAATTTAGTGGAATGCACAAGCATTTCAGGTTGGTCAAGACATTTGATGGTCCATTCAGCATTCCAAATTGAGACCACAATTATAACTGGTTATTCTAGAATGAGAGAACCTAACCACGAATGGTGGCAACAAGAAAAACCAGAGTGAACTCCAGGAAATTTAAGCCTGCCGGGAGGCCCTTTGCTCAGAGAAGCCTTGCTTGTTTTTTCCTGATTTGTAAACCTTCTCACAACTTTGTCTTTTGTTGTGAACTAGTATATGTTTGTTATGTTCTATGAATCATTGAGATGTATAAAATTGCTTAACTTATGATTTTCAAGATTTTTATGAAGACGAGTTTAATTGTGAGTGTTCCACATGAGCGCTGGACTAGCGTGTGAACGCTTGGAATTTATTACATTGTGGCCTCAATTAATCGCATGAACCATCGTAACAAGATACATAGTAGTTGCTTATATGTCGACAGCAGATTGTTGATTGTTAGCTGGTCGATAGCCTAGTGTTGAAGCGAGCTGAGCCAATGTGCCGTGTTTTGCACAACTTACATAAGTGGGGTAGCACCAACAGTGTTTACAAGTGCTTATGTATACGTCGGCGCACGGTTCTCGAACGAGTGCTCTATTTCATCAAAACACACACTGCTCGTATGATAAACCGTGAGAACTTATGTCTTACCATGCCATATTCATGAAAAAACTAGTGAGGACGCATCTATTTCGGCAACAATTACGATGGTTCTCACATGATTCACGGGCACACAAAAGTAGCAGCAGTTCCCATAGACGGATTCAACAGAGCACTAGCCCCAGAGGGGTCGATAATGAGCAAGGTTGGATAATTAGACACAATCCAAACTACTATTAAACACTAGTGGGGCAACTATTTCATGCCTCGATCTAATTTGGGCTGGACACAAGACGGACCTTGCCATGAACATCATCGAGGACGTCCTGCAGCAGCTCAATCCTGTGAACCTTCATGAAGACAACCTTGTGGCCTTGCCACTGATAAAGTTGTTTGTGGAGGCATGCCACGTCATCATCCTGCGTAAGCTTGACAAGAACAGTATGCCTCACAAACGAAAGGAGTAGCTTTGAACTTCTTGTGCTTCAGTACACCCTGGACAACACACCTGACAACAGTGAGGCTGGAATACAACTCTTCATTGGTATAACCGCAAATGGCTTCCAGGATCCAACAGCCTAAGAACTCTGTTTTCCCAGTGCGTATATTCAGGTCGTCCGCCTCATAGCGAGTGACATGCACAACCACACAATCCTTGTGCGTGATCAGGGCTCTAATTGAAGCGAAACAAATTCTGAATTACTTTTCAAAGATAAGAACCACAAGTTATTTAAACCACTATGTATAGCATGGCATCGAAGCTAAATTTTTTTTGCATTATTAATCACCACATACTTCCTTTTCTATAAAAAATGACCACATACTTAGATGAAAAACCACAATCAAGATCAGCAAAGAAGGAAATCACCTTGGGCAGCTCGGGGGGGACACATCCTCGAAGGGGAAAACTGCTCCTGCAGTGTCACGGGTCTGTAACCTCAAGCTGGCGTTGACCATCTCAAGAGTGGCCGTGGCGTGATCGGGGTCGGCTCGGTGGTTGCCTCCATCTTCTTGGAGCTCTCTCGTCTCATGGGGTCAGCCTCTCCGCCTGCTCCAATATCGGCAGATCTTTGCCTGGTTCTCCTTGGTCCATCATGAAACCGACGAATACTAGGAGACCCGAAAGGAAAACACAATCGCAATGACAATGAAACAAAAAAGAGAGTGAGGATTGGTTACTGCTTTGCAAAAGTTTTTTTTTCTCGAACGAAAATATACCAACATCACGGATCCGCTTACCTTCCCTTCGTTGGGAGAGAAGAACGATGGCAGATGCGAAAGTGTTGCCTTTCTTGAAGACGGTGAGGAAAGGGGATTCAGCGAGGAGTGAAATAATGGTTGCTTCTGCTCACAAACTTACATCATGCGGGAGGTGGGGTTTTGTGATACGACGGCTCGTTATTGCTGGCCATGCGACTGGGTGACTCTCCGCTTTGCATACTGCCTCCTAATTTGGTGGATGGCATTTGGGCCCTGGCTGCATGGCCCGCATGTCGGTGAACAAAAGTATAATGGCATTTAGTAGAGGGAGACGTTTCAATGACCTAGGAGGAGCCGAGCGGTCGAGTGTCTCCACTGCATTAGTAGTAATTGTTTTTCCGGTAGCTGTAGAGTGTCTCCATTGTACTAGTAGTAATTGTTTCTCTTGGCCCAAGACAAAACAGCCAATCGACACTAGTAAATAGTAAAATCAATTCAAAAGGCGCCACCCGCACCCAAAGACACCCCCCTCCCCACAAAAAGACACTGGTGCTCTTCTTCCTCCTCGCCCTACCCACTCACGCCAGCTCGCTCACTCGTACCCCAAATTCCTCACTCACTCCTCTGAAAACCCCAGCTCCCTTCTTCCTCACTCCTACAGAAAACCCCAGCTCCCCTTCTTCTTCGCTTGCACTACAACTAGGCTCGTCATTCGTTACTCTGCTCAAACCGTGGAGCGACACGACGCCTCGAGGAAAATGGAGTCGGCTGACCCCAGCGCCAAGAAGATAAGGCTCCCTTGTGGCGACACTGTTGAGATCCCGCACCCGGCAGCCTGGGAGAAGCGGCGACCCGCCCCACCGAATCCCAGAACCGAGAATCTCGGTGGACCACATCAGCGATCTCCGGACGCCATCCTTGGGGAGATCATCTCGCTTCTCCCCACCAAGGATTGCTGCCGCACCCAAGTCCTCTCAATTGGTGGCGCCCTCTATGGTGCGTTGTGCCCCTTAATCTCGATCGCCGTCACTATCTCTCTTCAATGATTTTGAAATCCCCAGAGCCATCATCTCCTCCCACCAGGGCTCCGCTCAAAGCCTCGTGATCCCGTCATGCTACCGAGCAAGCATACCATGCCCTGCATGGTGGACGCCTGGCTGAAATCCCTCAATTCACAGAACTACAGCTGCTTGAGTTCTACTATTCCCCGAAATCACATACCACATCTGTAACGCCATGAACTTGTGCCCTCGCATCGATGTCCATCTCACGGTTTTCCTCCTCTCTCCACACCGCCACCTTTGCTGTGCTACCTTCCGCATAACTGTACTAAACCTTCGACTCCCATTTCTCAAGAAACTTTCACTTGTGCGGGTTCGTATATCGGAGGCCTCATTGCACAGCATCATCCACTCTAGTTGCCCTACACTGGATTGCTTGGTGCTTGTTTTCACAGTTAGAATCGGTTGTCTCCAAATAAAGTCGCCTAACCTTGTAAGAATTGGAGTTTCTTTTGACGAAAGGTAGCTCATCATCCAAGATGCCCCTTCACTTCAAAGGTTGATCCTTGATTCTAGTTATTCACCGTTGCAAATAACCGTCCTCTCTGCGCCTAAACTGGAGACCTTGGGTGTAATACATGATCTTTGTGCTCATTTCAATATGGTGTTTGGCTCCACAGTTCTTCATGTACTTTATATTATCATCTACACTTGTAACCATATGCTACATTTTAAATTTCTGTGCATAATTTATATATCTTCTTGGAGTACACATTTTGTACTAATATTATGTTCTATGCTCAATGAAGAGTTTCTCCATGGATGACCTATCAATGGTGCTGGATTCTGCCAAGATCTTATATATCCAAATGAATAGTTTTGATCTGAACAAGATTATTGACTTGCTGCAATGCTTTCCCATGTCTGCAGAAGTTGTATATAAAGGTGATAATTTCACGCACATTGGAAGCCCGCATATAGTGTACTAGAATTAACCGTTCAGCTGTTGCTCTTTCGACACTCTTCTTTTAGACCTAAACTGTTTTCAATTTTCATGTCTATTTAGGCAACAGGACGGGGTAAGAAAGTTATAACCAATCGGTGTATTCGTAAGCATCGGGATTTTCTCACTTCTCATGAGATTCGATTGAAGACAATAACGCTAGAACGATATGTAGCCAACCGTGCAAACACAAGATTTGTCACATTCTTCCTGCTGAATGCGAGGTTACTATTGTCCATCAGGCTTAAGTTTATCAGCAGCATGGTTTTGACGGATGGGTATGTCGAAGAGCAAAAAAAGGAGTTTCAGGTGGGCAAAAGAGCTTTTGAACGTGTCGGGCTTCTATTTACAACATATTGTGGTCATAATCCAGTAAATTTTACGATCCAGGATGTTCATTCTATGGACCTGACCGATCCATTTGACTGTGACTGCCGAAAACAGTGCTGGAGTTAGATGTTGTTGCCCTTTTCAATCTGGGTTTTTGTAAACACGATGAACAATCAACCTCGTGCTTTTGTACAGTTTGTAAGCTGGAGTTAGATGTTCCTGCCCTTTTCAACTCGGCTGTGGACTGTCATATTTTCTTTGAAACAAGGCAAATGGCTTGCCATTCGTTTAATTTAGAGTGAAATATTGTAACAAATCATAACCAAGGGAAATAACCTCACTCACGCCGGCTTCTTGAGCTCACTGTGCATTACAGAAGCCAAGTGACTAGCCCCCACCACCCCCACCAGTCCACCCTCGTACTCCCTCGCTGCTGACCGACCGGCGCATCTTCAATGGCTCCTATTCGTTCCGTCCGAGGCCTTGCCGTCGTCCTCCGCCTTGCGGCCTTGGTTCGCTCGCCGTGCGCGGTGTGCCGCCCTCTTGCGTTGTCAACGTCGTCAACAACCGAGAGGAACAAGGAGATGATTCAGACGTGGAGAGGATGATGATGAGGGACCCACCAGCGTCATGGCGATGCAAGCAAGTGCATCTATAGTACAAGCCCAAAAATATGGTTCCTCCTAATGGATGGACATCCGGGGCTCACGCCATCGCCAACGTAGTCAATAAACGAGAGAATTACACTCACGAGCGGCCGACACTGGGGACCCAAAGAAGTCGCGCAGTTTTTTAGGAACAAGCAGTTTTTTTAGACAATGAGGAACAGCGGTTGTTATTTATACTAGTTTTAGCGACCGATCAGGGTAACAACGGGGTTGTGGCCTGTCTAGCCAGGGTTTTATTTATGTTTACCACATCATGAGCCCAGTTGTGTTTTTTTCTTGCTGAAAATGGCTAGCCAGTTCTTTTTTTAAAGAAATACCCAAACAAGGCCTACTTGTTTTATCGGCCTCTTTGGCTGCAAATGTTTCAAGACGAGGAGAGTTTCATTGGTTTGCCCTGAAATGGCTCGTACATTTTAAAATACATCAAACCGGGAATTAGTTTCATTTTTTCATTACAAGATCTTAAATTCCATAGATTTTTATCGTGGACAATTATTTTGATTTTATATTTATATAAATTATTTTTCAAAATAGTTTGAAGGTGAATGATATTTCTGGATTAAAAATAGTTGACCGCATCGAAATATGCATAATTTTGTATACTTTTAACCGTGGCCACAATATGGGGTGTAATGCTAACAAAAAGAAGATGGGCTCCAAAAAATCTTAAGAATTAGCAATGGGCTGTACATTATTAGAAATAATGGCGATGGGCTCTATCTGTTTTCCATGATTTGAGGCTGACTTGCGCCTACTATAGGTTGACGCGTATGCTTTCATAAAAAAAAGGTTGACGCACACGCAACGACCTGTCAACTTAGTCAACACACGAGAGTAGTGAGTGTTGGATATCCATCCAACGGCTGTCGTGCTTCTTCAATCTCTACTCTTCGTGCTCCAGCCGCTCAAACAAGCGCCCGTGGACTGCTCGCTCCTCCTCCCCATGGACGGCTATGTTTTGCCAAGAGCCTCACGGCCCCACCGTACTCCCATCGCTGGCCTAGCCATCCCTCTACTCACCCACACATGCTGTTATTCTCCAACGGCGGTAGACGAACCAGTAAACCCTCGTACTCCTCCGCGTGGGAAACAACTGCCGAGTATTCCCTGGCTCCGTGTCGTTCCCTTCCTAGGCCTCGCCGTCGTCCACCGCCTTGGTGCTCTTGGCGCGACCTGGTCAACATGGTCAATGAATGGCATCCATCGGAAGTGGACTGTACATGGAGAGGCTGACAGTTGGGTCCATGGCCGCATGCAAGGAAATGCCTCCTTATTACGCGCAAAATAATGATTCCTCCACCTGACAGCTAGGACCCACAGGAAGGGCCTCAGATTTCGTGAAAAAACGTTCCCTACCGATGTGTCGGACCCACCAGCTATATCTTCGCACGCAAGGAAGTGCTTCCTTATCACGCCCTAAAAATGAATACCCCCGCCACCGGGACCCACCATATTGTTGGGCTGACTTGTGGGCCTACTAAGTTGACGGGACGGAGGGCTTTGTCAACTTAGTCAATACTCCAAAGGACCGTGATGATGTCCATCCAACGGCCATACGGCTTCTTCAACCTCTGGTCTTCTTGCTCCAGCCGCCCAAAGCAGCGCCGGTCGTGCCGCTTGCCTCGACTCCCGTGGTCGGACGTCTTTGCCGGAGGCCTCACCGCCCCTACTATTCCCACCGCTGGCCAGGCCTGCGGCGACGGCAGCCTCACACCGCAGCCGAACCGGTGAACCTCAGACTCCTCTCCGCTGGCTTCCACTGTCGCGTCTTCCCGGCTCCGCCGTCCCCTTCCTAGGCTCGTCGTGCCGCCCACCGCCCGTCTTTGCTCTCCATGGCGTGGTCAACGTGGTCAAGGAACGACTTCCATCAGAAGAGTACTGTACGTGGAGAGGCTGATAGCTGGGTCCACGGCCACAGCCCAGTTTTTTTGTGATTTGCCAATTAAGTCGCTTTGTCAGGCCTGTTGGGCTGTAAATCTTTCAAGACGAGGAGAGCTTTTCATTCGGCTGGCCGAGAAAATGGCCCATCAGTAATGAGAAATGGGCTGTACATTTTTAAAACACATCAAACCGGCAATTAGTTTCAAATGTTTTTTTTTCATTTCAAGATTTTAAATTACATTAATTTTTATGCGTGGAGAATTTGTTGGATTTTATATTGATATACATTATTTTTAAAATCAGTTTGAATGTGAGTCGAAATTTCGGGATTAAAAATAGTTCGGACCGCACCGAAATATGCAAAATTTCTTATAATTTTTTAACCGTGGCCACAATATGGGCTGTATTGCTAAGAAAAAGAATATGGGCTCCAAAAAAACCTTAAGAATTAGCAAATGGGTTGTAAATTATGAGAAATAATGGCAGATGGGTTGTATGCTGTTTTCCACAGATTTGAGGCTTTCCTAAAAAGGTTGACGACAGCAAAGGACGGTTGGATGTCCATCCAACGGCCGTCGTCTTCTTCAATCTCTGCTCTTCCTGCCCGGCCGCTCAAACAAGCGCCGGCGGGACTGCTGCTCCCTCCTCCCCACGGCCGGTCTGTCTTGCCAAGCAGCCTCACCGCCCCATCAGTACTCCCATCGCTGGCCTAGCCATCCTCTACTCACCCACACTGCTGTTATTCTCCAATGACGGCAGACGAACCAAGAACCCTCGCTCAACGATTCTCCGCATGGGAAACAACGCTGAGTCTTCCCTGCCTCCGTGTCGTTCCTTCCTAGGCCTCGCCGTCGTCCACCGCCTCGCTGCTCTCGGCGCTGCCTGGTCAACATGGTCAACGACCGACATGCATCTGAAGCGGATCAGACGTGGAGAGGCCGACGGCTGGGTCCACGGCCGCACGCAAGGAAATGCCTCCTTATTACGCCGCAAAATAATGATTCGCCCACCGACATCGAGGGACCCACCGAAAGGGCCTCAGATTTCACGAAAAAAACGTTATCACTACCGACGGCTCGGACCCACCAGCTATATCTTCGCACGCAAGGAAGTGCCTCCTTATTACGCACAAAAATGAATACTCCCCGTTAGCTGGGACCCCAGATAGTGGCAGGCTGACTTAGGGCCTACTAAGTTGACGAGGACGAGGGCTTTGTCAACTTAGTCAATATGCATGATTCTAGCTCAAGTGGTATGACGATGTCCATCCAACGGCCGTAGTGCTTCTTCAACCTCTGGTCTTCTTGCTCCAAATTACCAAACCAGCGCCGGTCGTGCCTCGTGCTCCTGCCTCCCGTGGCCGGCTGCGATGCGGCGGAGGCCTCACCGCCCCCTACTACTCCCACCGCTGGCCAGGCCATGCCTCTACTCACCCACCCCCCTGTTATTCTGCGGCGACGGCAGCCTCACACCGCAGCGAACCAGTGAACCCTCGTACACCTCTACGTGTGTTAATCCACTGCCGCGTCTTCCCCAGCTCCATGTCATCCCCTTCCTAGGCCTCGCCGTCGTCCATCGCCCTGGTGCTCTCGGCGCGGCGTGGTCAACATGGTCAAGGAACGTCTTCCATCGGACGTGGACTGTACGTGGAGAGGCTGACAGCTGGGTCCACGGCCACAGCAAGGAAGTGCCTCCTTATTACGCGCAAAATAATTATTCCTCCACCTGACAGCGGGGACCCATTATACGGGCCACCATATTTCACAAAAAAACGTTTCCCCCTGACTGCTGGGACCCACCAGCTACACCTTCGCATGCAAGGAAGTGCGTCCGGGCAAAAAAAACGATTCGCCCCCCTGACTGCTGGGACCCACTAGCTACATCTACGCACGCAAGGAAGTGCATCCGGGCAAGAAAAACCAAAACGATTCGCCCCCCTGACTGCTGGGACCCACCAGCTACATCTTCGCACACAAGGAAGTGCTCGATACGGGACCCACCTGGTCAAAGCGCATATAGCGTTGTCATTCGGTCGCGAACGTAATGCGTATATATACTTGGTGGATGTAGAGGCGCGCACGTGTCGTAGTAGAGGCACGCACGTAGCATGTACACGTACGTACAGCGGCCAGGGTGCAAGAAAGAAAATACGGCCACGTACGTACATACGGGCAGGGTCTCTAACGCCTATCGTGCATACGTACATGGCTGGGTCGGAACGGAGAAACAACGTCATCATCGTGTTCATGGGGAGCCAACCGGCTGGGTCGGAACGGAATGCGTGGTCGTGTTCATCGGGAGGGCTTGGACGGAACAGGCGATGGAAACGAGGCCTGGCGTACCGCACAACGGAGCAATCGGCCTTGTGTTCGACCGGCCACGTTCGAAACGGGGTCCTGTTGATCGGGAGGGGCCTGGCGTACCGCAAAACGGAGGAAACGGACCTCCTACGGTCGAAACGGGGGTCCTGTTGATCGGGAGGGGTGTGGCGCATCGCAAAACAGATTTAAACGGACCTCCTACGGTCGAAACGGGGTCCCGCTGATCGGGAGGGTGTGGCGATCGCAAAACGGATTTAAACGGACCTCCTACGGTCGAAAGGGGGTCCTGCTCATCCGGGAGGGTGTGGCGATCGCAAAACAGACTCCACGGATCTGCTCATCTCCACCGTCGACCTCCTCCAGCCTCCACGGGCTCTGCTCATCCAGCCTCCACCGCGCGCTACTCCACCGGCCATCGCTCAACCACCCTCCACGGCCACCCTCCACCGTCTCACTGCTCATCCAGCCCTCCACACCACGGGTTCTGTTCAACCACCCTCCACGACCACCCTCCACCGTCTCATCGTTCATCCAGCCCTCGCACCACGGGTTCCTGTTCATCCGAGGCAATGCCACCGCCTCCTTTGCTCATCCAAACCCCCGCAACACTCACTGCTCATCCCAGGCAGCATCGATCGGCTTGATTAGCAGCGGTAGCAAAGGAATCGCCCATCGAGTTCGATTAACAGCGATCGGTCGATCCCTCGGTTCAAGAACGCGTACTTTGCAAAGGCAATCGCCGGGTTCGATTAGAGCCCAACGCCGCCGGCTTGATTAGAATCAACGCCTCGCAGACAGCGCCACAGACGAGAGAGAAACGCGATCGCTCCGCCCGACCTCCCACCGTGAACCGCAACTCCCAAATTTTCCTCCCCTCGCTTCTACCACGGTTTTTCCGCCATGGACGGCCCAAAGAATGTCATGCAGCTGCGTCTCCGGCCCGCCCAGGACGAAAAGTCCATTTTCTGTCATGATTTTTTGTCGTAGAAGTAGGAGCCTACCACATCTATGATGATACTGGGTTTTGTCACAATTATCGTCATAGAAGTGTCATATGTATGACAAAAAAAATTCGTTCGTCCCAATATGTCACGGATGTGTCTTTTTTTTGTAGTGAGTGCTCATTAAGAAAGTTTCTATACAAGTTTCTGAACGAACTCCTTAAGAAAAGTTCTCCACAAGTTCCCTATGAAAGAATCCTTTGAAGCATCTGGTCGTCACAAACGTTTTCGCTACTTGTGGAGCCAAAACGGACTCCGTATGAGTTAGTGAAAGCACAAGTGCTCCCTAGGTGGTTTTGGTCATTAATGTCAACATATCTCTTGTTGGACTAACACTTTTATCTAGTATGTTTCAGATAAGTTCAACAATTAAGTGGCATGGACTAAAGGATGTGGGAGCTCCTTCAAGATGCTAAGGACAAAGGATTGGCTCAAGCTTCAAGCTCAAGACTCTTTGACGGTGTCCTGGACTAGGGGGTACTCACCACATCGTCTCCCGATCAGTTGGATTGGGCCGAGGATCCCCATGGCCGTATACTCATGGGCCAGTCCGGACAGTTGACGCATACAAGGAAGATTCCACAAATCTTGGCGATCAAGACAAGGACTCCTCCCCCACCGGCGTATTCGGCTAGGACTCTTGTTATCTTAGGCCTCTGGTGCATTATATAAATAGGGCCAGGCTAGTCAACAGATATACAATATACAACAATCATACCATAGGCTAGCTTCTAGGGTTAGCCTCTTTGATCTCATGGTAGATCCACTCTTGTAACACACATCATCAATATTAATCAAGCAGGACGTAGGGTTTTACCTCCATCAAGAGGGCCCGAACCTGGGTAAAACATCGTGTCCCTTGTCTCCTGTTACCATCCGCCTAGACGCACAGTTCGGGACCCCCTACCCGAGATCCACCGGTTTTGACACCGACATTGGTGCTTTCATTGAGAGCTCCGCTGTGTGTCCGGCAAAAGGTCGATGGCTCGTCCGCAGGTCAACTGCGACTTCGACATCTTCGTCACCAGCTCGACTGGTCACCTTGGTTCGACCAAGGACTGCGCCCTATCTCCGATCGTCATGTTCGGATGAGGGCCTTCATCAACATTAACTCCGATCTCTATCAAGATCATGGAAGAATCATCCAGGGAGCCCGGGGGCTCAACGTCAACATTGCCCTAGGGCGACCGTACTGTTTTTCTGGACGGCGGACTTGTGTCCGCTGCCACCGCCTCCTCAAGCGTCGTTTTAACGATTGCTTCGGTGGAATTGTGCGGAATTGAGTCTGCAACAACCCTGGAAAATTTCGTCGAGTTCCGATGGAGGAATCTCTGGCAATCTCCGATATACCGGAGCCGCATTGAATCTGGACGAGAATCCGGACGAGTTTAGGGCGTGGTGTCCAGCTTCTAGCTCGGACTTCCTTTGAAGATCCAACCGCTGATCGGCTGCGGAATTCCTATATCTACCACCCTCAGAATTTCAGCTCGATCCGACCGCCCAAACTCCGGGAACCTTCCGATTAGTGCATCACTTTTCGGATCTGTTTTCTGAAAACGAATCCGACCGAGTTCGTCTTTTTATGAACATGATTTGGACATCTTTTTGAAGGAAGTTTTGTATGGGGTATTGTGTTTTGTTTCCAACACATCCCACTAACTTTAAGATCTTTTGAACATGATCTTCAACATCATGCTGGTGTCAAACCAGTTCGGCAATATTGCTCCACGGTGCCGCCTGCGCTTAGACACGTCGTCACTTTGTTGAGCCGAGCTCAACTTCTTCGGATCATCATCTCGGCAAGCCGAACAAGAGTCCGGCATTGCGAAGGATAAATCATCACCAACATCGCCGCCTCACGGATTACACGGAGCGGGCATACCGGCATCGCCGCACGGTCGCTTCATCAAGCCGGCATCGACCACGTCATGACCTGCATCGACATTGACTTCGGCGCCAGGCCATATTTCTTTTATTACTCACTTTGCATAAATTATTTATTATGCAATATTTTTTTTAATTCTTATTATTACTATTATCTCCGCTTTGCACCATTTTTTGTGCACAGGAAAATGATCCAGCCGGACTATATCCTTTGGCGTCACCTCGGCTGGACGGGGGGCTTCGTCAACACTTCATTACCCCATGCAGGGGACTTCGGCATCACTCTGCCGTCCTGCATTGACCGTGCTATGTCACCACTTCGGCGTGTCGAGCTCTCCGCTCCGCCACCTCAGGACCGGATTGGGGGATGGAACCTTGTCCCGTATCAAGTTCGGATCGCGTCATCAATACCAAACACATTAAACCAGCTAAGTCACTTTCATGCTCAAAGCTTTAATTTTTAACTTGTGTTCGGCTTGACCAAGCATTATACTTTTTTGGAAAAAAGTTGCTTGTAAAAATTTTCCTTGTCCAAACTTTGTTTGCACACACTTGACGCGCTACCCGCTCATTATACTGGGGCTTCTTTAATGAAGCTTATTAATCTGGGCTTTATACCCAACACATGTGTCACACTTCCGCATGTACCTTTTTTTCACCATTATATGCATCGATATGACTTAAGTTTTGGCCAAGCTGGGTTGCTGGCTCTGTGCTTACCCCACGCTCCCGATTGTTCGGCTAGGTGGTAAAGGAGCACCTCTGCGATTATTCTTGCGGGTCACCGGATGTGTACCTCGACCGGGTGAAGCGAAAGCTAGCGTTTTTAAGGGAATACTCGGTCGGTGAACTAAAGGATGATTTCTTACCTATTCATTTACCTGCCCCAGATGTTTTTCTGCTCTTTTCGCAGTCGGACATGCACTTTAGGGCATGCCTCCGAGAAAGGAACCCCTAACGGAACTATTCTCCCTGGAAGATGTTTCTTACTAACCATGTAATATAACATAACTAGTTGGGCACTTGTCTGATAAAGCACTAATGACCCCTACGCCTGGTCTCCATGCATGCCCCGGTTTTTATAACCGCGAGGGTATTCGGACACACTCCGGACTATTGGGTCTAGAGGTTGAAGCGAAAAGGTCCGCTACGACAAACGATCTACAATCCGGCTAGAGGGCATTTTACATGTCACCTTACATTATATAGTCAACTTTTACCCAAGTCACTTGGGGGCTCTTATGTTTATTTGAGCCGTTTTATAATAAGTGTTTTTCTTCTTAGTCGTTGCAGAGTTTTTATTATTATTTATCACTCCTTTTCTCGACACGAGTGTGCGGTCACTAGCCGTAGGCTGACCCGCTCGAAGTCTTGAGATAGGATGTGTCATGTTAAAGCACGGCAGAAGCACTTTTTTTCTAAAGTCCAATTTTCGGATTGGCACCGAACACTTGACCTTGTTCGGACGCCATGTTTTTACTGACGTTTTTTGGTTTTCCAAGCTTTTGGCACTTTTTAACTATTTGTGTGTTTTCAGCACAAGTCTCGCAGTGCAACGCCGGACACCTTTAGAGATTCGGCGACAACATTCTCGGATATTGCTATATATGCATCAGTTTCAAATTGTGTCTTCGGTCAATAGTTGGGTTGCCCGGCTCCCGCTTGCCTCCTACGTTCCGCTTTGTTCGGCTAGGTGTGCAAAGGAGAACCACTGCGATTGTGCTTCCATTTCGCATGGTCAAGCACCTCGGTGGAGAAAGCCTAAAACTGATCGTCACAATAGGTGTAAACTGGTCAGCGATCCGATGACTTTATTAAATGATGGGTCATTCATAAAATTGGCGAAGTGTTTCGGCTTGACCTCGATTGTCGCCGAACACTACCGGGGCTAGTAATCGCCTCCCAAACTAAATCCTCAATATTTTGCTCTTACATTGAGCTGAGGTTTCACGATCGTGCTTAACATGACAACCCAAAGAAAGGAACCGATAAGCGGGACTATTTTCTTTGGAAGACATTTCTTACATTAAACGATAATATAACATATCTCTCTGTGTACCTTTGTTTATAAAACCGTATGGCCAGATTGCCTTGTTTGTCGTAAATCTTTGCCCTCATAAAGGCTTTATAAAGTAGGATAAACACTCCTCGACTCTTGCCGAGGAGGTTGAAGCCGATGGTCGGTCAACAAAGTTTTGTACAAATGCGGATCCGAGCATTAATGACATACAGTGCTTGGATACATTGAGTCATTACACATAATTTGTGATTTTACTATGGATATCGATCCTTAATTCAGCCACCCGTGCCCGCATTAAGGCTCGGGGGCTACTGGGCTTCGGGCTTATTATTTACAACTATTAAAGGGCACATCGATCCCTCGATCTGGTATTGCCACCCGACCCGGTGTCTCGGGGCTCTTGCATTGCATGTTCTATGCAGAAAATTGTAAGTGCAATACATTTCGAGGAGATTTTGATCCTCGGGTTGGTCGGCCGCACCCAACCCGAGTCTCGAGGATCGAGCACGCCGCTTTTGTGTCCCGAAGTATTCTGCGAGCTAGGACTTGATCCTCAGGCCGATTTTGCAAATCAACCTGAGTCTCGGCGGCTACTGGGATCAGCGGTCTTACGTCACCCTTCAGGTGCATCTCGGGTTTTAGACCGATACCCACCTTGAAGGCTACTGGCTATGTATCTCGGCAGAGAATAAATTGCACCAATCAAAAATATTGACAAAAATCAGCCCACATTCAGGGAGGTGCACCACCTCGGAAGCAGTCCGGCATAAAGCTCGGACGCTAGTGGCTGGCTCCATAGAGGGCATTTCCGGCATTAAGCTCGGCTAAACTCCTTCAAACTTCTTTGAACCAAGGTGATTTACGACACCTCGGATACAGTCCGGCGTTGGAGCTCGGATACATAGTCCGGCGTTGGAGCTCGGATACCGTCCGACGTTGGAGCTCGGATACATAGTCCAGCGATAGAGCTGGGAAGCAGTCCGGCGTTGGTGCTCGGCTGCAAAAGATACCTCGAATGCAGTCCGGCGTTAGAGCTCGGACGCAAGAGGACGCTACCTCTCGGGAATAACTTCAAACCCGAGGTGTGGCATAAAAATGACAAGGCATTGATAAAGGCCGTAAACTTAAAGGGGCTCCTCGGATACCCAACGTGTAAACTCTTCGTATGCACTTAGGCGATCCTCAAGATCGAAGATGAGAAGATTTGTTGAAACAGTTTTCAAGACCGACGACCGAAGATGAAGAACAGTTCGGAAGAATCGAGGAGCGTCCCCAACTTGAAGACCGGTTCAGGGGGCTACTGACGGTGTCCTGGACTAGGGGGTACTCACCACATCGTCTCCCGATCAGTTGGATTGGGCCGAGGATCCCCATGGCCGTATACTCATGGGCCAGTCCGGACAGTTGCCACATACAAGGAAGATTCCAGAAGACTTGGCGATCAAGACAAGGACTCCTCCCCCACCGGCGTATTCGGCTAGGACTCTTGTTATCCTAGGCCTCTGGTGCATTATATAAACCAGGGCCAGGCTAGTCGACAGATATACAATATACAACGATCATACCATAGGCTAGCTTCTAGGGTTAGCCTCTTTGATCTCGTGGTAGATCGACTCTTGTAACACACATCATCAATATTAATCAAGCAGGACGCAGGGTTTTACCTCCATCAAGAGGGCCCGAACCTAGGTAAAACATCGTGTCCCTTGTCTCCTGTTACCATCCGCCTAGACGCACAGTTCGGGACCCCCTACCCGAGATCCGCCGGTTTTGACACCGACACTCTTCATTTTATATTTTAGTGATCCAAGATCACATTGAGTCTATAGGAAAAGCCAATACTATCAAGGAGGGATGAGGTGTTGCTTAATGAGCCTCTTGCTTCATGTGCTTAGTGATATGCTCCAAAACCCTCAACTACTTTCCCACTTCCACACATATGACCTAAACCTAAAGTCAAACTCGGCCCTACCGATTCTTTCTATCCGGCGCCACCGAGTTCAGATGTCATAGCCACTGCCACAAACCTTAGGCAAATCGGTTTCACCAATAGGGATCTCGGTCGCACCGAGATGGGATTGTAATCTCTCTGTGTATGTCCATTACCAAAATCGGTCTCACCGAGTTTGTTTGATCAGTACTACCGAGATTACAATGCAAACTCTCTGGTTAACTTATTACCAAAATCGGTCCCACCGAGTTTGAGTAGTCGGTCTCACCGAGTTTGCCTGACCAACTCTCTGGTTAGCTAATTACCAAAATTGGTCTCACCGAGTTTGTGTAATCGGTCTCACCGAGATTACGTTATGCCCTAACCCTAATCATATCGGTCCTACCGAGTTGCATGTCAGTCCCACCGAAAACCCTAACGGTCACTAGGTTTACTAAATCGGTCTGACGGAGTTTGATGATTCGGTCCCACCGAGTTTGGTAAATTGTGTGTAACGGTTAGATTTTGTGTGGAGGCTATATATACCCCTCCACCTCCTCTTCATTCGTGGAGAGAGCCATCAGAACAAACCTACACTTCCAACTTACCAGTTCTGAGAGAGAACCACCTACTCATGTGTTGAGGCCAAGATATTCCATTCCAACCACAAGAATCTCTATCTCTAGCCTTCCCCAAGTTTCTTTCCACTCAAATCTTCTTTCCACCAGATCCAAATCCTATGATAGAGAGTTGAGTGTTGGGGAGACTATCATTTGAAGCACAAGAGCAAGGAGTTCATCATCAACACACCATTTGTTACTTCTTGGAGAGTGGTGTCTCCTAGATTGGCTAGGTGTCACTTGGGAGCCTCCGACAAGATTGTGGAGTTGAACCAAGGAGTTTGTAAGGGCAAGGAGATCGCCTACTTCGTGAAGATCTATCGCTAGTGAGGCAAGTCCTTCGTGGGCGACAGCCATGGTGGGATAGACAAGGTTGCTTCTTCGTGGACCCTTCGTGGGTGGAGCCCTCCGTGGACTCGCGCAACCGTCACCCTTCATGGTTTGAAGTCTCCATCAACGTGGATGTACGATAGCACCACCTATCGGAACCACGACAAAAACATCCGTGTCTCCAATTGTGTTTGAATTCTCCCAACCCTTCCCTTTACTTTCTTGCAAGTTGCATGCTTTACTTTCCGCTGCTCACATACTCTTTGCATGCTTGCTTGCTTGTTATGTATTGAAAAAGTTAAACTTGTGCCTAAACTCCATTTAAACCGAAAGAAGTTAAAAACTGCAACTTTGGTACTTAATTTCTAATCACCCCCCCCCTCTAGACACCTCTTCTCAAGATCCTACAAGTGGTATCAGAGCATTGGTCTCCATTGCCTTGGTTTAATCACCATTGGAGGAAGATGGATGAGTCTACTTTGGGGAGTCTTAGACATAGAGTGCCTATTCTTGATGGAGAGTATTTTCATGAGTGGAAAAATGAGATGCTTGTAATTTTCAATCAATATCATTTGAACAAGTACATTGCTAGCCCTTGTGCACCTCATGTTGATCCTATGCGTCCTACCCTTGATGAATCTATTGACATGATTAGGAATCTTAGAACTGTTAATCTTATCACTAGAGGCTTGCCTTGAAACTTAATTAGAATCTTGCCTACTCTTGAGTGTGCCTACACTATATGGAAATTTCTTGAGGAACGCTTTCCAAATTATCCCTTGAAAAATCTAGATGAAATTCTCTATAAGTCTATTGCCTTGAGTAAGATGAATACTAGTGACCCTATGTTTGGTGATCGTCTATTTGAACTTACCGACCTTATGCGTGCCAAAGGAGATGTTGGAATTATTGGTGATATTATTTCCGAAGCTATAAGAATTCATAAGAAAGATCATTGTCAAACTCACTCTAACGAATTACCCTCTCTAGGACTTGATCCACCACATGACGATGTTGAACATGGCTACTATGATGAGGATGATGATAGTGACTTTGATCTTGATGATGCAATGAGACATTTTGGTCTTATGGCAAATCTTCGGGGATATGTGTCAGGAGGAAAGGAATGGGTTCTTGACAGTGGATGTACCGATCACATGACCGGAGATAAAGACATGTTTCGTGAGCTTGCTGAAAATGATAGTCCTCGAAAGTATGTTACTTTCGGTGACAACTCAAAGGGTAAGGTGGTTGGCCTCGGTAAGGTGGCCATCTCACATGATAGCTCCACTCAGAATGTCATGCTCGTTGAATCTCTTGGCTACAACTTACTTTCAGTATCTAGACTTGCTGATTTCGGTTTCAATGTCCTATTTACTGAAGTAGATTGCCAAGTGTTTCGTCGAGACAATCATAAAATGGTCTTTACCGGTATACGTAGAGGTGATCTTTACATTGTTGATTTCTCTAAAAAGGCACAACCTAATACTTGCTTCATTGCTAAATCCTCAAAAGGTTAGTTATGGCATAGACGACTAGGTCACGTTGGCATGAGAAATCTTGACAAGCTTATTAAAGGAAATCAATCCTTGGAGTTAACGATGTCATATTTGATAAGGATAGACTGTGCAGTGCTTGTCAGGCAGGTAAACAGGTTGGAGGAAGGCATCCCGTGAAGAACATCATGACCACAAGGAGGCCACTCGAGCTACTTCATATGGATCTTTTTGGTCCCAAGGCTTACAAAAGCCTCGGTGGAAATTCTTTTGGTCTAGTTATAGTTGATGATTTTTCAAGATTTACGTGGGTGTTCTTTCTCGATGATAAATCGCAGGTCCAAAAGATCTTCAAAAACTTCGCTAGGAAGGCCCAAAATCAGTTTGAAGTGAAGATCAAGAAGGTTCGCAACGACAACGGAATAGAGTTCAAGAACGCAAATGTGGACACCTTTATTGACGAAGAGGGGATTTCACACGAGTTCTCAGCTACGTACACACCTCAACAAAATGGAGTTGTTGAGAGGAAGAACGGACGCTCATCGAAATGGCGAGAATGATGCTTGATGAGTACAAGATGCCGAAGCACTTTTGGGCAGAAGCGGATGAGACAGCTTGTCATGCAACAAATCGCTTGTATCTTCACAAGCTACTCGGCAAGACGGCATACGAGCTCCTCACCGGTAACAAACCCCAAGTTGGATACTTTCGAGTATTCGGCTCAAAGTGCTACATTCTTGATAAGCATCGTCGTTCAAAATTTGCTCCCAAGTCTCATGAAGGTTTCCTACTAGGTTATGGCTCAAACTCTCACACTTACCGTGTCTACAAAAATTTCACCCGAAAGGTTGAAGAGACGGTAGATGTGAAGTTTGATGAATCTAACGGCTCGCAAGTAGAGCAATTGCCAATTGATGTAGGAGAAAAAGACCCTTCGGAAGCAATCCAAGACTTGTCTATTGGCAAGGTCCGTCCAACGGAGGTGAAGGAGAGTACCTCGTCTGTCCAAGTGGAAGCTTCTACTTCACGACAAGGTGAACCAAGAGTTGATATGGAAGCATCCACAAGTGGAACACACCAAAATGAAGAAAACGAGGAAGAACATCACGAACGTCAACAACCTCCTTCTCCACCACGACAAGAAAACGACAACGCCAACAATGAAGAAGATCAAGAAGAAGAAGAAGAAGAAGAACAAGATGAAGAAGATGTTCAACCGAGACCCAAGCAAAAGCTTTCACGAGTTCGAGCAAGAATTTCTAAAGACCATCCCATCGAGCAAATCTTCAATGATATTCAAACTGGGAGAATCACTCACTCTAAAACTCGTTTAGCTAACTTTTGTGAAAACTATTCTTTCATCTCTAGCATTGAACCTATGAAGGTCGAAGAAGCATTGGAAGATCCGGATTGGATAAATGCTATGCATGAAGAGCTACACAACTTTGAGATAAACCAAGTTTGGACATTGGTTGAGAAGCCCGACAACAACCCTAACATCATCGGTACCAAATGGGTGTTTCGCAACAAGCAAGATGAAGATGGACAAGTAGTTCGCAACAAAGCACGTCTAAATGGCCCAAGGCTACACACAAGTCGAAGGTATGGACTATGGTGAGACTTATGCTCCCGTTGCTAGACTTGAGTCCATTCGCATCTTACTTGCCTATGCTAATCACCATAATATCACCTTGTACCAAATGGACATTAAAAGTGCTTTTCTAAATGGTGAAATAGAGGAGGAAGTTTATGTTAAACAACCTCCTGGCTTTGTCAATCCTAAGAAACCAAATCATGTTTACAAACTTCACAAAGCCCTTTATGGTCTTAAACAAGCTCCTAGAGCATGGTATAAATGCTTGACCAAGTTTCTTCTTGAAAAAGGCTTTGAAATTGGGAAAATTGATTCCACACTTTTTACTAAAAGGGTTAATGGAGAATTATTTGTATGCCAAATTTATGTTGATGATATCATATTTGGATCAACTAACCCTCACTTTAGTGAAAAGTTTGGAAAGCTAATGTCGGAGAAGTTTGAGATGTCAATGATGAGTGAACTCAAATTCTTTCTTGGGTTGCAAATAAAGCAAACTAAGGAAGGTACTTTTGTCTCTCAAATGAAGTACACTAAGGACTTATTCAAGAAGTTCAATATGCAAGAGTGCAAAGGTATGTCTACACCCATGCCTACTAGTGGACATCTTGATTTGACCAAAGATGGTCAACCGGTTGATCAAAAGGTTTATCGCTCTATGATTGGATCATTGTTATACCTATGTGCTTCACGTCCCGATATTATGCTAATTGTGTGCATGTGTGCAAGATATCAAGCTGCTCCTAAAGAATGTCATCTTAAGGCCGTAAAAAGGATAGTGAGATACTTAATTCATACACCAAATTTTGGCATTTGGTATCCTAAGAGGGCCTCTTTCGATCTTGTTGGCTACTCCGAATCGGACTATGCCAGAGACAAGGTTGATAGAAAGTCCACTAAGGGTACTTGTCAATTTCTTGGTAGATCTCTTGTGTCTTGGTCCTCCAAGAAACAAAACTCGGTATCCTTATCTACTGCCGAAGCAGAGTACATTGCCGCTGGTTCATGTTGTGCTCAATTACTTTGGATGACCCAAACTCTTAAAGATTATGGGATATATGTGAAACATGTTCCATTGCTTTCTGACAATGAAAGTGCTATCAAAATTGGTCATAATCCCATACAACATTCTCGAACTAAGCATATTGAAGTTCGACATCATTTCATTCGAGATCATGTTGCTAAGGGTGACATTAAACTTAAGCATGTTCGCACCAAAAAGCAATTAGTGGATATCTTTACTAAACCTCTTGATGAGAAAGTGTTTTGCAGGTTGACAGGAGAATTGAACATCATTGATGCTTCAAACTTGGAGTAGAAACTCCATTGGATACATGCAAGACATGAGCTTATGACTAATCCATGATATCTCTCTTATGATGAAAATATTATATCTTGGATATATTTGCATCTTGCATGTTATCTAACCCTTGTAGGTAGTTGGTTGAAACAAATTCCATGAGATTGTAATCTACTCACATCTTGAGCAATCTCTACATCACCAAGTCTTTACACTATGGTGGTTGAAGACAAGGAAGCACGGAATCATTCAAAGATATCCTTTGACAAACTCTATGTTGAACTTCATGATTGTCATTTTGGATACACAAGTGCTCATCCTTGCAAGAACTAACCCATGTAGGTAGATGGACTCAAATTCCAAGTGGTGCTCCCAACTCTTGATGAGCTACATCAACCTTGAGCAACCCACACAAGTTCAACTACATGATCAACTCCACGAACCAAGGTATGTTATTCCATCTTAGAGAAGCTTTACTCCGAGTCATGAGCTAAAGCAACTCGACAAGATGTGAATACATCAAGATGCTTAAACGAAAAATGGTAACCCCATTTTGAGCTTAAACGATGAGTATGACCTATGATCAAGTGATCTCACTTGATTCCTAAGTCAATATACTCTAACATAGGTGACTTTGTCACCGACCATCTCTAGATGAAGTTCTCTCGTGTTCTTTTCTGAGTTTTTGCATTTGTCTCATGCATATTTGTTTCCCCTTTCAAAAAAATACTTCATCTAGATTTCTTTCTTTTCTTTTGTGTTGCTCTGCATTTCCTGCATCTAATTCATTGCACATCATTCAGTAAATTCCTTGCAAATCTTCGTGAGATCTTACTAGTCTAGTGAGCTGAGGTGACAAGTGTTTTCTCTGCAATGAACTCGGTTTCACCGATTTTTTGTTTTCGGTCCAACCGAATCTTTTCGGTACAACCGAAGCATACCACTCGGTGCCACCGATTTCACTACAGGAAAAACAGCTTGCCACTTATTCTATATTTCTTCTGAACCAGCTCCACTCAATGAATCTTGTCCTATACAAGCATCTAAATTTTATCTAGTGCTTTGTGTTGTGACTCAAGGACCAAACCCATTCACAACAAAATTCCAGAAGACCCTTCTTGGAAATTGATGTCAAAGGGGGGGGGGGGAGAGAGAGAGAGAGAGATCACATCAAAGCTTATCACTTCCAAAAGGGAGAAAGTATTAAGGGGGAGAAAGAGATCTCCAGGGGGAGAGAATACTCAAGTAGAAAGTATTTCTCAAGGATCCCAGATGCTTGATGTTCAAGAGGAGAGATGCCACATGTCTTTTTGGGGGAAAGACATGTTCATATGTGCTTATTTGCATTAAGCTCTGTTCTTTTATATCTTTCAGCTCTGGTTTTCTGTTCCCTATCTTCTCCCAGTATCCCATGCTAGATTTAGGGGGAGCAAGACATCTAAGGGAAAGGAATCATTCAAATTCATTGCATATCATTACTCTTGGGGACATGTCTAATCCAATGTGGTACTTAGTACTCACTCTCTACATGTCATCCCAGTCTTGGTATTCTTGTGGTTTCTTCTGTTTGCTCTGGCTAGTAGATGTACCTGTGTTATCTAACCTTGTTTGTGCAGGTTCATTCCACCCTAAGCCAACTCAAGACTACAAGGTAAGTATATGCATCACACTCATGTGTATGAGGAATTCTTGCTGATGTACATACTGTTTGCAAGAAGGACTCATGAGCATGAAGGTATTTTCTTGAATATTATTTGCTATGATGCATATGGCCAAGATACATGTAACACATTGCCTACTCTATCATGGTTATGCTCTCACATGCTTCTATATTCCATACACACATGATTGCATACATATAGGGGGAGCCTATGCTTGTTACATGTCTTTTCGAAGCTTTACTTGCTATTCTTTATATCTTTATCTAAAGCTTTGATGTATGTTGCCATCAATTACCAAAAAGGGGGAGATTGAAAGCACAAGTGCTCCGTAGGTGGTTTTGGTAATTAATGTCAACATATCTCTTGTTGGACTAACACTTTTATCTAGTATGTTTCAGATAAGTTCAACAATGAAGTGGCATTGACTAAAGGATGTGGGAGCTCCTTCAAGATGCTAAGGACAAAGGATTGGTTCAAGCTTCAAGCTCAAGACTCTTCATTTTATATTTTACTGATCCAAGATCACGTTGAGTCTATAGGAAAAGCCAATACTATCAAGGAGGGATGAGGTGTTGCTTAATGAGCCTCTTGCTTCATGTGCTTAGTGATATGCTCCAACACCCTCAATTACTTTCCCACTTCCACACATATGACCTAAACCTAAAGTCAAACTCGGCCCTACCGATTCTTTCTATCCGGCGCCACCGAGTTCAGATGTCATAGCCACTGCCACAAACCCTAGGTAAATCGGTTTCACTGATAGGGATCTCGATCTCACCGAGATGGGATTGTAATCTCTCTGTGTATGTCCATTACAAAAATCGGTCTCACCGAGTTTGTGTGATCGGTACTACCGAGATTACAATGCAAACTCTCTGGTTAACTTATTACCAAAATCGGTCCCACCGAGTTTGAGTAATCGGTCTCACCGAGTTTGCCTGACCAACTCTCTGGTTAACTAATTACCAAAATCGGTCTCACCGAGTTTGTGTAATCAGTCTCATCGAGATTACGTTATGCCCTAACCCTAATCATATCGGTCCTACCGAGTTGCATGTCAGTCCCACCGAAAACCCTAACGGTCAATAGGTTTACTAAATCGGTCCGACCGAGTTTGGTAAATTGTGTGTAACGGTTAGATTTTGTGTGGAGGCTATATATACCCCTCCACCTCCTCTTCATTCATGGAGAGAGCCATCAGAACAAACCTACACTTCCAACTTACCAGTTCTGAGAGAGAACCACCTAATCACGTGTTGAGGCCAAGATATTCCATTCCAACCACAAGAATCTTGATCTCTAGCCTTCCCCAAGTTGCTTTCCACTCAAATCTTCTTTCCACCAGATCCAAATCCTATGAGAGAGAGTTGAGTGTTGGGGAGACTATCATTTGAAGCACAAGAGCAAGGAATTCATCATCAACACACCATTTTTGTTACTTCTTGGAGAGTGGTGTCTCCTAGATTGGCTAGGTGTCACTTGGGAGCCTCCGACAAGATTGTGGAGTTGAACCAAGGAGTTTGTAAGCGCAAGGAGATCGCCTACTTCGTGAAGATCTACCTCTAGTGAGGCAAGTCCTTCGTGGGCGACGACCATGGTGGAATAGACAAGGTTGCTTCTTCGTGGACCCTTCGAGGGTGGAGCCCTCCGTGGACTCGCGCAACCGTTACCCTTCGTGGGTTGAAGTCTCCATCAACGTGGATGTACGATAGCACCACCTATCGGAACCATGACAAAAACATCCGTGTCTCCAATTGCGTTTGAATTCTCCAAACCCTTCCCTTTACTTTCTTGCAAGTTGCATGCTTTACTTTCCGCTGCTCACATACTCTTTGCATGCTTGCTTGCTTGTTATGTATTGAAAAGGTTAAACTTGTGACTAAACTCCATTTAAACCTAAAGAAGTTAAAAACTGCAACTTTGGTACTTAGTGTCTAATCACCCCCCTCTAGACACCTCTTTTCAAGATCCTACAGTCAGATATCCAAGTTTCAGTGAACACAGCGCAAAACTAACTCCGAACGACAGTTACAGACTAGTTCTTGTGTAGTTGCACTCGATTGTTTCCATTCTACTTCACTAAACATCTCCATATGATATCCAATTGTTTGTAGGGAAATTCAAGAGACCTCGTTTAAGATGATGCACTAGGTCCATAGCTGGGACTTTGTGTATGTTCTCGAAATGCGTTTGTCAAGTGCTCATTAAGAAAGTTTCTATTCAAGTTTCTCAACGAACTCCTTAAGAAAAGTTCTCCAACAGTTCCTATGAAAGAATCCTTTGAAGCATCTGGTCGTCACAAACGTCTTGACTACTTGTGGAGCCAAAACGGACTCCGTATGAGTCAGATATCCATGTTTCAGTTAACACTGCGCAAAACTGATTCCGAACGATAGCTACAGACTAGTTCTTGTGTAGGTGCACTCGATTTTTTCCATTCTACTTCACTAAACATCTCCATATGAGATCCAATTGCTTGTAGGGAAATTCAAGAGACCTCGTTTAATATGATGCACTAGGTCCATAGCTGGGACTTTGTGTATGTTCTCGAAATGCGTTTGTCGAGTGCTCATTAAGAATGTTTCTATACAAGTTTCTGTACGAAATCCTTAAGAAAAGTTCTCCAAAAGTTCCCTATGAAAGAATTCTTTGAAGCATCTAGTCGTCACAAACGTTTTGACTACTTGTGGAGGCAAAACGGACTCCGTACGAGTCAGATATCCATGTTTCATTAACATGCTGCAAAAGCTGATTCGAGCAGCGATTCTGAGACTAGTTCTTGTGTAGCTGCACTCGATTTTTTCCATTCTACTTCACTAAACATCTCCATATGAGATCCAATTACTTGTAGGAAATTCAAGAGACCTCGTTTAATATGATGCACTAGGTCCATAACTGGGACTTTGTGTATGTTCTCAATGTCGAGTGCTTATTAAGAAAGTTTCTATACAAGTTTCTGAACGTACTCCTTAAGAAAAAGTTCTCCAAAAGTTCCCCACGAAAGAATCCTTTGAAGAATCTGGTCATCACAAACGTGTTGACTACTTGTGGAGCCAAAACGGACTCCGTATGAGTCAGATATCCATGTTTGATTAACACTGCAAAAGTGATTCGAGCAGCGATTCTGAGACTAGTTCTTGTGTAGCTGCACTCGTTTTTTTCCATTCTACTTCTCTAAACAACTCCATATGAGATCCAATTACTTGTAGGGAAATTCAAGAGATCTCGTTTAGGATGATGCACTAGGTCCATAGCTGGTCCTTTGTGTATGTTCTCGAAATGCGTTTGTCGAGTGCTCATTAAGAAAGTTTCTATACAAGTTTCTGAACGAACTCCTTAAGAAAAGTCCTCCAAAAGTTCCCTATGAAAGAATCCTTTGAAGCATCTGGTCGTCACAAACGTTTTCACTACTTGTGGAGCCAAAACGGACTCCGTATGAGTCAGATATCCATGTTTCAGTTAACACTGCGCAAAACTGATTCCGAACGACAGTTACAGACTAGTTCTTGTGTAGGTGCACTCGATTATTTCCATTCTTCTTCACTAAATATCTTCAATTGAGATCCAATTACTTGTAGGGAAATGCAAGAGACCTCGGTTATGATGATGCACTAGGTCCATAGCTGGGACTTTGTGTGTGTTCTCGAAATGCGCTTGTCGAGTGCTCATTAAGAAAGTTTCTATACAAGTTTCTGAACGAACTCCTTAAGAAAACTTCTCCAAAAGTTCCCTATGAAAGAATCCTTTGAGGCATCTGTTCATCACCAACATTTTGACTACTTGTGGAGTCAAAACAGACTGCGTATTATTCAGATAATCATGTTTCAGTTAACACTGCGCAAAACTAATTCCGAACGACAATCACAGACTAGTTCTTGTGTAGCTGTACTCGATTTTTTCCATTCTACTTCACTAAACATCTCCATATGAGATCCAATTACTTGTAGGTAAATTCAAGAGACCTCGGTTACGATGATGCACTAGGTCTATAGCTGGGACTTTGTGTACATTCTCAAAATGCGTTTATCGAGTGCTCATTACGAAAGTTTCTATACAAGTTTCTGAACAAACTCCTTAAGAAAAGAACTCCAAAAGTTCCCTATGAAAGAATCCTTTGAAGCATCTGGTCGTCAAAAATGTTTTGACACTTGTGGAGCCAAAACAGACTTCGTATGAGTCAGATATCCATGTTTCGTTAACCTTTGCAGCAAAACCGACTCGAACAGCGATTCTGAGACTAGTTCTTGTGTAGCTGCACTCGATTTTTTTTATTCTACATCACTAAACATCTCCATATGAGATCCAATTACTTGTAGATAAATTCAAGAGACCTCGGTTATGATGATGCACTAGGTCCATAGCTGGGACTTTGTGTATGTTCTCAAAATGCGTTTGTCGAGTGCTTATTAAGAAAGTTTCTATACAAGTTTCTGAACGTACTCGTTAAGAAAAAGTTCTCCAAAAGTTCCCCACGAAAGAATCCTTTGAAGAATCTGGTCATCACAAACGTGTTGACTACTTGTGGAGCCAAAACGGACTCCGTATGAGTCAGGTATCCATGTTTCAGTTAACACTCCGCAAAAGTGATTCCGAACGACAGTTACAGACTAGTTCTTGTGTAGCTGCACTCGATTTTTTTCCATTCTACTTCTCTAAACAGCTCCATATGAGATCCAATTACTTGTAGGGAAATTCAAGAGATCTCATTTAGGATGATGCACTAGGTCCATAGCTGGGACTTTGTGTATGTTCTCGAAATGTGTTTGTCGAGTGCTCATTAAGAAAGTTTCTATACAAGTTTCTCAACGAACTCCTTCAGAAAAGTTCTCCAACAGTTCCTATGAAAGAATCCTTTGAAGCATTTGGTCGTCACAAACGTTTTGACTACTTGTGGAGCCAAAACGGACTCCGTATGAGTCAGATATCCATGTTTCAGTTAACACTGCATAAAACTGATTCGAACGATGACTCTGAGACTAGTTCTTGTGTAGGTGCACTCGATTTTTTCCATTCTACTTCACTAAACATCTCCATATGAGATCCAATTGCTTGTAGGGAAATTCAATATACCTCGTTTAATATGATGCACTAGGTCCATAGCTGGGACTTTGTGTATGTTCTCGAAATGCGTTTGTCGAGTGCTCATTAAGAATGTTTCTATACAAGTTTCTGTACAAAATCCTTAAGAAAAGTTCTCCAAAAGTTCCCTATGAAAGAATTCTTTGAAGCATCTGGTCGTCACAAACGTTTTGACTACTTGTGGAGGCAAAACGGACTCCGTACGAGTCAGATATCTATGTTGCAGTTAACAGTGCCCAAAACTGATTCCGAACGACAGTTACAGACTAGTTCTTGTGTAGCTGCACTCGATTTTTTTCATTCTACTTCACTAAACATCTCCATATGAGATCCAATTACTTGTAGGAAATTCAAGAGACCTCATTTAAGATGATGCACTATGTCCATAACTGGGACTTTGTGTATGTTCTCAAAATGTGTTTGTCGAGTGCTTATTAAGAAAGTTTCTATACAAGTTTCTGAACGTACTCCTTAAGAAAAAGTTCTCCAAAAGTTCCCCACGAAAGAATCCTTTGAAGAATCTGGTCATCACAAATGTGTTGACTACTTGTGGAGCCAAAACGGACTCCGTATGAGTCAGATATCCATGTTTCAGTTAACTCTGTGCAAAAGTGATTCCGAACGACAGTTACAGATAAGTTCTTGTGTAGCTGCACTCGTTTTTTTTCCATTCTACTTCTCTAAACAACTCCATATGAGATCCAATTACTTGTAGGGAAATTCAAGAGATCTCATTTAGGATGATGCACTAGGTCCATAGCTGGGACTTTGTGTATGTTCTCGAAATGCGTTTGTCGAGTGCTCATTAAGAAAGTTTCTATACAAGTTTCTGAACGAACTCCTTAAGAAAAGTTCTCCAAAAGTTTCCTATGAAAGAATCCTTTGAAGCATCTGGTCGTCACAAACGTTTTCACTACTTGTGGAGCCAAAACGGACTCGTATGAGTCGATATCCATGTTTGATTAACCTTTGCAAAACTGATTCGAGCAGCGATTCTGAGACTAGTTCTTGTGTAGGTGCACTCGATTATTAACATTCTTCTTCACTAAATATCTTCAATTGAGATCCAATTACTTGTAGGGAAATGCAAGAGACCTCGGTTATGATGATGCACTAGGTCCATAGCTGGGACTTTGTGTGTGTTCTCGAAATGCGTTTGTCGAGTGCTCATTAAGAAAGTTTCTATACAAGTTCTGAACGAACTCCTTAAGAAAAGTTTTCCAAAAGTTCCCTATGAAATAATCCTTTGAAGCATCTGGTCATCACAAACATTTTGACTACTTGTGGAGTCAATACAGACTGCATATTATTCAGATATCCATGTTTCAGTTAACACTGCGCGAAACTGATTCCGAACGACAATCACAGACTAGTTCTTGTGTAGCTGCACTCGATTTTTTCCATTCTACTTCACTAAACATCTCCATATGAGATCCAATTACTTGTAGGTAAATTCAAGAGACCTCGGTTATGATGATGCACTAGGTCTATAGCTGGGACTTTGTGTAGATTCTCAAAATGCGTTTATCGAGTGCTCATTACGAAAGTTTCTATACAAGTTTCTGAACAAACTCCTTAAGAAAAGATCTCCAAAAGTTCCCTATGAAAGAATCCTTTGAAGCATCTGGTCGTCAAAAAGTTTTGACACTTGTGGAGCCAAAACAGACTTCGTATGAGTCAGATATCCATGTTTCTGTTAACACTGCGCAAAACTGACTCTTAACGACAGTTACAGACTAGTTCTTGTGTAGCTGCACTCGATTTTTTTTTTGATTCTACATCACTAAACATCTCCATATGAGATCCAATTACTTGTAGATAAATTCAAGAGACCTCGGTTATGATGATGCACTAGGTCCATAGCTGGGACTTTGTGTATGTTCTCAAAATGCGTTTGTCGAGTGCTTATTAAGAAAGTTTCTATACAAGTTTCTGAACGTACTCGTTAAGAAAAAGTTCTCCAAAAGTTCCCCATGAAAGAATCCTTTCAAGAATCTGGTCATCACAAACGTGTTGACTAATTGTGGAGCCAAAACGGACTCCGTATGAATCAGATATCCATGTTTCAGTTAACACTACGCAAAAGTGATTCCGAACGACAGTTACAGACTAGTTCTTGTGTAGCTGCACTCGATTTTTTTTCCATTCTACTTCTCTAAACAGCTCCATATGAGATCCAATTACTTGTAGGGAAACTCAAGAGATATCATTTAGAATGATGCACTAGGTCCATAGCTGGGACTTTGTGTATGTTCTCGAAATGCGTTTGTCGAGTGCTCATTAAGAAAGTTTCTATACAAGTTTCTGAACGAACTCCTTAATAAAAGTTCTCCAAAAGTTCCCTATGAAAGAATCCTTTGAAGCATCTGGTCGTCACAAACGTTTTCACTACTTGTGGAGCCAAAATGGACTCCGTATGAGTCAGATATCCATGTTTCAGTTAACACTGCGCAAAACTGATTCCGAACGACAGTTACAGACTAGTTCTTGTGTAGGTGCACTCGATTTTTTCAATTCTTCTTCACTAAATATTTTCAATTGAGATCCAATTACTTGTAGGGAAATGCAAGAGACCTCGGTTATGATGATGCACTAGGTCCATAGCTGGGACTTTGTGTGTGTTCTCGAAATGCGTTTGTCGAGTGCTCATTAAGAAAGTTTCTATACAAGTTTCTGAACGAACTCCTTAAGAAAAGTTCTCCAAAAGTTCCCTATGAAAGAATCCTTTGAAGCATCTGGTCATCACAAACATTTTGACTACTTGTGGAGTCAAAATAGACTGCGTATTATTCAGATATCCTTGTTTCAGTTAACACTGCGCCAAACTGATTCCGAACGACAATCACAGACTAGTTCTTGTGTAGCTGCACTCGATTTTTTCCATTCTACTTCACTAAACATCTCCATATGAGATCCAATTACTTGTAGGTAAATTTAAGAGACCTCGGTTATGATGATGCACTAGGTCCATAGCTGGGACTTTGTGTACATTCTCAAAATGCGTTTATCGAGTGCTCATTACGAAAGTTTCTATACAAGTTTCTGAACAAACTCCTTAAGAAAAGATCTCCAAAAGTTCCCTATGAAAGAATCCTTTGACGCATCTGGTCGTCAAAAACGTTTTGACACTTGTGGAGCCAAAACAGACTCCGTATGAGTCAGATATCCATGTTTCTGTTAACACTGCGCAAAACTGACTCCGTAAGACAGTTACAGACTAGTTCTTGTGTAGATGCACTCGATTTTTTCCATTCTACATCACTAAACATCTCCATATGAGATCCAATTACTTGTAGATAAATTCAAGAGACCTCGGTTATGATGATGCACTATGTCCATAGCTGGGACTTTGTGTACGTTCTCAAAATGCGTTTATCGAGTGCTCATTACGAAAGTTTCTATACAAGTTTCTGAACAAACTCCTTAAGAAAAGATCTCCAAAAGTTCCCTATGAAAGAATCCTTTAAAGCATCTGGTCGTCAAAAATGTTTTGACACTTGTGGAGCCAAAACAGACTCCTTATGAGTCAGATATCCATGTTTCATTAACATTGCAAAAAGCCCGACTCGAGCAGCGATTCTGAGACAAGTTCTTGTGTAGCTGCACTCGATTTTTTCGATTATACTTCACTAAACATCTCCATATGAGATATATTACTTGTAGGGAAATTCAAGAGACCTCGGTTATGATGATGCACTAGGTCTATAGCTGGGACTTTGTGCATGTTCTTGAAATGCGTTTGTCGAGTGCTCATTAAGAAAGTTTCTATACAAGTTTCTGAACGAACTCCCTAAGAAAAGTTCTCCAAGAGTTTCCTATGAAAGAATCCTTTGAAGCATCTGGTCGTCACAAACATATTGACTACTTGTGGAGCCAAAACGGACTCCGTATGAGTCAGATATCCAAGTTCGAGTTAACACTGCGCAAAACTGACTCCGAATGATAGTTACAGACTAGTTCTTGCGTAGTTGCACTTTATTTTTTCCATTCTACTTCACTAAACATCTCCATATGAGATCTGATTACTTGTAGGGAAATGAAAGAGACCTCGGTTATGATGATGCACTAGGTCCATAGCTGGGAATTCGTGTATGTTCTCGAAATGCGTTTGTCGAGTGCTCATTAACAAAGTTTCTATACAAGTTTCTGAACGAACTACTTAAGAAAAGTTCTGCAAAAGTTCCCTATGAAATAATCCTTTGAAGCATCTGGTCATCACAAACGTTTTGACTACTTGTGGAGCCAAAATGGACTCTGTATGAGTCAGATATCCATGTTTCCGTTAACACTGCGCAAAACTAATTCCGAACGACAGTTACTGACTAGTTCTTGTGTAGCTGCACTCGATTTTTTCCATTCTACTTCACTAAACATCTCCATATGAGATCCAATAACTTGTAGGGCAATTCAAGAGACCTCGGTTATGATGATGCACTTGGTCCATAGTTGGGACTTTCTATACGTTCTCGAAATGCGTTTGTCGAGTGCTCATTAAGAAAGTTTCTATACAAGTTTCTGAACAAATTCGTTAAGAAAAGATCTCCAAAAGTTCCCTATGAAAGAATCCTTTAAATCATCTGGTCGTCACAAATGTTTTGACTAGTTGTGGAGCCTAAATGGACTCCGTATGAGTCAGATATCCATGTTTTAGTTAACATTGCGAAAAACTGACTCCGAACAACAGTTACAGACTAGTACTTGTGTAGCTGCACTCGATTTTTTCCATTATACTTCACTAAACATCTCCATATGAGATATATTACTTGTATGGAATTTCAAGAAACCTCGGTTATGATGATGCACTAGGTCCATAGCTGGGACTTTGTGTATGTTCTCGAAATGCGTTTATCGAGTGCTCATTAAGAAAGTTTCTATACAAGTTTCTGAACGAACTCCTTAAGAAAAGTTCTCCAAAATTTCACTATGAAAGAATCCTTTGAAGCATCTGGTCGTCACAAACATTTTGACTACTTGTGGAGCCAAAACGGACTCCGTATGAGTTAGATATCCATGTTTCAGTTAACATTGCGCAAAACTGATTCCGGACGACAGTTACAGATTAGTTCTTGTGTAGGTGCACTCGATTTTTTCCATTCTACTTCTCTAAACAGCTCCATATGAGATCCAATTACTTGTAGGGAAATTCAACAGATCTCATTTAGGATGATGCACTAGGTCCATAGCTGGGACTTTGTGTATGTTCTCGAAATGCGTTTGTCGAGTGCTCATCAAGAAAGTTTCTATACAAGTTTCTGAACGGACTCCTTAAGAAAAGTTCTCCAAAAGTTCCCTATGAAAGAATCCTTCGAAGCATATGTTCATCACAAACGTTTTGACTACTTGTGGAGCCAAAATGGATTCCGTATGAGTCAAATATCCATGTTTCGATTAACACTGTGCAAAATTGGCTCCGAACGAGAGTTACAGACTAGTTCTTGTCTAGCTGCACTCGATTTTTTTCATTCTAATTCGCTAAACATCTCCATATGAGATCCAATTACTTGTAGGGAAATTCAAGAGACCTCGGTTATGATTATGCACTAGGTCCATAGCTGGGACTTTGTGTACGTTCTTGAAATGCGTTTGTCGTGTGCTCATTAATAAAGTTTCTATACAAGTTTCTGAACAAACTACTTAAGAAAAGATCTCCAAAAGTTCCCTATGAAAGAATCCTTTGAAGCATCTCATTGTAAAAAACATTTTGACTACTTGTGGAGCCAAAACGGCCTCCGTATGAGTCAGATATCCATGTTTCTGTTAACAATGCGCAAAATTGACTACGAACGACAGTTAGAGACTAGTTCTTGTGTAGCTGCACTCGATTTTTTCCATTCTACTTCACTAAACATCTCCATATGAGATCCAATTACTTGTAGGGAAATTCAAGAGACCTCGGTTATGATGATGCACTAGGTCCATAGCTGGGACTTTGTGTATGTTCTCGAAATGCGTTTGTCGAGTGCTCATTAAGAAAGGTTCTATACAACTTTCTGAACGAACTCCTTAAGAAAAATTCTCCAAAAGTTTCCTATGAAAGAATCCTTTGAAGCATCTGGTCGTCACAAACGTTTTGACTACTTGTGGAGCGAAAACGGACTCCGTATGAGTCAGATATCCATGTTTCAGTTAACACTGCGCAAAACTGATCCGGAACGATAGTTACGGACTAGTTCTTGTGTAGGTGCACTTGATTTTTTCCATTCTACTTCACTAAACATCTCCATATGAGATCAAATTACTTGTAGGGAAATTCAAGAGACCTCGGTTATGATGATGCACTAGGTCCATAGCTGGGACTTTGTGTATGTTCTCGAAATGCGTTTGTCGGGTGCTCACTAAGAAAGTTTCTATACAAGTTTTTTAGCGAACTACTTAAGAAATGTTCTCCAAAAGTTCCCTACGAAAGAATCCTTTGAAACATCTGGTCGTCACAAACGTGTCGACTACTTGTGGAGCCAAAATGGACTCAGATGAGTCGATATCCATGTTTGATTAACATTTGCAAAACTGATTCGAGCAACGATTCTGAGACTAGTTCTTGTGTAGGTGCACTCGATTCTTTCCATTCTACTTGACTAAAAATGTCCATATGAGATCCAATTACTTGTAGGAAAATGCAAGAGACCTCGGTTATAGGATGATGCACTAGGTCCATAGCTGGGACTTTGTGTATGTTCTCGAAATGCGTTTGTCGAGTGCTCATTAAGAAAGGTTCTATACAACTTTCTGAACGAACTCCTTAAGAAAAATTCTCCAAAAGTTTCCTATGAAAGAATCCTTTGAAGCATCTGGTCGTCACAAACGTTTTGACTACTTGTGGAGCGAAAACGGACTCCGTATGAGTCAGATATCCATGTTTCAGTTAACACTGCGCAAAACTGATCCGGAACGATAGTTACGGACTAGTTCTTGTGTACGTGCACTTGATTTTTTCCATTCTACTTCACTAAACATCTCCATATGAGATCAAATTACTTGTAGGGAAATTCAAGAGACCTCGGTTATGATGATGCACTAGGTCCATAGCTGGGACTTTGTGTATGTTCTCGAAATGCGTTTGTCGGGTGCTCACTAAGAAAGTTTCTATACAAGTTTTTTAGCGAACTACTTAAGAAATGTTCTCCAAAAGTTCCCTACGAAAGAATCCTTTGAAACATCTGGTCGTCACAAACGTTTCGACTACTTGTGGAGCCAAAATGGACTCTGTATGAGTCAGATATCCATGTTTGATTAACATTTGCAAAACTGATTCGAGCAGCGATTCTGAGACTAGTTCTTGTGTAGGTGCACTCGATTCTTTCCATTCTACTTGACTAAAAATGTCCATATGAGATCCAATTACTTGTAGGAAAATGCAAGAGACCTCGGTTATAGGATGATGCACTAGGTCCATAGCTGGGACTTTGTGTATGTTCTCGAAATGCGTTTGTCGAGTGCTCATTAAGAAAGTTTCTATACAAGTTTCTGAACGAACTCCTTAAGAAAAAATTTCTCCAAAAGTTCCCTATGAATGAATCCTTTGAAGCATCTGGTCGTCACAAACGTTTTGACAACTTGTGGAGCCAAAACGGACTCTGTATGAGTCAGATATCCATGTTTGATTAACCTCATGCAAAACTGATTCGAGCAGCGATTCTGAGACTAGTTCTTGTGTAGCTGCACTCGATTTTTTCCATTCTACTTCACTAAACATCTCCATATGAGATCCAATTACTTGTAGGGCAACTCAGGAGACCTCGGTTATGATGATGCACTTGGTCCATAGTTGGGACTATGTGTATGTTCTCGAAATGCGTTTGTCGAGTGCTCATTAAGAAAGTTTCTATACAATTTTCTGAACAAACTCCTTAAGAAAAGATCTCCAAAAGTTCCCTATGAAAGAATCCTTTGGAGCATCTGGTCATCACAAAAGTTTTGACTACTTGTGGAGCCAAAACGGACTACGTATGAGTCAGATATCCATGTTTCATTAACCTTTGCATAAGCCCGACTCGAATGACGATTCTGAGACTAGTTCTTGTGTAGTTGCACTCCATTTTTTCCATTCTACTTCACTAAACACCTCCATATGAGATCCAATTAATTTTAGGGAAATTCAAGAGACCTATGTTATGATGATGCACTAGGTCCATAGCTGGGACTTTGTGTATGTTCTCGAAATATGTTTGTCGAGTGCTTATTAAGAAAGTTTCTATACAAGTTTCTGAAAGAACTCATTAAGAAAAGTTCTCCAAAACTTGCCTATGAAAGAATCCTTTGAAGCATCTGGTCGTTACAAACATTTTGACTACTTGTGGAGCCAAAACAGACTCCGTATGAGTCTAATATCCATGTCTCAGTTAACACTGCTCAAAACTGATTCCGAACGATAGTTACAGACTAGTTCTTGTGTAGGTGCACTCGATTTTTTCCATTCTACTTCACTAAACATCTCCATATGAGATCTAATTACTTGTAAGGAAATGCAAGAGACCTCAGTTGTGATGATGCACTAGGTCCATAGCTGGGTCTTTGTGTATGTTCTCGAAATGCGTTTGTTGAGTGCTCATTAAGAAAGTTTCTATACAAGTTTCTGAACGAACTACTTATGCAAAGTTCTCCAAAATTTCCCTATGAAATAATCCTTTGAAGCATCTGGTCGTCCCAAACGTTTTGACTACTTTTGGATCCAAAATGGACTCTGTATGAGTCAGATATCCATGTTTCCGTTAAAACTGCGCAAAACTGATACCGAACGAGAGTTACAGACTAGTTCTTGTGTAGCTGCACTCGATTTTTCCATTCTACTTCACTAAACATATCCATATGAGATCTAATTACTTGTAGGGAAATGCAAGAGAACTCGGTTATGATGATGCACTAGGTCCATAGCTGGGACTTTGTGTATGTTCTCGAAATGCGTTTGTCGAGTGTTCATTAAGAAAGTTTCTAATACAAGTTTCGAAACGAACTCCTGAAGAAACGTTCTCCAAAAAGTTCCCTATGAAAGAATCCTTTGAAGCATATGGTCGTCACAAACGTTCTGTCTACTTGTGGAGCCAAAACGGACTCTGTATGAGTCAGATATCCATGTTTCGGTTAACACTGCGCAAAACTGATTCTGAATGACAGTTACTGAATAGTTCTTGTGTAGGTGCACTCGATTTTTTCCATTCTACTTCACTAAACATCTCCATATGAGATCCAATTACTTGTAAGGAAATGCAAGAGACCTCGGTTATGATGATGCACTAGGTCCATAGCTGGGACTTTGTGTATGTTCTCGAAATGCGTTTGTCGAGTGCTCATTAAGAAAGTTTCTATACAAGTTTCTGAACGAACTCCTTAAGAAAAGTTCTCCAAAAGTTCCCTATGAAAGAATCCTTTGAAGCATCTGGTCGTCACAAATGTTTTGACTACTTGTGGAGCCAAAACGTACTCGTATGAGTCCAGATATCCATGTTTCAGATTAACCTGCAGCAAACTGATTCGAGCAGCGATTCTGAGACTAGTTCTTGTGTAGCTGCACTCGATTTTTTCCATTCTACGTCACTAAACATCTCCATATGAGATCCAATTACTTTAAGGGCAATTCAAGAGACCTCGGTTATGATGATGCACTAGGTCCTTAGTTCGGACTTTGTGTACGTTCTCGAAATGCGTTTGTCGAGTGCTCATTAAGAAAGCTTCTATACAAGTTTCTGAACAAACTCCTTAAGAAAAGATCTCCATAAGTTCCCTATGAAAGAGTCCTTTGAAGCATCTGGTCGTCACAAACGTTTTGACTACTTGTGGAGCCACAACAGACTACATATGAGTCAGATATCCATGTTTCAGTTAACACCGTGCAAAACTGACTTTGAACGATGGTAGGTTTGACACCAATATAAATAAAGAATGAGTTCATTACAGCACCTTGAAGTGGTGTTTTGTTTTCTTCTGCTAACGGAGCTCGCGAGTTTTCTGTTAAGTTTTTTGTTGTGAAGTTTTCAAGTTTTGGGTAAAGATTCGATGGACTATGGAATAAGGAGTGGCAAGAGCCTAAGCTTGGGGATGCCCAAGGCAAACCAGGGTAATATTCAAGGACAACCAAGAGCCTAAGCTTGGGGATGCCCCGGATGGCATCCCCTCTTTCGTCTTCGTTCATCGGTAATTTTACTTGGAGCTATATTTTTATTCACCACATGATATGTGTTTTGCTTGGAGCGTCATTTTATATTGTTAGTATTTGCTTGATGTTAATTATATTAATGTTTTGCATCTTTAGTTTCAATAAAAAAGTCAAGGATAGCCTTTGCCATGCTTATTTTGCTAGTATACATGTTTCTGTTTGAAAACAGAAAGTTTACCGCTGTTGCAAAAGTTCCCTGGAAAAGTTAGAGAGTGGTATAATGTTGAATCTTTTTGCATATTGAGCTCTGATAAATTTATTACAGTGGGATTTTTAGTTCATAATTTTTGGAGTCAGGGAAGTATTGATACTCTTGCATTCTTTACAGACTGTACTGTTTTGGCAGACTGCTGTTATGTTTGCATTGTTTGCATATGTTTGCTTGTTTAATGATTCTATTTAAGGATAGGAGTATTAAATATGCAGAGGCATTTAGTATGCAATGTTGAATAATAATGTTACTGATTTGTTACAGTATAAAATGATAAGGTTTTGCATTGGTTTATACTAACCTATCTAACGAGTTCTTGTTGAGTTTGTTGTGAATGAAGCTTTTGATAAAAAGAGAAACCATGATATGAGAGGAATTAAGGAGACACAAAAGTTCAAGCTTGGGGATGCCCAAGGCACCCCAAGATAATATTTCAAGAAATCTCAAGCATCTAAGCTTGGGGATGCCCCGGTAGGCATCCCACCTTTCTCCAACAATTATCGGTTAGTATCGGTTGAACCTAAGTTTTTGCTTCTTCACATGAGTTGTGCTATCCTTGCAATGTAGTTTTATTTAGCTTTGCTTGCTGTTTGAATACAATACCAAGATCTGAAATTATTAAATGGGAGAGTCTTCACATAGTTACATAATTATTCGACTACTCATTGATCTTCACTTATATCTTTCGGAGTAGTTTGTCATTTGCTCTAGTGCTTCACTTATATCTTTTAGAGCACAATGGTGGTTTTATTTTGAAGAAATATATGAACTCTCATGCTTCACTTATATTATTTTGAGAGTCTTAAATAGCATGGTAATTTGCTTAAATAATAATAATATGCTAAGCATACAAGATTTGTAAGAATTCTTATGAGTGTGTTGAATACTAAGAGAAGTTTGATGCTTGATAATTGTTTTGAGATATGAAGATGGTGATATTAGAGTCATGCTAGTTGAGTAGTTGTGAATTTGAGAAATACTTGTGTTAAAGTTTGTGATTTCCGTAGCATGCATGTATGGTGAACCGTTATGTGATGAAGTCGGAGCATGATTTATTTATCGATTGTCTTCCTTATGAGTGGCGGTCGGGGACGAGCGATGGTCTTTTCCTACCATTCTATCCCCCTGGGAGCATGCGCGTAATACGTTGCTTTGATAACTTGTAGATTTTTTCAATAAGTATATGAGTTCTTTATGACTAATGTTGAGTCCATGGATTATACGCACTCTCACCTTTCCACTATTGCTAGCCTCTCTAATATCGCGCACTTTTCGCCGGTATCATACACCCACCATATATCTTCCTCAAAACAGCCACCATACCTACCTATCATGGCAATCCCTACTCACTCACATTGATATCTATTGATGGGCATCTCCATAGCCCGTTGATACGCCTAGTTGATGTGAGACTATCTTCTCCCTTTTTGTCTTCTCCACAACCACCATTCTATTCCACATATAGTGTTATATCCATGGCTCACGCTCATGTATTGCGTGAAGATTGAAAAAGTTTGAGAATGTCAAAAGTATGAAACAATTGCTTGGCTTATCATCGGGGTTGTGCATGATTTAAATACTTTATGTGGTGAAGATAGAGCATAGCCAGACTATATGATTTTGTAGGGATAACTTTCTTTGGCCATGTTATTTTGAGAAGACATAATTGCTTTGTTAGTATGCTTGAAGTATTATTATTTTTATGTCAATATTAAACTTTTGTCTTGAATCTTTCGGATCTGAATATTGATATCACAAGTAAGAAGAATTACATTGAAATTATGCCAAGTAGCACTCCGCATCAAAAATTCTTTTTTATCATTTACCTACTTGAGGATGAGCAGGAATTAAGCTTGGGGATGCTTGATACGTATCCAACGTATCTATAATTTTTGATTGATCCATGCTATATTATCTACTGTTTTGGGAAATATTGGGCTTTATTATCCACTTTTATATTATTTTTGGGACTAACCTATTAACCGGAGGCCCAGCCCAAATTTGTTGTTTTTTGCCTATTTCACTATTTCGAAGAAAAGGAATATCAAACGGAGTCAAAACGGAACAAAATCAACTAGAGAAGTTATTTTTGGAAGGAAAGCCATCGGATAGACTTGGACTCTACGTCATAAGATACGGGAGCTGGCCACGAGGGTGGGGGGCACGCCCACCCCCTAGGGCGCGCCCCTGCCTCGTGGGGCCCCCGAAGCTCCACCGACGTACCCCTTGCACCCATATATACCTACGTATCGTAAAACTTCCAGAACAGAAGATAGATCTGGAGTTCCGCCGCCGCAAGCCTCTATAGCCACCAAAAACCTCTCAGGAGCCCGTTCCGGCACCCTGCCAGAGGGGGAACCCATCACCGGTGGCCATCTTCATCATCCCGGCGCTCTCCATGACGAGGAGGGAGTAGTTCACCCTCGGGGCTGAGGGTATGTACCGGTAGCTATGTGTTTGATCTCTCTCTCTCGTGTTCTCTCTCGTGTTCCCTTTATGGCACGATCTTGATGTATCCCGAGCTTTGCTATTGTAGTTGGATCTTATGATGTTTCTCACGCTCTACTCTCTTGTGATGAATTGAGTTTTCCCTTTGAAGTTATCTTATCGGATTGAGTCTTTTATGAGAACACCTGATGTATGTCTTGTCGTGCTTATCTGTGGTGACAATGGGATATCATGTGCCTCTTGATGTATGTTTTGGTGACCAACATGCGGGTTCCACCCATGAACCTATGCATAGGGGTTGGCACACGTTCTTGACTCTCCGGTAGAAACTTTGGGGCACTCTTTGAAGTACTTTGTGTTGGTTGGATGAATCTGAGATTGTGTGATGCATATCGTATAATCATGCCCACGGATACTTGAGGTGACATTGGAGTATCTAGGTGACATTAGGGTTTTGATTGATTTGTGTCTTAAGGTGTTATTCTAGTACGAACTCTTTTATAGATCGATCCGAAAGAATAACTTTGAGGTGGTTTCGTACCCTACCATAATCTCTACATTTGTTCTCCGCTATTAGTGGCTTTGGAGTGACTCTTTGTTGCATGTTGAGGGATTGTTATATGATCTATCTATGTTATTATTGTTGAGAGAACTTGCACTAGTGAAAGTATGAACCCTAGGCCTTGTTTCCTATCATTGCAATACCGTTTACGCTCACTTTATCATTAGTTACCTTGCTGTTTTTATATTTTCTAATTACAAAAACCTATATCTACCATCCATATTGCACTTGTATCACCATCTCTTCGCCGAACTAGTGCACCTATACAATTTACCATTGTATTGGGTGTGTTGGGGACACAAGAGACTCTTTGTTATTTGGTTGCAGGGTTGCTTGAGAGAGACCATCTTCATCCTACGCCTCCCACGGATTGATAAACCTTAGGTCATCCACTTGAGGGAAATTTGCTACTGTCCTACAAACCTCTGCACTTGGAGGCCCAACAATGTCTAGAAGAAAAAGGTTGTGTAGTAGACATCAGTCCATAGCTGGGACTTTGTGTATGTTCTCGAAATGCGTTTGTCGAGTGTTATTAAGAAAGTTTCTATACAAGTTTATGAACAAACTCATGAAGAAAATTTCTCCAAAAGGTTCCCTATGAAAGAATCCTTTGAAGCATCTGGTCGTCACAAACGTTTTCACTACTTGTAGAGCCAAAACGGACTCTGTATGAGTCAAATATCCATGTTTCAGTTAACACTGCGCAAAATTGATTCCGAACGACATTTACAGACTAGTTCTTGTGTAGGTGCACTCGATTTTTCCATTCTACTACACTAAAAATCTCCATATGAGATCCAATTACTTGTAGGGAAATGCAAGAGACCTCGGTTATGATGATGCACTAGGTCCATAGCTGGGACTTTGTGTATGTTCTAGAAATGCGTTTGTCGAGTGATCATTAAGAAAGTTTCTATACAAGTTTCTGAACGAACTCCTTAAGAAAAGTTCTCCAAAAGTTCCCTATGAAAGAATCCTTTGAAGCATCTGGTCGTCACAAACATTTTGACTACTTGTGGAGCCAAAATGCACTCCATATGAGGCAGATATCCATGTTTCAGTTAACACTGCGCAAAACTGATTCCGAACGACAGTTACAGACTAGTTCTTGTGTAGCCGCACTCTATTTTATCCATTCTACTTCACTAAACATCTCCATATGAGATCCAGTTACTCATAGGGTAATTCAAGATACCTCGGTTATGATGATGCACTAGGTCCATAGTTGGGACTTTGTGTATGTTCTCGAAATGCGTTTCTCGAGTGCTCATTAAGAAAGTTTCTATACAAGTTCTGAACAAACTCCTTTAGAAAAGACCTCCAAAAGTTCCCTATGAAAGAATCCTTTGAAGCATCTGGTCGTCACAAACGTTTTGACTACTTGTGGAGCCAAAACGGACTCCGTATGAGTCAGATATCCATGTTTCTGTTAACACTGCACAAAACTGAATCCGAACGACAGTTCCAGACTAGTTCTTGGGTAGCTGCACTCCATTTTTTCCATTCTACATCACTAAACATCTCCATATGAGATCAAAGTACTTGTAGGGAAATTCAAGAGACCTCGGTTATGATGATGCACTAGGTCCATAGCTGGGACTTTGTGTATGTTCTCGAAATGCGTTTGTTGAGTGCTCATTAAGAAAGTTTCTATACATGTTTCTGAACGAACTCCTTAAGAAAAGTTCTCCAAAGGTTCCCTATGAAAGAATCCTTTGAAGCATCTGGTCGTCACAAACGTTTTGACTACTTGTGGAGCCAAAACGGACTCCGTATGAGTCAGATATCCATGTTTTAGTTAACACTGTGCAAAACTGACTCGAGCAGCGATTCTGAGACTAGTTCTTGTGTAGCTGCACTCGATTTTTTCCATTCTACTTCACTAAACATCTCCATATGAGATCCAATTACTTGTAGGGAAATTCAAGAGACCTCGGTTATGATGATGCACTAGGTCCATAGCTGGGACTTTGTGTATGTTCTCGAAATGCGTTTGTCGAGTGCTCATTAAGAAAGTTTCTATACAAGTTTCTGAACGAACTCTTTAAGAAAAGTTCTCCAAAAGTTTCCTATGAAAGAAAACTTTGAAGCATCTGGTCGTCGCAAACTTTTTGACTACTTGTGGAGCCAAAACGGACTCCGTATGACTCAGATATCCATGTTTCAGTTAACACTACGCAAAACTGATTCCGAACGATAGTTCCAGACTAGTTCTTGTGTAGGTGCACTCGATTTTGTCCATTCTACTTCACTAAACATCTCCATATGAGATCCAATTACTTGTAGGGAAATGCAAGAGACCTCGGTTATGATGATGCACTAGGTCCATAGCTGGGACTTTGTGTATGTTCTCGAAATGCGTTTGTCGAGTGCTCATTAAGAAAGTTTCTATGCAAGTTTCTGAACGAACTACTTAAGAAAAGTTCTCCAAAAGTTCCCTATGAAATAATCCTTTGAAGCATCTGGTTGTCACAAACGTTTTGACTACTTGTGGAGCCAAAATGGACTCTGTATGAGTCAGATAACCATGTTTCTGATAACACTGCGCAAAACTGATTCGAGCAGCGATTCTGAGACTAGTTCTTGTGTAGCTGCACTCGATTTTTCCATTCTACTTCACTAAACATCTCCATATGAGATCCAATTACTTGTAAGGGAAATGCAAGAGACCTCGGTTATGATGATGCACTAGGTCCATAGTTCGGACTTTGTGTATGTTCTCGAAATGCGTTTGTCAAGTGCTCATTAAGAAAGTTTCTATACAAGTTTTCGAACAAACTCCTTAAGAAAAGTTCTCCAAAAGTTCCCTATGAAAGAATCCTTTGAAGCATCTGGTCGTCACAAACGTTTTGACTACTTGTGGAGCCAAACGGACTCGTATGAGTCAGATATCCATGTTTCAGATTAACCTTTGCACAAAACTGATTCGAGCAGCGATTACAAACTAGTTCTTGTGTAGGTGCACTCGGTTTTTTCCATTCTACTTCACTAAACATCTCCATATGAGATCCAATTACTTGTAGGGAAATGCAAGAGACCTCGATTATGATGATTCACTAGGTCCATAGCTGGGACTTTGTGTATGTTCTCGAAATGCGTTTGTCGAGTGCTCATTAAGAAAGTTTCTATACAAGTTTCTGAACGAACTCCTTAAGATAAGTTCTCCAAAAGTTCCCTATGAAAGAATCTTTTGAAGAATCTGGTCGTCGCAAACGTTTTGACTACTTGTGGAGCCAAAACGGACTCCGTATGAGTCAGGTATCCATGTTTCAGTTAACACTGTGCAAAACTGACTCCGAACTACAGTTACAGACTAGTTCTTGTGTAGCTGCACTCGATTTTTTCCATTCTACTTCACTAAACATCTCCATATGAGATCCAATTACTTGTAGGGAAATTCAAGAGACCTCGGTTATGATGATACATTAGGTCCATAGCTGGGACTTTGTGTATGTTCTCGAAATGCGTTTGTCGAGTGCTCATTAAGAAAGTTTCTATACAAGTTTTTGAACGAACTCCTTAAGAAAAGTTTTCCAAAAGTTTCCTATGAAAGAATCCTTTGAAGCATCTGGTTGTTGCAAACATTTTGACTACTTGTGGGGCCAAAACGGACTCCGTATGAGTCAGATATCCATGTTTCAGTTAACACTACGCAAAACTGATTCCGAACGATGGTTACAGACTAGTTCTCGTGTAGGTGCACTCGATTTTGTCCATTCTACTTCACTAAACATCTCAATATGAGATCCAATTACTTGTAGGGAAATGCAAGAGACCTCAGTTATGATGATGCACTAGGTCCATAGCTGGGACTTTGTGTATGTTCTCGAAATTTGTTTGTCGAGTGCTCATTAAGAAAGTTTATATGCAAGTTTCTGAATGAACTACTTAAGAAAAGTTCTCCAAAAGTTCCCTATGAAAGAATCCTTTGAAGCATCTGGTCGTCACAAACGTTTTGACTACTTGTGGAGCCAAAATGGACTCTGTATGAGTCAGATAACCATGTTTCCGATAAAACTGCGCAAAACTGATTCCGAACGACAGTTACAGACTAGTTCTTGTGTAGGTGCACTCGATTTTTTCCATTCTACTTCACTAAACATCTCCATATGAGATCCAATTACCTGTAGGGAAATTCAAGAGACCTCGGTTATGATGATGCACTAGGTCCATAGCTGGGACTTTGTGTATGTTCTCGAAATGCGTTTGTCGAGTGTTCACTAAGAAAGTTTCTATACAAGTTTCTGAACGAACTCCTTAAGAAAAGTTCTCCAAAAGTTTCCTATGAAAGAATCCTTTGAAGCATCTGGTCGTCGCAAATGTTTTGACTACTTGTGGGGCCGAAACGGACTCCGTATGACTCAGATATCCATGTTTCAGTTAACACTACGCAAAACTGATTCCGAAAGATAGTTACAGACTAGTTCTTGTGTACGTGCACTCGATTTTGTCCATTCTACTTCACTAAACATCTCCATATGAGATCCAATTACTTGTAGGTAAATGCAAGAGACCTCGGTTATGATGATGCACTAGGTCCGTAGCTGGGACTTTGTGTATGTTCTCGAAATGTGTTTGTCGAGTGCTCATTAAGAAAGTTTCTATGCAAGTTTCTGAACGAACTACATAAGAAAATTTCTCCAAAAGTTCCCTATGAAATAATCCTTTGAAGCATCTGGTCGTCACAAATGTTTTGACTACTTGTGGAGCCAAAATGGACTCTGTATGAGTCAGATAACCATGTTTCCGATAACACTGTGCAAAACTGATTCCGAACGACAGTTACAGACTAGTTCTTGTGAAGCTGCAATCGATTTTTTCCATTCTACTTCACTAAACACATCCATATGAGATCCAATTATTTGTAGGGAAATGCAAGAGACCTCGGTTATGATGATGCACTAGGTCCATAGCTGGGACTTTGTGTATGTTCTCGAAATGCGTTTGTCGAGTGCTCATTAAGAAAGTTTCTATACAAGTTTCTGAACGAACTCCCTAAGAAAAGTTCTCCAAAAGTTCCCTATGAAAGAATCCTTTGAAGCATCTGGTCATCACAAACATTTTGACTACTTGTGGAGCCAAACGGACTCAGTATGAGTCAGATATCCATGTTTGATTAACACTGCAAAACTGATTCGAACGACAATCACAGACTAGTTCTTGTGTAGGTGCACTCGATTTTTCCATTCTACTTCACTAAACATCTCCATATGAGATCCAATTACTTGTAGGGAAATGCAAGAGACCTCGGTTATGATGATGCACTAGGTCCATAGCTGGGACTTTGTGTATGTTCTCGAAATGCGTTTGTCGAGTGCTCATTAAGAAAGTTTCTATACAAGTTTCTGAACGAACTCCTTAAGAAAAGTTCTCCCAAAGTTCCCTATGAAAGAATCCTTTGAAGCATCTGGTCGTCACAAACGTTTTAACTACTTGTACAGCCAAAACGGACTCCGTATGAGTCAGATATCCATGTTTCATTAACATGCAAAAACTGATTCGAAGCAGCGATTATAGACTAGTTCTTGTGTAGTTGCACTCGATTTTTTCCATTCTACTTCACTAAACATCTCCATATGAGATCCAATTACTTGTAGGGAAATTCAAGAGACCTCGGTTATGATGATGCACTAGGTCCATAGCTGGGACTTTGTGTATGTTCTCAAAATGCGTTTGTCGAGTGCTCATTAAGAAAGTTTCTATACAAGTTTCTGAACGAACTCCTTAAGAAAAGTTCTCCAAAAGTTCCTTATGAAAGAATATTTTGAAGCATCTGTTCATCACAAACGTTTTGACTACTTGTGGAGACAAAATGTACTCCATGTGAGTCAGATATCCATGTTTCAGTTAACACTGCAAAAGTGATTCCAGAGCAGCGCTATCGAGCAGCGATTATAGACTAGTTCTTGTGTAGCTGCACTCGATTTTTCCATTCTACTTCACTAAACATCTCCATATGAGATCCAATTACTTGTAGGGAAATTCAAGAGACCTCGGTTATCATGATGCACTAGGTCCATAGCTGGGACTTTGTGTATGTTCTCGAAATCGTTTGTCGAGTGCTCATTAAGAAAGTTTCTATACAAGTTTCTGAGCGAACTCCTTAAGAAAAGTTCTCCAAAAGCGATTGAAGCATCTGTTCATCACAAGCGTTTTGACTACTTGTGGAGCCAAAATGACTCCATGTAGTCAGATATCCATGTTTGATTAACCTTACTGATTCAGACTAGTTCTTGTGTAGTTGCACTCGATTTTTTCCATTCTACTTCACTAAACATCTCCATATGAGATCCAATTACTTGTAGGGAAATGCAAGAGACCTTGGTTATGATGATGCACTAGGTCCATAGCTGGGACTTTGTGTATGTTCTCGAAATGCGTTTGTCGAGTGCTCATTAAGAAAGTTTCTATACAAGTTTCTAAACGAACTCCTTAAGAAAAGTTCTCCAAAAGTTCCCTATGAAAGAATCCTTTGAAGCATCTGGTCGTCACAAACATTTTGACTACTTGTGGAGCCAAAATGGACTCCGTATGAGTCAGATATCCATGTTTCAGTTAACACTGCACAAAATTGATTCGAACAGTTATAGATTAGTTCTTGTGTAGTTGCACTCAATTTTTTCAATTCTACTTCACTAAACATCTCCATATGAGATCCAATTACTTGTAGGGAAATGCAAGAGACCTCGGTTATGATGATGCACTAGGTCCATAGCTGGGACTTTGTGTATGTTCTCGAAATGCGTTTGTTGAGTGCTCATTAAGAAAGTTTCTATACAAGTTTCTGAACGAACTCCTTAAGAAAAGTTCTCCAAAAGTTCCCTATGAAAGAATCCTTTGAAGCATCTGGTCGTCACAAACATTTTGACTACTTGTGGAGCCAAAACGGACTCCGTATGAGTCAGATATCCATGTTTCAGTTAACACTGCGCAAAACTGATTCCGAACGACAGTTACAGACTAGTTCTTGTGTAGTTGCACTTGATTTTTTCCATTCTACTTCACTAAACATCTCCATATGAGATCCAATTACTTGTAGGGAAATGCAAGAGACCTCGGTTATGATGATGCACTAGGTCCATAGCTGGGACTTTGTGTATGTTCTCGAAATGCGTTTGTCGAGTGCTCATTAAGAAAGTTTCTATACAAGTTTCTGAATGAACTCCTTAAGAAAAGTTCTCCAAAAGTTCCCTATGAAAGAATCCTTTGAAGCATCTGGTCGTCACAAACGTTTTGACTACTTGTGGAGCCAAAATGGACTCGTATGAGTTAGATATCCATGTTTGATTAACACTGCAAAACCGACTCGAGCAGCGATTCTGATGACTAGTTCTTGTGTAGATGCACTCGATTTTTCCATTCTACTTCACTAAACATCTCCATATGAGATCCAATTACTTGTAGATAAATTCAAGAGACCTCGGTTATGATGATGCACTAGGTCCATAGCTGGGACTTTGTGTATGTTCTCAAAATGCATTTGTCGAGTGCTCATTAAGAAAGTTTCTATACTTAAGAAAAGTTCCCCTATGAAAGAATATTTTGAAGCATCTGGTCATCACAAAAGTTTTGACTACTTGTGGAGCCAAAACATACTCCATATTAGTCGATATCCATGTTTGATTAACTTTGCATAAAACTGACTCAATGCAGCGATTCTGAGACTAGTTCTTGTGTAGTTGCACTCGATTTTTCTATTCTACTTCACTAAACATCTCCATATGAGATATAATTACTTGTAGGAAATGCAAGAGACCTCGGTTATGATGATGCACTAGGTCCATAGCTGGGACTTTGTGTATGTTCTCGAAATGTGTTTGTCGAGTGCTCATTAAGAAAGTTTCTATACAAGTTTCTAAACGAACTCCTTAAGAAAAGTTCTCCAAAAGTTTCCTATGAAAGAATCCTTTGAAGCATCTAGTCGTCACAAACATTTTGACTACTTGTGGAGCCAAAACGGACTCCGTATGAGTCAAATATCCATGTTTCTGTTAACACTGTACAAAAGCTGACTCGAATGATGATTCTACAGACTAGTTCTTGTGTAGTTGCACTTGATTTTTCCATTCTACTTCACTAAACATCTCCATATGAGATCCAATTACTTGTAGGAAATGCAAGAGACCTCGGTTATGATGATGCACTAGGTCCATAGCTGGGACTTTGTGTATGTTCTCGAAATGCGTTTGTCGAGTGCTCATTATGAAAGTTTCTATACAAGTTTGAATGAACTACTTAAAAAAGAAAAGTTCTCCAAAAGTTCCCTATGAAATAATCCTTTGAAGCATCTGGTCGTCACAAACGTTTTGACTACTTGTGGAGCCAAAATGGACTCCGTATGAGTCAGATATCCATGTTTCCGTTAACACTGCACAAAACTGATTCGAGCAGCGATTCATGACTAGTTCTTGTGTAGATGCACTCGATTTTTCCATTCTACTTCACTAAACATCTCCATATGAGATCCAATTACTTGTAGGGAAATGCAAGAGACCTCGGTTATGATGATGCACTAGGTCCATAGTTGGGACTTTGTATATGTTCTCGAAATGCGTTTGTCGAGTGCTCATTAAGAAAGTTTCTATACAAGTTTCTGAACGAACTCCTTAAGAAAAGTTCTCCAAAAGTTCCTATGAAAGAATCCTTTGAAGCATCTGGTCGTCACAAACGTTTTGACTACTTGTGGAGCCAAACGGACTCCGTATGAGTCAGATATCCATGTTTCATGATTAACCTTTGCATAAAACTGATTCGAACAACGATTCTGAGACTAGTTCTTGTGTAGTTGCACTCGATTTTTCCATTCTACTTCACTAAACATCTCCATATGAGATCCAATTACTTGTAGGGAAATGCAAGAGACCTTGTTTATGATGATGCACTAGGTCCATAGCTGGGACTTTGTGTATGTTCTCGAAATGCCTTTGTCGAGTGCTCATTAAAAAGTTTCTATACAAGTTTCTGAACGAACTCCTTAAGAAAAGTTCTCCAAAAGTTCCTTATGAAAGAATATTTTGAAGCATCTGTTCATCACAAACGTTTTGACTACTTGTGGAGACAAAATGTACTCCATGTGAGTCAGATATCCATGTTTGATTAACATTGCAAAACTGATTCGAGACAGCGATTCTATGACTAGTTCTTGTGTAGTTGCACTCGATTTTTTCTATTCTACTTCACTAAACATCTCCATATGAGATACAATTACTTGTAGGGAAATGCAAGAGACCTTGGTTATGATGATGCACTAGGTCCATAGCTGGGACTTTCTGTATGTTCTCGAAATGCGTTTGTCGAGTGCTCATTAAGAAAGTTTCTATAAAAGTTTCTAAACGAACTCCTTAAGAAAAGTTCTCCAAAAGTTCCCTATGAAAGAATCCTTTGAAGCATCTAGTCGTCACAAACATTTTGACTACTTGTGGAGCCAAAACGGACTCCGTATGAGTCAAATATCCATGTTTCTGTTAACAGTGCACAAAACTGTCTCCGAACGACTGTTATAGATTAGTTCTTGTGTAGTTGCACTCGATTTTTTCTATTCTACTTCACTAAACATCTACATATGAGATCCAATTATATGTAGGGAAATGCAAGAGACCTCGGTTATGATGTTGCACTAGGTCCATAGCTGGGACTTTGTGTATGTTCTCGAAATGCGTTTGTTGAGTGCTCATTAAGTAAGTTTCTATACAAGTTTCTGAACGAACTACTTAAGAAAAGTTCTCCAAAAGTTCCCTATGAAAGAATCCTTTGAAGCATCTGGTCGTCACAAACGTTTTGACTACTTGTGGAGCCAAAACGGACTCCGTATGAGTCAGATATCCATGTTTCAGTTAACACTGCAAAATTGATTCGAGCAGCGATTAGAGACTAGTTCTTGTGTAGCTGCACTTGATTTTTCCATTCTACTTCACTAAACATCTCCATACGAGATCCAATTACTTGTAGGGAAATGCAAAAGACCTCGGTTATGATGATGCACTAGGTCCATAGCTGGGACTTTGTGTATGTTCTCGAAATACGTTTGTCGAGTGCTCATTAAGAAAGTTTCTATACAAGTTTCTGAATGAACTCCTTAAGAAAAGTTCTCCAAAAGTTCCCTATGAAAGAATCATTTGAAGCATCTGGTCGTCACAAACGTTTTGACTACTTGTGGAGCCAAAATGGACTCTCGTATGAGTTAGATATCCATGTTTGATTAACTTCACAAGCAAAAATGATCCGAACGAGCGATTCTGAGACTAGTTCTTGTGTAGCTGCACTCGATTTTTTCCATTCTACTTCACTAAACATCTCCATATGAGATCCAATTACTTGTAGGGAAATTCAAGAGACCTCGGTTATGATGATGCACTAGGTCCATAGCTGGGAATTTGTGTATGTTCTCGAAATGCATTTGTCGAGTGCTCATTAAGAAAGTTTCTATACAAAAGTTCCCTATGAAAGAATATTTTGAAGCATCTGGTCATCACAAAAGTTTTGACTACTTGTGGAGGCAAAATGTACTCCATGTTAGTCAGATATCCATGTTTTGATTAACCTTTGCAAAACCGATTCGAATGACGATTCTGAGACTAGTTCTTGTGTAGTTGAACTCGATTTTTTCTATTCTAATTCACTAAACATCTCCATATGAGATATAATTACTTGTAGGGAAATGCAAGAGACCTCGGTTATTGTGATGCACTAGGTCCATAGCTGGGACTTTCTGTATGTTCTCGAAATGTGTTTGTTGAGTGCTCATTAAGAAAGTTTCTATAAAAATTTCTAAACGAACTTCTTAAGAAAAGTTCTCCAAAAGTTCCCTATGAAAGAATCCTTTGAAGCATCTAGTCGTCACAAACGTTTTGACTACTTGTGGAGCCAAAACGGACTCCGTATGAGTCAAATATCAATTTTTCTATTAACAGTGTACAAAACTGATTCGAGCAGCGATTCTGAGACTAGTTTTTGTGTAGTTGCACTCGATTTTTTCTATTCTACTTCACTAAACATCTACATATGAGATCCAATTACTTGTAGGGAAATGCAAGAGACCTCGGTTATGATGATGCACTAGGTCCATAGCTGGGACTTTGTGTATGTTCTCGAAATGCGTTTGTCGACTGCTCATCATGAAAGTTTCTATACAAGTTTCTGAATGAACTACTTAAAAAAAGTTCTCCAAAAGTTCTCCAAAAGTTCCCTATGAAATAATCCCTTGAAGCATCTGGTCGTCACAAACGTTTTGACTACTTGTGGAGCCAAAATGGACTCCGTATGAGTCGAGATATCCATGTTTCGTTAACTTTGCACAAAACTGATTCGAGCAGCGATTCTGACTAGTTCTTGTGTAGATGCACTCGACTTTTTCCATTCTACTTCACTAAACATATCCATATGAGATCCAATTACTTGTAGGGAAATGCAAGAGACCTCGGCTATGATGATGCACTAGGTCCATAGCGGGGACTTTGTATATGTTCTCGAAATCGTTTGTCGAGTGCTCATTAAGAAAGTTTCTATACAAGTTTCGAACGAACTCCTTAAGAAAAGTTCTCCAAAAGTTCCATATGAAAGAATACTTTGAAGCATCTGGTCGTCACAAACGTTTTGACTACTTGTGGAGCCAAAACGGACTCCGTATGAGTCAAGATATCCATGTTTCAGTTAACACTGCAAAACTGATTCGAGCGAGCGATTCTGAGACTAGTTCTTGTGTAGTTGCACTCGATTTTTTCCATTCTACTTCACTAAACATCTCCATATGAGATCCAATTACTTGTAGGGAAATGCAAGAGACCTTGTTTATGATGATGCACTAGGTCCATAGCTGGGACTTTGTGTATGTTCTCGAAATGCCTTTGTCGAGTGCTCATTAAAAAGTTTCTATACAAGTTTCTGAACGAACTCCTTAAGAAAAGTTCTCCAAAAGTCCCTATGAAAGAATCTTTCGAAGCATCTGGTCATCACAAACGTTTTGACTCCTTGTGGAGCCAAAAAGTACTCCATGTGAGTCAGATATCCATGTTTCAGATTAACACTGACAAAACCCGATTCGAACGAGCGATTCTGAGACTAGTTCTTGTGTAGTTGCACTCGATTTTTCCATTCTACTTCACTAAACATCTCCATATGAGATCCAATTACTTGTAGGAAATGCAAGAGACCTCGGTTATGATGATGCACTAGGTCCATAGCTGGGACTTTCTGTATGTTCTTGAAATGCGTTTGTCGAGTGCTCATTAAGACAGTTTTTTTTTAAGTTTCTAAACGAACTCCTTAAGAAAAGTTCTCCAAAAGTTCCCTATGAAAGAACCCTTTGAAGAATCTAGTCGTCACAAACGTTTTGACTACTTGTGGAGCCAAAACGGACTCCGTATGATTCCAATATCCATGTTTCTGTTAACAGTACGCAAAACTGTCTCCAAACGACAGTTACATACTAGTTCTTGTGTAGTTGCACTCGATTTTTTCTATTCTACTTCACTAAACATCTACATATGACATCCAATTACTTGTAGGGAAATGCAAGATACCTCGGTTATGATGATGCACTAGGTCCATAGCTGGGACTTTGTGTATGTTCTCGAAATGCGTTTGTCGAGTGCTCATTAAGAAAGTTTCTATACAAGTTTCTGAACGAACTCCTTAAGAAAAGTTCTCCAAAAGTTTCCTATGAAAGAATCCTTTGAAGCATCTGGTTGTCACAAATGTTTTGACTACTTGTGGAGCCAAAACAGACTCCGTATGAGTCAGATATCCATGTTTTAGTTAACACTGTGCAAAACTGATTCCGAACGAGAGCTACAGATTAGTTCTTGTGTAGCTGCACTTGATTTTTTCCATTCTACTTCACTAAACATCTCCATATGAGATCCAATTACTTGTAGGGAAATTCAAGAGACCTCGGTTATGATGATGCACTAGGTCCATAGCTGGGACTTTGTGTATGTTCTCGAAATGCGTTTGTCGAGTGCTCATTAAGAAAGTTTCTATACAAGTTTCTGAATAAACTCCTTAAGAAAAGATCTCCAAAAGTTGTCTATGAAAGAATCCTTTGAAGCATCTGGTCGTCAAAAACGTTTTGACTACTTGTGGAGCCAAAAAGGACTCCGTATGAGTCAGATATCCATATTTCTGTTAACACTGCACAAAACTGACTCCGAACGACAGTTAGAGACTAGTTCTTGTGTAGCTGCACTTGATTTTTTCCATTCTATATCACTAAACATCTCCATATGATTTCCAATTACTTGTTGGGAAATTCAAGAGACCTCGATTATGATGATGCACTAGGTCCATAGCTTTGACTTTGTGTATGTTCTCGAAATGCGTTTGTGGAGTGCTCATTAAGAAAGTTTCTATACAAGTTTCTGAATGAACTCCTTAAGAAAAGTTCTCCAAAAGTTCCCTATGAAAGAATTCTTTGAAGCATCTGGTCGTCACAAACGTTTTGACTACTTCTGGAGCCAAAACGGACTCCGTATGAGTCAGATATCCATGTTTCAGTTAACACTGCGCAAAACTGATTCCGAACGACATTTACAGACTAATTCTTGTGTAGCTGCACTTGATTTTTTCCATTTGTGACGCCCCCGATTCAATCGTACACTAATCATGCACGCAAATGTGTACGATCAAGATCAGGGACTCACGGGAAGATATCACAACACAACTCTACAAATAAAATAAGTCATACAAGCATCATAATACAAGCTAGGGGCCTCGAGGGCTCGAATACAAGTGCTCGATCATAGACGAGTCAGCGGAAGCAACAATATCTGAGTACAGACATAAGTTAAACAAGTTTGCCTTAAGAAGGCTAGCACAAACTGGGATACAGATCGAAAGAGGAGCAGGCCTCCTGCCTGGGATCCTCCTAACTACTCCTGGTCGTCGTCAGCGGGCTGCACGTAGTAGTGGGCACCTCCAGAGTAGTAGTCGTCATCGGCGGTGGCGTCTGCCCTGGGCTCCATAGTCTGGTTGCAGCAATCGAGTAGAGGTAGGGGGAAAAAGGGGAACAAGGCAACCGTGAGTACTCATCCAAAGTACTCGCAAGCAAGGAGCTACACTACATATGCATGGATATATGTGTAAAGGGCCATATCAGTGGACTGAACTGCAGAATGCCAGAATAAGAGGGGGATAGCTAGTCTTAACGAAGACTACGCTTCTGGTCACCTGTCTTGCAACAGGTAGAAGAGGACAATCTGAAGTCCTCCAAGTAACATCACATAGCAATAATCCTACCCGGCGATCCCCTCCTCATATCCCTGAGAGAGAGCGAACACCGGTTGTATCTGGCACTTGGAAGGGTGTGTTTTATCAAGTATCCGGTTCTAGTTGTCATAAGCTCAAGGTACAACTCCAAGTCATCCTGTTACCGAAGATCACGGCTATTCGAATAGATTAACTTCCCTGCAGGGTGCACCATCTTACCCAAAGACGCTTGATCCCATTTGGCTGGACACACTTTCTCGGTCATGCCCGGCCGCTGAAGATCAACACGCCGCAGCCCCACCTAGGCACAACAGAGGCCAAGACGCCGGTCTAAACCTAAGCGCCAGGGTCGGGCCCATCGCCTCGAGCACACCTGCACGCTATGAGGGCGGCCGGAAGCAGACCTAGCCTAGCAGGCGTTCATCCAATCCGCGCGCGCCGCGCTCCGTCGACGACGTCTGAAGTGCTTCGGCTGATACCACGACGCCGGGATACCCATAACTACTCCCGCGTAGATGGTTAGTGCGTATAAGGTCGTAGCCAACTCAGATCAAATACCAAGACCTCGTTAAGCGTGTTAAGTATCCGCGAACGCCGAACAGGGCCAGGCCCACCTCTCTCCTAGGCGCTCTCAACCTGCCCTATCGCTCCGCCTCAAGATCCACTCGTGGGTGCTCCGTCAGCCGACCCGACTTTAGTTTCCACATGTATCATGTATAAGTATATAGTATATACCCGTGATCACCTCCCGAGTGATCACGGCCCGATAGTATAGCACGGCAGACGGACAAGAATGTAGGGCCACAGATGAATGTACTAGCATCCAATACTAAGCATATAGGATTCCAGGTAAGGTAGCAAATGAAGTAACAAGGACAAAGCTATGCAAAGAAGATAGGAGTATCTGAAAGCAAGAATATGCTATACTACTCTAATGCAAGCAGTATAGAGAAGAGTAGGCGATATCTGGTGATCAAGGGGGCTTGCCTGGTTGCTCTGGCAAGAGAGAGGGGTCGTCAACTCCGTAGTCGAACTGGGCAGCAGCAGCGTCGGTCTCGTAGTCTACCGGAGAGAAGAGGGGGAAGAAACAATGAATACCAAGTAAACAGATGCATATCGATGCATGACATGCCAAGTAGCGATGCTAGGCGTGCCCTAACGCGGTATGAGGTGGTACTGGTTAAGGGGGGGAAACATCCGGGAAAGTATTCCCGGTGTCTCGTGTTTTCGGGCAGAGGAGCCGGAGGGGAAAAGTTGCAGGTTCGATAGGTTAGGGGTGTGTGGCGGACGAACGGACTGCGTATCCGGGTTCGTCTCGTCGTTCTGAGCAACTTTCATGTTGAAAATATTTTAATCCGAGTTACGGATTAAAAGATATGGTTTTCTAAAGATTTTATTAATTTCTGGAATTTAATTAATTAATTAATTCGAAAAAATGGATTTATGACGTCAGCCTAACGGGGCGTGGGGCCCCTGTGTCATAGGCCCCAGGGGCCTAACGGGCGTCTTGAGCGCTTGGGACGCGCCCGTTCGGGCAAGACGTCGTGGGGAGGCGTGGCGCCCGCCCAACTCAAGGCCGGCGTGGTGGATGGTGCTGCCGAGGCCGTGGCCTCGACGAGGAGCCTGGCGAGGCGGTCCCGGGCGGGGCTCTGGCGGTGGCGGGCTAGTGGGGCACGGCCGTCGGAGGCGGCGGAGGTAGGCGGGGGGTGCGGACACGGCGCGCCGCGGCATCGGCGGGCGTCGCACGGGCGCGTCGACGGGAGGCTGGGGCGGTTCGGTGGCAGGAGGCGAGGGCGCCGTCGACGGGGGAGGGGGGGAAGGCCACGGCGGAGTCCGGGGCGGTGAGCACGGGCGAGGGGGGAAGAGGGCGACGACGGAAGGGGCGGGGAGGGGGGCAGCGGCGGCGGCATGGGCGGGCGATCATGGTGACCGCGAGGGGGAAAACGTCAGGGAGGGGGGAGCTCACATTGATGAGCAGGAACGGGCAAGGCGCCGGTGGAGGTCGGGAGGACGACGGGTCGAGAGCGGCGGAGCGGGAGGCAGTCCGCGGGGTAGCGTTCGGCGAGGCCCGTGGAGCTCGGCGCTGGGACGGTGTGTGGGGTCGATCCGGCGGGCGGCGAGGGGCGCAGGGGGCGATGGGTGGCGTCTGTGGCGGCAGGGACAAGTGAGGCCGGCGACGGAAGGGAGGCGGGTGGTTTGGTCCCGATCCGATCTGGATCGGGAGGGGGAGCGAGTGTGGGGGGGGGGGCGAGTGGTGTGCGTGGGGGGGGGATTAGGTTTCGGGGGGAGGGGGATATGGAGGGGGAGTGGCCGGCTGGGCCTGGGGGTGCCATTGGGCTGGTGGTGGGCTTGGCTGGGCTTGGCCCGATTGGCGTGGGGGTTTTTTCTTTCTCTCCCCTTTTGTTTTATTTTTTTTTTTTATTTTTTCTTTTCTGTTTTAATTTATTTAAAATATTTAGACCCTTTACAAAAATGTGTGCACCCCACCATAATTAACTTTGTAATATTTGACAACCCCGAACATTTTAGTTTTAATTTTTGAAAACTTTTATTGTTTGCCTATGTTTTCAATTTGAATTTGAACCGGGTTCGAATCAACGTGAGTTTAATCACAAGAATCGAGGTGACGTGACATCATTAGCAGGATTATCGTAGCTTAATTATCCGGTGTTACAAATCTCCTCCATTACAAGAAATCTCGTCCGAGATTTAGGAGGTAGAAGGAAAGAGTGCGGGTATTCATCTCAAGACGATCCTCGCTCCTGTGTGGGTTCGTCTTGAGTGATTGACCACTAAACCTTGAGGAACTTCATCGCTTCTTCGGCGCGGCGGCGTTCAGCTTGGTCGAGAATGCGGACCGGATGCTCTTTATAGGAGAGGTCTGTTGCAATTCGAGCACTTCATGGTCCACCGCCGGATTGGGTCCTTGAAGCAGCGTCGGAGTTGTGACACGTGGAACACATCGTGAACTCCGTGAAAGGTTGACGGAAGCTCCAGATTGATATACCACTTTTCCACGCCTTTCCAGAATAGTGAATGGGCCAATATAGCGAGGAGCTAGCTTGCCCTTGATCCCAAGCGGTGAGCACCCTTCATTGGTGTAACGCGAAGATAGGCCTTTTCGCCAAAGTTGATAGACCATGTCTTTATGATGACGGTCATAATTACTCTTTTGACGTGGTCGAGCAGTCTTGAGATTCTCGCGAATAATGCGGACTTGTTCTTGGCATGTTGGATAATATCCGGACCAAGAGTGGGCGTTCCCGATTTCGACCAGTTCAGAGGGTTCGCACTTTCGCCCATATAACACTTCAAGGGGCCATCTTGAGACTAGCTTGATAGCTATTATTATAAGAGAACTCAGCATACGGAGAGATTCCTCCCATTTCTTGCGAAGGAAGCGACACAAGCTCAAGCATGTCTTGAGAATTTGGTTGACACGCTCAACTTGCCCTTGAGATCATGGATGAAACGCAGATTGAAAGATAAATGAGTCCCCATAGCTTCTTGAAAACTTGCCCGTAATCTTGAAGTGAATAAGCTGCCACGGTCCAAACTGATAACCAGTGGAATACCGTGAAGTGAAACAATTCTGGACATATAGAGCGTTGCAAGCTGACTAGCAGTGATCGTTTCTTTGACCGCCAGAAAATGTGCAACTTTAGAAAGCCGGTCAATGACGACAAGAATTGCATCATTACCTTTCTGCGATTTGGGAAATCCAGTGACGAAGTCCATTTCAACATGGTCCCATTTCCATTCCGGAATAGAGATAGGTTGCAGAGTTCCAGCAAGCCTTTGATGTTCCGCTTTGATACGACGGCAAACGTCACATTCAGCAACATAGCGAGCAATGTCCTGCTTCATATTAGACCACCAGAATCTCTGACGAATGTCTTGATACATCTTTGTACTACCAGGATGGATAAATAGAGGCGTATCATGAGCTTCTTTCATAACCTTCTGAGTCATATTCAGGTTTTCCTTCTTACACGGCACCACTAGGCGGCCTTTGAAGTACAAGGCGCCATCATCAGCAATAGTGAAGAATGAGGGATTTCCTTCTTTGAGGTCGCGCTTAATCTTGTAGACTTCAGAGTCAAATCCTGCATTGTCTTTATGGTGCCCACGAGATCGGGTTCAACAGCCAGGTATAGAGGGATCCACAGGAAACGACACGGAGATTCATCTTGCGGAACTCCGGAGGAGGGGAGCGAGTGCACCGGAGGAACAATATGGAGGTTCAGCTTTTGAATTCTTCAACAAGTGGGGCTGAACTTGGTGAACTCAAGGTGGTTGCAGAAGACTTGCGGCTCAATGCATCAGCCATTACATTAGCCTTGCTCGGGCGATAGGAAATACCCAAATCAAAGTTGCAGCAGTCTCCATCCATCTCTCGCCGACGGAGGTTCAGGTCTGGCTGAGTAAGCAGATACTTCAGACTTTGGTGGTCGGTGAAGATCTCGCAACGATTCGAGAAGGTAATGTCGCCATCGCTTTAGCGCATGAATGACAGCAACAAGCTCGAGGTCGTGAACTGGGTAGTTCTCTTCGTGATGGCGCAATTGTCGAGAGGCATAAGCTACCACTTTGCGCTCTTGCATTAGGACACCGCCTAATCCTTGACGAGAAGCGTCGCGAGAAATGACGAAGTCCTTCTTAGTATCGGAGGAGCTAGCATCGGGCAGAAGTCAACTTGTCTTTGAGTGCTCGGAAACTTTCCCCGACACTTCTCATCCATTGGAATTTGACGCCTTATGCAACAAAGTTAGTCGAGGCTGGCAATCTTGGAGAAGTTCTCGATTTAATCGACGGCAATAGTGGCGTAGACCGAGAAAACTTCCGACTTGCTTAACGTTCTTCGGAGGAGTCCAATCGAGCATAGCCTGAACTCGTTCGGGGTTGACGGCAATACCATCCTTAGAGATGACATGTCCAAGATAGGTTACTTCGGAAGCCGAATTCACATTTGGAGAACTTGGCATAGAGTTGATGCTCTCGTAGCTTTTCCAAAGACAAGACGAAGATGTTCAAGATGCTCTTCTTCATTCTTGGAGAATATCAGATATCATCCAGATAAACCACGACGAACTTGTCGAGGTAATCCATGAATATATAGTTCATCAAAGTAGAGAAGGTGGCTGGAGCATTGGTTAAGCCGAAGGACATGACGGTGTACTCGTATGAACCATAACGAGTCACAAATGCGGTCTTGGGGATATCCTCCTCACGAACACGGATCTGGAGGTAACCCAACCTCAAGTCGAGTTTCGAGAACACTGACGAACCAGCCAGTTGATCATAAAGATCATTGATCCGAGGAAGAGGATACTTATTCTGAATGGTAGCTTGATTTATGGGACGGTAGTCTTGGACCAATCGGTTTGTCCCATCCTTCTTCTTGACAAAGAGAGAAGGTGCTCCCCAAGGAGAGCAACTTGGGCGAATGAAACCACTTTGAAGAGATTTGTCGATTTCCTCCTTGAGCTCAAGGAGTTCATGTGGCGGCATCTTGTAGGGTCGCTTGGCTATAGGAGTGGTGCCTGGTTTCAAGTCGATGACGAATTCGACAGCTCTAGCAGGGGGAATCCCTGGAAGTTCTTCAGGAAAGACGTCTTGGAAGTCGCGAACGACAGGAATGTTTTCAATACCCTCGAGTGGTGCAGCGTTCAAAGCATTCAATGCATAGAGCCTTGCCTCGGCATTTTGCACCAGATGAGCTTGGTAAGTGACTATTTCATCTGAAGGGTGTAGCAGATGGACGGTCTTCGTGGCGCAAACTATGGAAGCAGTATGCGCCTTTAACCAATTCATTCCCAGAATGAGGTCAATGCTACAAGACTTCAGCACGATGGGAGAGACAAGGAATTCCAGTCCTTCGATTTCAACGGGGACGTCGTTGCAAATCATGGAGGTTCGACATTGGCCCGCAGGGGTGTGTACTAATAGTGAAGCATTCATGTCTTCACTTTTAATGCCATGCATGAATGCAAAATCTTCAGACATGAATGAATGCGATGCCCCTGTATCAAATAAAACGCATGCTGGTACTGAATTTACGAGAAGTGTACCCATCACAGTAGCAGGTTGGTCTTGAGCTTCATTCAGATCAACGTGGTTGGCCTGAACTCGACCATAAGGCTTGGCAGTGTTGTTGCGGGGCTGGGTGTTTCCACCATTTCTTTGGAAGGGCCACTGATTCTGGTTCTGGTTGCATTCTCTAGCACGGTGCCTGGTTGTCCGCACCAAGCACAAAGCCATTATTGGGGTGGGAACAGAGCTTGGGGTGGTGGAGCTGGAAGCTTTGGCTGCTTAGTTGTAGGCGGACGAGGTGCAGCATATAGCTCGCCTTGGAGCAGTGCATTCGACCGGTACATACTATTGGGAATCCATATCTTGCGCTTCTGCGAGGACGGGCTCAAGATGAGCCCGTGTCACGGTTGCATGCTGTTAGAGCTCTGGTATTCCTGCAGACCAGTTTCGACATTGATAGCCTTGTTCACCAGGGTGGCGAAATCAGCAAAGTCGTGCACTAGAAGTGCGAGCTTGATGTCAGCTTGAAGGCCGTCACGGAACTTCTCCTGTCTGCGTGCATCAGTTGCAATATCCTCTTCAGCATAGCGAGACAAGTCCAAGAACTCTCGCTGATAAGCTTCAACAGTCTTGTTGCCTTGGGTGAGGTTGCGGAATTCACGCTTCTTCCGGTCCATGACCCCTTGAGGGATGAAGCGGGCACGGAAGGCAGCTTGGAAGTCTGGCCAGGTGATGAGTGTTCCAACTGGCAGAGTACGCCTGTGGCTGTCCCACCATTGAGCTGCGGGTCCCTTCAGGAAGAAGGAAGCAAAAGTGACATAGCTGGCAGGGGCTACATCAGCAGACTCCATCTCATAGGTGATGTCACGGAGCCAGTCATCAGCATCCAGTGGCTGGGTTGAGCTGCGGTACACGCTGGGGTTCAGGCGTATGAAATCCTGCAGAGTTGTTGCGTTTGGGTGCTGGTTCATATTGGGGCGAGGAAACTGAGCCATCATGTTTTCCATGAACTGGCGATTCATCTCAAGCTGTTGGATCATACCAGCCATGTACTCAGGCGGTGGTGGGAAGTTGCCACCACGACCACGACCAGCTGGTCTAACCATCCTGCTATTATATAACAGGGGTAGTTCAGCATTTGAGAAATTAAGCAAAGGACAGGAATCATTCATGATGAAACATGCATAATGAAAGCAGCATGATAGGAACTACATAGTAGTCGGCATATCTTACAAAAGGGATCATGCATAGAGTTCGATACATAGAGTTCAGTACATAGACTAAGACATCATAGGCGGCACGCAGAGCTCATGGCGAATGCATCTAACACTAACAAGCCAGTCTACATCAGTCCCCACGCGGCATCGCGGAGGTAGCTGTAGCCTCAAAGCTGGTAGTGTGGCAGCGGATAGTCCTCCACGTCGGTGACTGGGGCCGCGGATACTCCGTGCTGAATCCGACGCCCAAGTGGCGAAGAGGGCCAAGCGCGGAGAGTAGCCTCCCACGCCCGCCAACCGACACCCGGGGCATCACGGTCCTGGCTTGGTAGATTGCGAACGCGGCAGCTCTCTGGATCGGACAAAGGGTGCATCAGCGTCGAACGAGCACGGTAAAGGTGCCGACGGGTGATGTACAACTCGTGGCGAAGAGCTCGGTTAGCTCGATCCAGCCCATCGACATGCGTAACAAAGTTCGATGGTAGAAGGGCTCTCGGTGACAATGGAGTAGGCAGCAGTGTAGTAACCTCCTCACCCACATCGACGCGATAGCAATGTTCCTCAAGGGGAGGTGTCCAACTCGATACTCGCATGAAGACGTGTCGAGCAGCATAAGCAGCATCGTGGATCGCCATATCGATAGTCACCCCAACACCATGTGCGGTGTGCAGCACAAGAGTGGAGTCATACTCCCGAGAGTAGAGGTGGACGATGGCGCGGCATCGCTGCTCCTGGTTATAGTCCTGGTACTCCTCATAGACGGTGTACTCAGGGTGCCAGCGATAACCCAGATAGGTCATCATCTCGGCTAGCACCGCAGGTGATCCCGAGGCACCAATGGCCGTCGTGTGGCGCACGACCTGCCTCGTGGGTTCCATCTCGAAAACAAAGACGTTTCAAAGGAGTCAAATGACAAGTGTGGAAATTGATCAAAATACAATTCCAAGAAACAACTATGGCTTTATCCAACTTTGGGGTGAATGTGGTCACGGGATCCTAGTGTTAGTTAGTAAAATCGTTTAACCCGAGTAGAAGAGAGTTCAGAGTCCCAGAGTAAAGGTCGAGGAGTAAAAGATCCTAGTACCACCCGATGGCGGCGTGGGCCCGTAAGGCACACAGCCAAGTTAGTAAAAGTTTTGCAATGTCTAGACTCGACTTCGCCAAGGAGTGTGGAAAGGGATTCTACAGCAATGGCTCGATACCAACTTGTGACGCCCGATTCAATCGTACACTAATCATGCACGCAAATGTGTACGATCAAGATCGAGGACTCACGGAAGATATCACAACACAACTCTACAAATAAAATAAGTCATACAAGCATCATAATACAAGCCGGGGCCTCGAGGGCTCGAATACAAGTGCTCGATCATAGACGAAGTCAGTGGAAGCAACAATATCTGAGTACGACATAAGTTAAACAAGTTTGCCTTAAGAAGGCTAGCACAAACCGGGATACAGATCGAAGAGGAGCAGGCCTCCCGCCGGGATCCTCCTAACTACTCCGGTCGTAAATCGCGGGCTGCACGTAGTAGTAGGCACCTCCGAGTAGTAGTCGCCATCGGCGGTGGCGTCTGCCCTGGGCTCCATAGTCAGTTGCAGCAATCGAGTAGAGGTAGGGGAAAAGGGGAATAAGGCAACCGTGAGTACTCATCCAAAGTACTGCAAGCAAGGAGCTACACTACATATGCATGGATATATGTGTAAAGGGCCATATCATGGACTGAGCTGCAGAATGCCGAGAATAAGAGGGGATAGCTAGTCTTAACGAAGACTACGCTTCGGTCACCTGTCTTGCAACATGTAGAAGAGGACAATCAAGTCCTCCAAGTAACATCACATAGCAATAATCCTACCCGCGATCCCTCCTCATATCCACGAGAGAGAGCGAACACCGGTTGTATCCGCACTTGGAAGGGTGTGTTTTATCAAGTATCCGGTTCTAGTTTTCATAAGCTCAAGGTACAACTCCAAGTCGCCCTGTTACCAAAGATCACGGCTATTCAATAGATTAACTTCCTGCAGGGTGCACCATCTTACCCAAAGACGCTTGATCCCATTTGGCGGACACACTTTCTCGGTCATGCCCGCCGCGGAAGATCAACACGCCGCAGCCCCACCTAGGCACAACAGAGAGGCCAAGACGCGGTCTAAACCTAAGCGCCAGGGGTGCGGGCCCATCGCCTGAGCACACACCTGACGCTATGTAGGGCGGCGGAAGCAGACCTAGCCTAGCAGCGTCCAGTCCAATCCGGCGCCCGCCCGTCGCTAACGTCTGAAGTGCTTTGGTGATACCACGACGCCGGATACCCATAACTACTCCCGCGTAGATGGTTAGTGCGTATAAGCTCAGAGCCAACTTAGATCAAATACCAAGACCTCGTTAAGCGTGTTAAGTATCCGCGAACGCCGAACAGGCCAGCCCACCTCTCTCCTAGGCGGTCTCAACCTGCCTGTCGCTCCGCCTCAAGATCCACTCATGGGTGCTCCGTCACCGACCCGACTTTAGTCTCCACATGTATCATGTATAAGTATATAGTATATACCGTGATCACCTCCCGAGTGATCACGGCCCGATAGTATAGCACGGCAGACGGACAAGAATGTAGGGCCACAGATGAATGTACTAGCATCCTATACTAAGCATATAGGATTCCTGTAAGGTAACAATGTAGTAACAAGGACAAAGCTATGCAGCAAGATAGGAGTATCTGAAAGCAAGAATATGCTATACTACTCTAATGCAAGCAGATAGAGAAGAGTAGGCGATATCCGTGATCAAGGGGGGGGCTTGCCTGGTTGCTCTGGCAAGAGAGAGGGGTCAACTCCGTAGTCGAACTGGGCAGCAGCAGCGTCGGTCTCATAGTCTACCGGAGAGAAGAGGGGGAAGAAACAATGAATACCAAGTAAACAGATGCATATCGATGCATGACATGCCAAGTAGCGATGCTAGGCGTGCCCTAACGTGGTATGAGGTGGTACTGGTTAAGGGGGGGAACATCCGGGAAAGTATTCTCGGTGTCTCGTGTTTTCGGGCAGAGGAGCCGGAGGGGAAAAGTTGCAGGTTCGATAGGTTAGGGGTGTGTGGCGGACGAACGGACTGCGTATCCGGGTTCGTCTCGTCGTTCTGAACAACTTTCATGTTGAAAATATTTTAATCCGAGTTACGGATTAAAAGATATGGTTTTCTAAAGATTTTATTAATTTCTGGAATTTAATTAATTAATTAATTAATTCGAAAAAATGGATTTATGACGTCAGCATGATGTCATGCTGACATCAGCAGTCAACAGGGTTGACTTGGTCAACCTGACATGTGGGTCCCGTTCGCTAGTGACTGTTAGTTAATTAACAGTAGTTAATTAAGTTAATTAGCCATTAGATTAATTAATCAGGATTAATTAAATTAATTAATTAATTAATTAATTAATTAATTAATTAATTTTATTCATTTTTATTTATATTAATTAATTTTAATTTTAATAAATCGTTATGGGGCGTGGGGCCCCTCATCATAGGCCCTGTGGGGCCTAACTTGGGCGTCTTGAGCGTCTTGGGCGCGTGACGACGCGCTCGTCGGGCAAGACGTCTGAGGGGGACGCGTGGCGCCGCAACTCAAGGCCGGCGTGGTGGATGGTGCCGGCCGAGGCCGTGGCCTCGACGAGGCGGGAGAGGCGGCTGGGGCCTCTGGTGGCGGGCTAGCAGGGGCACGGCCGCCGTGAGGCGGCGAGGTAGGCGTGATCACGGGCCGCTGGCAGCAGGAGAAGGGCGCCACGGGCGGACACGGGAGGCTGGGGGCGGTTCGGTGGCGAGGCGAGGGCGCCACGACGAGGGAGGGGGGGAAGGCGGTGGCGGAGTCCGGGCGGTGAGCACGCGCGAGGGGGAAGAGGGCGACGACGGAAGGGTGAAAGGGCGGAAGGCGGCAGCGAAAAAGGCGGGGGGGGCATGGCGGCGTGGCTGGGCGGCGTGGCGTGGCGGCGTGGCCTCGAGCGGCGCGGTGATGCGAGGGGGAACGTCGGGGAGGGAGGGAGCTCACATTGATGAGCAGGAACGGGCAAGGCGCTCGGTGGAGGTCGGGAGGACGACGGGGTCGAGCGGGCGGAGCGGGAGGCGATCCCGGCGGTAGCGTTCGGCGAGGCCCGTGGAGCTCGGGCTGGGCGACAGTGGGGGTCGATCCGGCGGCGGCGAGGGGCGCAGGGGAGGGGGCGACGCGGTGGCGTCTGGTGGCGGCAGGGACAGGCGGCGCCCACGACGGAAGGGAGGCGGGGTGGTTTGGTCCCGATCCGATCTGGATCGGGAGGGGGAGCGAGTGGGGGGGCGAGTGGTGTGCGTGGGGGGGGGATTAGGGTTTTGGGGGGGATATGGAGGGGGTGGCGGCTGGGCTGGGGTGGATTGGGCTGTGTGGTTTACGGGTGGGCCGCTTGGCCCAGTTGGCCGGGGGGGATGTTTTTCTCTTTCTCTCCCCCCTTTTGTTTTCTTTACCTTTTTTATTTTTTTCTTTACTGTTTTAATTTATTTAAAATATTTAGACCCTTTTCAAAAATGTGTGCACCCCACCATAATTAACTTTGTAATATTTGACAACCCCCGAACATTTTAGTTTTAATTTTTGAAAACTTTTATTGTTTGCCTATGTTTTCAATTTGAATTTGAACCGGGTTCAAATCAACGTGAGTATAATCACAGTAACCGAGGTGACGTGGCATCATTAGCAGGGATTACTGTAGCTTAATTATCCGGGTGTTACACCATTCTACTTCACTAAACATCTTCATATGAGATCCAATTACTTGTAGGGAAATGCAAAAGACCTCAGTTATAATGATGCACTAGGTCCATAGCTGGGACTTTGTGTATGTTCTCGATATGCGTTTGTCGAGTGCTCATTAAGAAAGTTTCTATACAAGTTTCTGAAGGATCTCCTTAAGAAAAGTTCTCCAAAAGTTTCCTATGAAAGAATCCTTTGAAGCATCTGGTCGTCACAAACGTTTTGACTACTTGTGGAGCCAAAATGGACTCTGTATGAGTTAGATATCCATGTTTCAGTTAACACTGCGCAAAACTGACTCCGATCGACAGTTACAGACTAGTTCTTGTGTAGCTGCACTCGATTTTTTCCATTCTACTTCACTAAACATCTCAATATGAGATCCAATTACTTGTAGGGTAATTCAAGAGACCTTAGTTATGATGATGCACTAGGTCCATTGGTGGGAATTTGTGTATGTTCTCGAAATGCATTTGTCGAGTGCTCATTAAGAAAGTTTCTATACAAGTTTCTCAACGAACTCCTTAAGAAAAGTTCTCCAAAAGTTCCCTATGAAAGAATATGTTGAAGCATCTGGTCATCACAAAAGTTTTGACTACTTGTGGAGCCAAAACGTACTCCATGTGAGTCAGATATCCATGTTTCAGTTAACACTGCGCAAAACTGACTCCGAACGACAGTTATAGACTAGTTCTTGTGTAGTTGAACTCGATTTTTTCTATTCTAATTCACTAAACATCTCCATATGAGATACAATTACTTGTAGGGAAATGCAAGAGATCCTCGGTTATGATGATGCACTAGGTCCATAGCTGGGAATTTCTGTATGTTCTCGAAATGCGTTTGTCGAGTGCTCATTAAGAAAGTTTCTATAAAAATTTGTAAACGAACTTCTTAAGAAAAGTTCTCCAAAAGTTCCCTATGAAAGAATCCTTTGAAGCATCTAGTCATCACAAACGTTTTGACTACTTGTGGAGCCAAAACGGACTCGGTATGAGTCAAATATCAATTTTTCTATTAACAGTGTACAAAACTGTCTCCGAACGACAGTTAGAGACTAGTTTTTGTGTAGTTGCACTCGATTTTTTCTATTCTACTTCACTAAACATCTACATATGAGATCCAATTACTTGTAGGGAAATGCAAGAGACCTCGGTTATGATGATGCACTAGGTCCATAGCTGGGACTTTGTGTATGTTCTCGAAATGCGTTTGTCGACTGCTCATCATGAAAGTTTCTATACAAGTTTCTGAATGAACTACTTAAAAAAGTTCTCCAAAAGTTCCCTATGAAATAATCCTTTGAAGCATCTGGTCGTCACAAACGTTTTGACTACTTGTGGAGCCAAAATGGACTCCGTATGAGTCAGATATCCATGTTTCCGTCAACACTGCACAAAACTGATTCCGAACGACAGTTACCGACTAGTTCTGTGTAGCTGCACTCGACTTTTTCCATTCTACTTCACTAAACATATCCATATGAGATCCAATTACTTGTAGGGAAGTGCAAGAGACCTCGGCTATGATGATGCACTAGGTCCATAGCTGGTACTTTGTGTATGTTCTCGAAATGCGTTTGTCCACTGCTCATTAAGAAAGTTTCCATACAAGTTTCAGAACGAACTCCTTACGAAAAGTTCTCCAAAAGTTCTCTATGAAAGAATCCTTTGAAGCATCTGGTCGTCCCAAACGTTTTGACTACTTGTGGAGCCAAAACGGACTCCGTATGAGTCAGATATCCATGTTTTGATTAACATCACAAGAAAACTGATTCGAGCAGCGATTCTGAGACTAGTTCTTGTGTAGCTGCACTCGATTTTTTCCATTATACTTCACTAAACATCTCCATATGAGATCCAATTACTTGTAGGGAAATGCAAGAGACCTCGTTTATGATGATGCACTAGGTCCATAGCTGGGACTTTGTGTATGTTCTCGAAATGCGTTTGTTGAGTGCTCATCAAAAAGTTTCTATACAAGTTTCTGAACGAACTCCTTAAGAAAAGTTCTCCAAAAGTCCCTATGAAAGAATCTTTCGAAGCATCTGGTCATCACAAACGTTTTGACTACTTGTGGAGCCAAAACGTACTCCATGTGAGTCAGATATCCATGTTTCAGTTAACACAACACAAAACTGACTCTGAATGACAGTTACAGACTAGTTCTTGTGTAGTTGCACTCGATTTTTTCTATTCTACTTCACTAAACATCTCCATATGAGATAAAATTACTTGTACGGAAATGCAAGAGACCTCGGTTATGATGATGCACTAGGTCCATAGCTGGGACTTTCTGTATGTTCTTGAAATGCGTTTGTCGAGTGCTCATTAAGAAAGTTTTTTTTTTAAGTTTCTAAACGAACTCCTTAAGAAAAGTTCTCCAGAAGTTCCCTATGAAAGAACCCTTTGAAGAATCTAGTCGTCACAAATGTTTTTACTACTTGAGGAGCCAAAACGGACTCCGTATGAGTCCAATATCCATGTTTCTGTTAACACTGCGCAAAACTGTCTCCGAACGACAGTTACATACTAGTTCTTGTGTAGTTGCACTCGATTTTTTCTATTCTACTTCACTAAACATCTACATATGAGATCCAATTACTTGTAGGGAAATGCAAGATACCTCGGTTATGATGATGCACTAGGTCCATAGCTGGGACTTTGTGTATGTTCTCGAAATGCGTTTGTCGAGTGCTCATTAAGAAAGTTTCTATACATGTTTCTGAACGAACTACTTAAGAAAAGTTCTCCAAAATTTTCCTATGAAGGAATCCTTTGAAGCACCTGGTCGTTACAAATGTTTTGACTACTTGTGGAGCCAAAACGGACTCCGTATGAGTCAGATATCCATGTTTTAGTTAACACTGTGCAAAACTGATTCCGAACAAGAGTTACAGATTAGTTCTTGTGTAGCTGCACTTGATTTTTTCCATTCTACTTCACTAAACATCTCCATATGAGATCCAATTACTTGTAGGGAAATTCAAGAGACCTCGGTTATGATGATGCACTACGTCCATAGCTGGGACTTTGTGTACGTTCTCGAAATGCGTTTGTCGAGTGCTCATTAAGAAAGTTTCTATACAAGTTTCTGAATAAACTCCTTAAGAAAAGATCTCCAAAAGTTCCCTATGAAAGAATCCTTTGAAGCATCTGGTCGTCAAAAACGTTTTGACTACTTGTGGAGCCAAAACAGACTCCGTATGAGTCAGATATCCATATTTCTGTTAACACTGCACAAAACTGACTCCGAACGACAGTTAGAGACTAGTTCTTGTGTAGTTGCACTTGATTTTTTCCATTCTACATCACTAAACATCTCCATATGAGATCCAATTACTTGTTGGGAAATTCAAGAGACCTCGGTTATGATGATGCACTAGGTCCATAGCTGGGACTTTGTGTATGTTCTCGAAATGCGTTTGTGGAGTGCCCATTAAGAAAGTTTCTATACAAGTTTCTGAACGAACTCCTTAAAAAAAGTTCTCCAAAAGTTCCCTATGAAAGAATTCTTTGAAGCATCTCGTCGTCACAAACGTTTTGACTACTTCTGGAGCCAAAACGGACTCCGTATGAGTCAGATATCCATGTTTCAGTTAACACTGCGCAAAACTGATTCCGAACGACATTTACAGACTAATTCTTGTGTAGCTGCACTTGATTTTTTTCCATTCTACTTCACTAAACATCTTCATATGAGATCCAATTACTTGTAGGGAAATGCAAAAGACCTCAGTTATGATGATGCACTAGGTCCATAGCTGGGACTTTGTGTATGTTCTCGATATGCGTTTGTCGATTGCTCATTAAGAAAGTTTCTATACAAGTTTCTGAAGGATCTCCTTAAGAAAAGTTCTCCAAAAGTTTCCTATGAAAGAATCCTTTGAAGCATCTGGTCGTCACAAACGAATTGACTACTTGTGTAGCCAAAATGGACTCTGTATGAGTTAGATATCCATGTTTCAGTTAACACTGCGCAAAACTGACTCCGATCGACAGTTACAGACTAGTTCTTGTGTAGCTGCACTCGATTTTTTCCATTCTACTTCACTAAACATCTCAATATGAGATCCAATTACTTGTAGGGTAATTCAAGAGACCCTAGTTATGATGATGCACTAGGTCCATAGGTGGGAATTTGTGTATGTTCTCGAAATGCATTTGTCGAGTGCTCATTAAGAAAGTTTCTATACAAGTTTCTCAACGAACTCCTTAAGAAAAGTTCTCCAAAAGTTCCCTATGAAAGAATATTTTGAAGCATCTGGTCATCACAAAAGTTTTGACTACTTGTGTAGCCAAAACGTACTCCATGTGAGTCAGATATCCATGTTTGATTAACTTTGCAAAACCGACTCAACGAGCAGCGATTCTGAGACTAGTTCTTGTGTAGTTGAACTCGATTTTTTCTATTCTAATTCACTAAACATCTCCATATGAGATACAATTACTTGTAGGGAAATGCAAGAGACCTCGGTTATGATGATGCACTAGGTTCATAGCTGGGAATTTCTGTATGTTCTCGAAATGCGTTTGTCGAGTGCTCATTAAGAAAGTTTCTATAAAAATTTGTAAACGAACTTTTTAAGAAAAGTTCTCCAAAAGTTCCCTATGAAAGAATCCTTTGAAGCATCTAGTCGTCACAAACGTTTTGACTACTTGTGGAGCCAAAACGGACTCGGTATGAGTCAAATATAAATTTTTCTATTAACAGTGTACAAAACTGTCTCCGAGCAGCGATTCTGAGACTAGTTTTGTGTAGTTGCACTCGATTTTTTCTATTCTACTTCACTAAACATCTACAAATGAGATCCAATTACTTGTAGGGAAATGCAAGATACCTCGGTTATGATGATGCACTAGGTCCATAGCTGGGACTTTGTGTATGTTCTCGAAATGCGTTTGTCGACTGCTCATCATGAAAGTTTCTATACAAGTTTCTGAATGAACTACTTAAAAAAAGTTCTCCAAAAGTTCCCTATGAAATAATCCTTTGAAGCATCTGGTCGTCACAAACGTTTTGACTACTTGTGGAGCCAAAATGGACTCCGTATCAGTCAGATATCCATGTTTACATCAACCTTTGCAAAAAACTGATTCGAGCAGCGATTTCCGACTAGTTCCTGTGTAGCTGCACTCGACTTTTCACATTCTACTTCACTAAACATATCCATATGAGATCCAATTACTTGTAGGGAAATGCAAGAGACCTCGGCTATGATGATGCACTAGGTCCATAGCGGGGACTTTGTGTATGTTCTCGAAATGCGTTTGTCGAGTGCTCATTAAGAAAGTTTCCATACAAGTTTCTGAACGAACTCCTTAAGAAAAGTTCTCCAAAAGTTCCCTATGAAAGAATCCTTTGAAGCATCTGGTCGTCACAAACGTTTTGACTACTTGTGGAGCCAAAATGGACTCCGTATGAGTCGATATCCATGTTTGATTAACATTGCATAAAAACTGATTCGAGCAGCGATTCTGAGACTAGTTCTGGTGTAGATGCACTCGGTTTTTTCCATTATACTTCACTAGACATCTCCATATGAGATCTAATTACTCGTAGGGAAATTCAAGAGGCCTCGGTTATGATGATGCACTAGGTCCATAGCTGGGACTTTTTGTACGTTCCTCAAATGCGTTTGTCGAGTGCTCATTAAGAAAGTTTCTATTTTCTACATGAACTCCTTAAGAAAAGTTCACCAAATGTTCCCTATGAAAGAATATATTGAAGCATCTAGTCGTCACAAACGTTTTGACTACTTGTGGAGCCAAAACGGACTCCGTATGAGTCAGATATCCATATTTGATTAACATCTGCAAAACCGATTCGAACAGCGATTCTGAGACTAGTTCTTGTGTAGGTGCACTCGAGTTTTTCCATTCCACATCACCGAACATCTCCATATGAGATCAAACCACTTGTAGGGAAATGCAAGAGACCTCGGTTATGATGATGCACTAGGTCCATAGCTGGGACTTTGTGTATGTTCTCGAAATGCGTTTGTCGAGTGCTCATTAAGAAAGTTTCTATACAAGTTTCTGAACGAACTACTTAAGAAAATTTATCCAAAAGTTTCCTGTGAAAGAATCCTTTGAAGCATCTGGTCGTCACAAACATTTTGACTACTTATGGAGCCAAAACGGACTCCGTATGAGTCAGATATCCATGTTTTAGTTAACACTGCGCAAAACTGATTCGAGCAGCGATTCTGAGACTAGTTCTTGTGCAGCTGCACTCGATTTTTTCCATTCTACTTCACTAAACATCTCCGTATGAGATCCAGTTACTTGTAGGGAAATTCAAGAGACCTCGGTTATAATGATGCACTACGTCCATAGCTGGGACTTTGTGTATGTTCTCGAAATGCGTTTGTCGAGTGCTCATTAAGAAAGTTTCTATACAAGTTTCTGAGCGAACTCCTTAAGAAAAGTTCTCCAAAAGTTCCCTATGAAAGAATCCTTTGAAGCATCTGGTCGTCTCAAACGTTTTGACTACTTGTGGAGCCAAAACGGACTCCGTATGAGTCAGATATCCATGTTTCTGTTAACACTGCACAAAACTGACTCCGAACGACAGTTCCAGACTAGTTCTTGTGTAGCTGCACTCGAATTTTTCCATTCTACATCACTAAACATCTCCATATGAGATCAAAGTACATGTACGGAAATTCAAGAGACCTCGGTTATGGTGATGCACTAGGTCCATAGCTGGGACTTTGTGTATGTTCTCGAAATGCGTTTGTCGAGTGCTCATTACGAAAGTTTCTATACAAGTTTCTAGACGAACTCCTTAAGAAAAGTTATCCAAAAGTTCCCTATGAAAGAATCCTTTGAAGCATCTGGTCGTCTCAAACGTTTTGACTACTTGTGGAGCCAAAACGGACTCCGTATGAGTCAGATATCCATGTTTGATTAACATTGCATAAAACCGACTCGAGCAGCGATTCTGAGACTAGTTCTTGTGTAGATGCACTTGATTTTTTCCATTCTACTTCACTAAACATCTCCATATGAGATCCAATTACTTGTAGGGAAATTCAAGAGACCTCAGTTATGATGATGCACTAGGTCCATAGATGGGACTTTGTGTATGTTCTTGAAATGCGTTTGTCGAGTGCCCATTAAGAAAGTTTCTATACAAGTTTCTGAACGAACTCCTTAAGAAAAGTTCTCCAAAAGTTTCCTATGAAAGAATCCTTTGAAGCATCTGCTCGTCGCAAACGTTTCGACTACTTGTGGAGCCAAAACAGACTCCGTATGACTCAGATATCCATGTTTAAGTTAACACTACGCAAAACTGATTCCGAACGATAGTTACAGACTAGTTCTTGTGTAGGTGCACTCGATTTTGTCCATTCTACTTCACTAAACATCCCCATATGAGATCCAATTACTTGTAGGGAAATGCAAGAGACCTCGGTTATGATGATGCACTAGGTCCATAGCTGGGACTTTGTCTATGTTCTCGAAATGCGTTTGTCGAGTGCTTATTAAGAAAGTTTCTATACAAGTTTCTGAACGAACTACTTAAGAAAAGTTCTCCAAAAGTTCCCTATGAAATAATCCTTTGAAGCATCTGGACGTCACAAACGTTTTGACTACTTGTGGAGCCAAATTGGACTCTGTATGAGTCAGATATCCATTTATCCGTTAACACTGCGCAAAACTGATTCCAAACGACAGTTACAGACTAGTTCTTGTGTAGGTGCACTCGATTTTTTCCATTCTACTTCACTAAACATCTCCATATGAGATCCAATTACTCGTAGGGCAATTCAAGAGACCTCCGTTACGATGATGCACTAGGTCCATAGGTGGGAATTTGTGTACGTTCTCGATATGCGTTTGTTGAGTGCTCATTAAGAAAGTTTCTATACAAGTTTCTAAACAAACTCCTTAAGAAAAGATGTCCAAATTTTCCCTATGAAAGAATCCGTTGAAGCATCTGGTCGTCACAAACATTTTGACTACTTGTGCAGCCAAAACGGACTCCGTATGAGTCAAATATCCATGTTTCTGTTAACACTTCGCAAAACTGACTCTAAACGACAGTTACAGACTAGTTCTTGTGTAGCTGCACTCGATTTTTTTCCATTCTACATCACTAAACATCTCCATATGAGATCGAATTACTTGTATGGAAATTCAAGAGACCTCGGTTATGATGATGCACTAGGTCCATAGCTGGGACTTTATGTATGTTCTCGAAATGCGTTTTCGAGTGCTCATTAAGAAAGTTTCTATACAAGTTTCTGAACAAACTCCTTAAGAAAAGTTCGTCATAAGTTCCCTATGAAAGAATCCTTTGAAGCATCTGGTCGTCACAAATGTTTTGACTACTTATGGAGCCAAAACAGACTCCATATGAGTCAGATATCCATGTTTGATTAACATCAAGCAAAACTGATTCGAGCAGCGATTCTATGACTAGTTCTGGTGTAGCTGCACTCGATTTTTTTGATTCTACTTTACTAAACATCTCCATATGAGATCCAATTACTTGTAGGGAAATGCAAGAGACCTCGGTTATGATGATGCACAAGGTCCGTAGCTGGAACTTTGTGTATGCTCTCGAAATGCGTTTGTCGAGTGCTCATTAAGAAAGTTTCTATACAAGTTTCTGAACGAACTCCTTAAGAAAATTTCTCCAAAAGTTCCCTATGAAAGAATCCTTTGAAGCATCTGGTCGTCACAAATGTTTTGACTACTTGTGGAGCCAAAACAGACTCCGTATGAGTCAGTTATCCTTGTTTTAGTTAACACTGCGCAAAACTGATTCTGAACGACAGTTACAGACTAGTTCTTGTGTAGCTGCACTCATTTTTTACATTCTACTTCACTAAACATCTCCATATGAGATCCAATTACTTGTAGGGAAATTCAAGAGACCTCAGATATGATGATGCACTTCGTCCATAGCTGGTAGTTTGTGTACGTTCTCGAAATGCGTTTGTCGACTGGTCATTAAGAAAGTTTCTATACAAGTTTCTGAATAAACTCCTTAAGAAAAGATCTCCAAAAGTTCCCTACAAAAGAATCCTTTGAAGCATCTGGTCATCAAAAACGTTTTGACTACTTCTGGAGCCAAAACGGACTCCGTATGAGTCGGTATCCATATTTCATTAACACTGCAAAAACCGACTCGAGCAGCGATTCTGAGACTAGTTCTTGTGTAGCTGCACTCGATTTTTTCCATTCTACATCACTAAACATCTCTATATGAGATCCAATTACTATTTGGGAAATTTAAGAGACCTCGGTTATGATGATGCACTAGGTCCATAGCTTTGACTTTGTGTATGTTCTCAAATTATTTTGTGGAGTGCTCAAAAAGAAAGTTTCTATACAAGTTTCTGAACGAACTCCTTAAGAAAAGTTCTCCAAAAGTTCCCTATGAAAGAATTCTTTGAAGCATCTGGTCGTCACAAAAGTTTTTCCTACTTGTGGAGCCAAAACGGACTCGATATCCATGTTTCAGTTAACACTGCGCAAAACTGATTCCGAACGACAGTTACAGACTAGTTCTTGTGTAGCTGCACTTGACTTTTTCCATTCTACTTCGCTAAACATCTTCATATGAGATCCAATTACTTGTAGGGAAATGCAAGAGACCTCAGTTATGATGATGCACTAGGTCCATAGCTGGGACTTTGTGTATGTTCTCGAAATGCGTTTGTCGAATGCTCATTAAGAAAGTTTCTATACAAGTTTCTGAACGATATCCTTAAGAAAAGATCTCCAAAAGTTCCCTATGAAAGAATCCTTTGAAGCATCTGGTCGTCAAAAACGTTTTGACTACTTGTGGAGCCAAAACGGACTCCGTATGAGTCAGATATCCATATTTCTGTTAACACTGCGCAAAACTGACTACGAACGACAGTTACATACAGGTTCTTGTGTAGCTGCACTCGATTTTTTCCATTCTACATCACTAAACATCTCCATATGAGATCCAATTACTTGTTGGGAAATTCAAGAGACCTCGTTATGATGATATCCATGTTTCAGTTAACACTGCGCAAAACTGATTCCGAACGACTGTTACAGACTATTTCTTGTGTAGGTGCACTCGATTTTTTCCATTCTACTTCACTAAACGTCTCCATATGAGATCCAATTACTTGTAGGAAAATGCAATAGACCTCGGTTGTGATGATGCAACAAGTCCATAGCTGGGACTTTGTGTGTGTTCTCGAAATGCGTTTGTCGAGTGCTCATTAAGAATGTTTCTATACAAATTTCTGAACGAACTCCTTAAGAAAATTTCTCCAAATGTTCCCTATGAAAGAATCCTTTGAAGCATCTGGTCGTCACAAATGTTTTGACTACTTGTGGAGCCAAAACGGACTCCGTATGATTCAGATATCCATGTTTCAGTTAACACTGCGCAAAACTGATTCCGAACGACAGTTACAGACTATTTCTTGCGTAGTTGCACTCGATTTTTTCCATTCTACTTCTTTAAACACATCCATATGAGATCCAATTACTTGTAGGAAAATGCAACAGACCTCTGTTGTGATGATGCACTAGGTACATAGCTGGGACTTTGTGTATGTTCTCGAAATGCGTTTGTCGAGTGCTCATTAAGAAAGTTTCTATACAAGTTTCTGAACGAACTCCTGAAGAAAAATTCTCCAAAAGTTCCCTATGAAAGAATCCTTTGAAGCATCTGGTCGTCACAAACTTTTTGACTACTTTTGGAGCCAAAACGGACTCCGTGTGAGTCAGATATCCATGTTTCAGTTGACACTGCGCAAAACTGACTCCAAACGATAGTTACACACTAGTTCTTGTGTAGTTGCACTCGATTTTTTCCATTCTACTTCACTAAACATCTCCATATGATATCCAGTTACTTGTAGGGAAATGCAAGAGACCTCAGTTATGATGATGCACTAAGTCCATAGCTGGGACTTTGTGTATGTTCTCGAAATGCGTTTGTCGAGTGCGAATTAAGAAAGTTTCTATACAAGTTTCTGAACGAAATCCTTAAGAAAATTTCTCCAAAAGTTCCCTATGAATGAATCCTTTCAAGCATCTGGTCGTCACAAACGTTTTTCCGACTTGTGGAGCCAAAACTGACTCCGTATGAGTCAGATGTCCATGTTTCAGTTAACACTGCGCAAGACTGATTCCGAACGACAGCTACAGACTAGTTCTTGTGTAGGTGCACTCAATTTTTTCCATTCTACTTCACTAAACATCTCCATATGAGATCCAATTACTTGTAGGGAAATGCAAGAGACCTCGGTTATGATGATGCACTAGGTCCATAGCTGGAACTTTGTGTATGTTCTCGAAATGTGTTTGCCGAGTGCTCATTAAGAAAGTTTCTATACACGTTTCTGAACGAACTCCTTAAGAATAGTCCTCCAGATGTTTCCTATGGAAGAATCCTTTGAAGCATCTTGTCGTCACAAACGTTTTTACTACTTGTGGAGCCAAAATGGACTCTGTATGAGTCAGATATCCATGTTTTCGTTAACACTGCGCAAAACTGATTCCGAACGACAGTTATAGACTAGTTCTTGTGTAGCTGCACTCGATTTTTTCCATTCTACTTCACTAAGCATCTCCATATGAGATCCAATTACTTATAGGGAAATGCAAGAGACCTTGGTTATGATGATGCACTAGGTCCATAGCTGGGACTTTATGTGTGTTCTAGAAATGCGTTTGTCGAGTGCTCATTAAGAAAGTTTCTATACAAGTTTCTGAACAAACTCCTTAAGAAAAGTTCTCCAAAAGTTCCCTATGAAATAATCCTATGAAGCATCTGGTCTTCACAAACGTTTTTCCTACTTGTGGAGCCAAAACGGACTCTGTATGAGTCAGATATCCATGTATCAATTAACACTTCACAAAACTGACTACGAACGACAGTTACAGACTAGTTCTTGTGTAGCATCACTCGATGTTTTCCATTCTACTTCACTAAACATCTCCATATGAGATCCAATTACTTCTAGGGAAATGCAAGAGACCTCAGTTATGATGATGCACTAGTTCCATAGCTGGGACTTTGTGTATGTTCTCCAAATGCGTTTATCGAGTGCTCAATAAGAAAGTTTCTATACAAGTTTCTGAACGAACTCCTTAAGAAAAGTTCTCCAGAAGTTCCCTATGAAATAATAATTTGAAGCATCTAGTTGTCAAAAATGTTTTGACTACTTGTGGAGCCAAAACATACTCCGTATGATTCAGATATCCATGTTTTAGTTAACACTGCGCAAAACTGATTCCGAACGACAGTTACAGACTAGTTCTTGTGTAGTTGCACTCGATTTTTTCCATTCTACTTCAATAAACATCTCCATATGAGATCCAATTACTTGTAGGGAAATGCAAGAGACCTCGGTTATGATGATGCACTAGGTCCATAGCTGGGACTTTATGTGTGTTCTCGAAATGCGTTTGTCGAGTGCTCATTAAGAAAGTTTCTATACAAGTTTCTGAACGAAGTCCTTAAGAAAAGTTCTCCAAAAGATCCCTATGAAAGAATCCTTTGAAGCATCTGGTCTGCACAAACGTTTTGACTACTTTTGGAGCCAAAACGGACTCCGTATGAGTCAGATATCCATGTTTCAGTTAACACTTCGCAAAACTGATTCGAGCAGCGATTCTGAGACTAGTTCTTGTGTAGTTGCACTCGATTTTTTCCATTCTGCTTCACGAAACATATCCATATGATATCCAATTATTTGTAGGAAAATGCAAGAGACCTCAGTTATGATGATGCACTAGGTCCATAGCCGGGACTTTGTGTATGTTCTCGAAATGCGTTTATCGAGTGCTCAATAAGAAAGTTTCTATACAAGTTTGTGAACGAACTTCTTAAGAAAAGTTCCCTATGAAAGAATACTTTGAAGGATCTGGTCGTGACAAACGTTTTGACTACTTGTGGAGCCAAAACGAACTCCGTATGAGTCAGATATCCATGTTTCATTTAACACCGCGCAAAACTGATTCCGAACGACAGTTACAGACTAGTTCTTGTGTAGTTGCACTCGATTTTTTCCATTCTACTTCACTAAACATCTCCATATTAGATCCAATTACTTCTAGGGAAATGCAAGAGACCTCGGTTATGATGATGCACTAGGTCCATAGCTGAGACTTTGTATATGTTCTCGAAATGCGTTTGTCGAGTGCTCATTAAGAAAGTTTCTATACAAGTTTCTGAACGAACTCCTTAAGAAAAGTTCTCCAAAAGTTCCCTATGAAAGAATACTTTGAAGAATCTGGTCGTCACAAACGTTTTGACTACTTGTGGAGCCAAAATGGACACCGTATGAGTCAGATATCCATGTTTCAGTTAACACTGCACAAAACTGATTCCGAAGACAGTTACAGACTAGTTCCTGTGTAGTTTCACTTGATTTTTTCCATTCTACTTCACTAAACATCTCCATATGAGATCCAATTACCTGTAGGTAAATAAAAGAGACCTCGGTTATGATGATGCACTAGGTCCATAGCTGGGACTTTGTGTATGTTTACTCGAAATGCGTTTGTCGAGTGCTCGTTAAGAAAGTTTCTATACAAGTTTCTGAATGAACTCCTTAAGAACAGATCTCCAAAAGTTCCCTATGAAATGTAACATCCCAAATTTTCAATTTGGAATGTTATACATAGGTCATCCATGCATATCATATTTATTGCATCTTCGTTCCGCAATCCTCGAAATCCTAAGCAACTCAAGGACCCTCGGAGAGAGTTGGGGATTTTCCGGTTTTCATATTTGATTTTTATCAAATACTGAGAACGAGGATTTTTTATTTTAATTATTTTTCTCTCCGGAAAAATATTCCATATTAAAAATAAATGAGGGGAGATAATATGACTTCTCCAAAACAGCGAAATGTTGGAGGAAAAATGTTAAAATCATTATTTGGATTTTATTTGATTTTATTTGGGTTTTATTTGCGTTAGAAAAATTTCACGTTTTAAAAAATTGCATTTTAGGGCCAAGAAAATGTTCATCTCGTTCTAAATAATTCAATTAGACGGTGAAAATTTGTTTTGGCATTTTTATATTTTTATTTTATTTTATAGGAATTTTTTTCTTTCGTCGGAACCAATTTTTTTAAAAAAAACTCCTCGCGCCCGACTGGGCCCAAGGCCCAGCCGAGTAGGCCCGCCCGTTCCGCCGCCGCCTCCCTCGCGCGCGCCGCCCTGCGCAGCACGGACGCCGAGGAGAGTCTGAGCCGGACTCCTCCCCGGGCGCCCCCTCGCCCAAGCCACCGCCCCTCTCTTAAATACCGCCGCCCCGCCGCCACCACCACCACCACCACCCGAGGCCGAGCCGAGCCACGCCGCTTGCCGTGAGTCGCCGCCGCCGCCTCTCCACCGCCGCCGCCTCCCGTCGCTTGAGCCATCCCGCCCGCCTCGCCTGGACCTATCGCTTGGGAGGTATCCGCCGGATCCGAGACCGCCGGTTTAAAACAAAAACCATCCGGTTTATGTTTTTTCAAAACCCTAGTTTTCGTTTTTTAAATATATCAGTTTTTCTCCTGTTTATTTATTTAGCGAGCATTCGCTCGTTCGTTCGTTTTAACGAACGCGTTCTTCGTTTAGGTTCAGTTAACGAACGTTCGTTCGTTAAACTGTTCGTCGTTTTTCTTTTTATCGGATTTATTCCGCGATTTTTCTGATCGCGATTTTTGATCCAATTTTCGATCTAGTATAACTTTTCGCTTGTTTATCGGAATCAGGCGATTCAAGCGCATAGAGTTTCGTCTCGAAACCCTCTTTCTGAATAATCAACTCAAACAAGTTTTTACCTCTGTAAAATTTGACCTTACTTCAGATTAGTAAACGGATCTTATTTCTTTCGCCGTTTGAGTTTTGTTGCTTCGTTTGGTTTGATTCTTTTTGCGAACCAGAGTTCTCAAGTTGAACTTTCTGGTCAACCTCTTTTAGTTGAGTTTTACCTGTGCATCTTTGCTTGTTGCTTATGTATGTTATTGTTTGCTTGCGATAGAATTCCTAGAGTGCGAAGCATGTTACTACGAGTCTCTAGGATTCACGGATCGTCAGCAAGGCAAGTAACACATTGATCATACTCTTTTCATACCCAGTTTTTATGCATTAGTTCCAATCCTCAAACACTGCATGATTAGGATGTCATTAATTTGTGGGTTGGGAAGTAGTTATTGAGGTATAACCTATTGCCCTGTTACTATCAAACCCTTGGGAGTTACTTCTACGCGTTGCTTATATTGCCATGCTATGCTCGTAGACGTGGTTCGGGTTTGAGTGTATCCATGGTAGATGTGTTAATGGTTTACTTTAAGGTGGCAACTTTAATACACATCTGGGTGGATTGAGGCACCTGGGGAACCCAGTGTTGTCTGTTTTACTTTTGGAAATCCCGGGGTACCCGTGTGATCTTCCTATGGACCGCCACCCAGGCGCAAAGGGAACTGAGATTATTCATGCTAGAAACTTCTGTGTGCAGCCACAAGCTACTATGGGCTCTAGCATAGTTGAGTAAGTTACGTGAAGCTCTTGAAGAGGTAGATCAGCAGGTAGTGGGTTTTGTAGGTTTGGTATGGTCTACCCTGAGTAGAGAGTTAATGTTTCTGAAAGACTATGTCTCGGTCATATGTTTCTCAAACACCATGTAGTGCGAGAAATCAACGGAGGCGATCGAGTCTTGTGGGGAAAAGTGCGCAAACCTCTGCAGAGTGTACAATCTAATCATGGTTAGCCGTGTCCCCGGTTATGGACAATTCTGAGTATCTAGTACCTGAGTATTCACATGTATCTCATCACTCTTAAATTAATATTGTTGGGATGTTAACTACTTTAATTGGGATTGAGTTGGGGTTATACCTTCTCAGTGATGTTTCAACCACCATGATAGTTAAATAAAACTTATTCCTTTGTTATAGGAAAAAATTGGCTTTTTCGCAAATTATAACCATAGAGCTTTCCACCAGCCAAATATGCATGTAGTGATAGCATTATTCTGTTCTTGCTCTACTGTGTTACATTGCCAGCATATTCCATGTGCTGAACCGTTCTCGGGCTGCAACATATTATGTTGCAGACTTTTCAGACGAGGAGTAAGGATCGTTAGGTCGTTGCCGTGCAGCTCAGCTATGACGTTGGAGTTGATGGACTCACTTTATCTTCCAAGCCTTCCGCTGTTATCGCATTAGATGGCCTTAAGCCATATTATTGTAGTAAGTTCTATTTTGAGACTTTCGATGTAATAAGTGTGTGATTGCTACTCTGTTATAAACCCTTGAGTCTTGTGTGTGTCAAGATTATTCTTGATCCGGTGATAACTTTGAAACACGAGACTTGACCATCTGAGGTCGGGTCGCTACAAGATGGTATCAGAGCACACGCTGAGTGTAGGACACGACCATTAAGATAAACCATAGGACACTCTTCTCTACTCATTTCTGACTCCTCTCCATTTTTCCACTCTTTAGGATGGCGGAGATGAAGAACAAGTTTGCACAACCCGATGAAGACACACCTTTTGGACTCCACTTGAAGGAAGTCACTAGGTACTTGAACATTGGTATACCAAGCTTCACCAGAACATACAACGCCACCTTACCAAAAGAGGAGCGCTGGATGATTCAAGTACAAGTTCCAGGAAGGACGTTCTCGCCAACTTCTAAGCCCATATAGTTTTCTTTCGAAGCACCCACCTGGAGTCTAGGCAAGAGTATGGAAGCTCACATTACCATGGGACGTATTGGAGAAGTCTACAACAGGGAGCTTAAAGACACCATATACCAAATATGTGGGCGCCGAGACGAGCAATGGGAAGTAATCAGCACCAAGAAGGATAGATCCATTACAGCTTTCATTCAGGAGCTAAACCAGCACATTCGACGCCAGGAGAACCAGATGTGCGCAGATATGATGGAATTGAAGAAGGCAAAGACCAGGATCATTGAACTGGAGGAAGAACTCAAGTTTACACACGATGGATACGAGGAGCAAAATCAAGACACTACTAGAGAAGAACGACGACCTGGTCAAGAAGATCGGAGTATTCATGGGAGGACCAGCACCGGAAGAAGAAGACGAAGATCCCACTTGTCCGGACAACTACGTCATCATTGACGACACCGATTCCGATCCAAGTGATAATGACTATGAAGACGAAGCTGGAGCGGACATCATGGAGTCTTCCACCGATCAAAATTTCTAGATGACCACCATATATTAGTAGTATTTCCCCCATGAATCTAATAGTAGTTGAGCACTTTTGCGATAGTTCTAGACCTTTTGTTTGCCCTTGCTTGATTGATTGAGTGAAATGTTTGTGTTTGCCTCATATGCATATGGGTAGTGTTCTCTCATTAGACCTCTTTCTATTCTAATCTCTTCCATATAAACCCATCAGATGCCTCCGAGACGTGACACCGGTTTTGCTTTCCCACCGGAGCTCACCCAGTTGATCCAGTAGCAGAATGCCTTGATGCAATTGCTAGTTCAGAACCAGGGAAACAACAACAACAACAACCCGCCGCCAGTGGACAATTTAGCCCATTTTCTGAGGTTACTACCGCCGGTGTTTTCCAGTAGCACCGAGCCAATAGTTGTTGATGATTGGCTACGCCGTATTGGAAGGGAGTTAACCACCGCAGGATGCACGGATGCTGAGAGGTGCGCTTTGTCGCACATCAATTGGATGGACCAGCAGCCGCATGGTGGGAGAATTACACGGCTACTTTTCCTATAGCCAATGTCACTTGGGACCAGTTTGACAAGCTTTTACGACAACACATGTCTCAACTGGATCCATGCAGATGAAGAAGCGAGTTTCACAACTTACGCCAGGGAACCGACAGTAGCTCGAGACGTGGATGATTTTAGCAAGTTATCATGCTATGCCCCGATGATGTGGCCACAGATGCATGAAGGTGAGAAGTTCATGGAAGGGCTGAACGATGAGATGAGCATGCAGTTGATGGTGGCAACTTTCAACAACTACCAGGAGTTGGTAGATAAGGCCCTTATGATTGAAGGAAAGCAGCAGCAGATTGAAAGCCGTAAGAGGAAGTATGGACAAGGGAAGTATAATTCAAGAGCTCAACAGAAGCCCCGCTTAACCCCGAACTCGGGAGGACTTGTTCATAACCATGGAGGTCACAACCACACTGGAGGAGGATCGCATAACCACAATGGTGCGAAGAATGGAAATGGGAATGGAGTTAATAACAATCAGAACCGCTCCAACCCATCTACACCCGCCAAAAGGGACCTAAGTCAGGTTACTTGCTTTAAGTGCGGGAAGACTGGGCACTACGCCAATGACTGCCCTGAAGGAAGGAATGGAAACGGAAATGGGAGCGCTGGGAAGAAGCCCAATCCATTCAACAAAGGACAAGTAAACCATGTTAACGTGGAGGAAGTTGAAGAGCAGCCGGATGCGGTAATAGGTAAGTTTTTGGTTAAGTCATTTACCGCTCTTGTTCTTTTCGATACTGGTGCATCGCATTCATACATATCAAGGGGATTTGTGGATAAGTTTAAGCTACCAACCCGAACCCTTAGGACCCCTCTTTTAGTGAGCTCGCCTGGAGCAGAGTACATGGCAAGCCGATGGTGCACCCAGATACCCCTAACAATTGGCACACATGTTTTTCCGTCTGACCTAATTATCTTGGAGTCGCAAGGATTGTATGTGATATTAGGTATGGACTGGATGTCGAAGTATGGAGGAAGCATTGACTGTGCTAATAAGTTGATTTATCTCACCACCCCGGAGGGAAAAAGGATTAAGTATGTATCTAGGCATGTGCCTAGGAGGAGCCAAGTGAATGCCCTCACGGGAGTTTAACCGGGAGGAAGGCTTGTAGTAAAGGATTTTCCTGATGTTTTCCCAGAAGAGTTCCAGGCATGCCAACGGATCGAGACATCGAGTTTTGATTGAGCTATTGCAGTGCATGGGCCAATATCCAAGAGACCCTATCGGATGCCCGCAAATGATCTGGAGGAAATTAAGAAACAGATCAAGGAGTTATTGGAGAAAGGTTATATTCGCAGGAGTTCATCACCTTGGGGAGCACCAGTACTTTTGGTCGAGAAAAAGGATAAATCCCTAAGGATGGTAGTTGATTACCGAGCCTTGAATGAAGTAACGATAAAGAACAAGTATCCATTACCGATGATCAATGATCTGTTTGATCAGTTGCAAGGAGCTAAGGTGTTTTCGAAGATTGATCTACGGTTGGGATACCATCAGTTGAAGATTCGAGAGAAGGATATACCAAAGACATCGTTCACCACGCGGTATGGATTATATGAGTATACGGTCATGTCATTTGACCGATTTAACGCCTCGCCTATTTCATGAGTATGATGAACAAGGTGTTCATGGAGTATTTGGACAAGTTTGTCGTGGTGTTTATTGATGATATTATGGTATACTCGAAGAACGAAGAGGAGCACAAGGAACATTTGCGTTTAGTTCTCGAGAAACTCGAGGAACACCGGTTATCGCTAAATTCAGCAAGTGCGAGTTTTGGTTGAAGGAAGTTGGATTTCTTGGGCATGTTATATCGAGGAGAGGGTATAGCGGTGGATCCCGAGAAGGTTCGATCAGTCCACGAATGGTTGGCACCCACTTCAGTTAGCGAGATCCGCAGTTTTCTTGGACTCGCAGGATACTATCGGAGATTCATTGAATTTTTTTCCAAGATTGCTAAGCCAATGACTGAATTGCTGAAGAAGGATACTAAGTTTAAATGGACAGAATATTGCGAGGAAAATTTTTAGGAGTTGAAGAAACGATTGACTACAGCCCCAGTATTAACACTCCAGATATACATAAGGAGTTTCAAGTGTATTGCGACGCCTCACGCTTGGGACTTGGATGTGTGGTTATGTAGGACGGAAAGGTTGTTTCGTATGCCTCACGACAACTGAAGCCTCATGAGTTGAACTATGCTACGCATGATTTGGAGTTAGCAGCCGTAGTGCATGCATTGAAGACTTGGAGACATTATCTTATTGGAAATCGTTGTGATGTGTACACGGATCATAAGAGTTTGAAGTACATTTTCACACAAAAGGAGTTGAACCTTAGACAAAGGAGATGGCTGGAGCTTATAAAGGATTACGATATGAAGCTGCACTATCATCCAGGAAAGGTCAATGTCGTAGCAGCGCTTTGAGCCGGAAAAGTTACACTAATATCCTTGAAAGTAAGGGATTGCCGAAGGAGTTAGCTGAGGATATCATGGAACTTCGGTTGGAGATTGTTCCAAGAGGTTTCGTTGCGAAAATGGTAGTTCAGTCAACATTGTTGGACAAGATTCGAGAAGCTCAGAAGGAAGACAAGGAGATTGCTGAGATAAAAGAGAAGATGAGTAAAGGAAAGGCTAAAGGATTTCGCGAGGATGAGCACGATACCTTATGGTTTGAGGACCGAGTGTATGTGCCCAATGACCCAGAGATCAGAAAGTTAATATTTCAGGAGGCCCATTACTCACCATACTCGATACACCCCGGAAACACCAAGATGTATTTGGATTTGAAAGAGAGTTTCTGGTGGACAGGTATGAAGAAGGATATTGCCGAGTATGTAGCCGTATGTGATGTATGTCGAGAGTGAAGGCAGAGCATCAAAAGCCAGCAGGGGCGGTTCTGACCTATGCCGATACCGAATGGAAGTGGGATAAACTTGGCATGGATTTTATCACCGGATTGCCCATAACCAAAGCAGGATATGACTCAATATGGGTAGTAGTGGATCGCTTGACCAAAGTGGCTCACTTCATCCCAGTGAAAACCACGTATACAAGTGCGAAGTTAGCCAAGATATATATGTCCAGGATCGTATGTTTGCATGGAGTTCGAGGACCATGGTATCGAGATAGAGGAACACGATTTACTTCAAAGTTTTGGCATCAGCTACACGGACTTTGGGGACAAGATTGGAGTTCAAGACTGACATTCCACCATGCAGACGGATGATGGAGACGGAGAGAGAGTCAACCAGATTTTGGAGGACATGTTGAGAGCCTGTGCGCTAGACTATGGGTCTAGTTGGGATGACAATTTGCCTTACGCAGAGTTCTCATACAACAATAGCTACCAAGATAGTTTGAAGATGGCACCGTTCGAAGCTCTGTATGGACGCAGATGTAGAACACCCCTGATGTGGGATGAGGTAGGAGACCGTCAGTTGTTTGGACCAGACTTGATCAAAGAGTCGGAGGAGAAGGTTAAACTGATCCGTGATAGATTGAAGATTGCTCAGTCCTGGCAGAAGAGTTATGCAGACTAAAATCGCAAGGAAGTAACCTATGAAATTGGAGACAGAGCCTATCTGCGAGTATCACCCTTGCGAGGAGTGAAACGTTTTGGAGTTAAGGGAAAATTAGCCCCGAGATTTGTAGGACCGTACCGTGTTTTGGAACGGATGGGAGAAGTCGCCTACAAGCTGGAGTTACCTGAAGGATTGTCAGGAGTTCACGATGCGTTCCACGTATCACAGTTGAAGAAGTGTCATCTTTGAGACGGCAGATATACCGTTAAGAGATCTGGTGCCCTGGAGGTGATTGGTTGGACGATAATGTGACCTATGAAAAGAAGCCGATAAAGATTCTTGACTTTGACAAATGAAAGGACGCGTGCACAAGGTTATCATGTTTTGCAAGGTTCGAGTGGAGCCACCATACCGAGGAAGAAGCCACGGGAGCGAGAAGAGGATATCCGCAAGGACCACCGCACCTATTTTCTAGCCAACCCGAATCTCGAGGGGCGAGATTCATCTTAAGGGGTAGGTTTGTAACATCCCAAATTTTCAATTTGGAATGTTATACATAGGTCATCCATGCATATCATATTTATTGCATCTTCGTTCCGCAATCCTCGAAATCCTAAGCAACTCAAGGACTCTCGGAGAGAGTTGGGGATTTTCCGGTTTTCACATTTGATTTTTATCAAATACTAAGAACGAGAAATTTTTATTTTAATTATTTTTCTCTCTGGAAAAATATTCCATATTAAAAATAAATGAGGGGAGATAATATGACTTCTCCAAAACAGGGAAATATTGGAGGAAAAATGTTAAAATCATTATTTGGATTTTATTTGATTTTATTTGTGTTTTATTTGCATTAGAAAAATTGCACGTTTTAAAAAAAATTGCATTTTAGGGCCAAGAAAATGTTCATCTCGTTCTAAATATTTCATTTAGACGGTGAAAATTTGTTTTGGCATTTTTAGATTTTTATTTTATTTTATAGGAATTTTTTCTGTCTGCGGAACCAATTTTTTTTAAAAAAAAAAACTCCTCGCTTGTTGGGCCCAAGGCCCAGCCAGGCAGGCGGCCACCGTTCACTTCCGCCGCCTCCCTCGCCTTGCATGCCGCTCTGCAAAGACGGACGCCGAGGAGAGTCCGAAGCGGGACTCCTCCCAGGCGCCCGTCGCCCAAGCCACCGCCCTCTCTTAAATACCACCGCCCCGCCGCCACCACCACCCACCACCACCACCGCGGGCCGAGCCAGACCCAAGCCGAGCCCTGCGCCGCCGTCAGAAATCGCCGCCCGCCGCCCGCCTCTGCCGCCGCCGCCTCTGTCCATGAGCCCCCGCGCCCCCCACCCACCCGGAGCCCGCCTCGCATGGGACCTCTCGCGAAGGTATCCGCCGAACCGAGAGACCGCGGTTTTTTCTAAAACCGTCCGGTTTATTTTTTTTCGAAACCCTAGTTTTCGTTTTTTAAATAGATCGGTTTTTCTCCGGTTTATTTATTTAGCGAGCGTTTGCTCGTTCGTTCATTTTAACGAACGCGTTCTTCATTTAGGTTCAGTTAACGAACGTTCGTTCGTTAAGATGTTCGCCATTTTTCTTTTTATCGGATTTATTCCGTGATTTTTCTGATCGCGATTTCTGATCCGATTTTCGATCTAGCATAACTTTTCGCTCGTTTATCGGAATCAGGCGATTCAAGCGCCTAGAGTTTCGTCTCGAAACCCTATTTCTGAATAATCAACTCAAACAATTTTTACCTCTGTAAAATTTGACCTTACTTCAGATTAGTAAACAGATCTTATTTCTTTTGCCGTTTGAGTTTTGTTGCTTCGTTTGGTTTGATTCTTTTTGCGAACCGGAGTTCTTAAGTTGAACTTTCCGGTCAACCTCTTTTAGTTGAGCTTTACCTGTGCATCTTTGCTTGTTGCTTATGTATGTTATTGTTTGCTTGCGATAGAATTCCCGGAGTGCGAAGCGTGTTACTACGAGTCTCTAGGATTCACGGATCGTCAGCAAGGCAAGTAACACATTGATCATACTCTTTTCATACCCAGTTTTTATGCATTAGTTCCAATCCTCAAACACTGCAAGATTAGGATGTCATTAATTTGTGCGTTGGGAAGTAGTTATTGAGGTAGGACCTATTGCCCTGTTACTATCAAACCCTTGGGAGTTACTTCTACGCGTTGCTTATATTGCCATGCTATGCTCGTAGACGTGGTTCGGGTTTGAGTGTATCCATGACAGATGTGAGATTAATAATTAATGGTTTACTTTAAGGTGGCAAATTTAATACACATCTGGATGGATTGAGCCACCTGGGGAACCCAGTGTTGTCTGTTTTACTTTTGGAAATCCCGGGGTACCCGTGTGATCTTCCTATGGACCACCACCCAGGCTCAAAGGGAACTGAGATTATTCATGCTAGAAACTTCCGTGTGCATCCACAAGCTACTATGGACTCTAGCATAGTTGACTAAATTATGTGAAGCTCTTGAAGAGGTAGATCAGCAGGTAGTGGGTTTTTTAGGTTTGGTACGGTCTACCCGGAGTAGAGAGTTAATGTTTCTGAAAGACTATGTCTCGGTCATCCGTTTCTCAAACACCATGTAGTGCGAGAAATCAATGGAGGCGATCGAATCTTGTGGGGAAAAGTGCGCAAACCTCTGCAGAGTGTACAATCTAATCATGGTTAGCCGTGTCCCCGGTTATGGACAATTCTGAGTATCTAGTACCTGAGTATTCACATGTATCTCATCACTCTTAAATTAATATTGTTGGGATGTTAACTACTTTAATTGGGATTGAGTTGGGGTTATACCTTCTCAATGATGTTTCAACCACCATGATAGTTAAATAAAACTTATTCCTTTGTTATAGGGAAAAATTGGCTTTTTCGCAAATTATAACCATAGAGCTTTCCACCAGCCAAATATGCATGTAGTGATAGCATTATTCTGTTCTTGCTCTACTGTGTTACATTGCCAGCATATTCCATGTGTTGAACCGTTCTCGGGCTGCAACATATTATGTTGCAGACTTTTCAGACGAGGAGTAAGGATCGTTAGGTCGTTGCCGTGCAGCTCAGCTATGCCGTTGGAGTTGATGGACTCACTTTATCTTCCAAGCCTTCCGCTGTTATCGCATTAGATGGCCTTAAGCCATATTATTGTAATAAGTTCTCTTTTGAGACTTTCGATGTAATAAGTGTGTGATTGCTAATCTGTTATAAATCCTTCGAGTACTGTGTGTGTCAGCATTACTGATCCGGTATGACACTGAAACACAGAGACTTGACCATCTGAGGTCGTGTCGCTACAAGATATCCAAAAGTTCCCTATGAATGAATCCTTTAAGGCATCTGGTCGTCACAAACGTTTTGACCACTTGTGGAGCCAAAACAGACTCCGTATGAGTCAGATATCCATGTTTGATTAACATTTGCATAAAACCGATTCGAGCAGCGATTCTGAGACTAGTTCTTGTGTAGGTGCACTCAATGTTTTCCATTCTACTTCACTAAACATCTCCATATGAGATACAATTACTTGTAGGGAAATGCAAGAGACCTCGGTTATGATGATGCACTAGGTCCATAGCTGGGACTTTGTGTATGTTCTCGAAATGCGTTTGTCGAGTGCTCATTAAGAAAGTTTGTATACAAGTATCTGAACAAACTCCTTAAGAACAGTTCTCCAAAAGTTCCCTATGAAAGAATCCTTTGAAGCATCCTGTCGTCACAAACGTTTTGACTACTTGTAGAGCCAAAACGGACTCCGTATGACTCAGATATCCATATTTCAGTTAACACTGCGCAAAACTGATTCCGAAGACAGTTACAGACTAGTTCCTGTGTAGCTGCACTCGATTTTTTCCATTCCGCTTCACTAAACATATCCATATGATATCCAATTATTTGTAGGGAAATGCAAGAGACCTCAGTTATGATGATGCACTAGGTCCATAGCTGGGACTTTGTGTATGTTCTCGATAGTGCTCAATAAGAAAATTTTACAAGTTTCGAACGAACTCCTTAAGAAAAGTTCTCCAAAAGTTCCCTATGAAAGAATACTTTGAAGCATCTGGTCGTCACAAATGTTTTAACTACTTGTGGAGCAGACTCCGTATGAGTCAGATATCCATGTTTGATTAACACGCGCAAAACTAATTCTTGTGCGATTAGACTAGTTCTTGTGTAGTTTTTCGATTTTTCCATTCTACTTCACTAAACATCTCCATATGATATCCAATTACTTCTAGGGAAATGCAAGAGACCTCTGTTATGATGATGCACTAGTTCCATAGCTGAGACTTTGTGTATGTTCTCGAAATGCGTTTGTCGAGTGCTCATTAAGAAAGTTTCTATACAAGTTTCTGAATGAACTCCTTAAGAAAAAAATTTCTTCAAAAGTTCCCTATGAAAGAATACTTTGAAGAATCTGTTCTTCACAAAATTTTTGACCATTCGTGGAGCCAAAACGGACTCCGTATGAGTCAGATATCCATGTTTGATTAACTGCTGCATAAAGCTGATTCGAAAATAATTCTGAGACTAGTTCTTGTGTAGTTGCACTTTCGATTTTTCCATTCTACTTCACTAAACATCTCCATATGAGTTCCAATTTATTGTAGGGAAATACAAGAGACCTCAGTTATGATGATGCACTAGGTCCATAGCTGGGACTTTGTGTATGTTCTCGAAATGCGTTTGTGGGTGCTCATTAAGAAAGTTTATATACAAGTTTCTGAATGAACTCCTTAAGAACAGATCTCCAAAGGTTCCCTATGAAAGAATCCTTTGAAGCATCATGTCGTCACGAACGTTTTGACAACTTGTGGAGCCAAAACGGACTCTGTATGAGTCAGATATCCATATTTGATTAACTTTGTGCAAAGCTGATTCGAAGCGATTACAAACTAGTTCTTGTGTAGTTGCACTCGATTTTTCCATTGTACTTCACTAAACATATCCATATGAGATCCAATTACATGTAATTAAATTCAAGAGATGTCGGTTATGATGATGCACTAGGTCCATAGCTGGGACTTTGTGTATGTTCTCGAAATGCGTTTGTCGAGTGCTCATTAAGAAAGTTTCTATACAAGTTTCGAATGAACTCCTTAAGAACAGTTCTCCAAAAGTTACCTATGAAAGAATCCTTTGAAGTACCTGGTCGTCACAAACGTTTTGACTACTTGTGGAGCCAAAACGGACTCCGTATGACTAAGATATCCATGTTTGATTAACCTGCAAAACCGATTCGAGCGAGATTCTGAGACTAGTTCTTGTGTAGTTGCACTCGATTTTTCCATTCTACTTCACTAAACATCTACATATGAGATCCAATTACTTGTAGGGAAATGCAAGAGACCTCGTTTAGGATGATGCACTAGGTCCATAGCTGGGACTTTGTGTATGTTCTCGAAATGCGTTTGTCGAGTGCTCATTAAGAAAGTTTCTATACAAATTTCTGAAAAGACTCCTTAAGAAAAGTTCTCCAAAAGTTCCCTATGAAAGAATCCTTTGAAGCATCTGCTCGTCACAAACGTTTTGACTACTTGTGGAGACAAAACGGACTCCGTATGAGTCAGATATCCATGTTTGATTAACCTCTGCATAAAAGCGATTCGAGCAGCGATTCTGAGACTAGTTCTTGTGTAATTGCACTCGATTTTTACCATTATACTTCACTAAACATCTCCATATGAGATACAATTACTTGTAGGGAAATGCAAGAGACCTCGGTTATGATGATGCACTAGGTCCATAGCTGGGACTTTGTGTATGTTCTCGAAATGCGTTTGTCGAGTGCTCATTAAGAAAGTTTCTATACAAGTATCTGAACAAATTCCTTAAGAACAGTTCTCCAAAAGTTCCCTATGAAAGAATCCTTTGAAGCATCCTGTCGTCACAAACGTTTTGCCTACTTGTGGAGCCAAAACGGACTCCGTATGACTCAGATATCCATATTTGATTAACCTTTGCATAAAACTGATTCGAAGAGCGATTCTGAGACTAGTTCTGTGTAGTTGCACTCGATTTTTCCATTCCGCTTCACTAAACATATCCATATGATATCCAATTATTTGTAGGGAAATGCAAGAGACCTCAGTTATGATGATGCACTAGGTCCATAGCTGGGACTTTGTGTATGTTCTCGAAATGCGTTTATCGAGTGCTCAATAAGAAAATTTCTGTACAAGTTTCTGAACGAACTCCTTAAGAAAAGTTCTCCAAAAGTTCCCTATGAAAGAATACTTTGAAGCATCTGGTCGTCACAAATGTTTTAACTACTTGTGGAGCCAAAACAGACTCCGTATGAGTCAGATATCCATGTTTCAGTTAACACCGCGCAAAACTAATTCCGAGCGACAGTTACAGACTAGTTCTTGTGTAGTTGCACTCGATTTTTTCCATTCTACTTCACTAAACATCTCCATATGATATCCAATTACTTCTAGGGAAATGCAAGAGACCTCTGTTATGATGATGCACTAGGTCCATAGCTGAGACTTTGTGTATGTTCTCGAAATGCGTTTGTCGAGTGCTCATTAAGAAAGTTTCTATACAAGTTTCTGAATGAACTCCTTAAGTAAAAATTTCTTCAAAAGTTCCCTATGAAAGAATACTTTGAAGAATCTGTTCTTCACAAAAATTTTGACCATTGTGGAGCCAAAGCGGACTCCGTATGAGTCAGATATCCATGTTTGATTAACCTTTGCATAAAACTGATTCGAAAATAATTCTGAGACTAGTTCTTGTGTAGTTGCACTCGATTTTTTCCATTCTACTTCACTAAACATCTCCATATGAGTTCCAATTTATTGTAGGGAAATACAAGAGACCTCGGTTGTGATGATGCACTAGGTCAATAGCTGGGACTTTGTGTATGTTCTCGAAATGCGTTTGTCGTGTGCTTATTAAGAAAGTTTATATACAAGTTTCTGAATGAACTCCTTAAGAACAGATCTCCAAAGGTTCCCTATGAAAGAATCCTTTGAAGCATCATGTCGTCACGAACGTTTTGACAACTTGTGGAGCCAAAACGGACTCTGTATGAGTCAGATATCCATATTTCAGTTAACACTGTGCAAAACTGATTCCGAAGACAGTTACAAACTAGTTCTTGTGTAGTTGCACTCGATTTTTTCCATTGTACTTCACTAAACATATCCATATGAGATCCAATTACATGTAATTAAATTCAAGAGATGTCGGTTATGATGATGCACTAGGTCCATAGCTGGGACTTTGTGTATGTTCTCGAAATGCGTTTGTCGAGTGCTCATTAAGAAAGTTTCTATACAAGTTTCTGAATGAACTCCTTAAGAACAGTTCTCCAAAAGTTACCTATGAAAGAATCCTTTGAAATACCTGGTCGTCACAAACGTTTTGACTACTTGTGGAGCCAAAACGGACTCCGTATGACTCAGATATCCATGTTTGATTAACAACTGCTAAACCGATTCGAGCGAGAGTTCTGAGACTAGTTCTTGTGTAGTTGCACTCGATTTTTTCCATTCTACTTCACTAAACATCTACATATGAGATCCAATTACTTGTATGGAAATGCAAGAGACCTCGTTTAGGATGATGCACTAGGTCCATAGCTGGGACTTTGTGTATGTTCTCGAAATGCGTTTGTCGAGTGCTCATTAAGAAAGTTTCTATACAAGTTTCTGAAAAGACTCCTTAAGAAAAGTTCTCCAAAATGTCCCTATGAAAGAATCCTTTGAAGCATCTGCTCGTCACAAACGTTTTGACTACTTGTGGAGACAAAACGGACTCCGTATGAGTCAGATATCCATGTTTGATTAACTTTGCAAAACTGATTCGAGCAGCGATTCTGAGACTAGTTCTTGTGTAATTGCACTCGATTTTTACCATTCTACTTCACTAAACATCTCCATATGAGATACAATTACTTGTAGGGAAATGCAAGAGACCTCGGTTATGATGATGCACTAGGTCCATAGCTGGGACTTTGTGTATGTTCTCGAAATGCGTTTGTCGAGTGCTCATTAAGAAAGTTTCTATACAAGTTTCTGAACAAACTCCTTAAGAAAAGTTCTCCAAAAGTTCCCTATGAAAGAATCCTTTGAAGCATCTGGTCGTCACAAACGTTTTGACTACTTGTGGAGCCAAAACGGACTCCGTATGAGTCAGATATCCATATTTCAGATTAACCTTTGCAAAAGCTGATTCGAAGCGATTCTGAGACTAGTTCTTGTGTAGTTGCACTCGATTTTTCCATTCTACTTCACTAAACATATCCATATGAGATCCAATTATTTGTAGGAAATGCAAGAGACCTCGGTTATGATGATGCACTAGGTCCATAGCTGGGACTTTGTGTATGTTCTCGAAATCGTTTGTCGAGTGCTCATTAAGAAAGTTTCTATACAAGTTTTCGAAGCGAACTCCTTAAGAAAAGTTCTCCAAAAGTTCCCTATGAAAGAATACTTTGAAGCATCTGGTCGTCACAAATGTTTTGACTACTTGTGGAGCCAAAACAGACTCCGTATGAGTCGAGATATCCATGTTTGATTAACACTGCAAAAACTAATTCGCACTAGGTTAGCGATTCTGAGACTAGTTCTTGTGTAGTTGCACTCGATTTTTCCATTCTACTTCACTAAACATCTCCATATGAGATCCAATTACTTGTAGGAAATGCAAGAGACCTCGGTTATGATGATGCACTAGGTCCATAGCTGGGACTTTGTGTATGTTCTCGAAATCGTTTGTCGAGTGCTCATTAAGAAAGTTTCTATACAAGTTTCTGAATGAACTCCTTAAGAAAAATTTCTTCAAAAGTTCCCTATGAAAGAATCCTTTGAAGAATCTGTTCTTCACAAAAATTTTGACTACTTGTGGAGCCAAACGGACTCCGTATGAGTCAGATATCCATGTTTGATTAACACTTTGCAAAACTGATTCGAAAATAGATTCTGAGACTAGTTCTTGTGTAGTTGCACTCGATTTTTCCATTCTACTTCACTAAACATCTCCATATGAGATCCAATTACTTGTAGGAAATACAAGAGACCTCGGTTATGATGATGCACTAGGTCCATAGCTGGGACTTTGTGTATGTTCTCGAAATCGTTTGTCGAGTGCTCATTAAGAAAGTTTCTATACAAGTTTCGAATGAACTCCTGAGAAAAGTTCTCCAAAAGTTCCCTATGAAAGAATCCTTTGAAGCATCATGTCGTCACAAACGTTTTGACTACTTGTGGAGCCAAAAGCGGACTCCATGTATGAGTCAGATATCCATATTTCATTAACACTATGCAAAACTGATTCAAGATGTTCTCGAAAGTTACAAACTAGTTCTTGTGTAGTTGCACTCGATTTTTCCATTCTACTTCACTAAACATATCCATATGAGATCCAATTACATGTAATTAAATTCAAGAGACCTCGGTTATGATGATGCACTAGGTCCATAGCTGGGACTTTGTGTATGTTCTCGAAATCGTTTGTCGAGTGCTCATTAAGAAAGTTTCTATACAAGTTTCTGAATGAACTCCTTAAGAACAGTTCTCCAAAGGTTACCTATGAAAGAATCCTTTGAAATACCTGGTCGTCACAAACGTTTTGACTACTTGTGGAGCCAAAAGCGGACTCCGTATGAGTCAGATATCCATGTTTGATTAACACTTTGCTGGTAAACTGATTCGTCAACGATTCGAGCAGCGATTCTGAGACTAGTTCTTGTGTAGTTGCACTCGATTTTTCCATTCTACTTCACTAAACATCTCCATATGAGATCCAATTACTTGTAGGGAAATGCAAGAGACCTCGGTTATGATGATGCACTAGGTCCATAGTGGGACTTTGTGTATGTTCTCGAAATGGGTTTGGAGTGCTCATTAAGAAAGTTTCTATACAAGTTTTGAACGAACTCCTTAAGAAAAGTTCTCCAAAAGTTCCCTATGAAAGAATCCTTTGAAGCATCTGGTCGTCACAAATGTTTGACTACTTGTGGAGACAAAAGCGGACTCCGTATGAGTCAGATATCCATGTTTCAGTTAACACTGCGCAAAACTGATTCCGGACGATAGTTACACACTAGTTCTTGTGTAGTTGCACTCGATTTTTTCCATTCTACTTCACTAAACATCTCCATATGAGATCCAATTACTTGTAGGAAATGCAAGAGACCTCGGTTATGATGATGCACTAGGTCCATAGTTGGGACTTTGTGTATGTTCTCGAAATGCGTTTTCGAGTGCTCATTAAGAAAGTTCTATACAAGTTTCTGAAAGGACTCCTTAAGAAAAGTTCTCCAAAAGTTCCCTATGAAAGAATCCTTTGAAGCATCTGGTCGTCACAAGCGTTTTGACTACTTGTGGAGCCAAAGCGGACTACATATGAGTCAGATATCCATGTTTGATTAACCTTTGCATAAAACTGATTCGAGCAGCGATTCTGAGACTAGTTCTTGTGTAGTTGCACTCGATTTTTCCATTCTACTTCACTAAACATCTCCATATGAGATCCAATTACTTGTAGGGAAATGCAAGAGACCTCGGTTATGATGATGCACTAGGTCCATAGCTGGGACTTTGTGTATGTTCTCGAAATCGTTTGTCGAGTGCTCATTAAGAAAGTTTTTATACAAGTTTCTGAGCGAACTCCTTAAGAAAAGTTCTCCAAAAGTTCCTATGAAAGAATCCTTTGAAGCATCTGGTTGTCACAAACGTTTTGACTACTTGTGGAGCCAAAGCGGACTCCGTATGAGTCGAGATATCCATGTTTCGATTAACACTGCATAAAAGCTGATTCGAAGCGATTACAAACTAGTTCTTGTGTAGTTGCACTCGATTTTTCCATTCTACTTCACTAAACATCTCCATATGAGATCCAATTACTTGTAGGAAATGCAAGAGACCTCGGTTATGATGATGCACTAGGTCCATAGATGGGACTTTGTGTATGTTCTCGAAATCGTTTGTCGAGTGCTCATTAAGAAAGTTTCTATACAAGTTTCTGAACAAACTCCTTAAGAAAAGTTCTCCAAAGTTCCCTATGAAAGAATCCTTTGAAGCATCTAGTCGTCACAAACGTTTTGACTACTTGTGGAGCCAAAAGCGGACTCCGTATGAGTCGAGATATCCATGTTTGATTAACACTTTGCCAAAGCTGATTCGAGCAGCGATTCTGAGACTAGTTCTTGTGTAGTTGCACTCGATTTTTCCATTCTACTTCACTAAACATCTCCATATGAAATACAATTACATGTAGAAATGCAAGAGACCTCGGTTATGATGATGCACTAGGTCCATAGCTGGGACTTTGTGTATGTTCTCGAAATGCGTTTGTCGAGTGCTCATTAAGAAAGTTTCTATACAAGTTTCTGAAAGAACTCCTTAAGAAAAGTTCTCCAAAAGTTCCCTATGAAAGAATCCTTTGAAGCATCTGGTCGTCACAAATGTTTTGACTACTTGTGGAGCCAAAACGGACTCCGTATGAGTCAGATATCCATGTTTCAGTTAACACTGCGCATAACTGATTCCTGACGACAGTTAGACACTAGTTCTTGTGTAGTTGCACTCGATTTTTTCCATTCTACTTCACTAAACATCTCCATATGAGATCCAATTACTTGTAGGGAAATGCAAGAGACCTCGGTTATGATGATGCACTAGGTCCATAGCTGGGACTTTGTGTATGTTCTCGAAATGCGTTTGTTGAGTGCTCATTAAGAAAGTTTCTATACAAGTTTCGAGCGAACTCCTTAAGAAAAGTTCTCCAAAAGTTCCCTATGAAAGAATCCTTTGAAGCATCTGGTCGTCACAAACGTTTTGACTACTTGTGGAGCCAAAGCGGACTCCGTATGAGTCGAGATATCCATGTTTGATTAACTTTGCATAAAAGCTGATTCGAGCAGCGATTCTGAGACTAGTTCTTGTGTAGTTGCACTCGATTTTTCCATTCTACTTCACTAAACATCTCCATATGAGATCCAATTACTTGTAGGGAAATGCAAGAGACCTCGGTTATGATGATGCACTAGGTTCATAGCTGGGACTTTGTGTATGTTCTCGAAATGCGTTTGTCGAGTGCTCATTAAGAAAGTTTCTATACAAGTTTCTGAATGAACTCCTTAAGAAAAGTTCTCCAAAAGTTCCCTATGAAGGAATCCTTTGAAGCATCTTGTCGTCACAAAAGTTTTGACTACTTGTGGAGCCAAAACGGACTCCGTATGAGTCAGATATCCATGTTTCAGTTAACACTTTGCAAAACTGATTCGAAAGCGATTCTGAGACTAGTTCTTGTGTAGTTGCACTTGATTTTTCCATTCTACTTCACTAAACATCTCCATATGAGATCCAATTACTTGTAGGAAATGCAAGAGACCTCGGTTATGATGATGCACTAGGTCCATAGCTGGGACTTTGTGTATGTTCTCGAAATGTGTTTGTCGAGTGCTCATTAAAAAGTTTCTATACAAGTTTCGAACGAACTCCTTAAGAAAAGTTCTCCAAAAGTTCCCTATGAAAAAATACTTCCAACAATCTGGTCTTCACAAATGTTTTGACCACTTGTGGAGCCAAAATGGACTCCGTATGCGTCAGATATCCATGTTTCAGTTAACACTGCGCAAAACTGATTCCGGACGACAGTTACACACTAGTTCTTGTGTATTTGCACTCGATTTTTTCCATTCTACTTCACTAAACATCTCCATATGAGTTCCAATTACTTGTAGGGAAATACAATAGACCTCGGTTATGATGATGCACTAGGTACGTAGCTGGGACTTTGTGTATGTTCTCGAAATGCGTTTGTCGAGTGCTCATTAAGAAAGTTCTATAAAAGTTTCTGAAAGGACTCCCTAAGAAAAGTTCTCGAAAAGTTCCCTATGAAAGGATCCTTTGAAGCATCTGGTCATCACAAACGTTTTGACTACTTGTGGAGACAAATCGGACTCCGTATGAGTCAGATATCCATGTTTCAGTTAAAACTGCGCAAAACTGATTCCGGACGACAGTTACACACTAGTTCTTGTGTACTTGCACTCGATTTTTTCCATTCTACTTCACTAAACATCTCCATATGAGTTCCAATTACTTGTAGGGAAATACAAGAGACCTCGGTTATGATGATGCACTAGGTCCATAGCTGGGACTTTGTGTATGTTCTCGAAATGCGTTTGTCGAGTGCTCATTAAGAAAGTTCTATACAAGTTTCTGAAAGGACTCCTTAAGAAAAGTTCTCCAAAAGTTCCTATGAAAGAATCCTTTGAAGCATCTGCTCGTCACAAAGCGTTTGACTACTTGTGGAGACAAAAGCGGACTCCGTATGAGTCGAGATATCCATGTTTGATTAACCTTTGCATAAAAGCTGATTCGAGCAGCGATTCAGACTAGTTCTTGTGTAGTTGCACTCGATTTTTCCATTCTACTTCACTAAACATCTCCATATGAGATCCAATTACTTGTAGGGAAATTCAAGAGACCTCGGTTATGATGATGCACTAGGTCCATAGCTGGGACTTTGTGTATGTTCTCGAAATCGTTTGTCGAGTGCTCATTAAGAAAGTTTCTATACAAGTTTCTTAACGAACTCCTTAAGAAAAGTTCTCCAAAGTTCCTATGAAAGAATCCTTTGAAGCATCTGGTCGTCACAAACGTTTTGACTACTTGTGGAGCCAAAAGCGGACTCCGTATGAGTCAGATATCCATATTTGATTAACTTTGCGCAAAACTGATTCCGAAGACAGTTACAGACTAGTTCTTGTGTAGTTGCACTCGATTTTTTCCATTCTACTTCACTAAACATCTCCACATGAGATCCAATTACTTGTACTTAAACGCAAGATACGTCGGTTATGATGATGCAATAGGTCCATAGCTGGGACTTTGTGTATGTTCTCGAAATGCGTTTGTCAAGTGCTCATTAAGAAAGTTTCTATACAAGTTTCTGAACGAACTCCTTAAGAAACTTTCTCCAAAAGTTACCTATGAAAGAATCCTTTGAAGTATATTGTCGTCACAAACGTTTTGACTACTTGTGGAGCCAAAACGGATTCCGTATGAGTCAGATATCCATGTTTGATTAACAACTTATGCCAAACTGATTCGAGCAGCGATTCAGACTAGTTCTTGTGTAGTTGCACTCGATTTTTTCCATTCTACTTCACTAAACATCTCCATATGAGATCCAATTACTTGTAGAGAAATGCAAGAGACCTCGGTTATGATGATGCACTAGGTCCATAGCTGGGACTTTGTGTATGTTCTCGAAATGCGTTTTGAGTGCTCATTAAGAAAGTTTCTATACAAGTTTCTGAACGAACTCCTTAAGAAAAGTTCTCCAAAAGTTCCCTATGAAAGAATCCTTTGAAGCATCTGGTCGTCACAAATGTTTTGACTACTTGTGGAGCCAAAACGGACTCCGTATGAGTCAGATATCCATGTTTCAGTTAACACTGCGCAAAACTGATTCGACAGTTACACACTAGTTCTTGTGTAGTTGCACTCGATTTTTTCCATTCTACTTCACTAAACATCTCCATATGAGATCCAATTACTTGTAGGGAAATGCAAGAGACCTCGGTTATGATGATGCACTAGGTCCATAGCTGGGACTTTGTGTATGTTCTCGAAATGCGTTTGTCGAGTGCTCATTAAGAAAGTTTCTATACAAGTTTCTGAACGAACTCCTTAAGAAAAGTTCTCCAAAAGTTCCCTATGAAAGAATCCTTTGAAGCATCTGGTCGTCACAAACGTTTTGACTACTTGTGGAGCCAAAACGGACTCCGTATGAGTCAGATATCCATGTTTCAGTTAACACTTTGCAAAACTGATTCCGAAAGACAGTTACAGACTAGTTCTTGTGTAGTTGCACTCGATTTTTTCCATTCTACTTCACTAAACATCTCCATATGAGATCCAATTACTTGTAGGGAAATGCAAGAGACCTCGGTTATGATGATGCACTAGGTCCATAGCTGGGACTTTGTGTATGTTCTCGAAATCGTTTGTCGAGTGCTCATTAAGAAAGTTTCTATACAAGTTTCTGAGCGAACTCCTTAAGAAAAGTTCTCCAAAAGTTCCCTATGAAAGAATCCTTTGAAGCATCTGGTCGTCACAAAGCGTTTTGACTACTTGTGGAGCCAAAGCGGACTCCGTATGAGTCAGATATCCATGTTTGATTAACCTTTGCAAAGCTGATTCGAAGCGATTATGAGACTAGTTCTTGTGTAGTTGCACTCGATTTTTCCATTCTACTTCACTAAACATCTCCATATGAGATCCAATTACTTGTAGGAAATGCAAGAGACCTCGGTTATGATGATGCACTAGGTCCATAGCTGGGACTTTGTGTATGTTCTCGAAATCGTTTGTCGAGTGCTCATTAAAAAGTTTCTATACAAGTTTCTGAGCGAACTCCTTAAGAAAACTTTCTCCAAAGTTACCTATGAAAGAATCCTTTGAAGTATCTCGGTTATGTTGTCACAAACATTTTGACTACTTGTGGAGCCAAAGTTTCTATACTGAGCGAACTCCTTGAGATATCCATGTTTCACAAACATTTTAACTACTTGTGGAGCCAAAATGGATTCCGTATGAGTCGGATATCCATGTTTGATTGCAAAGCGATTCGAGCAGCGATTCTGAGACTAGTTCTTATGTAGTTGCACTCGATTTTTTCCATTCTACTTCACTAAATATCTCCATATGAGATCCAATTACTTGTAGAGAAATGCAAGGGACCTCGGTTATGATGATGCACTAGGTCCAAAGCTGGGACTTTATGTATGTTCTCGAAAGGCGTTTGGAGTGCTCGTTAAGAAAGTTTCTATACAAGTTTCTGAACGAACTCCTTAAGAAAAGTTCTCCAAAAGTTCCCTATGAAAGATTCCTTTGGACTATCTGGTTTTCACCAATTTATTGACTACTTGCGGAGCCAAAACGGACTCCGTATGAGTCAGATATCCATGTTTGATTAACACTGCAAAAGCTGATTCGACAGCGATTACTAGTTCTTGTGTAGTTGCACTCAATTTTTCCATTCTACTTCACTAAACATCTCCATATGAGATCCAATTACTTGTAGGAAATGCAAGAGACCTCGGTTATGATGATGCACTAGGTCCATAGCTGGGACTTTGTGTATGTTCTCGAAATCGTTTGTTGAGTGCTCATTAAGAAAGTTTCTATACAAGTTTCTGAGCGGACTCCTTAAGAAAAGTTCTCCAAAAGTTCCCATGAAAGAATCCTTTGAAGCATCTGGTCGTCACAAAGCGTTTGACTACTTGTGGAGACCCAAAGCGGACTCCGTATGAGTCGGATATCCATGTTTGATTAACTTTGCAAAAGCTGATTCGAGCAGCGATTCTGAGACTAGTTCTTGTGTAGTTGCACTCGATTTTTACCATTCTACTTCACTAAACATCTCCATATGAGATCCAATTACCTTTAGGGAAATGCAAGAGACCTCGGTTATGACGATGCACTAGGTCCATAGCTGGGACTTTGTGTATGTTCTCGAAATGCGTTTGTCGAGTGCTCATTAAGAAAGTTTCTATACAAGTCTCTGAATGAACTCCTTAAGAAAAGTTCTCCAAAAGTTCCCTATGAAAGAATCCTTTGAAGCATCTAGACTTCACAAAAGTTTTGACTAGTTGTGGAGCCAAAACGGACTCCGTATGAGTCATATATCCATGTTTCAGGTAACACTTTGCAAAACTGATTCCGAACGACAGTTATAGACTAGTTCTTGCGTAGTTGCACTCGAGTTTCTCCATTCTACTTCACTAAATATCTCCATATGAGATCCAATTACTTCTAGGGAAATGCAAGAGACCTCGGTTATGATGATGCACTAGGTTCATAGTTGGTACTTTGTGTATGTTCTCGAAATGCGTTTGTCGAGTGCTCATTAAGAAAGTTTCTATACAAGTTTCTGAATGAACTCCTTAAGAAAAGTTCTCCAAAAGTTCCCTATGAAATAATCCTTTGAAGCATCTGGTCGTCACAAAATTTTTGACTACTTGTGGAGCCAAAACGGACTCCGTATGAGTCAGATATCCATGTTTCAGTTAACACTTTGCAAAACTGATTCGAAAGAAAGCGATTCTGAGACTAGTTCTTGTGTAGTTGCACTCGATTTTTTCCATTCTACTTCACTAAATATCTCCATATGAGATCCAATTACTTCTAGGGAAATGCAAGAGACCTCGGTTATGATGATGCACTAGGTCCATAGCTGAGACTTTGTGTATGTTCTCGAAAAGTGTTTGTCGAGTGCTCACTAAGAAAGTTTCTATACAAGTTTCTGAATGAACTCCTTAAAAACAGTTCTCCAAAAGTTCCCTATGAAAGAAACCTTTGAAGCATCCTGTCGTCACAAACGTTTTGACTACTTGCGGAGCCAAAACGGACTCCATATGACTCAGATATCCATATTTCAGTTAACACTATGCAAAACTGATTCCGAAGACAGTTACAAACTAGTTCTGGTGTAGTTGCACTCGATTTTTTTCCATTCTACTTCACTAAACATATCCATATGAGATCCAATTACTTGTACCTAAACGCAAGAGACATCGGTTATGATTATGCAATAGGTCCATAGTTGGGACTTTGTTTATGTTCTCGAAATGCGTTTGTCGAGTGCTCATTAAGAAAGTTTCTATACAATTTTCTAAACGAACTCCTTAAGAACAGTTCTCCAAAAGTTACCTATGAAAGAATCCTTTGAAATACCTGGTCGTCACAAACGTTTTGACTACTTGTGGAGCCAAAACGGACTCCGTATGAGTCAGATATCCATATTTGATTAACACTGCTTGTGGCTGATTCGAGCAGAGATTCTGAGACTAGTTCTTGTGTAGTTGCACTCGATTTTTTCCATTCTACTTCACTAAATATCTCCATATGATATCAAATTACTTGTAGAGAAATGCAAGGGACCTCGGTTATGATGATGCACTAGGTCCAAAGCTGGGACTTTGTGTATGTTCTCGAAATGCGTTTGGAGTGCTCGTTAAGAAAGTTTCTGTACAAGTTTCTGAACGAACTCCTTAAGAAAAGTTCTCCAAAAGTTCCCTATGAAAGATTCCTTTGGACCATCTGGTCGTCACAAATGTTTTCACTAACTGTGGAGCCAAAACGGACTCCGTATGAGTCAGATATCCATGTTTGATTAACCTTTGCATAAAAACTGATTCGGACAGCGATTACACACTAGTTCTTGTGTAGTTGCACTCGATTTTTTCCATTCTACTTCACTAAACATCTCCATATGAGATCTAATTACTTGTAGGGAAATGAAAGAGACCTCGTTTATGATGATGCACTAGGTCCATAGCTGGGACTTTGTGTATGTTCTCGTAATGCGTTTGTCGAGTGCTCATTAAGAAAGTTTCTATACATGTTTCTGAACGGACTCCTTAAGAAAAGTTCTCCAAAAGTTCCCTATGAAAGAATGCTTTTAAGCATCTGGTCGTCACAAACATTTTGACTACTTGTGGAGACAAAAGCGGACTCCGTATGAGTCGAGATATCCATGTTTGATTAACCTTTGCACAAAACTGATTCGAGCAGCGATTCTGAGACTAGTTCTTGTGTAGTTGCACTCGATTTTACCATTCTACTTCACTAAACATCTCCATATGAGATCCAATTACTTGTAGGAAATTCAAGAGTCCTCGGTTATGATGATGCACTTGGTCCATAGCTGGGACTTTGTGTATGTTCTCGAAATGCGTTTATCGAGTGCTCATTAAGAAAGTTTTTATACAAGTTTCTGAACGAACTCCTTAAGAAAAGTTCTCCAAAAGTTCCCTATGAAAGAATTCTTTGAATCATCTGGTCGTCACAAACGTTTTGACTACTTGTGGAGCCAAAACGGACTCTGTATGAGTCAGATATCCATGTTTCAGTTCACACTTTGCAAAACTGATTCGAGCAGCGATTCTGAGACTAGTTCTTGTGTAGTTGCACTCGATTTTTTCCATTCTACTTCACTAAATATCTTCATAGGAGATCCAATTACTTCTAGGGAAATGCAAGAGACCTCGGTTATGATGATGCACTATGTCCATGGCTGAGACTTTGTGTATGTTCTCGAAATGTGTTTGTCGAGTGCTCATTAAGAAAGTTTCCTTACAAGTTTCTGAACGAACTCCTTAAGAAAAGTTCTCCAAAAGTTCCCTATGAAAGAATACTTTGAAGAATCTGGTCTTCCCAAACGTTTTTACTACTTGTGGAGCCAAAACGGACTCTGTATGAGTCAGATATCCATGTTTGATTAAACCTTTGCTCAAAACTGATTCGAAAAGCGATTCTGAGACTAGTTCTTGTGTAGTTGCACTCGATTTTTTCCATTCTACTTCACTAAACATCTCCAGATGAGTTCCAATTACTTGTATGGAAATACAAGAGACCTCGGTTATGATGCTGCACTAGGTCCATAGCTGGGACTTTGTGTATGTTCTCGAAATGCGTTTGTCGAGTGCTCATTAAGAAAGTTTCTATACAAGTTTCTGAATGAACTCCTTAAAAACAGTTCTCCAAAAGTTCCCTATGAAAGAAACCTTTGAAGCATCCTGTCGTCACAAACGTTTTGACTACTTGCGGAGCCAAAACGGACTCCATATGACTCAGATATCCATATTTCAGTTAACACTATGCAAAACTGATTCCGAAGACAGTTACAAACTAGTTCTGGTGTAGTTGCACTCGATTTTTTTCCATTCTACTTCACTAAACATATCCATATGAGATCCAATTACTTGTACCTAAACGCAAGAGACGTCGGTTATGATTATGCAATAGGTCCATAGTTGGGACTTTTTTTATGTTCTCGAAATGCGTTTGTCGAGTGCTCATTAAGAAAATTTCTGTACAAGTTTCTGAACGAACTCCTTAAGAAAAGTTCTCCAAAAGTTCCCTATGAAAGAATCCTTTGAAATATCTAGTCGTCACAAACGTTTTGACTACTTGTGGAGCCAAAACGGACTCCGTATGAGTCAGATGTCCATGTTTGATTAACATCTGTAAACCGATTCGAGCGACGATTCTGAGACTAGTTCTTGTGTATTTGCACTCGATTTTTTCCATTCTACTTCACTAAATATCTCCATATGATATCAAATTACTTGTAGAGAAATGCAAGGGACCTCGGTTATGATGATGCACTTGGTCCAAAGCTGGGACTTTGTGTATGTTCTCGAAATGCATTTGGAGTGCTCGTTAAGAAAGTTTCTGTACAAGTTTCTGAACGAACTCCTTAAGAAAAGTTCTCCAAAAGTTCCCTATGAAAGATTCCTTTGGACCATATGGTCGTCACAAATGTTTTGACTACTTGTGGAGCCAAAATGGACTCCGTATGAGTCAGATATCCATGTTTCAGTTAACACTGCGCAAAACTGATTCCGGACGACAGTTACACACTAGTTCTTGTGTAGTTGCACTCGATTTTTTCCATTCTACTTCACTAAACATCTCCATATGAGATCCAATTACTTGTAGGGAAATGAAAGAGACCTCGTTTATGATGATGCACTAGGTCCATAGCTGGGACTTTGTGTATGTTCTCGTAATGCGTTTGTCGAGTGCTCATTAAGAAAGTTTCTATACAAGTTTCTGAAAGGACTCCTTAAGAAAATTTCTCCAAAAGTTCCCTATTAAAGAATCCTTTTAAGCATCTGCTCATAACAAACGTTTTGACTACTTGTGAAGACAAAACGGACTCCGTATGAGTCAGATATCCATGTTTCAGTTAACACTACGCAAAACTGATTCGAGCAGCGATTCTGAGACTAGTTCTTGTGTAGTTGCACTCGATTTTTACCATTCTACTTCACTAAATATCTCCATATGAGATCCAATTACTTGTAGGGAAATTCAAGAGTCCTCGGTTATGATGATGCACTTGGTCCATAGCTGGGACTTTGTGTATGTTCTCGAAATGCGTTTGTCGAGTGCTCATTAAGAAAGTTTTTATACAAATTTCTGAACGAACTCCTTAAGAAAAGTTCTCCAAAAGTTCCCTATGAAAGAATTCTTTGAAGCATCTGGTCGTCACAAACGTTTTGACTACTTGTGGAGCCAAAACGGACTCTGTATGAGTCAGATATCCATGTTTCAGTTAACACTTTGCAAAACTGATTCCGAACGACAGTTACAGACTAGTTCTTGTGTAGTTGCACTCGATTTTTTTCATTCTACTTCACTAAATATCTTCATATGAGATCCAATTACTTCTAGGGAAATGCAAGAGACCTCGGTTATGATGATGCACTAGGTCCATGGCTGAGACTTTGTGTATGTTCTCGAAATGTGTTTGTCGAGTGCTTATTAAGAAAGTTTCCTTACAAGTTTCTGAACGAACTCCTTAAGAAAAGTTCTCCAAAAGTTCCCTATGAAAGAATACTTTGAAGAATCTGGTCTTCACAAACGTTTTTACTACTTGTGGAGCCAAAGCGGTTATAGCGACCCGACCTTAGGCGGTCAAGCCTACGTGTTCTTGTGCCATCCTGGATCAGTATCTTTGGCACACACAGTACATCAATGTATATATCAAAGTGCAATCACATGTATAAATAACGTAAAATGATATATACCTCATAATACTCAGCGGAAACAAATCAAGCGGGTGTGGAGTCCCATCAAGCGCCATCGGCGGGTTGAGTGTAGACCGTAACCTGTATCGTAACTCTTACTCGTCGAGGAAATATCGCAACATGATACGTTGCAGCCGTGTAGGTCGATTACATTGAATGTACGGCAAGATCACAACATGAATAAACAGATGATAAAACTATACTATATGCAATTTGGCTTTGTGGCTCTGTATCTGAGTTTTGTTTGCGTAAAAGCTGATTTTATTTTCCCTACATCAAAGGAATAAATGAAGTCTGTACTATGGAGATTTCTATCATGACATGGTTCCGCCAACCGATGTCTCATAGCCCAAAATCATCATAAATTGCCCACAATTAAGTTATCAATCCGGTGTTGAGAGTTCGAGATAGATCCAAGTCGGAGGCTCAAATTGTCCGTAATCGGGACACGGCTAATCGATTAGGTTTTAAACCCTCTGCAGAGGTTTGTACACTTTACCCGCAAGATTCGATCCCTCTCTTTACGTTCTCGCACTTGAGGTGTTTGAGAACAAGATGACGAAACATGGTCTTCCAAAGAGTTCCTCGACCCTTGTCCGGTACTCAACCCATCCTACCGTAGTTCTACATCTGCTAGTACCGTCCCAGCCAGAGTCACAACTAAGGTCAACCAAGCGAGCCCATAATGACTTGCGGTTGCCGGGTAAGCTTCGGGCGTGAAGTATTCTTCCGTCTCTTTGAGTGCAGGTGAAGCTTTCCGCAAGATGTCATGGCGCTTCTCCATGCATCCCGGCCAACCACTGGTTTCTCAGGTGCCCGTCAACAAATCCTTCACCCGATGAGTGTGTATTGAATTCTTGTCTCGAGTCTTGAAGTCTTGAGGTCTTGAAGATGCAGTCCTTGCAGATTCCATCATGGAGTTATCGTCATTGGCGTAGAGTCCTCCTTCTTCACACCACTCTCGAACACTCATACCAAACCCGTCTACTACAGCGTAGCATTAGAATAAAATAACGTCCGGGCTTGGTAACAGGGTGATGGGTTCCTACCTCATGCATACTACTCAACTACAAAATTTCAATAACACTCTTGAGGGGTGGTTGCAAAGGTGCCACTAAATGCAATAAAACATAGGTAAGAAAACATGGTCAAAGTGAACTTGCTGGTGATGTTGACGAAGAAGAATTATCGTTCTCAAGAAATAACTTGATAGACTACTCGTCACTCTCTGATGAAATCTATATAACAAACATATCATTCACATAAGCACTCACACTAACAATCAAAACAAAAGAGAAGCGAATAAGAATCCAAAGGAACTTCAAATAAAACTAGGAGTCTTCTTCCACAACATTCACAAAAATAGTTTTGTCTAACGGAAAATAAAACACTAAAATAACAGAGAACAAAATATAAATTTAGTTAAGACCAAGAAAAAAAATAAAGTATTTTTTCATAAAGCTATTTTGAAAGTATTTTCAATTGGGAGTTAAAACAGTAGAGAAATCCATTGCAAGTTATTAGCGAACTTGAATTGATTTCACGATAACAAAATAAAATAAATATAAAAACTTGTTGAACACCTACTGTTTAACTAATAGAAACCAAACATAAACTTTCTGAAATATAAAATAAAATAATTTAAAAACAACTATAGAAAAAAGTAGTTATAATTGAATAGAACTAAAACAGAATTTGTTTTACATGAAACAATAAGCTAAAATACTCAAACAATTTTGAAGTTTTTTACCACTGGTAAATATGATCACTAGTGATCAGTAGAAAAAAGAATCAAATAAAATCTATTTTAAACTCCGGAATAAGCAAAACAAGCTTTAATTCAAATCTGATCTAACTCAATTTTATAAATCCAAACATAGACAAATTATATATTTTGGAAACTACAAGAAAATTGTGATCTAACATAAAAAGAATCAGCATCATTGGACTTCTAGATCAAAAGTTATAAGCTAAACAAGAACGGAACTAAATCTGTTGCAGGAATAAATCTGAAAACAGCGGAGTTACCTGTCGTGAGGCAGAGATGGCAGGAAGGAGGCAGCGATGTGGAGGCTGCTCGGCGGCGAGGTCGCCGGCAAGGTGGGGTGGCGGAGGAGGGTCGGCGCTTGGGAGGTGGCGCTGGGCGATGGGAGGTTCAGGAGAGCTCTGGTGGCGTTCTAGGCAGGAAAAGGAGGACGGTGGCGAGAAGGCTACGGGCAGGGAGGCGTGGTGATGGGAAAAATGGAGCGAGGAGAGGAGGGGTTTTATAGGCGGTCTCGGGAGGCGCTGGGATGGAAAGACGAGGGAGATCGGGAAGGTGGAGATTTCCTGTCTCCATGGACATGGAAAGCTTGTGTAACGTGAGAGGAAACAGAGGAAGGAGATGATCTCTTGTTGGGCTAGAATAGGAAAGTGCTTAATGGGCCAGGTTTTCCTAATAAAAGCGATTCCATTCCTATTTTTAAAATTAGGAAACTAAAACAATAAAAGGAAATCAAATCAATTGAATAAAGAGTTTTATATACTAAAATTATCAGAAAAATAAAATGTAGATGATGAGCATTATTCCACGGCCAAAATAAAACTTAAAAAATGTTTTCAGAAAATCCCTAAAGGCTTTATTTCTTTTTGCAAATAATTTTTAAATAAAAACTTTGGTTTTTCTTGGCTCAAATATTTTCAAAAATGCCCTGATTTTGGAGGTCATTTCCTCCGCTCTTTCTTGCTTGCAAGAATTTATTTTCGAGGTATTTCTCGGGAAGAAAAATAGAGAAGCAAGTGCAAATATTTGAAAGAATTAAATTGCAAAACTCCGTTCAAATTCTTTATAGTTGAAGAAGTCATGTCATCTTCTCTCATTGATTTTAATAGGATGAATTTGAATTTACGGAGAAGGGAAAGTCATTTTATTCCCTCTCTTTCAAAAGTTTTGAAAAGGTTCAAATTTCACTCAAGTTTAATTCACTCAAGCAAACAAACAATCAATTAATTATATTAACATTCCAAAATTTGGGATGTTACAAACCTACCACACTTAAAATGAATCTAGTCCTCGAGATTGAAGAAACTAACAAGAAAAGGTTAGGGGTTGGGGTCTTCTAGCAAATGTCTTGGTCGAGAAAGGTCGGGGTGCTACCACACTTAAAAACAAGGTCATGGTTCCAATAAACTCAGATATTTCCTCTGGAGGGCTGACAATGTATGTCTCTTCACATATCTTACAATAGCTCCTTCATTAAAGCTCTTACATCGGAAGCATAGAGTTTTCCTCAAAAGCTTGGGTCGGTTCGTCAAAGTTGAAGTTAAATCCGAGACTGGATCTTCTTAGCTGATGGGTGCTGTGTCCATTCTAAACAACTATCGAAACACTCATGGTGGTCTACAATTTATGGTTTCTCCTGCAGAAAGCGGGTGCAGGTTGAACTTCACCGTATATCCTCGATTGGCATCGATTTGCTGTAAAGGGGTTCCATCGTCCTACCATTCTATGGTTTTAGGGCTTATAAGCGTCGACACTCTTCAAAGGTGTTCAAGTCTCTCGATTTTCCATCAACATATGATAGTTCATGATAGAAGTCTTGGTATGGGGCCAATCCATCCGTGCTTGAATCATTACCACATCGTAAGCAGTGAATCACGTATTCTAACACTTGGGCATACTCACAAGCATTGCAGAATTTCTCTTGTCCTCGAATTGGGTTCGAGTAAATCCATAGTTTCGCAAGCCAAACAAAACATCTATCGTTACTTCACCACTCTTAGGTTTTGCGTAATCTCCTCTGAAGCGTATGCTGATTGGATGCTGATTCCTCCAATTTATTCCTTCATCAAGGTTACATCTGTTCCTTTCAAAATCCTGGGCACTGTGGGTTATGGCCCACTTCAACACTAGTGCAGCTTTAACTTCATCCTTGGAGTAACTCTCTTGTTACACCTCCTTAAATCGATAGTACTCTGTTTCTTCATACCATCATATCAAAAGCAAAATTCCAACTTATTTTGTCCAGCTTCCTTCTATGGACCATCATGGATAACACATTTCTTTCTTCATTGATCCTGTGGTTTTACTGAGTACTATGACACCAAAGAAAACATGCACTAGCTTATCCATAAATCCTTTATTTTCATATCAACTTTTATTACATCCTTATCCATCTTTTCGTGAATCCAAATTCCAAAAGTTTATTACAAATGCCGCCACCCACATGGTTTGGTATGGTGAGACATTACTTCAACTTTATTTATTTATCCTCTTGAGGATTCTTGATCCTTTGGAATTGTGCGACATGTGCCTTGAAATCTTCAATCTTACATTTCATTGTGGTGGCCTTGAGCTTCACCTTCATCATCTCTGCATGCACTTCGCTTAGGTAATCCACAGTATAACGGAGTCTTGCTTCAAGTATTTCTCGATCGGCGTATGGCTTCCATGGCTGCTTCACGAACAGCGTCGAAGAAAGTTGCTTGTGGCACACGTGAGATGAAAAAGTAATGCCCCATCCTCTTTGGGCAAACTCCTTTCAAGCGGTGGAGGTGTACCTCCACATACCAAAGTTCCACTCCTTTTGCATGAAGGGTAGCCTTTGTAGACTGCATCTCCTTCAAGGTGAATATGCTTCATCATGTCCTTGAGGATCTTGGGTAATCATGATCACTTGTCGGTCATGATGGTTTCGGACCTTTAAGGAAAGACTCGTAAAGGGTCGTCATCTGCAGTTGTATAACAAAAGTGGTGCTCGAGAATGAGGTACATATCTCACAGGCACACATTCATATCATCCAAACAAAACTTTAAACTCAATTCCAATTTCCTGTTTATGCATCACAACTCACTTTCTTCCATGTTCATCCGAATATTAATTTTCAAGATAAAATATGACAACTCCTTAAAGCTTTTCAGCATGTGACATTACAACTTTATTGAGTCATGAACTATTACAAACTCTGAGAAATCTATTACATAACTCAACTCATTGAGCTCATGAAAAGGAAATTGCTTTCTACTACTCTTATTATCCATATCAAAATCCCAACTACTCAACTCCAGCTTTCATCTTGTCGGGACATTTAATAGCATAATGTCCTGCCTCCTTGCAGCGAAAACAAATGACTTCCGACATGTCTCGGGGCTTCTTTGTGATTATGTGGTCTCCTTGGATTCTTGGTTTCTTTTCTGGGCATTTACTAGCGTAATGACCTAAATCCTTGCACCTGTAACAAGTGATATGACTTAGGTCCTTCTCTGCAAAAATTGCGTTGTCCTCGGGTTGCCTTCCTTTTCTCTTCTGGATTTCTGTAATACTCGAGTTTCTATCTCCGAGGGTCAAACTTCACTACGCTATCGGGAAATATCCTAGATACTCTTTTCTTCCCTTGGGGCAATCTTGTGAAAATGTCCTTCTTCTCCACATGAATAGCAGGCATTGGAGTAAAATCTGTTGAGACCTTCTCCATCCAGGTCTTCAACACTTTCATTCATTCTTGGTTCTTCTAGATCTTCCTTGAGGGCTTCTTTCGTTCCATCTTCTGCTTGAATAGTTTGTTGCACCGTGGAGTAAATGTGACCTTTGCACGGGTAGTGGGTGGTTCCTTCACACAGGAAGCAAGTCACACAGCTAGTTGGGCATTCCTCGGTGGGTGTTTCTCCTCACAATGAGGGCATCCATCTTTGTGTTCCTCACAGGTGTGTCCTATTTCTCCATAAATCTTGCGAGCACAAGGTTTACTTCTTGGTGTATCATTGTGCTTCCGGATAAGGCGTGATTTCATCAGGGTCTTCTTGAGTTCCTCCCAAGTTCTTGCTCCATTACATCCTGTATGGCTTGATGCATTTTCCACCAGGTTGCAGCATTTTCCGTAAAATCTTGAAGAGCGTATTGGACCTCATACTTCCTTGAAACCAAATTGCTCCAAGTGATTTTCCATATTCGCATCCATAGCTCTGCCTCCGGCTGAGTCTTGAGTCGAAGAATATCAGTCCAACTTCATTCATCATCTATGGGGTTCAAAAGTTTTGGGATGAGATATGAGAGAGGTGGGGAGGGATACACACAATACAAACAATAGTTTTTGAAGAAACAGGTTTTATTTTTGGGGCTGTCGGAAAACATCAAACAAAGGACAACTCACAAATCATCGCATCTAACGTAAGTGTATAACAGGGGTTTGGTCTTCTAAAGGTCAAATAATTTTTCAGATCCTTCAAGTCTTGAGTCTTCAACTGTTGTACTTCAATTCTTCCAACACATGGTGAAATCCTCTTTACTCTGAAATGGCCATCGGTTGTCCGATATCTTTAATTCTTGGAGTGACTTGATTGATCTTCCGTGTGGTCAAAGGAAAGGTGTATATTCTAACTATTTGAGGTGAGAGTGTCTATTTGATAAAATCTGAAAAGATGAGAAGTAAGAGTCTTTTTGAAAATAGAGTTTTGAGATATCCTGTCTTAGGGCTTTCCGGTTTCTAGGGTCACGTCCTCTGGTCAACATGTGCTCGATACCATTTACAGTAGCGACCCGACCTTAGGCGGTCAAGCCTCGTGTTCTTGTGCCATCCACGGATCGGTATCTTTGCACACACAGTACATCAATGTATATATCAAAGTGCAATCACATGTATAAATAACGTAAAATGATATATACCTCATAATACTCAGTGAAACAAATCAAGCGGGTGTGGAGTCCCATCAACGCCATCGGCAGGTTGAGTGTAGACCGTAACCTGTATCGTAACTCTTACTCGTCGAGGAAATATCTGCAACATGATACGTTGCAGCCGTGTGAAATCATTACATTGAATGTACGGCAAGATCACAACATGAATAAGCAGATGATAAAACTATACTATATGCAATTTGGCTTTGTGGCTCTGTATCTGAGTTTTGTTTGCGTAAAAGCTGATTTTATTTTCCCTACATCAAAGGAATAAATGAAGTCTGTACTATGGAGTTTTCTATCATGACATGGTTCCGCCAACCGATGTCTCATAGCCCAAAATCATCATAAGTTGCCCACAATTAAGTTATCAATCCGGTGTTGAGAGTTCGAGATAGATCCAAGTCGGAGGCTCAAATTGTCCGTAACGGGGACACGGCTAATCGATTAGGTTTAAACCCTCTGCAGAGGTTTGTACACTTTACCCGCAAGATTCGATCCCTCTCTTTCGTTCTCGCACTTGAGGTGTTTGAGAACAAGATGACCGAAACATGGTCTTCAAAGAGTTCCTCGACCTTGTCCGTACTCAACCCATCCTACCGTAGTTCTACATCTGCTAGTACCGTCCCAGCCGAGTCACAACTAAGGTCAACCAAGCGAGCCCATAATGACTTGCGGTTGCAGGTAAGCTTCGGGCATGAAGTATTATTCCGTCTCTTTGAGTCAGGTGAAGCTTTCCGCAAGATGTCATGGCGCTTCTCCATGCATCGGCCAACCACTGGTTTCTCCGGGTGCCGTCAACCGTCCTTCACCCAGTAGTGTGTATTGAATTCTTGTCTCGAGTCTTGAAGTCTTGAGGTCTTGAAGATGCAGTCCTTGCAGATTCCATCATGGAGTTATCGTCATTGGCGTAGAGTCCTCCTTCTTCACACCACTCTCGAACACTCATACCAAACCCGTCTACTACAGCGTAGCATTAGAATAAAATAACGTCCGGGCTTGGTAACAGGGTGATGGGTTCCTACCTCATGCATACTACTCAACTACAAGAATTTCAATAACACTCTTGAGGGGTGGTTGCAAAGGTGCCACTAAATGCAATAAAACATAGGTAAGAAAACATGGTCAAAGTGAACTTGCTGGTGATGTTGATGAAGAAGAATTATCGTTCTCAAGAAATAACTTGATAGACTACTCGTCACTCTCTGATGAAATCTATATAACAAACATATCATTCACATAAGCACTCACACTAACAATCAAAACAAAAGAGAGAGCGAATAAGAATCCAAAGGAACTTCAAATAAAACTAGGGAGTCTTCTTCCACAACATTCACAAAAATATTTTTGTCTAACGGAAAATAAAACACTAAAATAACAGAGAACAAAATATAAATTTAGTTAAGACCAAGAAAAAATAAAGTATTTTTTTCATAAAGCTATTTTGAAAGTATTTTCAATTGGGAGTTAAAACAGTAGAGAAATCCATTGCAAGTTATTAGCGAACTTGAATTGATTTCACGATAACAAAATAAAATAAATATAAAAACTTGTTGAACACCTACTGTTTAACTAATAGAAACCAAACATAAACTTTCTGAAATATAAAATAAAATAATTTAAAAACAACTATAGAAAAAAAGTAGCTATAATTGAATAGAACTAAAACAGAATTTGTTTTACATGAAACAATAAGCTAAAATACTCAAACAATTTTGAAGTTTTTTACCACTGGTAAATATGATCACTAGTGATCAGTAGAAAAAGAATCAAATAAAATCTATTTTAAACTCCCGGAATAAGCAAAACAAGCTTTAATTCAAATCTGATCTAACTCAATTTTATAAATCCAAACATAGACAAATTATATATTTTGGAAACTACAAGAAAATTGTGATCTAGCATAAAAGAATCAGCATCATTGGACTTCTAGATCAAAAGTTATAAGCTAAACAAGAACGGAACTAAATCTGTTACAGGAATAAATCTGAAAACAGCGGAGTTACCTGTCGTGAGGCAGAGATGGCAGGAAGGAGGCAGCGATGTGGAGGCTGCTCGGCGAGGAGGCGAGGTCGCGGCGAGGTGGGGTGGCGGAGGAGGGTCGGCGCTTGGGAGGTGGCGCTGGGCGATGGGAGGTTCAGGAGAGCTCTGGTGGCGTTCTAGGCAGGAAAAGGAGGATGGTGGCGAGAAGGCTACGGGCAGGGAGGCGTGGTGATGGGAAAAATGGAGCGAGGAGAGGAGGGGTTTTATAGGCGGTCTCGGGGGGCTGGGATGGAAAAACGAGGAGATCGGGAAGGTGGAGATTTCTGTCTCCATGGACATGGAAAGCTTCTGTAACGTGAGAGGAAGCGGAGGAAGGAGATGATCTCTTGTTGGGCTAGAATAGGAAAGTGCTTAATGGGCCAGGTTTTCCTAATAAAAGCGATTCCATTCCTATTTTTAAAATTAGGAAACTAAAACAATAAAGGAAATCAAATCAATTGAATAAAGAGTTTTATATACTAAAATTATCAGAAAAATAAAATGTAGATGATCGCATTATTCCACGGCCAAAATAAAAACTTAAAAAAATGTTTTCAGAAAATCCTAAAGGCTTTATTTCTTTTTGCAAATAATTTTAAATAAAACTTTGGTTTTCTTGGCTCAAATATTTTCAAAATGCCCCTGATTTTGGAGGTCAGTTTCCTCCGCTCTTTCTTGCTTGCAAGAATTTATTTTAAAGGTATTTCTCGGGGAAGAAAAATAGAAGCAAGTGCAAATATTTGAAAGAATTAAATTGCAAAACTCCGTTCAAATTCTTTATAGTTGAAGAAGTCATGTCATCTTCTCTCATTGATTTTAATAGGATGAATTTGAATTTACCGGAGAAGGGGAAAGTCATTTTATTCCCTCTCTTTCAAAAGTTTTTGAAAAGGTTCAAATTTCACTCAAGTTTAATTCACTCAAGCAAACAAACAACACAAAATTTGGGATGTTACAAACGGACTCTGTATGAGTCAGATATCCATGTTTCAGATTAACCTTTGCAAAACTGATTCGAAGACGATTCTGAGACTAGTTCTTGTGTAGTTGCACTCGATTTTTTCCATTCTACTTCACTAAACATCTCCATATGAGTTCCAATTACTTGTAGGGAAATACAAGAGACCTCGGTTATGATGATGCACTAGGTCCATAGCTCGGACTTTGTGTATGTTCTCGAAATGCGTTTGTCGAGTGCTCATTAAGAAAGTTTCTAGATAAGTTTCTGTATGAACTCCTTAAGAACAGTTCTCCAAAAGTTCCCTATGAAAGAAACCTTTGAAGCATCCTGTCGTCACAAACGTTTTGACTACTTGTGGAGCCAAAACGGACTCCGTATGACTCAGATATCCATATTTCAGTTAACACTGCGCAAAACTGATTCCGAAGACAGTTACAAACTAGTTCTTTTGTAGTTGCACTCGATTTTTTTCCATTCTACTTCACTAAACATATCCATATGAGATCCAATTACTTGTACTTAAACGCAAGAGACGTCGGTTATGATGATGCAATAGGTCCATAGCTGGGACTTTGTGTATGTTCTCGAAATGCGTTTGTCGAGTGCTCATTAAGAAAGTTTATATACAAGTTTCTGAATGAACTCCTTAAGAACAGATCACAAAAGGTTCGCTATGAAAGAATCCTCTGAAGCAGCATGTCGTCACAAACGTTTTGACTACTTGTGGAGCCAAAACGGACTCCGTATGAGTCAGATATCCATATTTCAGTTAACACTATGCAAAACTGATTCCGAAGACAGTTGCAAACTAGTTCTTGTGTAGTTGCACTCAATTTTTTCCATTGTACTTCACTAAACATATCCATATGAGATCCAATTACATGTAATTAAATTCAAGAGATGTCGGTTATGATGATGCACTAGCTGCATAGCTGGGACTTTGTGTATGTTCTCGAAATGCGTTTGTCGAGTGCTCATTAAGAAAGTTTCTATACAAGTTTCTGAACGAACTCCTTAAGACCAGTTCTCCAAAAGTTACCTATGAAAGAATCCTTTGAAATACCTGGTCGTCACAAACGTTTTGACTACTTGTGGAGCGAAAACGGACTCCGTATGAGTCAGATATCCATGTTTCAGTTAACACTGCGCGAAACTGATTCCGAACGAGAGTTACAGACTAGTTCTTGTGTAGTTGCACTCGATTTTTTCCATTCTACTTCAATAAATATCTCCATATGATATCCAATTACTTGTAGAGAAATGCAAGGGACCTCGGTTATGATGAAGCACTAGGTCCAAAGCTGGGACTTTGTGTATGTTCTCGAAATGCGTTTGGAGTGCTCGTTAAGAAAGTTTCTATACAAGTTTCTGAACGAACTCCTTAAGAAAAGTTCTCCAAAAGTTCCCTATGAAAGAATCCTTTGAAGCATATGCTCGTCAGAAACGTTTTGACTACTTGGAGACAAAACGGACTCCGTATGAGTCAGATATCCATGTTTGATTAACACTGCATAAAACTGATTCGAGCACGATTCTGAGACTAGTTCTTGTGTAGTTGCACTCGATTTTTACCATTCTACTTCACTAAACATCTCCATATGAGATCCAATTACTTGTAGGGAAATTCAAGACGGAAATTCAAGAGGCCTCGGTTATGATGATGCACTAGGTCCATAGCTGGGACTTTGTGTATGTTCTCGAAATGCGTTTGTCGAGTGCTCCTTAAGAAAGTTTTTATACAAGTTTCTGAACGAACTCCTTAAGAAAAGTTCTCCAAAAGTTACCTATGAAAGAATCATTTGAAGCATCTGGTCATCACAAACGTTTTGACTACTTGTGGAGTCAAAACGGACTCTGTATGAGTCAGATATCCATGTTTCAGTTAACACTTTGCAAAACTGATTCCGAACGACAGTTACAGACTAGTTCTTGTGTAGTTGCACTCGATTTTTCCATTCTACTTCACTAAGTATCTCCATATGAGATCTTATTACTTCTAGGGAAATGCAAGAGACCTCGGTTATGATGATGCACTAGGTCCATAACTGAGACTTTGTGTATGTTCTCGAAATGTGTTTGTCGAGTGCTCGTTAAGAAAGTTTCCATACAAGTTTTCGAGCGAACTCCTTAAAAAAGTTCTCCAAAAGTTCCCTATGAAAGAATACTTTGAAGAATCTGGTCTTCACAAACGATTTGACTACTTGTGGAGCCAAAACGGACTCTGTATGAGTCAGATATCCATGTTTCAGTTAACACTGCGCAAAACTGATTCCGAAGAGAGTTACAGACTAGTTCTTGTGTAGTTGCACTCGATTTTTTCCATTCTACTTCACTAAACATCTCCATATGAGTTCCAATTACTTGTAGGGAAATACAAGAGACCTCGGTTATGATGATGCACTAGGTCCATAGCTGGGACTTTGTGTATGTTCTCGAAATGCGTTTGTCGAGTGCTCAGGAAGAAAGTTTCTATACAAGTTTCTGAATAAACTCCTTAAGAACAGTTCTCCAAAAGTACCCTATGAATGAATCCTTTGAAGCATCCTGTCATCACAAACGTTTTGACTACTTGTGGAGCCAAAACGGACTCCGTATGACTCAGATATCCATATTTGATTAACAACATAAAGCTGATTCGAAGACGATTACAAACTAGTTCTTTTGTAGTTGCACTCGATTGTTTTCCATTCTACTTCACTAAACATATCCATATGAGATCCAATTACTTGTACCTAAATGCAAGATACGTCGGTTATGATGATGCAATAGGTCCATAGCTGAGACTTTGTTTATGTTCTCGAAATGCGTTTGTCGAGTGCTCATTAAGAAAGTTTATATACAAGTTTCTGAACGAACTCCTTAAGAACAGTTCTCCAAAAGTTACCTATGAAAAATTCCTTTGAAATACCTGGTCGTCACAAATGTTTTGACTACTTGTGGAGCCAAAATGAACTCCGTATGAGTCAGATACCAATGTTTCAGATAACACTGCGCAAAACTGATTCCAGACGACAGTTACACACTAGTTCTTGTGTAGTTGCACTCGATTTTTTCCATTCTACTTCACTAAACATCTCCATATGAGATCCAACTACTTGTAGGGAAATGCAAGAGACCTCGGTTATGATGATGCACTAGGTCCATAGCTGGGACTTTGTGTATGTTCTCGAAATGCGTTTGTTGAGTGCTCATTAAGAAAGTTTCTATACAAGTTTCTGAACGGACTCCTTAAGAAAAGTTCTCCAAAAGTTCCCTATGAAAGAATGCTTTGAAGCATCTGGTCGTCACAAACGTTTTGACTACTTGTGGAGACAAAACGGACTCCGTATGAGTCAGATATCCATGTTTCGGTTAACATTAAGCAAAAGCTGATTCGAGCAGCGATTCTGAGACTAGTTCTTGTGTAGTTGCACTCGATTTTTTCCATTCTACTTCACTAAATATCTCCATATGATATCCAATTACTTGTAGAGAAATGCAAGGGACCTCGGTTATGATGATGCACTAGGTCCAAAGCTGGGACTTTGTGTATGTTCTCGAAATGCGTTTGGAGTGCTCGTTAAGAAAGTTTCTATACAAGTTTCTGAACGAACTCCTTAAGAAAAGTTCTCCAAAAGTTCCCTATGAAAGATTCCTTTGGACCATCTAGTCGTCACAAATGTTTTGACTACTTGTGGAGCCAAAACCGACTCCGTATGAGTCAGATATTCATGTTTCAGTTAACACTGTGCAAAACTGATTCCGGACGACAGTTACACACTAGTTCTTGTGTAGTTGCACTCGATTTTTCCATTCTACTTCACTAAACATCTCCATATGAGATCCAATTACTTGTAGGGAAATGCAAGAGACCTCGGTTATGATGATGCACTAGGTCCATAGCTGGGACTTTGTGTATGTTCTCGAAATGCGTTTGTCGAGTGCTCATTAAGAAAGTTCTATGCAAGTTTCTGAAAGGACTCCTTAAGAAAAGTTCTCCAAAAGTTCCCTATGAAAGAATCCTTTGAAGCATATGCTCGTCAGAAACGTTTTGACTACTTGGAGACAAAACGGACTCCGTATGAGTCAGATATCCATGTTTCAGTTAACACTGCGCAAAACTGATTCGAGCAGCGATTCTGAGACTAGTTCTTGTGTAGTTGCACTCGATTTTTACCATTCTACTTCACTAAACATCTCCATATGAGATCCAATTACTTGTAGGGAAATTCAAGAGGCCTCGGTTATGATGATGCACTAGGTCCATAGCTGGGACTTTGTGTATGTTCTCGAAATGCGTTTGTCGAGTGCTCATTAAGAAAGTTTTTATACAAGTTTCTGAACGAACTCCTTAAGAAAAGTTCTCCAAAAGTTACCTATGAAAGAATCCTTTGAAGCATCTGGTCGTCACAAACGTTTTGACTACTTGTGGAGTCAAAACGGACTCTGTATGAGTCAGATATCCATGTTTCAGTTAACACTTTGCAAAACTGATTCGAGCAGCGATTCTGAGACTAGTTCTTGTGTAGTTGCACTCGATTTTTCCATTCTACTTCACTAAGTATCTCCATATGAGATCTTATTACTTCTAGGGAAATGCAAGAGACCTCGGTTATGATGATGCACTAGGTCCATAACTGAGACTTTGTGTATGTTCTCGAAATGTATTTGTCGAGTGCTCGTTAAGAAAGTTTCCATACAAGTTTCTGAACGAACTCCTTAAAAAAGGTTCTCCAAAAGTTCCCTATGAAAGAATACTTTGAAGAATCTGGTCTTCACAAATGTTTTGACTACTTGTGGAGCCAAAATGGACTCTGTATGAGTCAGATATCCATGTTTCAGTTAACACTTTGCAAAACTGATTCCGAAGACAGTTACAGACTAGTTCTTGTGTAGTTGCACTCGATTTTTTCCATTCTACTCACTAAACATCTCTATATGAGTTACAATTACTTGTAGGGAAATACAAGAGACCTCGGTTATGATGATGCACTAGGTCCATAGCTGGGACTTTGTGTATGTTCTCGAAATGCGTTTGTCGAGTGCTCAGTAAGAAAGTTTCTATACAAGTTTCTGAATGAACTCCTTAAGAACAGTTCTCCAAAAGTACCCTATGAATGAATCCTTTGAAGCATCCTGTCATCACAAACGTTTTGACTACTTGTGGAGCCAAAACGGACTCTGTATGACTCAGATATCCATATTTCAGTTAACACTGCGCAAAACTGATTCCGAAGACAGTTACAAACTAGTTCTTTTGTAGTTGCACTCGATTGTTTTCCATTCTACTTCACTAAACATATCCATATGAGATCCAATTACTTGTACCTAAATGCAAGATACGTCGGTTATGATGATGCAATAGGTCCATAGCTGAGACTTTGTTTATGTTCTCGAAATGCGTTTGTCGAGTGCTCATTAAGAAAGTTTATATACAAGTTTCTGAACGAACTCCTTAAGAACAGTTCTCCAAAAGTTACCTATGAAAAATTCCTTTGAAATACCTGGTCGTCACAAATGTTTTGACTACTTGTGGAGCCAAAACGAACTCTGTATGAGTCAGATACCAATGTTTCAGTTAACACTGCGCAAAACTGATTCCAGACGACAGTTACACACTAGTTCTTGTGTAGTTGCACTCGATTTTTTCCATTCTACTTCACTAAACATCTCCATATGAGATCCAATTACTTGTAGGAAATGCAAGAGACCTCGGTTATGATGATGCAC